>OW804097.1:92732479-93398551 GCA_942159475.1 Sthenelais limicola | reverse complement strand
TCTAACTCTAAAAGTCATGGCCCCTACAAGAACAAAAGCTTAAAAAACATACACTCGAAAGCTTCTCACAATTGGAACTGTTGGGATGCAACCAACGAGATCGTATTTATATGACAATGATATGATCTAAATCAGATAAAATAGGCTGAAATACATTTATACAATGTTTGAAAGGAATTCAAACTATTCAAGTATATTTTGAACGGATTATGCAATTAATTGGACCAGATAACGAGTGGCCTAATGCCAGTAATGGTATAAACCATAGGAAATATTGGGTACTATTATGTCAATGATTTGTTGAATTATTGCAAATGCATAATGACTTAAGGATGATTACCAAACCTGTGACCTGCGATTAATAAATCATGCAGTAACAGCAAAATGTCAATCCAATCTTGAAATAAGCTGTATCTCCTTTCGTATGATTGTTTTTTGTATGAACACAATCTTCATGATAGTTCTTGATAGTAGGAGGTTAGGAACTGATTTCTTATGAGTGAGCTATTTTCCCAACATTGGTCATGTCTGAATTGATATGCATCTAATGTATGAAACCTTCTCTTTAGAACTGTCTTTAAGTAACTTACGCCTTTAGGTTTGATATCAACTCTCTTCTGATCAAGGTTCATGCCGGGAATGACGACTGTCATTTTCCTGGGTCCTTTGAATCCTAATACATTTGTTTCCTGGAAAATAAAAACGTCATGACTCATCACCAAGGTTCTGGATAGTTTAACTGAGTGCATGATGAGGTCTCCCCAGTAGGGACCCTCATATAATAAGGCAAAAAGCTGGCGTGTGGTGTCAAACACACTCAGCTAGATAGTGTGGAAGTGTTGATATATTAAGGTCCCCACCCATTTACCTGGTGGTATCTCTCAACAGTAAGTTGTAGAAGAGGATCTACAGTTTAAAACATTTGAAATAAAAAATCGATTCATCTTATTATGCGAAATTTCATATAAATTAGAATCAGCATAGATTTGCCCAGACCCACACATGGTCAGTGGGGGAATAAGGAGAGGTTAAATGTGTTTGCTAGTGTATGTACATGTAATGTGATTACCCCAACCCGACGAGTACTTACATAGACGGTGGCTGCTAGCTCAGCACGCAGACTGCTCGTGTCGGAGCCGCGTCCCTTGGGGCTCTCTCCACCATCAAAGATTGTGAACTGGGTACCAAGAAGGTTAGATCTACAACAATAAAGACGGACATATATAGGAGGATATGAGTTCAACGTTTTGTAGACAAGGGGCCGGCGGGGAGGGGAGTGGGTGGAGGAGGGACGAGAAGGAGGAGGAGGAGGAGGAGGAGGAGGAGGAGGAGGAGGAGGAGGAGGAGGAGGAGGAGGAGGAGGAGGAGGAAGAATAAACTGTTTATCACAGGAGTGAATAGGACGTATCCCCGCAGTTCGCTTCGCTCTAAGAGATGTACATATTTAATATGGGTTTAATCTGAACTGAAAACCTTAAAAATAACAAATAAAATGGATTATAATATATATTATTATTTTATATGCAACCGTACAATTTTGGCTGTGCGGTTAAACAATATTACCTTAATTTTCCAACAAATGAATCACCATCTCTGGATAAATCAGTTGGGTCGGTGGATATCAAATAGTTGGATGTGGTACTCTTCTTGCGCTTCCTAGCTGCTAGCAAGAACACCTAAAATGTCAACAAATTAAAACGGTAAAATGAATGTTTTCCATAAGAGGAATAACCACATATCAAACTAAGGGAATTCTGAAAAAGAAATTAAATCTCCCTGTGCCCCGGGTAAATTTATCATTTTTGAGAGGAGACAAAATTTTCCAAATAAATAAATTGTTGGTAGATTTCTATTAATCTGGAACTTTAATGGGAGAAATGAAGGATATGTAGACAATTAAAGTCAAAAGCATAGCTGGTGAACTCATAATTGAAGGCCTTGGTAAGGCAGAATATTAAGTTAGTAGGTATGAGTGAATAACAAGCTACACAGACACTCGGACTAAATGATTATGTGATGATAAAGGAAGACAAGAATAGCCAAGATGGGACATGGAGAATTGACACTATTACTATAGTATATCTGATATACATTTGATCTATTTTGCTTCTTTTTTTATATACGTGTCCCTTCTCATTCTTTAAGGAGAAATATGTAGATCGTTACACAGGTGGAACACGCAAGGCAGTCCTTTGTAACTAGAGTAATACATCTACTAGAGGACCACATCCCAATGAGACTATGGCCCACCCCCTTCACTGTTTCTATAATCTCTTTAATCCAGACACCTCATTATAGCGGACATTGGAGACCAGCCCAAGACGGTACGTGCGAGGTTCTATAGTGAACTATCCAGGTTTAAGGAAGCTTTTCTTTGGGATGTTTTTCAGCAGGCACACGCATCCCCAATGTGAATAACTGAGTTGGTTTAAATCACTGCTTTGGCTTTGGGGCTATAACCACCCATGGAAGAGATTTAAAGGATTAATAACCTTCATTTCGGATCTGCTGCTTGCTTCGCCTCGGGATTGTTTATACATTAAACCCCCTCGCTTCTTCCTCTTCAAACTTCTAGCTCCAATCAGAATATAGGGATACTATTTATATTCTATAAATTTATAGACTTCAAGGCAACAAGCACCTGAGTGATTCAACCAGTTTGTAGTCATTCCAGCCAATCATATTCTATAAATGTTTGTATGTACCCAAGTGTGGCACTGTTGCTAGATAGGGGGTTCATTCTACTACCCACTCTAGGTCCAAACCCTCAGATCAGATACGAATGGTGTGTCAGTGATTGGACCCCTACTTCGCTAATCACCTTCCTAACTTAGGACTCGGCGTTTTAATAGGAATATAATGACATTTTGCAGTCTTAATGGAATTATAATGGCACTTTGCGGTTTGACGCAAGAGGCTTTCCCTTCGTTTGAAGGGACTCTCAACTTTGGGCCTAGACTGTGCCCTTTGTTCACCTAGGTACTATTGTTTCTTGGGCGGCGAATCCAAACAAGCTAACCTTTCTTCACCTATATTCTTCTACAACATATGGAGTAGGGAATTAACATTATTTAAAAATCTTTCAAGCCACAATGACTACATATATATCATGTAAGCAGAATAGTTTAATTCTTTTAGAAAAAACTTCATCAATATATCATATCAAATCAAATATCACACATGTGGCACACTGATATCTGGCCTAAAGGTTAATTTCTAAATTGTTACAGCGACAAATTATGTAGAAAATATAACATTGTCTATCTTAATTTTAAGCACAGTTGAATTCAATTTGGTGTTAGATCTATGGGGTACGAGTCTATTGGACAAATCTGTTGGTTCTTCTTAATGTTCTTCTCTTTCATGGCTTTCCCATACTGATAGATCAGGAGCTATGTTTATACATGGAAGGTTATACTAGTATATCCATTATAACAGGACCGACCCACACCTTTGTCTTTGATGAGCAAACTTAAAATTGGCTGAGGGACTAAGTGCACCCTTCAAAGCGAGAAGGAACACGGAGAATTATATCAACCATAATACAACAATGAGAACGAGAATAAATGATTGTGACAAAATGAGGGGATATACACTATACAGTTCCCCCGAAGATAGATTTGTGATTGTATTAATACAAGCTATAGAGAACTACGTAATATATTGGCAAAAGGGAGGAATCTTCATTTTGTTAATAATGTCTAGAAATAGTGTACAAGCATATTCTACTCTTATCATAAGATGAAACGTTTCCCAACTTGAATTATTTATTTGAAATTCGTTCATATAATAGTTTT
Organism: Sthenelais limicola; assembly: GCA_942159475.1. NCBI lineage: Eukaryota > Metazoa > Annelida > Polychaeta > Phyllodocida > Sigalionidae > Sthenelais > Sthenelais limicola. Next base: position 93,394,754 of record OW804097.1, on the reverse strand, counting down.
CCAAGGAAATGGAAATCCCACAAAGATAGAGATATCAATATAATTTACCAACGTTTTTATGAATTCAAGAATATGGTCCTGATAACTTTGATAAAGTAATGTAAGTATATGCTCATCGATCGTTTTTCCAACAATAGGATTAGACCGAGGATTCCGACGTATTTCTTAATAGTAACCTTAGTGTCAATCATCTAAGTTCTCTCTCAATAATTTGATTATATATCAGACAAAATCCTACACATGAATGTAATGCAAGTTTGTCACAGTGAACGGCAACAAACATGACAGACTAACAAAGGTACCCTGTTTTAATAGTGGCTAGGCCAACTTAGCAATATAAGCAAGAAGAAACTCTGTCAAGGCCTGGTTGTTTTATGTGTATCGTTGTAGCTGAAACCTATATATAATAGTTGTAGAGAACACCTTAGTCATTACACCAAACTCTGTCGTACTTACATTTTGCGAAACCTAAATATGTAGAAGATCAATTGCATGATAGTTGAGGATAAACTCTTTATTGTGTATCTCATACACATTACCTGAATTTAACCTGAATCAATTCAGGTAAAGTGGTTGGAGACATAACTTTAGGCTTTTTAAAGGACACAAGGAACCCCCTTAATTGATTCATTTCTGACTGATAAACCCCCCCTGAAATATTTCTTGCAGCTGAATTCCGGTAGGTAGAAACTCACATAATGGTTCACATGGATTGTTTCCATGGTAAGAATATACATATACGCACAAATATACAGATACTATTCTGATTCCTAGCAACTAAATATTACACTCTCATACATTCGCTAGTACTTTCTGAGAACAAAGTTTCTTCGTTTTCATTATATAGATGTGGTATAATGTGAATAATTATGTAACTTTTTCAAATATGAAATTTCAAAAATCAAAATGTTAGTCAAATCAAAATAATTCAACCAAGAATGAAATGAATTTGAGCCAAATGTGGAAAAAAACATAGTTGGTGTCGGCATTAACGAAAAGTTATGGATTAGTCTATAGTCTGAATTTCATGCTTTAGTCAGTCTAATTTCTCATAAATGATTTGAAAAATAAAATGGTCAAAATGTGAGTCAGTAAGTCACCAAAATGTAATCTTATAAGATTTGACCTGATATTCCTGCCAAAATTATAAAGATAAACCATGGAAAACATTAGAAAACATGAGTTTCTTTTTCTGAGAAATTGTATGTCCATTCTTACATGACAATAGCTTATATTAATTATCTTATAAGTTCTTAGATTTTCTTTTGAGCACAAACCCCTAAGATAATATTACCATTGCCTCAATATGTGGAAGTCATCTTGAATCGAAAAGCAAAGTTCCGCAAAAATCTGTAAAAATCTATTATTTAAGTAAAGAATCAAGCACTTGAATTGTGAAATGAAAATGGTTTCTATTTCATCCATATCCATAGGGACCCTCTGGAAGAGCTATGGTTTTCATAGAGGAGATGCACCCCTTTCCAGTGTAAAAATTACTGTAATATTATCTATATGTACGTCTTTCCAGAAATGAACAGTGTATACATGCATATTTGCGTCAAACCAAATGATAAAACTTGAAACCACCACCTGCTCCAATAACCAATTCCCATCTTAAAACCATATACCCTATCCATGGCGTATTTGACATGAACATCACTGAACTGCTAGGTGCAAGAACCTACCTTTTTGCCATCATCGCGCTCCATATGAAGGTAATACGTAGGGAATATACCACGGTCCACACCTTTTTTATCCCGTGTGATACGACATTTTATTGTAACCCCTTGTGGCGCTGGTTCCATCACAAATTCTTCTAAGTTCAAGGTCGGGTCGGGACTTCCTCCAGAGGCTCCTCCTTGATTCAGATCCTAGAAAACACCATTTATGTCATTATTCTCGCACGATATAACAGTATTTAATTCGCATATATAGTAGTTCTCTCCTCTCTATTATCTTTAGCCGATTAAGTTGAGAGAATCCTGTGCTGCTCCCAATGATCTGTCCTCGTAAATCTTTTAGTGATCAGTGGAAGAGAAAACACGATCAGGACTTCTTACCTTTTTTTTTTATTCACTTACAGGCCAAAGACATTTAACAACAATATTTCATATGTAAAAACGTAATGTCCACCATGGACGTACTTCATACGGTGCTACCAATAACAATTTGGGTGTTTATGAGATACTTGAAGAAATGAAAACTCCTAATGTAACACTACATTTGCATGTTCATTGTTGGATATGGAAACAGCACATCTGGATTTCTAGTGTTTTTTAGCATACAATAAAATCGGGAAATATCAGACATGTAGGGTACAGAATTTAACGTATAAGTCTGGTGTATAGCATTATATAGGAAAATAATAAAAAAAAAAGATGCGGCCAGACTTGCGCTTGTAGGATTCAATATTTTGGATATTTAAAAAATAAACATTATAATAGATCGATAATGCCACAGACAAACATTTACAGAGCATGAGAAGCTATGATAACGTTGTATGGGTTGTCCTTGAGAACAATGGTTTGTAAAATTAATATTATTTAGTACACACAGACGAGCAAATGTGATCATTCTTTCTAGGAATTATTGTGATACCTATTGGCCTCGAGAGTGATTAATTAGAAGAAATGGATCGAATTTGAAGTTAAATCACACAAAGCTGGTGTTAAAGGGAATCAACTTAATTCATTCTATCTAATCACACCATGATTAACCAAATTGCCCTGTGTTTGATTCCTAACACTAAGTCAAATTCTTGGAAGATTTTCTGGGAGACATATCATTTTTAGTATCAGGAAGAAAGATTTTTCCAGAGTTTGTCACAAACCTGGAAATATTACAACTGCTTTGTCACTTGACTTAATATATAGTGATCCGTCAAATACTGGTTAAAATCCTAAACAGCATAGAAATACAATGAAGACAGGAATTATCCTGGTAGCAATTATACCTGATCCACCCTCGAATAGTAAAGGATTAATGAGTAACATTGAGGAGCTGCTGGGGCACTGTTTGGTGCACAATTATTTACAAACAGTGCACCAGCAGACCCAAAATGGGGGTTATTAATCGTTTTAGTCTCTGCCCGAACCGTTCAAGGCAGTGAATAACACTAACTAATCGTACTTTCACATGGAGAGCACCCACAGAGATTTTAGTGGACCTTCTGCTGTTTAATCAGGACAGTCTAGACTCAGAGTTGAGAGTCCCTCCAACCTGAGGGAAAGTGTCAAACCGCAAAATGCCATTAGAATCCAATTAGGACGCCAACTCCAGGGCCAGGAAGGTTATGAACGCAGTAAGTGTCCAATCACTGACATACCATTCTTATCTAATCTGAGAGGCTCTGAGCCTAGACTGAGTAATTCATTTCAAGTAAATTATGAGCATTTGACTAACACAAATACAGCTGGGTTAATACTTAAAACAATAAAAGGGAAATATGTGATTTATTCCGGAGTGAATTATGATGAAAAATAATTATCATTCGCTGAAGAAGCTTGTACAGATGTCGCTTTTCCTAATACTAAATGAATTAAAACGCTGGATGACACTTCTGTCATGGCAGATAGAAATCAATGTAGTGATGGAAAGGTGCTTAATAAGTATTCATAACGCAGTAGTTTTTATTTGTAGTTGAAATTAATAGAGGTTTCCCACGATATACATATAAGGCTGAGTCAATGTAACCAAGGCTTCCTATGAAAAACCTTAGTATAGAAAATATTAATCTATGATGTGTAATATTGCTTTTTGTATAGTTGATAGAAAATAATGTTTTTATTTACAATACGGCTTAGATACAACAGTATGATAAGAGGAGGGAAAGTCTGATTTTGACAACAAAATTAAGCGATTATCCTCAAACTTGAAATTTGAAGTTTTCCTACATTGTCTTGTGCAATAACAAACATGTTGTTATCAACGTAAGGTATGACAGGACAAAAGTAGTTGACATGGTTACAATTAAGCTGCCTTACTATATCATGGGGTACCTCTATATATGGTTATTACAGATCATTGAAAATCACAGAATAAAAGAGCCATATCTAGGAGATGAACCACTCACATGAACCACTTAAGGTTCTGAGACTTACATTGTAACTTGGAGGTTCTGACTCTTGTTCAGGCTGGGAGGTAATTAACAATAATTACATGATGAACACATTTTGCAAACGTACAGAGCTTTTTGTTTTAGCGTTTAACAGTCTTAGTAGAGAATGTATACATACTCAGTGATGCCAGTATTTCTGTACAGGGTTTATGGCAAAAAATATGTCTACACTTTATACTTAGTATAATTTATGACAATCGTAGAAAGTCGAACGATAATGCCTCCGGAATTATAGTATCCATTTTACTGAAGTAAAGAGTCGGTGAATTTTCAATTGACAAGCACTTACTAATCATGAAATGAGCAGGGACGAACTTGCTCTCTGGGTAGGTAAGACTAGCGAAAAGTAATTCACAGAAACGGAAAACATTTACAAGATTAAGCCATAATTGTGCCAGGGAAAAAAAAGAATATAGTATATAATATTATATTTGCAAAAGAACAAAATAAAATGCTGGCATCACTGATGACTGCTTATGTGTGAACTATTATATAGGTGGTGTGAATGGGGGTAATTGCGTGTGTGTTTATATTATAATATATATATGAATTTTGTCACAGGTATTAGTTATATTTTATTACATGTATTATTCACCATATGTGAAGATTCATTATCATTGACCTAATCCGCTAATAACGTTTTTTTTTTCAATTCTAAAATTCGTGATTAGCAAACACTTATTCGCTAAGAAATAAACTTTTCAACAAAATTCAGAAATCAGGTTCCAAAAAAGGGCAATACTTGAGTGAAGAAGATTAAACTAAATGTAACGAACTAAACCACTATGGAACTTACTTCTGGTTCTGCAGGCTGTCGTTTCTTTGTCTTTTTCTTCTATGATCAGAATACACCAAAGGATAATGAGTCAATGTGTCTTTTTTTAATACAAAATTAAACCCAAATGAAATTAAAGTCGAGGAAATAATGAAATTAAGCTTAAACCTACACATACGCATATTCTGTTCTTACTGTAATGTGTGTGATAATTTGATGGGAAAAAATTGTTAAGATTTGTCATCTGTAACGTAAGCAAACTGAGAACAACGTAAAACAAAACTTGCTACGTCGCAGGACATGAGAAAAACCTTCGGTTATTTTAAGAAACCGTGTCCGACATTTATGTAAGTGTCTGACATATATAGCTCGTTACTCTATTCAAGGAAAACTGGGTAAAAATAGGATCCAACATTTTCTGGACATTGACAGTTGTAACCTAGGAAAACAACTCTGAATAACGTAGGGAACATTCAACCACTACCAAATGGGCAGCATTTGTAAGTCATCTCACGTTGTCAGGTTCTGTAGGCGATTTTGGAGGCTGAACCATTTCTACCGTTTTCTGTTATGATACAATGTCTAGATCGTGATATCATCATTAAAAAATGTACATATTCTCTCTTTCAAACATGCAGAGATATTAATGATATTGTCCTTCGTAGAGACATTCCTCTGAATTTGCGATCATGATAAATGATATCAATCCGATCCATTCTTTCAACACAGAATAATGACATAAATCCATCATAACTTTGAACTGAAGTAAAGACATCCCTAACAACTACTCACTTCTATCTTTTCATGTTTTTCCTCAGAAGTGTCAGTTACTTTACTGGAAATGACTGGTTTTTCCTCAGTAGTCTAAATGTGAGTGAATAATTATTCAAGTATTCATGATTGATTTAGTTCCAGTTTAAAGATGTCAAATTTCACTAACATTTCAGCAACATAACTCCCCAAGACTCTTACGTCAACAGGTGTAATGGCTTTGGTCCTTCGGTCGAAAAAGAACATGAACAAACAAAAGAAACACTATTTGGAATTCCGATTAACAGTACATGAACTTAGTGGAATTTTCAGCTGAACACTCACTTTTTCACTCACATCCCCTTCCCCTGCATCTTCACAGGGACTTGCTGTTTTTACCTGTCAAACACCATGTCATTTTATCAGTACGTCAACTGCAACTCTAAGCTTAAATGTTCATAATAAGGTGATAATAAGGATCCGCCAGCACCTAACCCCCGCTCCCATATCTTAGATCATACTCTGCATGGTATTGTTCTGGGAGAGGAACTAATCAGTGTACTAGTAAATGACTACTGTTTGATAGATGGCAATAACTGCAGTCACTCTGTAACATGATATTGCAGCAGGATTCTTTGTTAAGCGATAGGAATAGTTGGAAGCAGCCTAGATATTCGGATGACATTCTGACTATCCATATCTTGTTATTCAGGGATGCGACCGGGTATGGCCAATGGCAATCTGGGTGTATTTTGGGGGACATTTGCCAATGTTTCCATTTTCTTAAATTATCTGAATTCGGCCAATAATCTGAGAATTTCCAGTCCTGATAGAATCAAAGGCCAATTCCGTGACCAGATGGTATAAGAGCAAGAAAGGAGAGAACGCTGAGGCATGTACGTTTTATTAATACAAAACCCAAGTCTGTAACGAAGATAATCTCAGGACTATTTGCCTGTTACCCATATTTGATGAACTATTATTCCTAATGAGGATTATCTCTCTACCCACAGCGTACTTTGATGATGAAAGGAAAAGACAGGGCAATAGTAGAGTGTATACAGAATATAAGATAATGATGAACGCAGATACAGTGTCACATTAGTGGCACTCCAATTCGGTTCCAAGCTTCTTCTCCTCTTCCACTTCTCCAATTCTCCCAACCACTTTACCTGGTACTTTAGGCAGGGAAAGAAAGAGAGAGAGAGAGAGAGAGAGGGAGAGAGAGAGAGAGAGAGAGAGAGAGAGAGAGAGAGAGAGAGAGACAGAGAGACAGAGGGAGAGAGAGACAGAGAGACAGAGAGAGACAGAGACTGTATATACCTGCTGCGTTTCCTATGGGGAAACGCATAAAAAAGATGACGACGACTAGAACACAGCTAAACAGTAACTGTAACGGCTAACAGTACTCTCAAGCACCGATAACTGTCACTGTTACTTGTTCCTTCATGTATCTATGCCCTGTGTCGGATGGCACCGAGCGTATACATAGCGGGAGAATAGAAGGGCAGCATTATAGCACAAGTATACTCACGTTAGGTTTATGACTGGCGGGTTCGTCCTGGTACAGATTACCGCTACTGTAATGTGCTGGACCTACGGCCTGTTCATCATGCTCATCATCATCATCTGACAAGGAAAAGCAAAGTGGACATGGGTTACTTGTGTCTGGTTTTAAAGTATGTTCTCTGCGTTTAGGTTCAATCATAATTGAATTGAATTGAAAAAGTGTTTATTTGCCAAGGATATACAAGAGACCTATATATAAGAGGTCAACATATATAGATAAGTCAAGATACATATATATAAGAGGTCAACAGGCTTCTGGGATAATCCCAGTTGTTCCAACCGTTACCTTTGACTGGCCTGGGTATTCTGAATTGAGAATACGTTTTAAAAGAATTATCTTAAAAAAATGAAGGGGAAAAAATATTAGAAACTGTTCTGGTGAGACTTAAGATAGTTGACTTTAATGATACGCATCTATCAAAAGTCAGATTATATGACATGTGATCCAAGATGAGCAGATATCGATGAGGAATGAATATAATGGTGATTAATCTGTCTCTCAGATATCATGCAGCCAAGAAGGCATCCTAGTACCACCATCTCTCTACACCATTTTTTGTTGTTGTACACCAGAACTGTATTAGGCGCTAGACACATGTATATTATGTAATAGTTCATGCACACATCAATATGGGGGTGTATCACATGGAATATATGGTCACTAAACAAATACACAAGGAAAATAGACTGCGACATATGTGAACTTACTATGTGTTTACATTGACACATGTAATCCTCATAAAAGTACTCAAAGATATACTAAATTCATATTACTCATATTAGTACCAAAATAGCCTATTAATAACAGGAAGATTATTTAACAACTATTTTGGGTGAATAATCCGCCAACCTAACATTCTCAATGTGACCCCTAACAAAACATTTTCAAGAAAGAGAAGAATAAAGGCTATCCGTTATCCCTCTGTAAGGGTTACCTTTATTCAGGATATATAGTGCAGACACTAGCCTAGGAAATGTTGCCAGGTATAAACCAATAAAATCACCTGTAACAAGTCTTCAGTTACGTCACAGTAGGTGTGACGTCATGTATAAGAACGTTTGGACTTATTCAGTGGTAGCAACTAGTTTTACAATACATACCCATACCCACACCCATACATACATACAAGGGTAAAATTTTCAGAAAATGTACAATTCGCTTCATCAATCCTCCCCAATAACCCACATTTAAGACAAAAATGAGCTTTAAAATGCAGTTTAACATAACAGAACTCATACTTTAAATCAATGCGATACCAAATATCCTCAGATATACCCAGTATTCATCATTTTTCAGCCAAATTTAACACAATTTACTAAATGTGTAGAGCTGCCAATTGTACATTTTCTGAAAATCTGACCCACATACATACGTACGTATACATACACGCCATACACAGAATTCGGCGAAATCAAAATTATCTTAAAAATAAGTTTAATATTATCAATTTGTTTGGATAATTTTTTTTTATATAGCTCAATGTTGTGACACAATATTCTCATGAGGCTCAATCTGTTTGCCACTGTCACGAATGGATTTAGACATCTAGCATCAATATTTAATTATATTTCGCCAAACTATCTTTTTTCAAGACTCCGTTTTTTAGGGAAAAAATCAGAATATAGTATATGTGTGAATTCCTGTTCTTCATTTATCTTTTGTTATAGTTTTATAATCGAATTTCTATTTCATGCATATTCCAGGCCGAAATAAAACTGCAATGATATAATTCTGATATACATATATACCTGATTATTTATACTTTATGTATTCATCAAAACTGGATATATTAAGTATGTAAGTAGTAGAAATAATTGAAATGTTTAGGAGGAGAGTATGAGCGAGTTCAAGGAAATGTAAAGGTATGGGCACAATGCAGGTTCTCCATTAAGGTGTTAGAAATGTTTAGTCATTCATACTGAGAGTAAAGATATCAATCAACTGAGAAGATGGTATTTGGATCTCATACTATTATATAATTATATTATATAGTTTATTTTTGGACGTGTGAACCCCCGAATAGTGCTACCACAAATGAGGCTGAGCCTCAGAAATGAACGTTCTACCTGTAGAAAAGCTGTAATACTATCATTTACACGCCTGTCATTGGCACCATAAGAAGAATATACCATCTAGTTGGAAATGGTCTGTCTCTTTGCATACATCTACATGTACGTGTTGACTTCACACCTTGGAAACATGTGACCTGACTATGACGTCACAGTAAGAGTGTGAGGTAGGATTTTAACTGGGTTATTGTAATGATGATTTATGAAAATTACCATTTAAAAAAGTTTGTACGGAGTAAGTGTTTATTATATGAATGAAACTTATATGAGTACTATTATGAGTTGAGAACTTATATGAGTACAATTATATTTGACAATCAGCAGCTAGTCAAATAAATACATAAATACTATCAAACATACAATGACACATGGCCACAATTAAATATTCTATCATCAACACATATTCAAAGATACTCTTACACACATACCCATACAGACATATGGTACTTACACATTGATGATTGACACAATAGCCAAAAACACTATAGGGCCATACTTCAATGTACAGGGCACAGGATAGCATGCATAGCCAATCCATAAAGAATAATGCCATACGGTAGGCTATGCGCTAATTCGCAAGGGACTTCCGAAACGAAAATGGCCGAAAATTATGGCTTAGAGATACTTAGGTTAGGTATTGTTCTGAACAGGTATTTGTATATGTAAGTGAGTAGAATAGGCAAATTCTCTCACTTATCGTGTACGTTTTTAACGGATTTTTAAACAAAACCGGAGTTTCTTTCATATGTCCCATCACACAAAGACTAGTCCCACTGGTTGGGATTTTCCCTCAACATAACCAGAATATAAGTTAATACATTATCATGCATTCAGGTACATTTTGCCAATTCGCTAAAATCAAACATCTAAGGAAAATATTTCTTCTCAATTCTAAAAATAAACAATCCTGAACGAAGTCACCCAGTGACACCAATCAATCAGAATTGTAAATAATTGAATAACTTCTTGTTTTACCAGCTCCTCATACCATGTCCTCTAAGAAAACTCTGAGATATCTTCATAAGTGATTGTCGAACAGGTCATGAGAAGGTGTTTTTAAAAAAAAAAAAAATCATTATTCATTTAGAGGCCAATAATTATTTAATCGTTATACGATATCGTGCTATCCTTCAAGGATGTTTTCAAACGTCGCCTAAACATGAAATTATAGGAAGGTCAAAGCCATTACTTTCCAAACAGAAAGCCACAAGTGTGTTTAGGGATACGCTGCTATCTGATTTCAGCGTAAGACGCTTGCTTCGTAATATGGAGGGTGCCTTTACTAATCAACTGATTTTGAATGGACTCTTCCATTTCCATCATTTCCATATACTACTCATTGCATGAATACTCTCCATGTACTACTACTACTTCCCACTTGTTTATTAAATACACGTAGTCACAGCTTAATCTAGGGAACTGAATTGATATGAGAGCACAAAGGACATCACCAACAGAAGTTTACGTTCCAAACGTGTCAGTTGTGTTATCCCTTGTCATAAACCCATTAATTGGGTCAAGTTTTCATAGAATTAAACTAGTAACTATGTGAAATTTAGTCATTCAGTTTCTGAGACATTACCCCAAAAGGCTGACTCTGTTCCCCAGATGACACTTCCCTGCCTAAACAAACATGCCGACAATCAGCGAATAACTATCCCCAGCATGTCTTCATCTTCCATGCTAGGGTAGGGCGGTTACCCACCCCAGCCAGAATATCACATATTGTTTACCACCAAGGCCAGGTGCTGTATGGGCAGCAGCTCATCTACTCTTTATCTCTCTGACAGCCATGCACTTAATACTATGAAGGGAAACGCTTGGTATGCTTGCCTCTTCTTAATAGTGTGTGTATCTTTTTCGGTTTGTGAGAGACATTATAAAGGGCCTAGTCCACTAAGCCGATTCCCATGCGATTCTCACAGAATTTAGTGGAAAAGAGTCACCTGCGGCGCAAAATCGCATAAGAATCGGCTTAGTGGACTAGGTCCTTTAGACTGATACAAATTAAATAAGGACTATACATTAGCTCAATAATAACTAGATCTTCCCCCTCTTTCTCCATGATATTCTAAAATTGGTCCTCCTCAAAACTGTCCTCCACTCATATGACAAGGGGAGTGTGCCAGCTGTAGAGGAAAAAATATCAGGTTTGGTTGGTATTACACTAGTACTAAAAGGCACCTTTTACAATTTTTTTGGACAAGATATGACTCGGTTGGAAATACTGAGGAGGAATCAAGGAAAGGCATGTGGGAATATCGATATGCTGGGATTGGGGTGTATAGAGAGGTAACAGGGGCCACAAGGGAGGGGGAGATTGTTGCCTTACTTTGTAACAGCGTATAATCTTTGGGCATGAATGTCGCAAGCGCAAGACCTGTGCGGCGGAAAGAAGTATGAAAAGCTGTGGTAGCAGAGTATATATAAAATGTTGAATAGGTGGAGGTGTGTAGAAGGAGGGGCCACAATCGCCTTCAGTCATGTAAAGATATCCCTAGCCAGGACATTTCCAGAAAGGGATGTAGGATCTTGATGCAAAAAGGAATGTACAGTTGCATGTATTTTACAAATCGGCGGTATCTAAACTCGTATTTTAGAGGGGAACCAACAATTTGAAAATTAAATTCAAAAAGCAAAAATGTCTAAATTTCATGTTTAATTTTGGTTAACTCTTTCAAGCCCGGCCTCCCCAGGAAATTTTGAGTTAATTTTTAATCATTCCTATGCCTTAATCTTAATCAAAACAACAATTTGACACTGATTTTAGACATAAAAGCTATATATCATCTAAAAGCATTTTGGCTGGAGGTTCCAATTTTGAAACAGTGATGTATGAATTGTTGGTTACCATGGCAACACACTGTGTTTTTTAAAATTTAGTTTATTTTTTTGTTTTCAAACAAAAATGAAGATTAATATTTGATAAATCATCTAAATAGGTATTGATCAAGATTGGTCTTGTCATTTGGAACATTTTGATACCAAACATTACAGGTGTTCCATACATGTTACCTTGGAAACGCCATATGCTCCTAGCTAGCTCTGAGCACCTCTATTGGATTTATTTAGATACTAATATGCAGAAATGTGGGAACAGATACCCCTGTATTGAATACTAGAATTTGAATATTTAAATTTGATCCTTACTTTTTTCTTATGCGGAAGTCAGTCTAAATGATTCAACAGTTAAATTGGATGAGTCTTACACGATTTCATGAGGTTGTTACCATAGTAACCAAATGGAAAAGCATGACTACTGAAATTAGTGAAATTGAAGTTATTTTAGATTTTTGGTTGCCATGGTAACAATTCTGACCCAATTTCAAAACAGTTTATATTTCTGAGTTCTCCTCATTTTCAGCTTTTACCTGATACCACACATGACTATATCAGATCATTTTTAAAAAATCATTTTTTTGCTAGGATCCTCAATAAATGTTATATACCCTAACCTGTTGCCATGGTTACCCCTCTAGGATACAGGAAAAAAAATGATTCATACTACTAATTTCGGTCTGTTGGGCGAGAATTGAAAGTATAATCATATGAGGGTGAATGGTTCAGCAGAAAATCTTATGATTCATTCCAGTCCAAAAATGATGTAATTGATTAAAAATCGGTTACCATGGAAACAATTATTGGAGTAAAACAGAATTTCTTATTGAAAAATATTAAGGTATCCAAGTACTTGAAATCTAGTGGTTTTGTAAGGAAGAATTAGTCAGATTTCCTGAATACAAAGAAGAAAACTGACAAAAATAAGCCCTAAATTGTTACCTTGTTTCCATGGTTACCATTCTATTCCTTATCTGTTACCATGGATATAAATACTAGAATATTAATTGTCATGTTGTATGCTTTTAGATGATACCACATACACTATGTTGCGTTATAACACAAAATTTCCATAGATATCCAAAATGTGCCATAGTTGCCCAAATGGGCAACAATTGGCCACATGGCTCCAGCAACAATTGTTGCCCACGGGCTCGAAGGGGTTAATGACGGTAAAATTCGCGAACCCGTTCACACATGTAGCAGCTAAAATAAAAACCTGGTTGATTCCGTGATTCACCCCCCGCCCCCCAACACAAACACACACACACACACACTCCCTCAACCAGTATCTTTTGCCAATCCAGTGCCCTCCTCTGCTTTACTAAATTACCCAAATCCTAACAAATCGACTCACCTGCAGCTATGGTAGGTATATCGTCATCATCACTATTTGGGTAGTCGCTAGACTGGGTAGAAGTCACCTGTAGGACCTGTGGAAAGGAGCAAGCACACCAATAATAAATACAATAATCATTAGATCCTGTCTCACTATCACAGCTCGTACGTATGTCAAATGATTACAGGTATATTGCAGGTGCCGGTCAGCACAACCTACTGCTGTTACACGAATCCACAGATTGCGGCACTAGAACCAGCAGCCTCCCAGTTTCAAAGCATTCAGTACTGATTCAAGTTATCAGCGCTATCAAATAGTGCGATAGTATTCACACTCAAGTTTTGTAACCTCTATTGATAGGTATATGAAATATTAGTCCACGTTAATGGCACGCCAACAGCACCTTAGATTATACAAATCATTCACAAAATATCTTTTGTTTAATTTTAATCGGATGGATCGAATACATTTGATTTGGTCATACAAGATTAGATTGAGTATTTAGTGGTATGCAGATGTTTAGGTTTTTATTGGTGAAAGGTTAATGGGGTACCATGCATGTGTGATATAATTCACAGGTATTCTGATGGTACTGGATTATAGGGGAGTTGCATAAACCTATACCTGGCCCCGAGTACCCCATAGGAAATTTTGATAACACTCAAGAAAGGAAACCATTTCCGGGACATTTCATAATTTTCTACTACATAATGTTGTATTACGTAATGTTACGATAACAACAGTGCTCAGAATCATTACCTATTTTCAACAACTTTTTCATTTTAATTTAAGTTCCAACTAAAAATTAAAATTCCAAATGAAGGGAACCTCCAAAACTATTCCACGCCTATTATTCCCTACCCACCCAAAACAGCTTATGCAAGCACCCTATCTGTATTATCATGGGAAGGTCTTCAATACAAGGCCTTGGGCAAATGTCCACACAGCCTTCTCAAATCTGCCCACCGACTCTTTGGAACATGCTTTCTTGTGCTCTGCACCGTCCCTTATGGGAAATACCATCTATGGAGCGAAACATAAGTACCTTTTATTTTGTCAGTGGCTTGAGGCCTTTAATTAAAGCAGATGCTTCATATTGTATCATGGTCTGAACATCAATTTGTAAGAGTTTGTATTTAAGAGCCGATGTGGGAGGCAGAGAGGCTTGGTGGATGCTTGACCTTAGTAGGGTAAGAGGGTAGCATCTAAACTGGTGATGGGCTTCAGCATTTCTCTATATAACGGGCTGTGCCTCTACAATCCACCTATATTCGGTTAAGAACTGAAGTTAATAAATGATATACAGTGAGACCTAGTATACACTGGAAAGGAAAAACTGTTTTCAGGCAGGCAATATTTGTCATTATTTTTTATACATAGGGACTTTCAGCAATATCATAAAGGTATCTGCAGCTCTATTTCATTAATAACAATCTTGATTTTCAATAATGATTTCATTGCGATTGAGATATGATTCTTCTTATATTTTGTTTTCGTGGAGAGGTGATATGACACATTTGGACAAAATTGCTATGGAATTTGAACCAAATACTCATTAAAAGCAATCCTGTAGACACTTGTGCCATACCGACCCCCGATTGATTTCTTGATTAAAAATCTGCAATCAAAGGCTCTCAATTTTTACCGAGTACAATAGCTTACATAAACCGTTATAGATATAGAAGTAAAACTGTCTGGTGAAAGCATGCGATCATGCCTACGTCAATCATAGCCTCACGCTGATGAAAGTCCCCAATAAGAACAGTGGAGCACATGTTCATATGCATTAATTATGGTGAATATTAAATATAATAACTGTAAACTAAAATAGAACCAGGATTATCATATTAATGGGGGTTAGTCTGTTTAATACTGATACATGTTAGATGTGTGTCATAGACAGTGTTGTATGCTGGTCCATATTTTCTGCAAATGTTCTACGTCTGGTTATAAAACAGAAAATAAAGGAATATTGAAAAAATACACTACACAGCAAGCAGAAGCATGTAAAGGAGAGGGGGATACTAAAAAGAAGGGTAAAGATTGAGCTAGAGAGTGAGAGGTCTGGGTTGGTACTTACGCGAGACCAAGAATTTGTTTAACCAGAGTCATCAGCATGCACGTAAGCATTGAATAAACCATGCATCATTGAGAAGTAGTGGTCACAGGACATGAAAAGTAGTAGTAGTACAAGATTCCTTCAGTAAATTTTATGCCTTCAATCTGAATAATCTTGGGTGGAAGTTTTTAGATTCAATTTGGTTGAAACTTTTGCAGAAAAATTAAGAGGAAAAAAGGAAGGGGATTCAATTAAGAAGAGAGCTCTGGATACGGAGTGTCATATGAATTCATTCTCTACAATTTGTTTGTAATTACTCCAAGTATGAATTAGATAGTTTGAGGAATTGATAGAGAGAGCAAATAAAATGTGTTACATATGGGGAGTTGTATTGATTTATGGGACA
Organism: Sthenelais limicola; assembly: GCA_942159475.1. Taxonomy (NCBI): domain Eukaryota; kingdom Metazoa; phylum Annelida; class Polychaeta; order Phyllodocida; family Sigalionidae; genus Sthenelais; species Sthenelais limicola. The sequence continues at coordinate 93,378,831 of OW804097.1, read as the reverse complement.
ACTTATATATCATATATTTGATTATTATCAATAATTAATAATCAGTCATCAGGCTTTGTATGTTCCTCGCTCGTGGGGCCACTTCATACACAAAAACTTCACCTTTCACATTTCATTATATCTGTATTTATCTTAGACAAATACCCTGCATACAAGATTGGCATAAAATTTGAGATAAATACGTATATTACTCCACGATGATGTTGGTAACGCGCTACTTGTATTTCATTATTGTTATTCATTTTATATGGTAGCATCGTGGAGTAAATATAGAACTAGTGCTGGGATGGGTCATGTTAACTCGTATGCTATAGTTTCCAGTGACAAATAAGTCCATAGGACAAGTTTGTCATAGAAAAGAATCAACTTGGGCATGTGAGTTAATTACATGACCCGTACTGAACACTCCTCCGGTTCTTTCATAATTCATATTATAGAGCACTCTGACCCAAGGCAAAAAATAATACATTAGGTGATAGAAAAGGAATCAAAAAGAAAACAACACATTTTCCAACGAATGAATATTCTCAGATGTCAGAAGAAAAACTGATCACACCAAAATGAAGGATTCTTATTCAATGTGATATCGAGGAGAATGGTCTCACCCGAAAAGAAGGAAATACAAATTAATCGATCATTATGTCAATTTTAATGAATAATGATCAGAATTGCCGCATATAACTAAAACATAAAGAACCGCACGGAGCCTTGTTGGAAGAGCTCTAGGAATAAACTTTCAGTTTAACATCACCTCTAAAGGGCCTAGTCCACTAAGCCGATTCTCACAGAATTTAGTGCAAGAGTCCTCTGCGGCGCAAAATCGCATGAGAATCGGCTTAGTGGATTAGGCCCTTAACACTGACATTGTCCGAACATGTTCCTTATATATTTATCTCTATTACTACAGCCTACTACCACGTGAAGACAGTGTAATCTGCGTCTACAATATTGTACCCAATTCCTGCATTTTTAATACTACTTTATACCTGCTGAGTCCTTAAAAGTGGGTGACCTTAGCCCTATATACCTAGCAACCTGATCCCTCTCCATAGTTATATGATAGCTACCAACTGCTGGCATTACAATGAGTCCATTTCTTACTCTGGGCTAGTCGTATGGATTCCTGAATGATTTGACAAGAATTGTGCATGGTTTCCATGCATTGTTAGCTACAGGTTTGCATCTCCTGGTTTTACTCGCTACATTACCTGTGCTGATCAATCGTAAACGCTCTTACACGATTTCTTTTAAATGGATATTTTTCGGTAAAACAAATTACTTCACAATTCAACATCAGGCAAAATCACCACAACTTTATTATCTCGGCCAATCCAAGAAATCAAAATATGGAATAAAGGTAAGCAGAAAATAATTATACTTTTGTCATATCACGCTTCAAGCAAAAAGATATATCACCAAAACACAAAACTATTTTCATGGACACAATATATGACATGGATGTTTTCAAGACAAATTGCTGAATTAATTCGGATAATTATTTTACAACTTTAGGAGATTTAAAATGGGTTTCGGGGGAAATAAAACACGCCACTAATTAGAACTTACTCGGTATGATTGCAGAGGAGGTGTATCCTGTGATACACAATAACATTTATCATAACTACCAAAACTATAATCAAATATTTCTTTTTGGTTGAAATCACTTTTGTTTTCAACCGACCCAAGAGTATTCTCAACATTATTTCTCAAATTCTTTCCAATTTATAAAAGACGAATTTTAATCTAAGATGAATCAAAACCTTGACTTAATATTCATTTCCAAAACATAAGCTTTGCGGAATTTTACTTGTGAGGATAATGATTTTTTAAAAATGATAGATTCAGAATACATTGATCACAATCTGTAAGCAGTTTTGCCCATAATGAGAGTTTAAAGTAAAACAGATTTTGACAGTGGTGAGCTGAAATATATTCATATACCATGAAATGAGGAAAAATATAAGGAAATCACCTAAGGCCCATAAACAAACAAATAATTTCATGGAAGTTCAATTCGAGGAATAATATACTTTTTATATTTTAAAGGCCCTACCAAGGAAGACAAATCAGGTGAATAATATTATATTAAGTAGTATAGAGTAGTTTTATATATTGATATTTCAATTTGACCTCTATGCAATACAGAACGTAGTATGACAGTTGAAGAGATTATAAAGTTGAATTTTGAAAAACGCTGAGGATTTAGGAATGTTTTGTGGGAATAGTTTGGTTGGATCTGTGTTTATTATCAGTTGGTATTAATGGTGTTTGACATTGCAATCAAAGTCGTTAATGGTTTTGTTGGTATGTTGTAATTGGTGAAACAAAATGTGTGCTTAGGTAGTTTTAATCTACCCAATCTTTAATTAGGTAGTCCCATGAGGATATATATATATATATGTGTGTTTGTACATTTGGAATATATGTATATGCGTAAAGAATGAGAGGAACAATTCAGGACCTAGGGTAACTTAAAATATGTCAATAAATGCTCGTTCCTCAACTAAATGATTGGCATCAAAGTTATATACACTTGCAATGCAAGTATATAACATTTAATGATCATATTAATTGAAGCACACTCTGTCAATAGGTAAACATCAAATGGACCTAAATGAATATTATTTAGAGAATATCCTAGGCTAGAGGCAAAGAGTGGATGGAGGACGTAGAGTTAACGATAGAGATTTCCTAAAGACATTCAGATGATTTTTAAAAGAAACTTTACCTGAACTCTCGTTCTTGAATCTGCAGGGCCATCTGGATTAGGGTCAAAGGAGCCAGGGCCATCATATGCTATAATATGAAATAATTATTATACAATTTTATTCTAAGGGGAATAATCATAATTTAATAATATAAAATGTAGATCTAACTTTTTCAGCCTGAAAATGTGCAAGTTATGCAGCTCGACGCCATTTGTAACCAGATTGCGTCATTAAACGTATGTGTAACCATGGAACCCCAAATTGAGTGTGTGTGCAGTTCGGATCCTGAACTGCACTTTAAACTGATCAGGTGTGTAATAAATATGCTAACTGATATGTAGGCACCACAGATATATGTTTTTGTATAACTTAAATACTGTTTAAACAATATGATTTCAATGTCAAAATAATGTACAACCGCTGTACCGGTTAACATTCATTCAAATGTTATGGATAATATAAAATCATAAATTAGATTATTTAAAATAAATCTAAATAAAACATCTCAAGCAAATATCAACTTGACATCGTCTTTCTTACGGTTTGGTGATTATCGCTTCAAATCGATTTAAAATAAAACGTGTGTAAATATAAAGCCCTATACTATTACCATGAGCATGGTCCGGCTGGGCGGTCCTGTTGGTCCCGCCGCTGCCCACAAGTGGTCTGGTGGGGTCGTCCCGTTCAGTCCGGAGTCCATACCCGCTCCGGGGCGGCCGGGGCCTGTCCTCATTGGCCTGCATCATGCCCGCATGACTGCGCTTTTTGCGCTCCTTCTCCTGGATGAGACGCTGCTGAGCCAGCAGTTTCTGGTGCTGGATGGCATTGGGCTCGTCTATGCTGCCCGGGGGCCCTCCTGCAAAGCCAGACATGCCTGACGGTCTGCAAAAAGTAAAAGAACACAATTTTAAAATGTGTGATTAAAAAATGTGTAGTCAACAATTTTTATGTTAACAAAGCTGAAACATGTCTGAGAGCACTGAAGATGGTAAGACGAGTGAGGGATAAAACCCTATCTCCCAGTGGCTGTAAACTGTGAAATCAAAGTATGGGGCTCTTATAACCAAGGTATGTTTTTATGAGGTAAATGTCATGGCGACCATCACTCAATGACAATGTACATGTATAAATATTGGGAAAATGAATTAATGCATTCATTCCTTAAATGCCTGCCACATATTGGTATATAGGTGTTTTCATCAACCCTGTCAAACATAAGTGAATTCTAGTGTACACATTTCTAATGTGTGTATGTTATTGATGATTTTTTTTGTAATGCAGTGACAAACATAAACGCGTCCAGAGAAACGCGTGCGGGGAGTGTGTGTGTGTGTGGGGTGGGGGGGGGGGGGGGCTTAAGATGCCAATTAACACTTTCCTTCGTATAACCTTAGAACCAATACTGTTATCTATACAAAATCTATACCTATGCGACCTGAGGCATATAGATAAAATAATATTGACATATGTAACCGTATAACCTGTCATACCTGAATACATATTTGTAAAAAAACAAAACATATTGGACTGTTTGTATATATATCATATCTACTGCAATACAGGTAGGAGTCGGAACCAACACTGGCAACAGGTAGGATGTCACGCAGCAAAACATAAATAAGGCCGAGATGGGGTTGTGTTCTGGGGACTCTTACCTTTAGCATTCATTGATCACCTGGCACAGAATATCGACTCTAGATACTAACAGACAACATATTTGTTTGGCATCAACTTGGGTTATATGTGCATAGGGGAATGCCAGAAGAGGACGACTGAACGAGGTGCAAGATCAGTTTTATATGAAAAGGAAACCGTTCAGAATGATCACTCAAATCTAATCGCAGCAATTTTACACATAACTCCTTATCTGTTCTCTCCCGTGGTGTGAATTACTCGCTCCTATGCACTCCCTTACTTATATTAAAACATAACGGATCTATCTATCTTCCCTGACATGACTTATCACAAAAATAAAAAAATGTTCTCCCATTTTTCAGACATGGATGCTAAAATACTTAGTTTTTATAGATATCGTTAATTCAATGGGATTTAAAATAATATTGTTGAGAGATTACTGTATCTAGAATTCTATAGTTGGATCAATACAATGATGATATTAATACACAGAAATAAGCTTTCCAACAGACGGCCCTTAGGTGAAATGCCTATTAAATGATATCATACATCAACACACAAACATGACATATCGTAATGATGGTTCGTGTGCCAAAGGCTAACACATGCTAATGCTACAGAAACAAAAATAAATTCAGCTATTAAAGAGTATATTTTGGTAGATTTAGATCTATAGATGGAAATTTCACAGGTGCCCAGGAAGAAAGATCAAATATGTACAGCCGATAAGATCGAAGAATTTAGAAACCGGACAGAAGGAGGACGAACAGCAACAAAGAGGTTAGTGCCAGAGGAACAATTAACACTATGAAGGCATAGAATATGATTTAAGGCCCTAATCCACTAAGCAGATTCTCAGGACAAGGGAATGTAGAGAGATGTAATACAAGAGGTAATCAAATTGTAAAACCATCGAGCTCCATGCAAACTCACATGATACATCACCATTCCACCCATATATCTCCTCTGTCCCAGCTAGAGAAGAGAGAATTCTGGCAATGTGGAGCCTGGAATTTTCCAATAAAAGAGAGAGGGCATCCTATGGAGTCAGCACAGACTATCTGTACTATGCACGAATAATAGTACAACGCTAAAACACTGCATTTGTTTCATATGCTCCACTTTTTTATAGGCGGCGGTGGGTATGCGAATCTAAACTATCTTATATGATTTCTCTACAATTATTGGCCAAGCTTTCATTATAATATATATTGAAATTGTATTCTGCATTATAAAAACAGTTAAGTAACTGGACCTATACCTCTAAATAGTAGGTCTTCTGACATGCCCGAGAATAGCATTATCCCTGTTTACATTTACGACAGCGAGGACAATTGAATAGTGCCAATTATATCCCCGACTCAACACAAATAAAACACAACAATGACCCACCTGGGTATATGCGATACTGAGCTGACAATAGAAGCCATCGTAACTTCAATAAAGTAATTTTCATATCATCCAGCCACTTTATCCGAGATTGTATCCACAAGTTGTGTTATCCTCCCCTCATATATGATGTATGAATGTGGTAATATTTTATGGTTAATTCCCTCAGTGTGCAATGGTCTGTGCAAACTGGTCTAATGGGCGCAGGTAACTCAACCCGTAAGCTTTGTTATGTGACGCCAATGGATGCATTGAATAAGCCATTTAATCTAGAGTGCGAACAACTGATGACTGTTAGTGCGCAGGCTAGTAGTAGTAGTAGTAGTAGACACAGCGCTTTCACACCTTTCTCGCCATCCGCGCAGGCAGGTGTAGGTGTGTGGGAGGGTGATGAGGGAAGGAAAGACAACGAGCGAGAAGGGCGGAGAGAGCGGGGGAGGGAAGAGAGGGAGAGATACGTGTACCGGAAAAAAAGAGAGTGAATGATCGACTGACTCAATGAAGAAATGCAAATGTAGAATAAAAGAACATGCTTTGAAAGCACAGCTGCTATTCAAATGTACATTATGTGGTTTATTTTTGGTCTTCTGATATTTTCTACCGTGAACTTAGACTTGGGCAAGTCTTTGAGTTTATGTTGTTTAAAAAACGAAATCTGAAAAAAAATAAAAACTATGACCTTTATCTTATGGTCACTACCGTGTTAGGGTCAATCCCCCGTCGACAAGACCCCTGTACTAGGGCCCTGCAAACAACAGCAGTCCTAGGGACGAGGGCTAGTCTACCGTGAACTCTACCAAAATCGTGTAATTGCCTGGATTTACTAGATTGTGAACCAATGAATGGGAGAAATGACCCCGGGTTCCAGTTTGGCTCGGTTAGACCTCTTATCTTGAACGTGCACATATGGGAACAGCAGTCAGAGGTGCCACTAACCGATAGATCTACTGGACCATACAGTACATTATTTTAACAGAACTATTTCACTGAAATTATGGTATACTCACACAATATGTTATTGTGAGTTTCAGACTGTAATGTAATGTCACTGTATTTAACATTAAGTCACAGAAAAAAATGTTCATAATAATCTCGTCTAATGTTCTCATTAACCTACCTCCACCTCGCACTACATAAATGACATGTCCTTCTCTTACACCACCTGTGACGCCTCCAATAAGATACTGTAATATTGATTGGTAAATGAGGCGGCGCCTGAAAACACCCTTGAAGGATAGAGCGTATTTTTTTGTAACTATTTTATTATATTTTATTTGATATAATTTAAATACCTGTATTGACGTTAAATGAAATTTTAAAAAGTATGGATTAACTGCGTATTGTAGTTTAAAAGTGGTTTATTAATTTCTATATATTAATGATGAAGCAATCTATGGGCGGACTCCAGCTGTGCACTGATACAGCATTACGTAACACCGATGGGGTGATGTCTCGTGAATATTTAATTATATCAACTCAACAGACGAAAGTTCAGATATATTTTGTCTTTTCCCTGGTGCTAAGGCAAACAAATAAAATATAGGTGTGTTTCCGATTTATCTAGCTGAAAACTAGATAGGGGAACTTTTTTTTTAAGGAAACCACCTTCTAGGGACTGAAAAAGTCTATTTCATAATAATAGTTGTTTTAAACAAGGTAAATGTGCCTTTAAACGCGCCTATTTTTTTGTGTTGGCCTAAGCGATGCCACTGCACTTAGTTCTCTTTTGGAGGATGATCATGGTACATTATTGGTAAGACCAGGTGGGTCATATGTAAAATATGCGAAATATGTATTACAATATGTGATGTAAGCGGTATCCATTAATACAGCCAGACAGAACATTCAACTAACATTATATATTTGTAGATATATGCGTTGTAGTGTTTTGCACGGTATCCAGTACAGCCCGGTATATACTGTAAACGTAATTGTATCCTTTTCACTTGTACTTGTTATAATGTTCTATAAACTAATTTTTATATAATTTTCCTCCACAGAAGTCTTTATTTTCACCCACTCAACGATCAACAATTCACCCTTCCCCACGGTTAGCAGTTCCCACAACCAACATCTAATTTTTATATAAATAGGATAAACTCCACACCCCTCGTGGTGTCCTCGACTAAATTAAAATTAAACTTCACCTTCCCTACGGTACGTCTCGTTTAATTTAAAAAATAGAAATGTAAGCTATTAGAGGTTAATGTAAAATATGCCACAGGTAGCCTGGGAAGACCACCACTAAGTTGATAGCGCTAACCTGTTCCTCAACATATTCTGTTTATACATCGAGGTATTTTTAATCAGTAAATTACAAAATCAATATATCTAGATTGAATTTTTCTAATTTCCAAACTATTATGCCTAAAGGTAAATTTTACATCAAATCATTATACAACGTCCCGGATCAGATATATGTGAAAAAATGAGATGGTATGAGTGTTGAGATATGAAAAGTAATGAAAATAATAAAAAGAATGATTCATGTAAGTATATGTATGTCCCTGCAGTTAATTAGTATTGTATTAAACATTTGCAGGAAAAGACTATAGAAAAAAGTGGGAAGCCATAGAAAATATCAATATGAATATCACAAAATTTACCTTTGATGAATTCATAATGGAAATATATCAAAATAGTGATAAAATAACAACCAACTCGAACAAAACACGCCAATTTGATCTACTCTAGTAACCCAACTCCCACAGTGAGAAAGAGCTGATGTATATGTTGCCCGTCGAGGATGGGCGGTAAATTGCTTTAATAACAAACTAATTACTGCCCCACCTCAACCTACCACGTTTCTCTCACGTTACGTTGCTCTCCACTTACACTGGGAGGTCATGTCCTCTGTTTCCATTTGTTATTCCATCGGATGAGTATTTCATACAATTAGATAGGTCAGAAAACCTCCCAGATGCAATTAGCACTTCAGAATATCAACCTTTTTTTGTAATTAAGCTAACCTGTCCACAGGATTGAAACAGACTGGTTATCCAAAAGAAACCATCACCAACCTCCAACAAAAATCGAATGACCCTATTCTTTTATCTAGGAATGTCCAAGACCCAACTGGGGAAAAGCCTGTTTATTCAGAATTCTTCACCATCAACCACTGCACTCAATATAATCAAACAATAATTTGTGTCAAAAGTTTCAGCATTGACGACCATGATGACGTTTGCTTGCTAGATATGAAACTTCCCTCTTTCTATGCTCCTAATTGATTTCACATCACTGCTAAAAAAAGCTAAAATCTTTTAAAAAAAAAATCTACCTGCCTACCGACTCAAATTTTTACCATGATGTTACCAGAAACAAAGATATGTTTTAGGCCTAAACGTACCTATGCATCAAACCTTACCCAACAATGATTCAATCTTACTAAATCGATAATCATGATTAGTGTCATTATTAATTATTGATGTTATTATATTGAGTTGTAAATTACCGGGTTTAATCACCTGCTTCTATTATTATTACTACCAACTTATGAAAGAGATCTTTGTAAATTATCATTATACTAGATTTGAAGTTGAATCTGATGAAAGTAAAGGGCACCGGTGAGCGACAATAAGTGAAACCATCACAGCAAAAGGATTTTGATAGGCCTCCAAATTATAAATGTGGACTGTTATAAACTCCTCCAGCAAAAACAACAGGATCAAATCCTCCCAAATTCTGATCAAATGGCTTCCAGATGGGTAGGAAAAGAACAATAATAGAAATTATGTAGTTTCTGATCGATGTAATAACTGAGGCATGTAGCTTTAATTACTATATAATAGAAAAGGGGATACATCGGTAAGACAGGTAAAATAAAGTCAGGTATGGCCAGAGGCAGGTACACTCGCTGATGATCATTAAGATTAATAGAACATACAGGTGAGGATCATCATCCCAGTATTAGCCTCTGTAGCAAAGGTAAACTAATGATATTTGATATTTTCTTTTAGGAGATGGAAGACCAATAAAGAGTTACTCTCTGTCTGTCTCTCTGAATGTGTCCCCTAAAAGAGGGAAAGAACCAGTTGCACCTGGATGACTACGTCCTATTACACTCAAAATGTGCTAAGCAAAATAGTTTCATTTGTTTATAGTATACCATACACATACTACATTCATAAATACATCTGTACATATATAATACATACAATCAAAAGCCCAAATATCAGAAATGTGTTAGTTTTATCTAAACTCAGTTGCAGTTTGATAGGTTTATAGCCTATTTGTCTCCTACTGCACGAAACAATGCAGAACTGCCTGCTGATTGTTCAGTTTTGCAGTTTTGGAAGAAAAAAACTCAGTCGGTTTTCCGATAAAATAAAGTATTATATTTCAACACCCCCAAAGAAATAATGAGTTAGAACCTGTTGCCAGTGCAAACATATACTAATAAATCATACATACATGCATAATTATACATGTATGTATACATATTCATACATAAAGTAACACACAATTATACATGTGTACATACACACATACATGTATACCGTATGTGTATACATGTATATTGATGTCTAAATTCATAAGAGAACTGTAAGTTTTGATTTTGATAGTCCATTGAACTCCTTATTGTAACTTCAAACACTAGCTACTATGCTATACTGTTGAAATCAAGTTTGTTAAAATGAAATCAAGTAGCCCATACACGGAGGAGCTGAGAGGGAGGCAGTTTATAATCTTACCCGGGGGGGGGGGGAGAAGAGAGAGAGAGAGAGAGAGAGAGAGAGAAAGAGAAAGAGAGAGAGATAGAGATAGAGATAGAGAGAGAGAGATAGAGAGAGAGAGAGAGAGAGAGAGAGAGAGCGGGGGGGGGGGCAGGCCCACCTGTTGGAAGCCAACCTACCATACAAGGTTATAGGAATTAATGCTGTATACCTGTCCTTGACTTCCACCACCAAACACCGTCCAACGGCCTCCTGTATTTTTTTGCCGCTCCTTTTTTCTACTCACTCCCTTGCCACACACATCCTTCCTCAACATAAGTAGTTATCGATGACACATACCGTTCTGATTGATGCTTATATATTTTACCAGACTGAACGAAAACCATATATACTAGCACCCAGTCCCTCAGCTTATTTCAATCTGCACACCAGACTGGAGCCTGTTTGAAGTCTTATTTTGCTCGAGCAAAATAAGACTTCATTTTCTTTAAAGATTTCATGTTTTTTAACGATAAAAATCACGGATGCACATGTCGACGATGAATCGACGAAACCTATTTCTTTTTACAGGTATCCCATATTCGTAGTATATTGGTTGTAAATATGAAGGAGTAGGGTGCCCCTGATAACATCGATAACAATAATTATTAAACAAGCTTATATTTAATTTTAATACCTTTAGGAGCTACAAATTAAATTATCGCAAGAAGGCCAGCCGAAAAAACAATGAAAAGTCGAACGGCTCTCAGTTCTTTGGATTGCCTCCTAACAAAGCAACAATAAAATACTGTGGATGATCAGGTACAGCACCAATTCCTGAAGGAAAGATTAATACTTTGCACAATTCAATCTAGAAAATTTTTCCCAGACAAAGATGTGAAAAAAGGTAACAAAAAAGGTGAAAGAAGTAGACAAAAATTCTCCATCCGGCTTAATGGACTAAAATGATGGAAGCAATCAACAAGAACCACTTCATCAGGAAAAGATCAATAATCCTGCAAAGATATTGGACTCCGGGAGGAGTAACTAACAGTGCCAGAGATCACAATTACACGTTGTGACATTATCAGGAAATTTTGTTTACAGTGATTAATGTTTGTTATAGGCCAGGCCAATGGACAGTACAGATAGTAACTTAGCTATGAGTGAGTGCTTAGTTTCTCTACATGTATGCATTTATTCATAAACATAATATCAAATTGCCTGTTGCCAATATGGGTCAGTTCAATTAATACAATTTTAACCAAATTAAAGTGACACATGCCACTGAGCTCCCGATTTGGGGAAAGTTTGCCTGAATTTCAACTATGTTCTAGATTAGTATATTTGTAATGTATACCCGGGAGTATTAATGTAGAAATTACATATATTGTCATTTGTGTGTATTTAAGAGTTTAAAACTCCAATTTCGTAGGGTGCTGGAGTCACCCTACCCAACTGCCAGACAGTTAGGGAAGGTCCCAGACGCCTCTTATCTTAATGAGAGTTAAGTGATACCAGCTGGATGGGACAGGGTAGATATGTCACTATGTAACTCCTGCCTCGCTCCTACTTCACCATGCACTGAGGGCAGCACTTTATGGTCAAGTTACTTCTCTCTCAGATTTGAATTCTTCAATGGAATCTCTGCCACATTCTTCGTTAACAAATATCAATTAATCTAAGGAATATATAGAGTTGGTATTCCACACAAATGTTCTTACTTGTGCAGGTAGTCGAAAACTACAAACAAGTCAAATAGTGTCCATAGCCACTTTAATACCAATTACTAATAGGTAAACAGAGTGTAACTAAACAATTCTAGTTGGCTCATGTTTATAATAATACAAGAAAAATGTAAAAAAAAAACCATGGTAAATATTGAAAAAACTAAACATAACAAAATCCAATGAAATAAGTCCCTAAAAGACGTCATTATTTCGATGGAATTTAAAATACAAATAACAAAACCCTGTCCCTGCATACAGATGAGATTCTATCATACATACATACATATCTGGGTTTTTTTGCTCAGTAGAAAAGGAATGTAATATAGAATACAAAGAAAATACTATACACTCTAGGTTCAAACCTTCAGATCAGATAAGAATAGTATGTCAGCCTACTTCGCTAATCTGTCTCCTCGCCTAAGACTCGGCGTTTTAATGGGAATATAATAAGATTTTGTGGTCTTAATGGAATTATAATGGCACTTTGCGGTTTGATGCGAGAGGCTTTCGCTTCATTTTAAGGGACTCTCCCATCTTTGGACCTAGACTGTATAGAACCTGACCTACATAGACTGCGAGCCACTCCAGATCCGAATCATATATAATCTAATGACTGAGCATGATTAAAGGGACAAGGAGGTCAGTGAATTATCATAGATATAATTGTTAAGTAACATGATTTTCATTGCTCAACTTAATTATATTAATTATTACCCTTTATTGTTATTAATTATATCATATTCCTGCTAGTTATGCTAATACAATAGCATGGTACTATGCAAGTGACGTCTATCATTCAGGATGTGCATACTGTATATTATGTAACATCACCAGCATCACGGGCAACGCCCCTTTTACACATCCTCCTCAGAATGTTTGTAAATGTTTAAATAATTATTGGCCTCTAAATGAAAAAAAAATGTATACTTCTTCACAATAAAAGTCTGTCGAGTGATTGATCTACATGAGATCATCACATGTGCCTCATGTCTCTCCATAAAACATCATCGTTACTTAACATAATGGTCCAATTCTTATAAAATACCCAGATCTGGTCCATATTGTGCATATATATGATTTGCCAAATAGTCCTTCACATCCTATTTGCCAGAAGACAATGAAGTACAAAGGGGAGATTGGAAAAGCAATTGGACGAAATAAGCTTAATAAGTAGTTAGGATCCGACAGAATGTTTGGTATGAGGATGTGAAAATGCCACATCAGTCAATGTAGAAGTGTTTTAGATTACGATTTTAATCAGTGGTTCATTTAGTGTAAGCTCTGTAAGTTATGATAATGTTCCTCCAGATTATGACAGTATAACATTAGAGTATGACCTGCCAGCAAAAAAACGTGTGTATTGGTGTGGGGGAGGGATGGATGGAGGGAGGGAGGGATATAGAGCAAAGTGCAAGGTTTACTCGCCTAATAAGGGATTAATGACCGTGTGTTATGGATGGCATACCGCATGCACATATACATAGAAACCAGTAAACTCTCCCTTATCGCTCACGGTAAACAAACAGCGAAAGTCCTCCAGAGAAGGGAAATTCCATTTTTACAATGATAAGCGAACGGGCCTAGTGTTATTGAGGTATTGTTTATAGATCTACCTTTGTAGATAAACCCTTGTTTTGACTACTAGACTTTGACAACAATTCAATCTCATACAGGATTTGAGACAAGGGTGAAAAACTATAATCAAACCAACCATTGAACATACTTGATTCCATTTTAAGAGAACATCTAATTCCAATGAAAGTGACGAAGCATTCAATGAGGGATGCACTTTTTATAGAGGAATAGGTGAAGGTAGGAAACATAGGTTAAGATTATTCAGAGATATGAGATATTTCTCACTGTCCAAATCCCCCCCCCCCCCACCCGAGTTTTATTTATTGAGACATCCCTCATTTTCCAACTCATTTCTCACTTCAAATGATTTGTTTTGATGTATTCTATGTAATAAAGTGCGGGGAATTACTTGAAATACAGAGGTAATTCAGAAATTAATTCCTAGAAATTCAGGGGACTGATCTATTGCTTCTTCTAAACGGTCGAAGTAAGCCAGCAAATATTCAATCTGAGTTTCCAATAGAGCTCCATTTAACTCCCTTTATTAGTCTCTTATCTCAAAAAAATAAAAAGGAATTTTGATGAATAACTTTATAATACATACCTTTATACGTACGTAATCAATTGTAATCGATCCCACTGGTGTATAAAAACCAATAGCAACATAAGCAGTCATTTCTTATTTGATGCAAAACTGCTGATAAGGCCAAAGATATTAGTTATAAAGCATCCACTATTACCTGTAGACACGGAATGGCGGCTCTTACAAGCAGCATCAGATCAACAGCACTCAACCAGATCAGGTTAATTGAGAAACCAAAGCCTGACTCACATATAAAGGAACAGTCAAAAGTGGGCTCATTGTTGCAGGCAAGCAAGCAAAGGTACCAAATGCATGCCATAGCTTAGAGGCTTAACAAAAATAGAGCAAGAGCGAGCGGCGAAAAAGAAAGAGAGAGAGAGAGAGAGAGAGAGAGAGAGAGAGAGAGAGAGAGAGAGAGAGAGAGAGAGAGAGAGAGAGAGAGAGAGAGAGACATAAAGCCAAAGATATGGAGAAAATAGAGAAAGAGAGCAGTATAACATTCCAGGGGCACTAACGAAACAAAATGGCCGAAAACCTAGAGAATATAACTGAAACAAAACAAGAGATTGAATTTTGTTCTCAACAGGACAGTCAATTATGCGACAGGATAGTCAATAATGTGATAGGATAGTCAATAATGCAGTAAGCTTATTAATAAATGGAGCTCAAAGCAATTAAGTAAATGGAAATTTACCTGTTTTCGTGTAACAAACTAGTAATAGATCCATATGTACCACACACAGGTACTTGTCCAGGTAAAGAATCATAAGTTACCCCTTCCATCGTCACCCTGTTCTCCAACCCACTCCTACCACCTCAAGTAAACCACTATACACTAACACAGAGTACATTCACCCACTCTAACTTCTCCCTCCCTCCCACTCTCAGCCTATCTCTCACTCTCTACTCTCAGTTAGTCTATCCCCCACCCCTCTCTCCCTCCCTATTCTGTCTGTTAGTTTATCCCCTTCTCTCTTTCTCTTGCCTCTCCTTTTGCTCTACTCTTGCCCTCTGATATCCTCCTTTTACAGGCAGAGACGCAAGTCAGGCCTTCCAGAATTGGCAGATATTTGCCAGGCTCTTGTGGTGGAGGTGATACTGATATATCGTATGTCTCTTATCTCTCTTAACCCCCTCAAATCCTCTCACCAATTGCCTATCTGCACTTCCTTCCAAATCCTCGCCCTAACACACTGTGGAAATTACAATAGATAATGACCACTAAGACCAGAGATCACTCTAGTTAATCACTATAACCCGGAGAACTTGGGTGAGCGTTGATCCTCGCCGCTCTCTCTCTCTCTCTCTCTCTCCCTGCTATTGTTCTTCGCCTGAGTCAAGGTATAGACAGGTGGTCCTTGTGATCACGGGGAATTTATATTAGATCTGTCCAGTCATGGCTTCTGATTGGAATAGGAAATCTACTATCTCCGCTCAGGTATTATGAATATCTAATGAGTAATCATCCACTTAGCTCCGATTCTGGCTTAATACCTCCTTGGCAGGTAAATGCATTTAAGTGTGTCAGATTTCCTGAGTCCTATGCTTGGGATAAGTTAAATTCTCCATATATCTCTTGAACTCCTACTCAGTCACATTCAAAATACACTACAATTGATGGGAAACTATCTCTAGTCGTTCAATAGTTTCAACATATCCACGGAACTTCTGCCCTGGCGCTCCCTGAATCATCTCCTCTAGTTTCGAGTATTTGAAATACATTTCTACAGTGTCCATATATCTCCTGCACTCCTGCCACCAGCCTGATCACCTGCATCTATCCTCCTCATCCAATAGCTTCCATTGCAGAGGGGTTAATGGATCAGAGTGGGTAATCCACATGGACCAGCCAGCCATGTAGGATGATTAGCGCAATCAGCCCCCCACCACTCCAGCACAAGGATGTATGTATGTAAGGAAGAGATATATAGGTAATACTAGAGCATCGATTTTGGACATGGTTAAAACGAGCCTGTTCGGGTATGTATAGGCGTGAGAGTGCAAGCATGTATTTGATGGCTGAGGGTGGGTGGGCGTAAAGACTCATGTAGTATCTGTATTTATAAAATGCTATGTTGACGTAAACTGACCCTTTAAAACATGTCAGATGGTGAAAGTAAGAATGCAATCAGTTACTAAAGCGATACTGACTTAAATTCTACTTCTTCTTCGTCAAACTCAGAAACCATTTCATTTAAATCGTTGAATGGATCGTGAAGGGGTGACAAAAAAGGCCACCTAGTTTCTGGCAATGTATGTGGAAATAATTTAGCATCACCTTGTAAAGGGAATATCATATTTTCAGTTCCTGGATACAGAGTTATCTCTTAAGTAGAGTGCTGATGTGATCGTTAAGTGGGGGCAGGGATATGACAGGGAAGCATGTTGGCACAGGTATCAGTCAGGTAGCATGTATATCAAAATACAGACCAATGACCATCTTTTTTCTACAGAACATTTTTTAATAGAAAGCTGGATTGAGTCCTCCTACATGCATCCTCCACTGATAATATCTAGGATATGGTGTTTACACATTCATAAAAATACATAATGCGTATATCGATACTTTATATAGCCGCTGGTAATCAATAGGTGTTGTCTAAAACAAGGAGGGGGCATGTCAGTGCAAGTATATATAGGTATTAATAGCCGGAATGAGAGCAGAGTGAAAGTGATAAATAAGTGAATGGTAGTAGAGACAGGAGGCTATATGAGGGACGAGTAACAGGGGGGGGGGATAAGGAAAGGGACAGAGAACGGGGACAGAATTAGGGAATATTGGGAAAGCTGAGGAATGACATAAGAGAGAATCTTTAAGACACAGAAACTCACAGACTGATCATTAGGAGTGTCAGATAGACCTCCTTCCAGAAATCCTCCAGAGTATCAAATAGGTAAGAGCAGGTATTCTACAATCATTACCAGAGGAATCTTATTATACAGGTAAGCTACAGGTAATGAAGGGAGGAGTGATAGAGCGAGAAATTAATTATTGGAATGACTGACTGGAAACAAAATGGCAGATTATCACCTACCAAGAAGCAACTTACAAACAGGTGGCCTGCTTGTTATCACCCACTCACCTGAAATATAGAAATAAACATTGATCAGCATACATAAACACAAAGTGAAGGAGCACAGCCTCATTATTAAACATATAGCATCTATGTATTAATCACATGCAAGATGTAAGGTCAAAAAGCTGAACCACCCACCTAGTACCAATCATTAATTAGGCCCCAGTATCAAATGTTGCCCAAACAAATACTTGATGCCGATATAGAATGACACTCAGGGACTGAGGTTAAATATCGCATTACTAAAGTTCAGCAGGCTACAGGACGCAACACGTTACCAAGGTAACAGAGGCACCAATCACTATAGTAAGAATACCACTGACTATAGATTTTAGTGTCCAACACAAGGTTGACTGTATGTGCCGAGTATGCTCCTACAGACCACCAAGTGTTGGATACTATCGTTCAGAAATGATAAATACACTTTCAGATTCCCAGCGATGGAAAGTAGAAGGATGTGACGTTATAACTGCATTCCTGCGATAGCTTTTGAGGTTTCACCGGACAATTTAACCAATCCAGATCATGATGAAGAAGGGGGAGATCAAAACATTACATATTATATACAGGTTCACTAACAAGTTGGTTGATAGAATATTGTATCCTTTTTTCAATTATCATACCTCTCAAGAATGGTTTGTGTGGTGTATTATGAAATTTTCTTTTTATATGTGTCTTTTGAATAAAGATCCCGTGTTGGACAAAAAAAACAAAACAAAACAAGTTGGTTGAAGGAGCATGAATATTGCACAGTGTCATTTGCGCAGGTTTCACAGGTTTAAATCTTTTCACAACCCAAGTTTACAAATCAAAGTATCGTAACCCGCTCAACAATACATCAGTTGAATATGCACACAATGTAACCCACTCAACAATGCATTGTTTCAACGCCAATGCATATTCAATAGATGCATATGAACGATTATCACTTTATTTCAAGATAGGATGCCTGAGCAGACCTATGCAGTAATATTGTGCACTCAGGAGTTGATATATTAGAAAGAATCACCACAGCCTACACTACTGTCCATGCCATTTAATTTCCTATCCTGCCATGAACTGCTAATGAACTCATTTTCCTTTCACCATAGTTACCATAGAAAGAGGAGGATGTGATAGTATGTACTGCGTTAATTATACCTCCACATAAATTGCCGATAGTCTTTAATAAGAACATACAGTACTACGTTACGTTTGGGTACTTATCTGAACCCCATTAAGATAGAGTAATTTGTTTTAATTACAATATTCGACGTCGGTTTTGACTAGTATTTATCACTTGTCCCGTCAACTTCGGGGAACTGAATTTCTATTGATAGCTATATAAAATGAAAATTTAGTAAGCTAGTATAGGTATACATATATGACACAATGCATGAGGTATAACAGTTCATCATTAGGCAAGTCCCTGAAGACCTACTTGGAAGCTTGCGCTTTGTTTCATCCCCCCACCATAAATTCACATAGATTCACAGTCTATAAGAGAAAGGATAGCTCAATAGATCGTAAAGAATTGATTTATTTGAGTCATTATATTGAATAGGTTCTGGGCTGGAGGTAAGATTTAAGCCACAAATCTCTCCAGCTGGGATTTGTATAGATCAACTGACCAAGCGTTCCCAGAAACCTAGTACTGGGCCTAGTTGTGGTGTGTGAAAAGGGTATAAAAGCTTATAGTCAAGGGGTTTGTTTATCTTATCATATCATCGGACCAAAACCTCTTGTACCCTGCCACTTCCAAATTATGAGTTCATTAGCCCACATCCCACTTCCTACCACCTTTGTCTATCAGAGAGACCCGGCTATCCCTAGTGTGGCATGATTTAAGGTAATGTCTGTATAGGTGTAAGTCACACTGGCAGGGTGTGAGTGCGGCCAGGTCTAATGTCCATTCTCTCACTGCCTGTGGCCTGATGCCAGCATCAAGTCTGCCTCTGCCCATCTCTATCACACAAATGTCACCAAAAACTGTTACTGGCAAATTTACAGGTAATAGGGGCTTTGACATAGTACATTATGTCTGCCTCCAAGTGGAATTGTATGATGTTAAAAGCTGCATTTCCAGCTAATTGGAAGATCCAGTATTTTTTTCTAATATTTAAACTTGTACACTTTCTCAGCATACCAACCAGGGTTGTATTCTTTTCGCAGAAGAGAAAAGATATTGGTAGCTTTAATTGGGAATGTATAGCAGCACCATGTCATATCAAACATTGCATAGAAATAGTGGAATGAGCCACAGATCCTTTGTGTCACGGAGATCACTATTTTCTAATACCTGGTAAAGGCCCAGTTGTTAGTTTGTAAGTCTATGGATATGAAGATGTAAGAATATCATTCCATCATCAGCTATCAGTACTGATACAGAAAAAGGCCTTCCCTGGTTATATATCAGTACATCCTTATATAAAGGGTTTATGTCCAATAAAAAGAGAACTCATTATAACCCCATTTATTAACATTGGCTTTATCGCCATGCAAATAATCATTTAGTGAGGGGCCACGAACCTAGTATCAAGGTTCAAAGCGAATGAAATCTATGTATACATATGTGAGCACACAATTATTAGTGTACTCTTTACAATATTTTGAAAAGCAACTATAATGCTACCTGCGCTTTTATTAGAGCAGTACTCACACCACACTGAAAAAGGTGGAAACACAGAAACACGACTAATACAATAAATTCTGTCATTAACGTTCCACAAATTTATTGAGAAGGAACTAGAGAGATATGACTCACTCTTTGATCCATTGTTTAAGCTCGAAGGTACATACTGAATAGTAGAGGAGCAGAGGCTACAATTGTGGTTCCTTCAAAGCCAGATTCCGCAAAGCTTTACCAGGTGCATGTCCCCTGGCCCCAGTAAAGCATATAGATAGGCCTTGATGTGTAAGTGCAGTGTACACATGGGTCAGATTTTCAGAAAATGTATAATTGGCAGATCAACACATTCAGTAAATTCTGCTAAATTAGACCGAAAAATCGTTAATACTTTGTATATCTGAGTATATTTAGTATTGCCTTGATTCAAACAATCTGTTAGGTTATGTTGAACTATATTTTGAACCTAATTTTTGTCTTAAATTTGGGTTATTTGAGAGAATTGCTGAAGGTGAATTGTACATTTTCTGGCGTTTTGACCCACATAGATGTGCAGTAACGAGAAATACCAGGCAGACTCTGCTCTCCATCCCAAGGCAGAGCGGGTTTTGGTTCAAAGCACAAAAGAATTGAGTACTCTAAGGAAAGATTCAAAAGTACAAAAGAGGAAAACTACTATATATACCAGGAATATTACCAAGCAGGAACACTCAGAGCAAAAAGTTACCTCTCTATTCCCTCGTATTGAAGACCATGAAGTTTCCGTCCATGCTTTTTCATTTAAAGATCATTTAAGATAACTTGTTTGCACTGTTCTATGGTTATAGTAATACACAATAATTGCAATATACAGGGTTGTATTTTTCATAATATGGAAATATCTTTTGTCATTTATTCAAGGCAAATGATTACCGTAATTCAATTCAATTCAAGAGCATCTTCATTCCAGAATATCATTTCACCACCCACCAAGTGCAGGCCGACTGGGTTACCAAAGGCCGGCCATTAAAATAGCATCTAATATTTTCCCAATAGTATCTAATCTTAGTGGGTTTTTCCAAGATTGTGTTCTTGAAACAAACAAAAAGTCAAAGATTGTACCTAATATTGGAAAAGAGCAGGGTATCGCATCCCGTTAATGCATTTCTTCTCTCACCCTGATGACCAAATATATAGGATTAGGAAAGTATGATGTAAAACGGGCGTTAAGCAACCGATTCCTACCAACGAAACTAGGTTCGTCCGCACCTGAGAGTTTGAGCTACTAGAAAGAAAGGTAGGACAGAAATTAGAAATAAGAACAGTTTGAAGAGGAAGATGAGAAGGCAGCACGCCTAGACTGGTCTATTGAATTATGGTTCTATTGCCACACCTGCGTCACACCCCCAATAGGATTACATCTTACAGTAGTAACAACTGCTACACTTGTAACATTACTACTGAATATTATAGGGGCATGGGGACGCGTCACAGGCAGGTCTACAGAGACAGAAAGATACATGGGTCTGATTTTCAGAAAATGTACAATTAGCAGCTCTACACATTTAGGAAATTCTGCTAAATTAGACCAAAAAATGAAGAATACCGGGTATATCTGAGTATATTTGGTATCGCATTGATTTAAAGTATCAGTTCCGTTATGTTAAAATGCATTTTGAAGTACAAATGTGGGTTATTTGAGAGGATTAGTGAAGGCGAATTGTACATTTTCTGAAGATCTGACTCCCATACGTCCTCTCTCGCAGACAAATAAGGAGAGAGGACGAGAAAGACAGAAGTCTTTCTACAGACAATTTCAATTATGCTGTTCCAATCAAACCATTAACCCCATATTGGATAAATAAATCACTTTAATATTCACAAGCTGAATAAAGACAAAAAGCAGACAATGATGTAATACCCCAATAAGGCGTTTGCAATGCTTTATCCCTGCAATTAGTTCAATATTTGTTATAGAACAGCATGCCGACCAAAATTTAAATGGCTAACGAAACTCATGAATTTCCAGCATAACTTATATGAACAAATAATTCTCAACCAAAGGACAAGTTGAATGATGCCGTTAACAAGCAAGATTTGGGGTATATATATGAAAACGAATAAAACACTCCTTAATATATTGTCAACTTATGTTCAGTTTATCATGGACACAGGAAGATTGGGAAAGTTGTTTAGAAAAATGTATGAAATTGATTTACAGAAAGCCTTTAGTGGGTTATTGGGAAGTAGAATGTGCAAGAAGAGGTGGACATGTCCATTTCACAGATCACTACTTTTTAAAGTCCTTTAATCAATTATTTAATGACATCAGAAAGTAGGAGATATTTCACAAAAAAGAATAAAGATCGACAATAAAGGAAATCCATGAAATCTGAGGAGTTGTGAGCACACGCACTCTAAAAGACAGACCATTTGCAATTAAAGAAATCCAAAACGTCCATCGCGGGAAGCAGATAATAATTGGTGCAATATTTCACCCCACGCTGAGTCGCTGGACTTTTTCTGACAAAAATGCATGGCTAAAATGCGAAAACTATTCATAAGCACTTTCCAAATGCCCTTCCCTTTATCGGCCTCGTGAAATATTCAAGACTACCAGGACGAAAGCAAAGTCAGATGAAGGAATCATCATTCAAAATTCAAGTAACCACGGAAAGTTCGAGTTCAAGGCTACCATTTTGAAAACCAGAATTGTGAATGTCATTCTTGTTTTCGATGATGGATACATTTTCGAAAATTCTGATTGCATTCCGAAGTACTCCAGATACAAAGCGGGTAAAGTAAGGAAATTATTTCAAGGAAAAGTCGTTATTTGTTCCCAATTCTTAAGAAAACAAAGAGTTTTTTTTCAGAATTTATTTGGAATATACTAAACCGGTTTTGGTATACGGTACGGTACCGTATTTACTGTTCTTATTAACTAAATCAGAATACCATGAAAATGTACCTTTCCCAACCTTGTTAAACTTAAAGGGGGACATTTTGAAACCAGAATTGTGATGAATAATCAATAAATTACCCTCAATTTAACGACCCAAGCACAGTAGTCCTTCCACAAAAACAAGAACAGCCATAAATAGGAATAAGCTGCAGCTATTACTAGGGGATAACATGCTCTACACTTTTCCACTGACTGCACAAATTATCGATGTCAGGTGAAACTATCGTCAAGCTCATATACAATTAGAGCAAGGATTAATGGGAATAAATCAATGTGTTCTAGGTATGTAATGAGCCCAAACTAGCTGGACCAGGCTCGCTATTGATTGACCAGGTGTGGTGAGTACAACCGGAGATGTAGTATATTATCTTGTGGAACTGACCAACCCCTGACCATTCATCCAGGCAGGGCAAATCTTAGAATGAAACTTGCCAAAGATTACATATTTGAATCCTACCCTATCACCAGATTTTAGAATTTTGAGAGACTTACCCTTTAGGTAGTAAGTTGATTTAAAATTATGATATCTTCGAGGCAACTCGAGGGGTTGCGTGCTCTCATAGAAGACGGACAATACACATACATATTTATATTCATGTCCTGAGAATGGCCCCTCTCTATATAGTAGAAACATATTTTACAAACCATTAAAGGTTCCAAGACAGTAGGTAATGTAATTATATATCAAAACCACTGCTTGAGAAGACCGGACGGCTCACGACTATGAACATCTATATATAGCCTTGAACACTCTACATTCCTAAATAGAAATGTTTCTTTGAATTGACAATTCGTTACACTTTAATATCAAAACATGAAATTAAAAATATATCAACAAGTTCTGTTCATAGACACCTCTTTAATCAAGGCACCTCACAATTACCGAGGCCTGAACCCTCTACCAAGGGTGTCCATTAAACAGCGGATTTACAGATCTTTTCCAAAGGATAAGAGTGAGTGAGTGAGATTGGTTGCTTTACGCCCTTATCAACACATTGAAAGGTTATATCAAGGGCGGGAGAGCTGAGAAAGAGGCAGTTTATGATCATACCCAGGAAATAGAGATAGAGAAGAAGGGAGAGAGAGAGACAGAGAAAGAGACAGAAAGGCACTTTATGGTCATACCCAGGACCGAAAAGTATAAGAGGATCGTCTCGAGATAATAAGTTTTGTTTTTTTAAAAGTATTCTAAATCGTGTACAAAGACCGAGGTACCATTTCAAAATGATAAGTAGTTTGGGCAAGGGTAATGCTGCTTTCTTTCTTTTACAATGAACTATGAGGTACTTTGTTACCACAAGAAGCTATAAGACCGGCCGTCAGCCGTCAACTAGAAACATCGAGGTGAAGTGTGCTTATGAAATCTGAATCCTCCTGTTGCTATCTACCCACCTTGTTGGTGACGATGCTTCAGTGTCCACCCATTGATTCCTGGAGGGGGACTGGAACTGTTTTTCTCCTCCAGTAACCCCCTCTTGAAAGAGGGGTTTCCTAGGTAACGGTGGGCTGGAAAACTTGGTCCAATGCTCCATGTTTGTCAATGTGAGAGAATGAGAGAGAGGGGTAGTAGTACTTGGAAATGGCTGTTTGCAGCAGGGTACACCAAATATTGTGTATTGGTTTATAAGTATCCACATAGACACATACTAGATATTGGGAAAATGTTATAACAGGTGGCAAAACTGATCCTGATGTGATTTGATTTTTTTCTGGACGTTTCTTTCCCTAGAAATTTCTTTTTTTCCCCTATCAGCTCATTGTCCGGCGATCCAGTCAGTCATGAGAGATCTTGAATTAAGGATCCCTAGCGATCCTAAAGTAAGGATCCCTAGCTTGAAGGGAACACACTCCTCTTTATTGAACCCACGTTTCACCAATTTGAATAATGTTCCAATTACTATTTGATACAGTTAACACACTCAAACATCACACTTCTTCGTGTGTTGCTTTAGTTGTGACCAAATAGGAGAAATAATCCCTGTTCGTCTTTCTTCAAGCGTTCAGTGCTACATATAAAAGCATACAACTGTCACTATCCCACAGTTGCCACTACGACTGCACCTAACCCCCAAACTTCTCATCGTAGTCCTCAAAATATGTATCATTTTCTCATACTGAAAGGCTCGGTCTCCTCTAACTGCATTCCTCAATAATGTAAGCGTGAAAAGCTTCGGCAGGCTCCTGCAACGAGATGGGACCTTTCCTTCCTACCTCAGCCACTGCTCCACATTCAAATACGTTTCTCCCGATGGTCACAGCGTCTAAATAGCATATATTCATTCCATGTCAGCTATCATATCTTTCCCCAAGATACATCCTCAAAGCTGATGCACTACAGCGGAAAAAGGTATACCGCTGTCAATATGTGGCTCCAATTGTGTTATTATTTCATATATCTCACTATACAACTCCAGCGTTAGTTCCTCGCCACTTTCAAGTCTGAAACATCAGATAAATATGATCCATTGCTACTGACACAAGCAATTTTTCTAACGTTACTCAGATGTTTCTTTGACACATCATTTCTGACCTTCCTATTTGTCATTTTGTGTATCAAATCATTAAAATATTGCTATCAATATTAAGTCATGTCAACAACAGCATGATGTCCACTAGGTCCTCTGCGATAGGGGAGTCAGTCACATTTCCTTCCTCCTTGAATGTGAATCATTCCCTAGGTTGTCCCTAAAATGCCACAGTTAAGGCAAGTGAATACTTGGAGCCACCTGATCCTTCCACAGAGAGTATATAGTGTATACATATCCCCCAGCTAGAGAGGGACATCCATGGGCATAAGCTCCCACGCCTCCAGCAGGTCCTTCGTCTCACAACGTCTATAACCTATAATGTGTAGGGGAGGTGGTGCCTGAGGTGGTGGTGGTGGTGGCGGTGGCGGTGGTGGTGTGGCAGTGGAAACTCAACAGGAGCTGGAGAGATGAGCAGGCGGAGATGCTCTAGCACCACCAGTTGTTATAGTGACAGACGGAGGAGGAGGAGGAGGAGGCGGAGGAGGCGGAGGAGGTATTAGTATAAGGATTGCAGGCCTGTGTAGCAGTCTCTCTCCTCCCTCACAGACTCTCTGTGTGTGTAAAGCTCTGCTGCCTATGTTCAGCAACTGCCGGGTGGTACCAAAAGCAGTGTGGTGTGTATTATAAGAGCGTTGAGACAGACAGGTAATGGTAGTGTTAATAGACACAGGTGGGAGACTAAGACAGCCTCCTCGACATTCTACCTGTACTCTGCACCCACTATTACCAACACTGCTACCTACCTACCCACCTGCCTACATGATTGCATACATACATACCTGCCTACGTCTCAGTCAATCACAATTGCTGTAGGTTCTCTTTATTTTGTTTACTCAACCATCTAGACGGAATTCTCCCAATTGTTCATACAGAACATTTCACAAGTCTCACAGCTTTACTCTAAAAGCCATAGATACCTATTGTTTATCACCCACTCGCTGGAAATCACTCGCCCACTCATTACATCACACAGTTATAGAGGAATCAGGAACCGTGTACCTACACTGCTACTACACTTTCTCCACTCAGGTGCTTGATGCTGATACTAATAACCACTCCAGTAGTTGTGTAGAGAGACCTGAGGGTGAGGGAGATAGACAGAGACAGGCAGGCAGACAGACAAGCAATATGTGACATATGCTGGTAACAGTTTGTGTTATTACTGTTAACGGTTACAGTGTTAACCATGTTAGCTTTCTTTTGGAAATTACCATGGTCTTATCAATTGTGTTTCCCTATAGGAAACATCGCAGGTGTTCGGTTATTTCACCTAACTTACTGCTGGTGTTGAACCTTTTTAATTTATTGTAATTATTGACTAAGACCTGTAATTTCAGAACTAATATAACCCTTAGAGATCACTACCACATAAAGGTTATCTGAGATGAAAGTAGTGTGTCTGACTTGAGGATACTGATATCAGAAGATCTAACGGTATAGAGTGAATGTGAGCGGTCAGTAGTTCCTGGCCTTGGTATATATTGCTTCCCTACACAGCTGCATTGGGTACAGGGTGACGGTATATTCCACTAGGTGTTTGCAGGACAGTGCTTAATGTATTCCCTAGACCACTAGAGGTCTTATCTTATATACTGCAGCTTATATTTGTGATTACTTCTGTATTGTAGAGTCATATGTTGCAAGAACCGATATGAACATGTATCATTTTAACACCCATTATTATACGTGCATCCCTCTTAAATTGTGATTAAATTAAAAGGTGCTATAAGTGGGGTGCAATAAAAATATTCATATAGTATGCATACAGATTTACACATGGTGCATTTGTGATTACACATCAAGTTTTATGCCCATATAATAAATATAGAATGGAACGCGCTTGCAATAAGCGATAATTTATTGGACGAAGCAAATAATTTGTATCTTGGACAATATTTACTATAGGGCATAATGAAGCAATAAGATTCGGACCAAAGATGAGTACCCACGACAGAGTTCCTGAGACCCCATGCTCTGAAAAACTAGACTTCGGATGGAAGAATTGACTTCTGAAAAAAGGAATAAGACTTCTAAAAATCTGATAAAATATTGAGGGAAAAGGCTGCAACTTTAAATGATTGACCAAAAATGATTGGTCAAATCAGTTTCATAAGTTCAAAAGATACAGGTCTCTCAAATGTACTAAGAGGGATAGAATCTCATGTCTCTCAACAAAACAAAAATCATATATTAGGGGAAAAGGTAAATTGGAAATAGCTAATTTGTATTTGGCCTTATCCAAACATATAGGCATGTATACATGAATCTAGCTAGACGATTTGCACTTAAAATTCAATCAACATGCCCAAGACCTAGCCACCAGCAATGCCTTATTCCCTATAGACCTATAGGCATTGGTACTGTAATCCAAATGTACTGACGAACGATGTTTTACACAGCCCATATACTTTTCATGTTTACCTCTATCAGTAAAAAAGGAAATTGATTACTACGACACACATCCATCTAAGACTGATGATGATCGATGTGAGTAACACGTAGGCTCTTATTCTATAAGAAGAGGGACCGGCTCAGAATAGAATATATGACTTATGAATAATTCAACCGAATCAGACTAGTGAATATTCAAGCATAGTGCAACTCAATTTGACAAGGAGGTGCCTTTCGTTCAAAGGTACGCTTAATAGTAGGGCTTTGGTGCAAAATGTTACAAATGAAAGGACCCCAAAGAGTGATTTATAAACCTGTGCCTGTGCAGAGAAATCGCTTGGTGTGATATGACCATTTTGATGTCTGTCCTGACATTGTTCCTTGATAAGATCAGACTAATTACTCCAAAGCTGCAATGACAGTAACACCGTTTTTAAGCTTAATTAATGGTGTAACGATTTGTTCTGAACAGTCAGAAAATCACTTAAATGTAACCCCTATAGCATTGAGATGGATCAATATATTGTACATCTTAATCTTATAAACGTTCACATCTTAAAACCAGGTCTTCCTTTCAGAACCAAGTTAAGAAACTTTACCACAGGTACACAATCCAATTTAATCAAGATCTAGATCTCTGACAAAGCTGGATAACACTTAAAGATTCCCAATAAGATTTATGATATGAATATGTTGTTTCATAATTCTTATTGGTACAAGTATTGCCTGCTTATTGATTTTATGCTGGAACATGACCTCTGCCCCCAATAAGTGCTGGTGGTGGAGGGGGCAGGTTGGTAGGAGGGATAGAGTTTTCGCATGTCAATGTTAGAGTAGAGCCTGGGTCAGGCAATATCAAACATGTAAATATTGGCATTATGATATCTGTATGAGTTGGTGGACAGGTGAAAGGTGACTTTCAATCCCCTTGTTTACAATACAAGTCCATTATGATTTTGAGTTCGATTTAGATTTCTTTACATTCTCAATAATTTTTTAAGACCTCTATCAAGGATAAGCTGGAGGATTTCATGTTTAAGGCTCATTTCAATTGCCAGAAGACTGGCACAATTATGTCGGAGTAACTGTGTTTAAGTGCAAGCGTATAATGGAGGAAAGGGAGAGACTGAGAGAAAACAGACAGAGACAGAGAGTGTCTGCCAGACGAATGTTTTCTTCCTTGATGATTCTTTTCTTTCATTGATAACACAATTGACTTAAAGGCATAATCATATATTATTGTTATCCAGATTGTCAGAGAGATTGAGAGAGACAGAGAATGGGAGAGAAAATGTGTAAGAGAGAGAACAGAAAGTTGCCGATCTGTGTGCATTTTAGGGGTGGGCTCCTTGGACTGGGTTAGTTTATACAAAGGGAATCATTTCATGGACCCCACTTCCTGAGAGTGGATGCCTCTCTAGCATACTGGATCATGATGCACTTGCCTGCTTCTGCTAACAGACTAACACAATCCCAGATTAAACAGGTTAACTTATGCCTCAGTATTGACATCTGATTACTTAGTAGTGGGCCCCCAATCCCTTAGATATAAATTACAATTGGCTCAACAATGACAGGTGGTGAAATATTAGATCACCACAGATTGTTCTAAACACAATATCGTCCACTGGTTGCTCTATGTGTTTAACAGGAAAAAAGCGAAATAACTCATTGAATTTAACCCCCAGTTTGCCAAAACATATATCATCCTGTAGTCTGGCGGTTGAACTATCTTGAAGCTAATTGATCTTAAGCCCGTCAGTGGGGGCAATGTCAGCTAGCTCAATATTAGGGAGATTTAGCAACCACAACGCACCAAAACAACACTAACGCACCCACTAACTTGTTATTATTACCGTTGTGGGGATATCTCGAGAGACCTGCAATGCAGATGCCCTCGGCCTAGCACCTCTCGAGATATCCCCACTGTGGTAACAATGTACAAATAGTTAGTGGATGCGTTAGTGTTGCGTTGGTGCGTTGTGGTAGCTAAATCTCCCTATATACTAATAACTTACAGTTTAACCTCCACTTTGGGACACCCCTCCAATCAGAGCACCTGGCCATGGACAACTGTAAACAGCTAGGGTTAGACCTTATGCGGCAAATTCCCGCTATATATAGAGTGTGGCCCATACATTTCTCTCAGCACCTATTGCAGATGATCAGTGGCAATTTGGAGACTAGGGAGGTGCGATAACAAGAGACAATTTGCAATGTGGCAAAGCTTTCGCCACTAGCCCCTTTCTCTCAGCACCTATGGCAGATGATCAGCCCCACGATGGAAGCTTGCACCACTTACCAGAGAAGCATCTCCTCTCGCCATGACAGAGCCGGATATCAAGCTTTGCCAAATCGCAAATGGTCTCTTGATATCGCACCTCTCTAATCACCAAATAGCCACCAAAAACTAGGGTTAAGAGGAGGAGCCAAAGGGGCAAAATCATTAGGACCAGAGGCATGGGGAGGATAACAAGAGGGAAAGAGGATAGAAGGAGCAGTGAAAAAGTAAAACATTACCTTTGCAATGTAACTTATATTGTCATCAGATATTGTCAATTCGGAGGGACACAGGATAGGTCACAGGACACAAATATATGGAAAGGTCCTTAATAATGGTATTTTTTAAATCAGTGTACTCAGAATCAGTATATGAACTATATGGGTCAGATTTTCAGAAAATGTACAATTTACCTTCACCAATTCTCTCAAATAATCCAAATTTCAGACGAAAATACAGTTCAAAATACAGTTCAAGCTAACCAAACAGATTGCTAGTATACATGCAATACCGAATATACTCGAATTTACCAATATTGACTTAATTGCAGCCTAATTTAGCAGAATTCACTAAATGTGTACAGCTACATTTTCCGAAAATCTGACCCATATAGGTGAACCAATTTTGGATGACAATTCGAAAATGTGGCCAATCTCCTAGAGCCTTTCTCTGTCATCAACCCTTGATCAAGTCAATTATTCTCCCCATTGCTCTTATGACCCTTCCTTCTAGTCCCTTCCAATCACGTCCATAGAACCTCATACTTGGGTACTAGCCTTTCCATTATGTGTAAATCGGTATCTACTATAAAGGGAGACAGGGAGGAGGACGGTGAATAGGATAAGGAGGGAGGGAGACGGGTAGAGACAGAGAGCAAGCTAGCAGCAACAAGGTGTGTAACAAGATCAAGTTAAAGTCGACGGTCAGTAGACGTTGGGTAGGGAACAACCTTTAACCAATTCGTAAGGCATCAATTTTAAGGCAGTGTTACAGCAGGTAGGGAATGTTGGTAAATAGCAGGAATAAAAACACATAACGGACACAATTGTGTATTTTGGAACCATTGCTAGGATAAATAGGGAGGGGAAGGGAGAGGAAGAGAGAGAGAGAGAGAGAGAGGCTAGAGAGGGAACAAATCAGATCTATTATAAAATGACAATTTATTGTTAACCTTCCATAATGCCAACAACATTGAACAGGTGACATTATTTGGGGACAGAATGGTGTAATTTCAAGCTATTTAATAACATATATGCTACTCCTCTTAGCCGTTGTCCCATATTTACTTTGGCAATCTGTGTGTGGCAAGAATGTCAAAGGAGCCTAACAAGCCTTTGTTAGGGAGGAACTTTATATTCCTAACGTGCGTGGCATATGGTAATGATAACATTCACCAGCATTATTTGTGCGCTTCGCTGAATACAGCGGCTTAGCAAGTGCAGTTGTAATGCATTAGATATCACCCGAGATACCACCCGCAAAAGATAATCATGGTATATATATATTCAGACATTTCACTATTCCCAGCTCTGTCATCTGACCATCATACACTTACCCTTTCTGTTGGTGTGTCAGTCTTTCAGTCTCTCTCTGTGTGTCTGGTGTGACAGTGTCTAGAAGACTTTCTCTCTGTATCTCTCCCGCTCTCATCTGTCTCTACTTTCTTTTGTCTTCTTCCGTGCCTGTCTCTTTCTGTGTCTCAGTCTCATCTGTCTGGCCCTCTCTTTCCCTCCTTATCTTGTGTTATTCATGAGACTATCACCATGCTCCCTCCCCCCCCCCCCCCCCACACACACACACAACATATTGCTATAATGGACATGGGGAGTCTCCCTTCATGCATGGGAATCATCATCTCACACAGCCTCCCTCCCCAGCAGCCACCCCAGGCTATTATAGGCGATCATTTCCTTTTTACTTCCAGGTTTGCATCTAAAGTACTTGGATGCCTGTTGATACTAATAGCAGATGAAAAACTGTTCAGGTTTCTTGCTAGAGAATTGATGAGAAATAGCGCATTTTGCTATCCATCCCTCATATATGGGGAGTCGAGTTCTTGGAAAAGACAAGTCACATATATTTTTAATCGCTGCCTTGGACGTCTTGGGGCTGTAACTACCTAAGGCGTAGTTCCATAGCAGAAGTACCATCAGATTGTCTCATCTTCGTGAATCAATCAAGACAACGTGAGATTAAAAGAATTAATAACCTTCATTTCGGACCAGCTGGTGGTGCATAATCCTGATGCAAATAGACAGACATTGTAAATTGTACTTTTAAACTCATAATAATCTAGGAAACTGTTTATTACTGATCAAATGAATGAAGAATTTGCACCCTGCTGTATCATACTGCACGCTTCAAGGCACAACGAAAAACACTTTATCTAAGTAAGCGTGATGCATTTATTCCCTGAATAAAAAGTTTCAACAAAAACAAAATAATGCAGGGAAAAAAATGAATTCCAGCTCTTTTAATTCTTTAATTAATATTAATTCTTTAATTAATATCAGCAAAATGGCAGCGGGGGTTTTCCTTGCTCTACATGGGGTCCCCTTACCTACTTCACTGACGTCACAATCTCCCAACAACCTGACGTTATATTTATACTATACTAGTCCTGCGGGCGAGTGCATGATTTCAGTTAGTCATGATCCCTGAACTAATATGTCAAACCAAGTTGCTATCACATATAATTATATGTATAAATCATTTTATGTTATGGCTATTTTATCAAATATGCCTTCCTTCTTATGATAGTTAAATCAGGTAAAAAAATAGCTTGGAATATCAAAGAAATAAAGCCAATTTTTTTCTATATAACTCCATACACTATTTCCCCACACATATATGCAATAGACAGGAAAAAGAAACATAAAGTCTATACACTCTTGCTAATGAACAGACCCATAGCGTACTAGGACTTAGGATGTTCTGGGATGTCAGCCGTTTCCATGGAAATAGAGCTTCCCATCTCAGCAGAACATGATAGATGAAGACGGATAACTTTACAT
Source organism: Sthenelais limicola (assembly GCA_942159475.1). Taxonomy (NCBI): domain Eukaryota; kingdom Metazoa; phylum Annelida; class Polychaeta; order Phyllodocida; family Sigalionidae; genus Sthenelais; species Sthenelais limicola. The sequence continues at coordinate 93,345,719 of OW804097.1, read as the reverse complement.
TTCACCAAAATCAGATGAGTAGAGGCTTGATTGGAAATTCAGCGATAATCCATCAAAAGTTAGCATAAATCCAGCCACTGTGTCTCCTCTCTAGTACTCTACCCTGTACCGGTAAGAGATAGTGTTTCTTTACAAAGAGGATTATCTCATTTATTTTTCCGTAATCTTATCAAATACACGCGTATAGCGCCGAGGCGGAGAAGGATAGTTTTTTCCCCGTTCCGCTTAGGTTCCTCATCAAAGAGTTAAAAAACTAATCGATTTTTTAAAATCATATAGTCTAGATATTGGGTAGTAGGGGCAGACCCATATGTATGACTCTGGTTGGGTTATTAAGCGCAGGAAAAACTTACCCGGTCATGAATTTCTTAAGAAATGTGTTTGGCCCGTTTAAAAATGCTTCCCATAAGAACATTTTAGAGAATTTGCCAAAATTGTATGTAGGCTAGATGCATGTACAACATTGGTTAACTATTCCTAAAAGAGTCTGAGAGAAATAATGCCGTGGGGAGAGGGGCGAGGAGGCAGCAGACGCGTTTTTAGTAATGTTACCCGATAGCTTCAAATTACCACCCGAACGGCGAACTAAGTGGTGAGGTGCTATAATTACTGAACTATGAATTCATTATATTATGTTAAAAATAAATAACATTCCAATCATTCATTCATTGCTCTAGTATTATGTACTACATAATATTTACTGGTGATTACCTATCAAAAAATACAATCTATTCATTTAGTAATTCCATGCTGCATGGCGATCGTGCTCTCGGGAACATGAACAAATACGCCCGAGCAAAGCGTTAATACGCCACTTCAAGTCGTCATGTCAGTGCCGAGCTCTAGGAGTGAGTGTAGTATGTATAACAGAGGCAGGGAATAGGTTGGCCTATTGCTGAGGCGTCCTCTACCTTAGTACTACTGTACTAACCGGAAATATCCAGAACTTTCACGCTTGAGGTTGGAGCAACAAGACTCGAAATTTCCCTGCGTCCACCCAAATTCGTTTTTTATAAAAACATTTCATCAAAGACCCAAGACTAAAGAAAAAAGGTATCTCATCTACTCCTCGAATGACAATTGCAGCTATGTGATATTGATTATTCATTATGAAATGTTTTACCCAATGTTAGAGAGGCCTGGTAAGTGATAATAATGAGAACAGCAAGAATTGCCAAGATCTTGTGTAACAGCCAGTTGGTGCTTGAATCATCGTCCTTTACCTTTAATTATTCGCCTATTCTAATATCCAGTCTAGGCCCAAAGTTGAGGGAGTCCCTTCAAACGAAGGAAAAGCCTTTCGCCTCAAACCGCAAAGTACCATTATAATTCCATTAAGACCGCAAAATGGCATTAAATTCCCATTAAAACGCCGAGTCCTAAGCCAGGAAGCCGACTAGCGAAGTAGGTGTCCAATCACTGACATACCATTCTTATCTGATCTGAGGGTTTGGACCTAGAGTGTATCACGGAGGATTATTACCCAGAAGGAGAACGTTTGAGTGAGTTTCAACTGATTTCTGACAATCAATGACACTTGACCCACCTCCCTATATTATTCCAATAAACGTGAAGAAAAGCAATTCAAGTCGAAACATGTCACCTCCAATCAGCACGATACCGCACCTCACTGCTTTCAAAATAGACCCACAAGCTATAAGTATATTCCCCAGCAAATTACAACGCTATCTATTCAAGTCAATTCGCTTCTTAATAAGGCCGGTAATTAAGGCCGGTAATTAAACACGCTCGTCCCAAGAATAGATACTAATTTTCTACTTCATATTCCGAGAACAATCTGAAGAGAACAAGAAGCAAGGCATATCCGTTTGAAACAATAGATATTGTGAAAAAGAGAAGTCAGTACGCCTCATCGTCTAGAAGCAAATCTGTAATAGATTGTTGTGAATTTAACTGTAGCCCGGAATAACAATGCAAAGTGTAAATGAGTAATTATAATGGTATCTGCCCCCCCCCCCCCCCCCATTTAGATGACCAACTTAAAATAGAGGGACTATTTCCCTATTCATGGGGTATGGAAGTGTGTGTGTGTGTGGGGGGGGGGGGGGGCGATTAAAGCGTCTCAACTTGCTAATGTAACTGCCCTAGCTTTATTCCACTGGTTCCTCACTTGTAACAAAATACAACGTAAACATTGATTTGTTCCGACTGCCTTCTGCCAACATTTGATCTCTCAAATAACAGAGGATTGATCCAGGCACAGACCAAAGCCTTTTACGTAGGACTTTGTGGGACTTATAAATACACCGTAGTAAAAGTAAAGATGATGTAAGTGTGGGGGATTTAAGGTACGACCGGAGAGAATCTATGCTAGGTATTTGTCATATATGTGTGGTTGAGGAATCGGAACGAAAGAGAGACAGACAGGCAGATAAGAGATAAACTCGTAGAGAGCATGAGAGGGAGAAACTAAGATAAGGGACAGAGAGAGGGGGAGACAGAGAAAGACTTCCAAAAGAGACAACTGAACAGAGAGAAACAATCACTAGAACCTAGTATAGACTGAGAAAACTATATAGAGAAGGGGTGGCATGTGTGTGGAGGGGCGCTTGTGGGTGGGGGTGGGTGGTGTTGTGTGTATAAATGTGTGGTACACATATGCGAGTATATATTTGTGTGTCAGTGTTTGAAGATCTGACTGTATCTTGATGTGACTGAGTATACTGGTATGCACTTTAGTAATGAACAAATCTGAACACAGTAAAAGCCAATACAGCCACATCAACTTGATTTATTTGACTGCATATATATACGTATTCTGTAATACCCAGTGGTTAAGTGGTTACTCTTGATGCCAGTCTAAAAATGAAATATAACAAGGTATGAGCAAGTTATTGATTAACTACAAGTATAAACGTCATATAATTCATGAGATAAATCTCTGAACTTATCAATATAGTGAAAATAAAAGGTTCAACAACAAAAGCAACAAAACCAACTTTGATTAGAGACGTATGACGAGTATTACAAAGTGATTGAGGTGTGTTTGTCAAAAGTGTGCCTGTGAGAACGTTTACCTGAATTATTATATTATTTTGTTGGGTGCTTAAATACGAAACTCTAGTAAATATTGTGACTATCCGAATGTCTATGAATTATAGTCCATTAACAATAAACAGAGGAATGACATGAAATCACACTTTATAGATTAGTTTTTTGCTATTGTGATAGCGGTTGCCATGGTGAAACTCTACAACAACAGAGCCATCAGAACGTATCAGATGACGGAGTAAACGGTTGCTGATAGCTGGCAGGGTTAATATGGCATGATCACATAGATAGATATATCTAATTGAGATATATGCGTATTTAATATATACTAATATGTACGCATTTGATCTGAAACAACATAATTATATATAAAGGGCCTAGTCCAATAAGCCGATTTTCATGCGATTCTCACAGAATTTAGTGCAAAAGAGTCCTCTGCGGCGCAAAATCGCATGAGAATTTTTTTTTAGGAATATCTACTCTATTTCAATGCATTCTGAAATTAAATGGCCTTTCTGCCTTATTTTGTTGCCAAGTTTCCGACTAGCCTCATTTTTCACAGAGTGACAAGTAAATCAGTAGCCTCACATTTCCCACCAGTCTGATGACAATGTCTTTATGCGCCTGTAATAATGGTTTACATAATAGAAATGCCAATAGCTCAGAACATTCAACATGAAGCTCTTCACTCATGTAAGTCACGTCAACCTTGTTATTATTTCATCGTTAACAAACCATCTTGGCACTGGGGAAGAGCAATGGCACATTGGTCCATTATTCACATTGGGACAATTTGGACACAGGCCAACCATAACCATTGGACACTGGGGCACTGAGTTGTACCAATGGGAAAGATAGCTGTTAAAATAATAAATTGTAATCTCTTCATTTAATAGAATTCTTAGGGACTGGGTAAAAGGGAAAACCAATATGATTTAACCCTTGCCACCAGCATGGAAGATCCAGAGCTAAGCCCCCTGTTTTAGATAGCCCCAGCGAGTATATGATAAGTTATTATAGCGCATGGAGAGGTAGGAGTAGAACTATAGGAGTTGGCAGGAGAATGGAGGACCAGGAAGAAAAGGGGGAAAACATGGAAATGAATAATGGAGTGATTTATTAGATGGTAATAGGATGTAATACCAATAATATAAAAGCACATTGGGATATAGATATCAACTGACTTCTGGAGTGGAAGTCACGCAATGAAAGAGGCACCACGGCAGCGAGTCACCATCCTCCAACAGCAGGGCCTACCTATACTACCCTCCTTTCGCTTAGATTTGGAGAAGCTCACCCTGGCATGATGGGAGGATGGGAGACAGAGACGAGGCAGGGAGTCACCCCGTGCAGAAAGATTTTATTTTATTTCCTATTCCTACAAACTGACCATTTCCACCATATTCGTTAAACAGTGCAGAATACTCTGAAGGGCCTAGTCCACTAAGCCGATTCTCATGCGATTCTCACAGAAGTTAGTGCAAAAAAGTCCTCTGCGGCGCAAAATCGCATGAGAATCGGCTTAGTGGACTTGGCCCTTTAACACAGAAACCACTGAAGCCCCGTGCTTTAACCAAAACAAGTCAGCAGCCGACAGTCATAACTCTAACAGTTTTAGTGGATCTCACGATCCTATCGGGACAGATTTATGCTAACAGTTACGGTTTAACAGTTTAATTATTTAGCAGGAGGGCAGTTGCAACGTATCTACAGCTGTGCTTTAAGTCTATATACAGTCTCGCCCGTTGGCCTGTCCAACAGGGATAGTACATGTGGTGTTATTTTTTCTAGAATCATGAAATCAATGGAAAATACTAAAGTGATAATCTTATTATAACAGTTTAACAGTCTAACAGTTGCAGTGGATCAGTTGGCTTAGAGGAATAGTCCCTGACCCAGTCCCTGTGTGACTATTTTGACTTTCTGACTGACTATTTCGTCCCTGTCCCAGTCCCAGGCTCTCTGATTGACTTTATGATTTTGAATTTCCGATTGACTATTTGACTTTGTGATTGACTTTTAGAAAGTCAATCAAAAAGTGAATGTGAATCGAACCCATCGAACCTTGCAATAATTACACAATATCACAGATTCTAAGTTTATGTATAGACAAATCAACATGACATATCATTCAACAAGGCTCATAAGAGTTTATATTGAGTGATACTAGCCTATATATTAGCAGATGAGGCATTATAGTCAAATCAACATGACATATCATTCAACGTGGCTTAAAGAGTTTACATTGAGTGATACTATAGCCTAGCCTATACATTAGCAGATTTCTAGCGATTTCAACCATATTTGTTCATTTTCTAACAGAATTACGCAGTTGATTTCGTCACCGTTTTTGTAAGGTTCCGCTGCTTGCGATTAACCAACGACTGAATATAAATGCTTGAACGTTTAATCTAACCTTGTTTTCAACCTCATATGCCAGGATTATTGTGTAAAATCATTCAAAGCGCTCAGAAAGCCTGTTGATGTTAGTTCGACAGAATGTGTAATGATTAACCATCGGCTGAAAATAAATATATGAACGTCTAAGCTAAGCTTGTCGAATTAAATCTAACCAACCTTTTTATTAGTTAGGCTTATACGATTTCACCGATCGCACATGCTGCCGCCATGTTTCCGATTTGTTTCTGGTCGCTGACACAATAATATCCATATAATCTGCGTAAATCAGTCATGTCGACTTCAAATACTATCCCAAACAATAGTTTATGAACATATTAACGTGTAGCGATATTCTTTTGGTGGAAATATCCCGATTTCCCTGCCTCTCCACCTTGTCGGAAGCCATGCTTTCTGCCGCCTCATGCGCATGCGCGTGACTACCTACGGTGAGCGGTTGTGTTGCCGGAACTTGTAGCTGTACACGCCGTCGTGGGCTTTGCTTGCCGTGCGATGGCCTTTCGCTGCCCGGGCACTTATGTCCACCATTCAGAGCCCCTATGCTCGTGCACGCTACCGCAGTGGTAATGATTAACCACCGACTGAATATAAATGCTTGAACGTTTAATCTAACTTTGTTTTCAACCTCATATGCCAGGATTATTGTGTAAAGACATTTGAATCGCTCAGAAAGCAGTTTAATTTCCTCGGCTGGTAGGTAACATATAGATCGGTTTGCGCATGCGCGTCAAAATCTGGGTCGGGATCTGGGACACTACCGAAGCCGTAATGATAGCTAATGATTAACCAACAACTGAATATAAATGCTTGAACGTTTAATCTAACCTTGTTTTCAACCTCATATGCCAGGATTATTGTGTATAATCATTCAAAGCGCTCAGAAAGCAGTTTTATTTTCTTGACTGCTTACGGTATAGGGACCGTGGCCGCAATCTTGTTTTCGCCGAGCGCGGAGGCTAAAATGCTTTGAAATAGGCTGATTATTCCCCATCGACTGAATATAACAGCAGAAAGGTTTAAGTTTAGCATATAGTTCACGTTATATGCCAGAATTATTCTGGAATAGACTTCGAATCGCTCCGAAACTTGTTTCGATTCGGCGTGTGAGACGGCTGCGCATGCGCGGGCATATGGGTCGGTGCATGCCATATATGGAGAGCGCATGCCATATATGGAGAGCGCATGCCATATATGGATCAGTCAACAAACGCACGTGCGATCATGCCCTCCAGCCGTCAGTATATCGATAGACTACAATATGAGGCCCAGAACCAGTTAGATCCAGTTATAACAGTTGTTCAGTTAAGCTAATCTGTCCCTCATAATAAAAACACGGGACTAAATCTATGATCTTTCCTTGTTTTCTTCCTAGAGACTTAAATGCTAAGAACTTGGCCCACAAGCACGTAATTATGAATTCATTTTTTTTAACTTGTCACAAACTACAGATCATTCCATATTCACGTTTCATGAAAAAAAATATTCAGATAAAGACATCGAAAATTATTTCATAGTTCTATTTATCCATATTAAAATATTTAGTGCCAAAACGTCTAATTTTGCCTTTGACAAATTTCTAAGTATAATCAGGTATCCTGATCTTATGGTGGTGGTGTAATATATGAATAATTGATATGCATCCTGACGGAGCTGCTACAGAAAGTGGAAGAGTAGACATGGTCAACTGCAGATGACTTCAGAAAGTTTTATAACAATTTGAAGTGAAGGTTTTTCTTTGCATTGAACACCTGAGTATCCCTTTAAATAAACTCATAATTACACCAATCGATCAAACAATTAACATACACAATTTTGAATACCCCCCAACGTCGCACTCGGAACGCCACAGCTAGCCGAAACAGGTTAAATATGCAAAGGGAATACTCAGCCAAATAATGAAATGCAGGCCTCAAACAAAGCCAAGGCGGTAGTGAGGCCGCTCAGCGTGACTGAGCATCGATCTTTAGCGCTAATATCCATCCGGAGACCAATATGTGGGTCTGATTTTCAGAAAATAGACAATTGGCAGCTGTACATATTTAGTAAATTAGGCTACAATTTGGTCAATACTAGGTAAATTCGAGTATATATATCCGGCATTGCGTTGATTCTAGCAATATGTTTGGTTAGGTTGAACTTAATTTTAAAATTTATTTTCGTGTGAATTTGGGTTATCTAAGATAATTGGTGAAACTGAATTGTACATTTTCTGGCGACTTCACCCGTATAGGTAATTCATTGTATAAAGTGCTATGTATGTAAGTCTCTACATATGTCATGTGGGATCAGGCGTGCCGTTTTACAGATTATCTCATGATTGGTACAGTGAAATAGGACAAGGACCTGTATTTACGTTGCACCTTGCGCGAGTCAGGTGTAAACTTTTCATGTTTGAATAAATGTGATTATAATGTAGTAATTAGTTCATACGTCCAAACGTATAACAATTATTTCTTCAAACATCATCATTTCCATGAAATAGCAAAGACGACAAGAAAAGGATTGTAACAGAATATGGAGTGTCTAAATAGCACTGGGACTTTAAATGGGCTTAATCGGTGTTTGCGTGGACAGAGGGACAGTTAGAAAGAAGTCATATTCCATTCCCTTCAGGCTGAACACGCATATTGATTGAATTCGAAAGCCTATATAATTCATCTTTTATTCTAGTAGATGCGGCGGTTTATTTCATAAGTTTAAATTAAATAACCCGGCGTTTAACTTTATTTTTTTGTGTTGGGGGGGGGGGGGGGGCAGGCTCTTAATCGGGGCCCATCGTTCTTTGGGTGAAATACGGTATGGCAAAGTCCCCGTGCTTTCATTCACAGGTCATTGAAATATACAGAAATGATTGCGGTCCACATACATTTGACTACATGGATTATAATCATAAGGTGATATTGCGAGCTTAACCATTTGTACAAATACACTATATGAAGATACAAGAAGCAGCTGAATGCTTTTCATTCCAATGCGAATTGTTATTGCAAGAAGACTGTAATTGTGTTGAACCAGATCCAATTAAAAGAGCGGGAGACATGGACCAAGAGACAAGCGTATCAATCACAAGAGACGAATGGCAATGTACACAATATATATCTTATATATGTGGGGAACCAAACTTTGTATATGATATGAAACACATATTGAATGGTGTAGTCGGACATGTATCCTGTGCTGTGTTTTGGCCAAAACCTAGAATAGCAGCACAGAGCGTATCAATTGGGATTAAAGGAGATGGGGATGATGGGATACACGGGATCAACGTTATGTACTCTCTGACCTTTCATCCCTATCATGTATACACGAGTATTAGACGGTAATTTAAGGGAAGGCACAGATTTGATGGCGGGATCTGGTAGAGGGCACCATAGGTACATATTGTTGTAGTCGGGGTTGGGAGGCGGGGGACGAGTGATGTATTGGGGTACATTCGTCTCCCGCCTGGGGGCACTGAGGGTCTCACACTGTGAGTGAGCACGGGACCATGGGGGGAGGGACTATAAATAGGGGAGGGAAAAGGGGGTAAGGGCAGTTGGCGCCCGGGCAGGGATACGAGCAGAGCTCCCCAGAAACACTTCAAAGAAATAAACAGAAAGATCGTCACCTGTATTTGGACTTGGAGTTATCTTCTTGCGGCGATAAACACTCAACAGCCCTGCCGGGCAAGGTCCCCTCACCAACTCATTTAATTAACACTTCAGAGGTCCCAGGTGGTGCGATCCCCACTCTGGGAGGATATAACCTCTGCTATCATCCCTCTCCCCACAGTAATTCCAGAATAATATAGCTTAACATTAATAAGTCACGAACCAGAGACGAGACGAGACGAGACCGGAGACGAGACGAGCTACTATATACAACAGCAAACACTATGTTCTCTTCACATTTATTCAACCGAAGCTCCGACAATATTGATGGCGACAACAATGGTGGCAGCGGTGGGATTGATGCCAGCGATTCCCACCCTCTATCGCCATCAGGAGAGGTAGGAGTGCACCCGAGAACGTGGAGTAGCTGGCTGGGCCAGGGCTACGAACGGGCGGGGGTGTTACAGCAGGATCTCAGCACACCACCGAAGGAGGAGTCGAAAGACAGGAAGCCAGAGATAGCGGAGACGAGCGGACCGCCAAAGAAAATGAAAGTCACCCCCCGATCCTTCGATGGAACAGGATCTCTGTCTGAGTTCCTCCATCATTTCCGCCTTGTCGCAGAATTGAATCAGTGGACAAATCATGAGAAAGGCTTGCACCTAGGCGTGTGTCTGGCTGGGCCGGCACTTCGTCTCTTGGAAAAGGTGGATTTTGAGGATGAGGGAACGTTTCCACGACTGGTACAAGCCCTCTACGAACGATTCCAACCAGCAGACCAGATCGCACTTTACAGGACGGAACTTCGGGCTAGGAAACAGAACGAAGGAGAAGGTCTCCAGCAGATAGCCGATGAGATCGAGAGGTTGGCCAGATTGGCGTATCCTACAGCCGACCGGGACATCCTCGACGACCTAAGTAAGGACCTGTTCACGGCCGCACTGGCTGACGCCCAACTACGCCGATGGGTGGCCCAGGCCAAACCCCGAACTCTCGCGGAAGCTCGTTCGGCCGCTCTTCATGGAGGAGCCCATTTTGCCGCGGAAGCGCAAGGGGGACGAACCCGATCAACCATTCGGGCCGTACAACCCGAGCGAAGCACCGATGAGCGAATGGGTCAACTCGAAGAGATGTTGAAAACCTTGATGACCAAAGCAGAGACCTGGCCGCGTCCAAGCCGAAATAGGGATATGACCAATAAGTGCTACGGATGTGGGGAAGCTGGTCATTTTAAACGGGAGTGTCCCAATCGGGTTCCCAGGATAAGGAAGGAGGAGACGGAAAACTCCGGGGGACAGTAGGTGGCCGGGCCACTGTCCCAGCAGCATCCGGCACAAGCGGGGAGCGGACGAACACAGGGGAGACGAACATTCAAGGGAGATGGGACCAGCGATCAAAAGGCATCCTCGTTCGGGGACAATGCAATGGGGTATGGATCGACTGGTTGGTAGACACAGGCGCTTGTGTCACGCTGCTGGGACGAGCAGTATGGGAGCGGATGGAGAATAAACCAGAGCTCCAACCCACCACCATCAGGGTGGTGGGAGTCGGGGGTCAGCCGATGGAAATATTGGGACGAGTCCAATTGGAAGTAGCCTTTCAAGAAACAACAATACCGGTTCCCGCTATTGTCGTTGATATAAACTATATGGGTATCCTGGGGATGGACGTCCTTAGGCCACTTCGTGGAGTGGTCGATGTAGACAAAGAAACAGTGAAGTTTGATCATAACATAGTACAGGCCGGGCCTGTGGAGGTGAGGGAGGGGACGACCATCCCTTCAGGCACCTGGACGAATCTCCTGGCAAACATTAAGGAGTGGAGCCACCAAGAAGAGGTGGTGGTCGAGCCATACCGGCTCGGGTCAGGACTGCTGACAGCCCGGTCTGTCAACCAGGTAGTAGCAGGGGAAACATGGGTGAGGGTGTCTAACCCCACTAACCAGGATATCGAGTTACACCCGGGAGAACGGGTGGGACACTGGGAGGAGATAGATGAGGACGAGGGAGACGAGTCCCGACCGGTGGGACGAATCAACCCAGAGTCTGCAGCCATAGAGAAAAATGTTCAAGAACAGGAGGGAGATGAAGACCCGATCAACCAAGCCCTCTGGGCCCAGACGGATGACACCGTGGTGCGAGGCAAGGAACAAATCGTCCAACAACTCTATCAGGAGTTTGCAGACATTTTTGAAGAACGGTTGGGCCGAACCTCGAAGGCAACACACACCATTAACACGGGAGACCATCCCCCTATCAAGACAAGACCCCGACGGGTCCCTATCCACCGTAAGAAACTGGTGGAAGAGGAGTTAGACAAACTTCTACAATTAGGAGTAGCCGAACCTTCCCATAGCCCCTGGGCATCCCCGGTCGTCTTAGTAAGAAAAAAAGATGGGGGTTGGAGGTTTTGCGTCGACTATCGTCAGCTGAATCAGGTTACCCGTAAAGACGCGTACCCATTACCCAGAATGGACGACATATTAGATAGCCTGACTGGGGCCAAGGTTTTTGCTACCATAGACCTGGCCAGTGGGTACTGGCAAGTAGAAATGTCACCCGATTCCCAAGAAAAAACGGCTTTCTGCACACATAAAGGACTCTACCAGTTCCGGGTCATGCCTTTTGGCCTGGTAAATGCACCTTCCACGTTTGAGCGACTCATGGATGCGGTCCTGTCCGGCATGATAGGAGACGAATGTCTCGTATACCTAGACGACGTCATCGTGTTCGGAAGGACGGTCGACGAATGCGCGGGACGATTAAAGAAGGTCTTTGCCAGGCTAAGGGAAGCAGGGCTCCGGATTAAAACCAAAAAGTGCCAGCTCTTCCAACGCGAAGTCAGTTTCCTAGGCCACCGGATCTCTGGGGACGGGGTGGGTACGGATCCATCCAAGGTAGAGGCATTGCTGAGCTGGGGGACGTTACAGGATCGGAAAGACGTGAGGTCCTTCATGGGCTTCTGCTCATATTACAGGTCCTTCGTCCCCGGGTTTGCCCGGATCGCGACCCCCCTACATGCTCTCACCAAGAAAGGGGTTCCGTTCGAATGGACGGACCAATGTGAGGAGGCCAAACAAGAACTAATCAAGGCTCTAAGTCACTCACCACTCTTGGCTTTCCCCGAGGCCGAAGCAGAAATGATATTAGACTGCGACGCATCGGCAGAGGGCCTGGGAGTGGTGTTATCACAAATGGTAGAGAGTAGAGAGAGGGTACTCCAATTCGCCAGCCGGACAATAACGAAGGCAGAAAAGAACTACTGCGTAACACGCAAGGAGTTGCTGGCAGTAATCTTCGGAGTAAGAAAATTCCGCTCCTACTTAGTAGGAGCTAAGTTCCTCATCCGAACCGACCACAGCGCTCTGAAGTGGCTTATGCAAACGAAGGAACCCGAGGGGCAGTTGGCCCGTTGGATAGAGGAGTTAGGGTGCTACGAATTCCGAATCGAACATCGTCCGGGCACTCGTCACGCCAATGCCGACGGACTCTCGCGCCAACCATGTCATCAGTGTGGCCGTATCGAGGATGGAGACGAATCGGGTGACGAGGACGGGGGTGTGGTAGGGATGTTGCGCATCGACCAGGCAGTAGACGACCTACGGAAATGTCAGGAGACGGATCCCCTGCTGCAGGAATTTCGTCTCGGGGTTGAGAAGGGAGCAAGGCCCGAACCAGGGCGCGGATTCGGGGATTGGGAAGCTGACTGGCTCCACCGCCGTTTTTCTGATCTGTCAGTACGGAATGGAATATTGGGCCTCATGACATTAGATCAGCATGGGGGCCGGACGTGGAAAGCATTCGTCCCAAGATCAGTCCGGGCTTCGTTAATCAGTCAAGCACACCAAGGACCATTCGGGTTACATGCAGGCCGTGACAGAACTAAGGAAAAACTGGGGAGAAAGCAGATTTGGCCGGGAATGGACAAGCATATCGCGCTGGAGATCGAGTGTTGCGCCACTTGTCAACAAACAAAAACTCAGGGTGCGCGGAGACGAACTCGGATGGGCGCTCGTCCCCTTGCAACGGTGGGGGAGGAATGGGCGATTGACATCACTGGGCCCTTCAAGACAACAGAGAGAGGCCATAAGTATGCGTTAGTGGTAACAGACCTATTTTCAAAGTGGACGGAGGCGTTCCCCATAGCTAATATGACAGCATCCACGGTGGCCAGGGTCCTCGTCCGGGAGATTGTGTGTAAATTCGGGGCACCCAAGACCTGGCATACCGACCAGGGTAGAAACTTTGAGTCGGAATTATTCGCCGCCATGGCGAATCTGATGGGGATAGATAAAACCAGGACGTGCCCGTATCATCCCCAGGCCGATGGGCAGGCAGAACGCTGGAACAGGACAATGTTAGCAATGTTAATCACTGTGACCGATGTGCAGGAAGAATGGGACGAGTGGTTACCCTATGTAAGTGCAGCATATCGAGCGGGACAGCACCGGACAACGGGGTTCTCCCCGAATTACTTGATGTTTGGCAAGGAGGTACACCTACCATGGGAATTATGCTACCCCTCCCCCGAGACGGGGACGAACCCATTTGAATTCGTCCAACAATGCCACGACAGAATGGCCGAGTCTCACCGTATAGCATGGGAAAAGCTGGGGACAGCACGAGAAAAAGACGAAGCGTGGTATAACCAGAAAGTTAAGGAAGTCAGATATAGGGAGGGAGAGAAGGTTTGGTTCTTTCAACCAATAAAAAAAATAGGCCTAAGCCCCAAATTCCAGAGATTCTGGACGGGCCCTTGGACCATAGAAAAATGTTTGTCATCCACGACCTATAAAATCACCTGGGGACGAAAGTCCAAGGTAGTACATGGAGACAGCCTCAAAGTTGCTCGCCAACGGGACCAGGAGGAAGACGAGGACAGGGCCCCAGTGGAGGTGGTTGCTAGGGAGATCCAGACGTCCTCCTGTCAGGAGACAGATCCTCACTCCATCACCGGAGACGGACCAGAGCAGAGCAGCTATACTGCATCACTGCCAGTACTGACGATCATGCCACATTCGGCGAAAATAGAGGACCGAGGGAGAAATCACTCCCGGAGTCCAGTGAGGGATAAGAAGAGGAATGATAAAGAGAGGGAGAAGAAAGACCACAGTGAGCACCGGAGACGGAGGGACAGAGAGTTGCAGACGATTGACCCGGGAAGGGCAGAAGATCTTGGCCTGGGAAGGAAGAAGGTTGCGTCGAGAGTAGTGGTGCCCGGCAACAGCCGGCCGGAGACGACCGACCGACGGGTGGTGTCCTCAACGGGGGGACGAGGTACCTCGGAGGTGAAACACCACAGAAGGGAGACGAGGGACCAGGAGGTGGCGCCGCCGGTGACCAACACCGTCGCCAACCAGTCACTACCTCGAGACCGTCATGTGGCGCCCTCTGGGACAGAGGGAGAGAGTCATACCGGAAATTCAACCAAGAGAACCACTTCCGGTGTAAACAGGTCAGACTCGGCACTCCACAAAGAACAGAACCAACTCTCCACTGTTACTAAAACGTCTGAAAGTGACCCGAATCAAGCCAGTATGCTGTCAGTAGAAGATGACGAGCCCAGCTGGACGAAGACAGACGCCGAGGCCCTGGCTCCAGGTGAAGATGGGCGATTCAGTTGTTGGGCCTGTGACAAAATTTTGGCCAGCAGGAAGTACCTGCTCAAACATCTCGGCACCCACGAAACTCTTTTCAAAGGAGTGTTATGCCCCATCCGAGCTTGTCAGAAAGCAGCATATGTATCCAGAGCTCAAGATCTCGGCCCTCACATCAAGAATCACCACGGAGTGGACATCGAGATAGACCAAGGTATGGCTAAAGTTTTGATGGTGACGGCTCGGACACCGGCACTATACGCTCGACCCGCCACGGAGGAGGAGGTAGCGCTATACAGGTCAGGGGAGAGAATGTGTCCCCGATTACCCGGGGGTCCAGTAATGCGGGCACTCCTTGAGGGGGATGACCCTCCTTCCAAAAAGCGTAAGACGGAGGACACCCGAGTAGTCGTCCCCAGGAAGTCCAGGTCTACCAACCCAAAACCAGTGGACCAGTCCCCGAGACGAATGTCCCCCCGCAACCTCCAGAATCGTGTAGCACCAAGGGCTGAAGCAGCATGGGGTCAAGAGTTGACCCTCTCCAACCGGGACACCCGTGAGGACCGATCGTCAAGATCTAAAGACTCGACTGAAGGGCGGCCCCGGGACGAGCGAGACCGGACTCCCAGTGACAAGAAAGAATCGTCCCACCGGAGTAGGAGCAAAACAGACAGTACTAGAGATGGTAACTCTCACACTAAAGAATCATCCCACTCGAGCAAGGTTGGTGCAGAAGGCACGAGCCGAGAGAAGGCCAAGTCTAGCTCCCACCGTCGACCACGAGAGCCCCAGGAGAGACGAGACGAGTGTCCGTCCCCTTCAACTGGTTCGACCCAACAGCCACCGACCTCCCACCAGAGAGACGAGGAGGAGACCGGCAGTTCGAACAAAGTGGCAAAGAAGGAGGACCAACGAGTGATCGAAGCAGCCATCACGTTAATAAAGCTAGACAAGGAGGAGAAAGAGGAGGGAGAAATTGGCAGCGATCTCGGGGAAGAGCCGAACATCGAGATTGGGGAGGACGTGTACATCGACCTCACATCGGTGGAAGAACCAGCGAACGCTACCTCGGTAGAAGGAAGGGAAGAGCCTCAACGAACGGTGAGCTCGACGACTATCAAAGAAACCGGTAGTGTTGCACCAGCGGGACCTCGCAAAGGCGAAACAAGGGCAGAAATCCACCCTCCCCCGATGATCACCCACCAACCAGCTCCGGCTCATCAGTCCCCTCAGCTCAAAGCAAAGTCACGGTCTTCAACTTACCAACAGCTTCTCCATACCCAACAGCCTCCCGCTCACTCGTCCCCCCAGTTCGGGCCTCAAGCTTCACAGCCAACCTTGTACACCCCACCTGGGGGTACGCGTACCGGAGGCCTGTGGGCAAGTTGGCCTGCCAATATGCCCACCCCGGGGACCCAACAGATGATGTTGCAGATGCTGACGTCCCTGGAAAAGAACTTAGTTCCAACTGCACCTGTAACAGCACCCACCCCGCCAGTGAGGGAACTTGTGGCCCAGAGCGGTCTCGACATCGAGTCACCAAGCACGCCAGAGGAGAAGCGACAGGTGAAGCCCCCGCCCTCTTCCTTAAACACACCCCTCTTCCAGGTGGCCACCGGAGACCCGAGAGACAGATCCGCACCAGCCGAGTGGTCAGTCCCACTGGATCTGACTCCGGGGTCTAAGAGGACACTAGAAGCTCTCCAGGAGAAGGAGTTCAACCCAGCCGAGGCCGTCAACCAGATGACACTGGGATCCCAGGATGATCCGAAGGAGACGGTGGGACGATCCAACCTAAAGAGGAAAGTGGAAGGTGCAGAAAAGAAGGAGCGAGCAGCAAAGAGTGGACCGTTCGGACGACGTACCCGGACACCCCTCCTGTCAGGATCTGTGTTCAACCCCCGAAGAGAGCTCCCTGTGCCCGCAGACATGTGGATCCCGTCCACCGTCACCATGTCCGAGTGGAAGCAGCAATGGGACATTGCGGACATGGATGACGTGTGGACGGTTAAATACCGGAGATCTTTCATCTGGAGAGGGAACGCCAATACCAAAATCCCGAATCCGGAGTTGACCATCGACCTACCCGAAATAGCGACCCACCCAATACAATCGGTGCGGGAGCGCTTGACAAGAAGCGAGTTGGAGCCCGGAGTGATCCGTTTCGTCCAGACCGCGTGGAAGACCCACCGCAGGGAGATCGAGGAGGAGGACTGAGTTGATACTGATAATTGCGATATTGTTATTGAATAGTGTTACCTGTCCATAAGAAGGACCAGTATTGTGTAGTACTTGTAGTAGTTGTATGCTTATGACCAGTGTTGTTACGGACTGGCTTATGTTCTTTGTATTTGACGATATTGGGGATTGATTAATTTAATTTTGGGGTCCAAAATTTATTAAGGGGAGGGTATTGTTGTAGTCGGGGTTGGGAGGCGGGGGACGAGTGATGTATTGGGGTACATTCGTCTCCCGCCTGGGGGCACTGAGGGTCTCACACTGTGAGTGAGCACGGGACCATGGGGGGAGGGACTATAAATAGGGGAGGGAAAAGGGGGTAAGGGCAGTTGGCGCCCGGGCAGGGATACGAGCAGAGCTCCCCAGAAACACTTCAAAGAAATAAACAGAAAGATCGTCACCTGTATTTGGACTTGGAGTTATCTTCTTGCGGCGATAAACACTCAACAGCCCTGCCGGGCAAGGTCCCCTCACCAACTCATTTAATTAACACTTCAGAGGTCCCAGGTGGTGCGATCCCCACTCTGGGAGGATATAACCTCTGCTATCATCCCTCTCCCCACAGTAATTCCAGAATAATATAGCTTAACATTAATAAGTCACGAACCAGAGACGAGACGAGACGAGACCGGAGACGAGACGAGCTACTATATACAACAGCAAACACTATGTTCTCTTCACATTTATTCAACCGAAGCTCCGACAATATTGATGGCGACAACAATATATTGAATTATTATACTTTATGGACGCCTATTCCAGGGCCGGGAAAGCCATTAGTGCAGTAGGGGTCCACTCACTGACATCTCTACTATCCCCCACCCCTGGGGGGGGGGGGGGGATAGTTAATTGATGTCCTGACCACAATGTTAGGACGCTGGGACGAAACCTAGACAGGGTCCAATGTGTGATCAGGATTAATGACACAAATTAGGACCAAAGCAAATCTGTACCTCTCCTGATTGCTTCACCAACGTACAAACACATGAATTGAAACCTAAGTGGAATGGCCATAGCATTGACTACAGGAAAGCCATACTATACTACTATAGAAAGCCGTTATAAACTAAAGTGCTCTATCGGCGATTATCAATTATGTATCATGAGCACCCAAGATGGAGCTCAGACCTCCTGCTGCGAAAATCTAGACCTCAGACGATGGTTTAGATTAGAAAATCTCATAAAAAGTGCAAAGGCTGCACAAAAAGTGCATAGGCTGCAGCATTAAAGGATCGTCGGAAATCTCAGTCTACACAATGATAAAAAAACTTTGTAAATTAAGGCATATGGGAAGAAAATACTAAGTAGAAGGCATACTAGTAATTTATAACAAGAATCTGTAGTCAAATTGGCCGGGGAAAACGAGCAACAGTGAGCGATGGTTGAAACTATCGCAGTGAAAAATAAATGTAGAAATTTATGTAGCCCTGCAGCAAAAATACCTTTCAGATGAGTAGGAAGAACGGAACAAAAAGTATAATTTAGAGAACGTGTTGTTCCGCTTATTTAGCGGAGAATGCAGCTTTAAAGGGTTAGCCTAGTCCTTGTTCGTTATTATTTTCGACAATAAAACATCTTTAAATCGCGAATTTGTTTCTTCTTCAAGAACTTAAAATGAACCTTAATGAATTCTTAAAAAGAAACAGATCATTTGACTGTAAAAAAATAAAAACAATTGAACTGTTTACCTATAAGGAACTAGATATTGGAAAGCCCCCATACCCCCCCCCCCCCCCCCGCCCCCCATACACACACCTTGGCTGAATATATATACATAATAAGAAATATTTCCTCCTTCGGCCGGGTACTGCAATGCTTAATGCTGTCATGATTTGCTGAGCCAACAATTTGTTTCCTTCTCTCTCCATGACGACTAAATCACATTTAGCCCTTTAACCCTTTCAATTTTACTGCATGGGTACATGTATAAAGATTGCTGAGCATATTTGCGGGTTTAACGGTTAATTTCAGCCCTTCGACCTACCAGTTTTGTTTATCTAGAAGCAACGGTTACTTAAACGCTTGAGTTCATTGACACTCACCTGAAAGATAAAGAGAGAAAAGGCTTTAATAACACATCAGAAATAGAGAAATAGGAATATTATTGAAATAATTATGTAAAAATACAGAACGGCTCCTTCGTTGTTGACCAGCAAGAACTTCCAAATCTCAAGCAGTAATACATAAATGAAGGTTGTTATATAACTATTATATTTATGACTATTTTGTGTACATTGACATTGTATTTGGAATTTAAGCCCGTTTTATACATACATACATACATACATACATACATACATACATACATACATACTTATAATGTCAAATTTGTATTGATTAGACAATTTAAACATCTAAAGAAAAATACCATTCACATCATCCTCAAACAAACCACACTAGACTAGTATATTGATTGATTAATTGAGTGCGCGTGTGTCTCTGTGTGTATAACGCGCGTTGTGCGCGCGTTAGGGACGGGGGGGGGGGGGGGGGGGGTTACAAGAGCGCACATACCTACACACAGAGAGGGTTAAGAGGCTATGGATCACGACCAGGGCATGACTTGGCAAGCTCCAACCAGGCACATAGGTATCAATAAATACGGTCAGACAGGCGGTAACATAATATAGGTGCAGAGGAATGGCCGGGGGGGGGGGGGGGGGAGGAGGAGAGTAAGTGAGCAAGTGAGTGAGTGAGAGGGAGAGGGAAAGGGAGTGAGTGAGTAAGTGGGGGAGGGAGAGGGAGGGAAGGGAAGGAGGGAGAGAGAGGGAGGGGGAGGGAGAGAGAGGTAGGGAGGGACTGACTGACTATCTTAGGGCAAATCTACTGGATGGGCATCTCCATGATCCATACACTCTTCAATTAGTATTTCCTTTAGACAGATTATAAATGAAGTACGGTGCAGTGCAGGTACCACTGCGCCCTTCAGACCCCCTATTTTACCATCCACACTGGAGTTATTGGTAGTGGAGGGGTGGGTAATTACGCGTTTTTATCAGACATTCCTCCCTTTACTGCCATAGCAAAGTGAAAGGCAGAGAAGGGAACGCTTGGCATGGCTGACTGGGACCAAAGTGAACAGTCCACCAACCACCATTTACCATTGACGTATTGAGACAATGGAGTAATTCTATATGAGAAGGAGAAGTCAGTTCTGCTGCAGACTGCCTGGTGCTGGTACCTCCAGTGTTATTATTCATTTTCAATGAAATTTGTATTGAGGCAAACTAACTCCAAAGGTGAGCCCTTATGGCTGGTTAGCATTAAGATCCTGGACTACAAATTCAACCCATTGCAGGAGGCTTGATGCTTCATGATAGATGGGGGAAGAAAAATGAGAAATCTGGTATAGGGAAAGGGAGGAGGAGGAGGAGAAATAGGTAGAACTGACCGCAGTGATGTATTTCCGATCGTTCTTCACCGAGTTGGAGGCGGGGGGGATCCCGAGGTGCGTAGCGTAGCGTAGCACCGAGGGATTCCCCCCCGCCGGAAACAAGGTGAAGAACGATCGGAAATACATCACTAAGGTTAGTTCGAGATTTATTTCACCTCTGCCAAACGATTTTAAACATATTAGATCGCTTTTAATGATGGTAACTTGCTGCGAGAGAAACACATTGAGGGCGTGGCATCGTTCCAGTGGCGCTTGAGTTTATGACGGCCGTCGTGACGATGCCGTGACGATGCCATGACAACCCTGCCCTACTTTCAGAATAGCCAATGAAAACGCAGAAGGATAAACTGGGTCATCTGTTTCTTCCCTAGGGAGGAATGAAACATATTTCTTCCCGCTCACTAGCATATAGCGAGTCTATACAAAGTCTATGGACACTCCATTCCAGAGGTGAAATAAAGTGGAGGAGGGAGCAAGAGAAGGGCAGGAATGGGGGGGGGGGGGGAGGTGTGTATGGGTGTGACCTGGTTGCTTTATGCACTTAGCAACAAATTGTAGGTTATATCAAGGGCAGTGAGAGATGAGATGAGAGGAGTGATTTAAGACCACTTCAGATGAAAAGTCAGGAGGAAGGAAGGAAGGAAGGAAGGAAGGAAGGAAGGAAGGAAGGAAGGAAGGAAGGAAGGAAGGAAGGAAGGAAGGAAGGAAGGAAGGAAGGAAGGAAGGAAGGAAGGAAAAACCTGAAGCCGTGAAGGTTCTCCCAAATCTGTAAAAATATTAAATTAGATAACTCCTGCCACTGCACCTCTGCCCCTGCCACTCCAAAATTGCCCCTGCCACTGCACCTCTCTCCCGGCCACTGCACCTGCCCCTGCCCCTGCACCTCTTCCCCTGCCACGTCACCTCTGCCCCTGCCACTCCACCTCTCCCCCTACCACTCCACCTCTCCCCCTGCCCCCATTTAACCATATCCAACAGTTTGATTCGAAGCATAAAAAACCTACCATTGTGTAGACCATTTATTTGTCTACAAATCTGGTTGTGCACACCAATGTTAAATTTAGAGATTTTTATTTTGGTAAAAAATATACGATATGTTGTAATTTGTCAAAACAAGATCTATCACCCGAGTTCCCCCATCCCTCCGCCACTAAACCATTACTCTGCTCAAAGCAGGACCAAACAAGCTAGGGTAGGGCGCCCCCCAAATGGGCTACTTTAGTTGCCGGACTAAAAGCTTAAAGAGGTAAGATCAGCTTTTTATATGGCCTCACAATAAAGTCTGATGCCAAGACGTGTCTGGCCACTCTGACCGGGTCATGACCTAACATGTGACCCCCCAGGCTACTACTATAGAAAGCCACAGTTTGAAATGGTCGCATTGACCAGTGACCATTGAATGAAAGCCAGTTCTCATTCTTCACTGTATCAGAATTTTATTTTTGCTAAGGACTGATTATTTGCTCTCATGGATGACATATTTTTTCTTTTTTCTATATACATGTACAAACAAAGCAGGAATATGTCAAAAACCTTCAATAAAATTTCTAAAAATATATATTTGTTTCTATGTTGGGAAAAAAACATGAAGAATACTTTTGAGTAATCAGGACATACATTCAAAGTATTTAATTAAAACGTCACAATAATGATTGTCAAAAAAGGAGGGAAAAAGACAAAGATTTTAAAACGACGAATTCGTATACACATAGGTATTTTGCAGACTAGCTGTGTGCAAATAATGGTGGTCGGAGGAAAGTAGGGAAAAAAGCTTTTTGACCTGTCATTAGAATTGAGTGATGGAATATGTGATCTAAAATGCATGAGTGGGTATAAGAAAGGGACATGTTACTATAGGAAGTGTCATGCACATGTGGACAGGGGATGATAGATTCATGGAGTGTGTCAGTAAACAATTCATGGTAGGGTGGTATCGGCCAACCCTGTCTTACACTCGGTCTAAAATACCTCTAAAAGGCCAATTCTACAGACGTCAGATTTTAAAATACTCTGGACAGCAGGAATTGAACCTTGAATTGATTATTGGTTAGAAATAGCCCAGATTTGATTTCCTATACGTAGAATGTCATTCCCCAAAATTGAGCTTTTGCCACACGTCTCTACATTCTTCATGAATGAAAGTGCGGTCTTAGACCAGACCGTGCAAGTGTGCTGAGGCTAGCTCGGCACAGATTTACAAAGGATTATGAGGTGTGCTTTGTGGGTATGTGTGTGTGGGTGGTGCGGGGGGGGGGGGGGGGTTGGGGCTGGGGCGAGGGGTTCTGACGAACTCCTCCTATTAGCAGAACATTTACCAGGAGGTGGTATGAGGAATCGCAAAGAGCTGCAGAGCTGATCGCTCTCTTGATATTTAAGGTTCTGTGTTCAAACCCACACCTGACCGCGCCCCCGAGCCCAACCCCACCCCGAGCCCCTCCCACTGCTCTCCAGTCCTATTGGAGTTGTCCAGATGATGCCTCCAATAAAGATCTTATAGCTCTCTTGATAGATGGATCACTATGCAGGTACTATCATATAAAATCCCTTCAGATCTCTCATACGTCGGCTGATTGTAATGAAGTGGGAGGGAAATGTTTAACTTACAAAACAGTGACAGATGATCCGAATATTTCAAACAGTGTTGATTTGATACAGCAGTCCTTTTCCTTCCACTCTGTACTATGTATTAATCAACACAGCCCTCTAAGATGAATCATTTATTAACTTAATCTAATATTTAAAAATCATTGCTGTTTAAAAAAGGAACTTTGATAGTCAAGGTTGAAAATATGTATAGAAACATGTTAACATACAGAATTATAACAATATTAAAATATTCTATTAAAACAGCAGAAACTTAGGATAATCTGACATCTAATGTAAATGATTATATAATGATTATGTCTCGTCCATCACGTAGTGATCGAGACTCTACGAGATGTACGCGCATGCGCGAGACACACCAGTCCACGCGCTACACCAAGACGCGACGCACGGAGTTTCCAGGTTAGGTGAGTATTTTGCCTTATTTTCATTGGAAATCTTTATTTCAACACGATTTCCTATAAGGAGGTGGGACTGATCGTAGATCGCCACTTAACTCCTTTCAATTTTACCAACAGTTACCCTAATGGGTCGTGTCTAACTGTTCTTTTCTCCTTTCGTGTTTTCAGACCTCCATGCCGAGGATCACTAGGAATAGTAGGGAAGCTGAGTCAGCCCCTGGAGAAAATAACCTTGCCAATCAAAAGTCTATCCTAAGAAGACTCCTGCCTCATTTAAAAAGCCCTCCGGAGTTTAAGATTCCTCTGAGGATGGCAGACGATAAAACCGAGAATGTTGATGGCAGAGGTGAGGCCGATCCCAATAGGGTGGAAGCCAACGGTCAGAACGACCTCCACGGTGGGGACGCTGACGCACGTGGTCGACAGGCCCCAGGAGGAGATGTCCAAGTGGGAGCTCTAAATCAGACTATCCTGAAAATGCAAAAGGATTTGGAAAAGATGACCAAAGTTCACAATGACTTGAAGGACAAGTTACAAATTCCTCCAGGGCCGAGTGGCTATGAGAACTTTGGTTTTAACCACCCTAGACCGCCCAACCCGGGCCAGTGGAACGGACCACGCTACGATGGCTTCGGCGGAGGCCAGGGCTACGGGCCAAGCAGGCCTAGCTGGGATTACAACTATGAACCTTATTACCCTCCCAGGTACGGTCCCCCGCCCAGGAAGAGGCATAGACCTGTACATGAACTCTCTGAATCTGAATCGGATTTTAACTATGCAGATGAAGAATACTGTGACGAGGAGGAAGATGACCGTAGAACTCAAGATAAGTCAGATAACGAGCAATACTTATTCGATTTGGCTAGACAGCTGTCCGGAACTGAGGAGAAAAGTGAGGAGAAGAAAGAGGAAGAGAAGAAAGAAGAAGAGAAGAAGGAGGAAGGGAAAGAGAAAGACCCTGGGCTTTCTGAGCTGGAGCAAAGAACCCTTGCCTTGCTAAAAGAGAAGGAAGACGAGAAAGTAGGCCCTGAGCTCTCTAGTGTTTGCATTGATCTGATCGCAAAATGGTTCCCCAAACCTTCGAGGAAAATGGTGGAAGAAGTGATAGCTAAATACCCGAGACCTGAAAATGCGGAACTTTTGAAGGTTCCCAGGATTGACAAACCCCTGTGGAAAGGAACCTCCCAGGACACAAAAGACACTGATAAGAAATTTAAGTATATGCAGAGGGCCATGAATAGCGTGGTCTCTGCGACCATGGGAGTGTTTACGAAGCTCTCAAAGCTTCCCCAGTGCTTGGAACTGGGGGAAGAAGTTAGGGACCTAGTCAGAGTCCAATTGTTCTTGTCCCAGGAATTAAACTCAAGGAGAAAGGAGAACTTAAAGTCAAATGTGGATTATAAATACAAGGATTTACTCTCGGCTGCTACTCCCTCCACCTCAGAGTGGCTTATGGGGGGTAACCTTAAGGAAGCTATTGATGAAAGTGACGCCACGTTCAAGGTTCAAAAGAAGCTAGAGAAACCTATTCCTAGAAAAGGAAACTTCAGAGGTAAAGGCAGGGGAAGAGGAGGCCCTCAGGGGAAACAACATTATCAACAAAACTACCAGCAGCAACCCCAGCAGGCCTACTACTATAACGCTAACCCGAACCAATATTGGCAACAGCCCCAGGGCCAATACCAGCAACAGCCCCAACAACAACAGCAACAGCAGCAGAACTTCAGGGCCAGGGCTCCTAACCCTCAGGGCTACCAACCTCGCCAGAATTTTCAGCGAGGGGGGGGGTACCAAGAAATGATTCCGGTAAGTCCCCCTCCCTTCTGTTACCTACCCTTTAGAGCCGGGAACTGTAAATATTTTCTCCCAGAATGGTACAAAATCACTGCGGACAATTGGGTTCTGGGCATGATAACGGGGGTTACTATCCCTTTTGATTTCTGGCCGGACCAAGTAGAACTTCCCCCAGTGTTCAAGTCTTCGGGAAAACTCTTGACGGTGATAGACGAGGAAATACACAAATTGTTAGGCAAAGGAGTAATTGAAAAGACTGTGCATGAACAGGGCCAATACATTTCTAACGTTTTTCTGAGACCCAAGCCTAATAATAAATACAGAATGATCTTAGACCTTTCAGAGCTTAACAAACTCGTTCACTACGAACATTTCAAAATGTTTAGCCTGCAGGCAGCGATAGACTTAATGATTCCAGGAATGTACTTAGCCAGTATAGATCTCAGTGATGCCTACTACACTATTTCAGTCAGAGAGGACTTCAGGAAGTTCCTCAGATTCATTTGGAATGGGGATATTTACCAATACACGTGCATGCCCAATGGTTTGGCCTGCGCCCCTCTCTTCTTCACTAAGATACTCACCCCAGCCTTTGCAGCCCTTAGAGAGCAGGGAGCAAATTGCTTTCCTTATATAGATGACTCTATTACGATGGAACTCTCTTATGAGAAATGTAAAAACTCCACGTTAGAACTAGCTTCGCTTCTGACCCAGCTAGGATTTTTCGTTCACCCAGATAAGTCAGTATTCACCCCCTCTAAACAACTGATTTTCTTAGGGTTCTGGTTGGATTCAGAAACCATGACTGTCTCGCTAACTCGAGAAAAGAGAGATAAAATGCTCAGGGCGTGTAATGATCTGTTAAATAAGGAGTCAGCCTCAATTAAGGAAGTAGCAGGAATTATTGGCCTCATGATTGCATACGCGGTAGCGTATGAATATGGGGGAAATCACATCAAGGAATTAGAATGCGACAAAATAGACGCTCTAAAACTGTCAAAGGGAAGTTTCTTAATGCACATGTGCCCCTCTTGGGGAGGGAGAGAAAACATCTTGTGGTGGAAAGACAATGTAAACCTGACTTTTAGAAACATTAGAAGCATAGACCCAGACTTACTCATGTACTCAGACGCGTCCAACGCAGGTTGGGGAGCGATAGTAGAGGGAAATAAAGCTAATGGCAGGTGGAAGGATTCAGAACTTCTCTGGCACATCAATGTAAAGGAGCTCGCTGCAGTGCTTCTAGGACTGCAGAGCTTGTGCAAAGTAAATAACTCGTGTATCAAGGTGATGACAGACAATACGGTAACTGTAGCGTACATTAACAAAATGGGAGGAGTAAAATCTAGGGATTGCCAAAAGATAGCAAAACAGATTTGGAATTGGGCAGAAGAATCAGATAACTGGCTAGTGGCAGCTCATGTACCAGGAAAACTCAACGTCCAAGCGGATTTTGAATCTCGAAACTTCTCTGATAACGTAGAGTGGGAACTCAGTGCAGATGTATTCAAAATGATAACTAATAACTTTGGGGTCCCCACTTTTGATTTGTTCGCCTCTAGAATTAACCATAAAACTGCCAAGTATTGCAGCTGGGGACCAGACCCAGGAGCGCATTGTTTTGACGCTTTTTCGTTTAGCTGGAAATCTAACGAATTCTTTTACATCTTTCCTCCTTTCAGCCTAGTGGCGAGGGCCTGGCAGAAGATCATGATCGATGGGGCCAGAGCTGTACTGGTTGCCCCGGACTGGCCAGGCCAAAGTTGGTACGCCCTGCTAGGGTCTACAGCGAAGCGAGTGTTGAAAGTAAAGAAAAGGACAGGCAACCTAATACACCAAGAGACGGGGAAGATGGAGGACAACATTACAAAGATCCCCCTCATTGTCTGCCTCTTCTAAAGAGAAATCTTATGAAACAAGGATTGTCCATCGCAACGGCAGATTTACTGCAGTATGCTTGGAGAGAAGGCACGCGAAAGTCTTATAATGTATATCTTAAGAAATGGATGGAATACTGTATAACGAACGACTATGATATGTATGAGCCTACCTACAGGAACTATACTGACTTCCTTAGGATCATGGCTAAGAAGGGCTTTGCCCACGGAACTGTAAATATTATTAGATCGGCGATATCGTCGGTAGCCCCGTCTGTAAAGGGAATGACGATAGGCCAAGATAGAAATGTTTGCCTACTAGTTAAGGCTGTGTACAACCAGAGACCTCCAAAACCGAAGTACGACTCCATGTGGGACGTCGCAATTGTTCTGAAATTGTTCAAGAAGTGGGGAGAAAACTCCCAGTTAGATTTTAAACATTTAACCTTGAAAACTACGGTACTACTTTTGCTAACGTCGGCTCAAAGAGGCCAAACAATTTGGAGATTCAGTGTAGAAGGAATCGAATTTAGAAAGGATGGTGTAAGGTTTCACATGGAACACCTCCTAAAGCACAATAAGGTGGGAGACCCCTTGGACATTATAAACATCCCTAGCTATCCGGAAGATAAGAGAGTATGCCCAGTACATTGTCTATCGGAATATCTAGACAGATCGGAAGGAGTTAGAGAGGGACAGGATCAGCTGTTCCTAAGCTACATTTGGCCTCACAAGGAGGTGTCGAGATGTACTATTTCAAATTGGACCAAACGAACCCTTGCCTTAGCAGGGATTAACACGAATAAATACAAGGCCCATAGTACGAGAGGGGCTGTCACGTCAAAAGCTTTGACTCTAGGGGTAAATATGAACATTTTACTCAAACAAGCCTCGTGGAGGAATGATAGAACGTTTGCTAGATATTACAACAAAAGAATAGAGGACACGTCTAAGACAGTGGCCCACACAATTCTAAGGGACAAGAAGACCAATAAGAAGGTACTTCGCCCGAAGAAGAAATAAGGTAAACAACCTAGACTAAATATTTCTTCTTACCATTTATTAATGTTTCTGTTTTTACTACGTAAAGGATGTCAAAGTCCTTTATAAAGAGAGTGTCTCTGACCTCTCTTTAGTGAGGAAACTCCGTATTCTGTTTATTTTACAAAATAAATTAGAAACGAGGGTTTCTGAGACTCGGGCTCCTTAGTGAGCTACGAAATCTCGTAGAGTCTCGATCACTACGTGATGGACGAGACATAATTTTACAGTTAACCGATACTTACCTGTAAGTTGAGGATTAAACCTGTAATTATGTTGAGGACATCACGGTGTGATCTGACTATACGCCCACCCTGCCTACCCCTCTGCTTTTCTGCAGAGCTAGGTTTTTTGGGGGGCAACCCTAACTTACTAGGGTATCTGTTTAACTATTATGTCTTGCTCTTAGGAAATGTCTTTTCCTAGGTTGTGAGCAGAGTTTTCTCACTAAGAAACCCTCATTAAATTCTTTAAAACCTGGTGTGTCTCGCGCATGCGCGTACATCTCGTATAGTCAGATCACACCGTGATGTCCTCAACATAATTACAGGTTTAATCCTCAACTTACAGGTAAGT
The DNA here is from genome assembly GCA_942159475.1 of Sthenelais limicola. Lineage (NCBI taxonomy): Eukaryota > Metazoa > Annelida > Polychaeta > Phyllodocida > Sigalionidae > Sthenelais > Sthenelais limicola. The sequence goes on along the minus strand of OW804097.1, from coordinate 93,317,178 downwards.
ATCGGTTAACTGTAAAATATATTGCGCACACTTTATGTATTGAATTATTTCAATAATGCCAAATGATTTTATAAATAGAGTTTCGTAAGTGGCTCAAGCTACAAGAAGATAACAACCGATTCCCCTCCGATCACAACAGCCATGCACCATCACTGCTACCCAAACAGAGGATCGGGTAATTGTTACCATTTCATGCATCTATATCATATTAAGGATATAATTTCTAGATAATTAAAAAGAAATCCGGCCAGGTGGTTGCCCCCATAGCAATTTTGGTGAACGAGAGAAGAAACCAATTTTAAAGAAACAATTGTTGTAATTGGCCATACTTTATTTAATTATCACTTGCCTATTACCACATATCCCACGCCCAACTCAGGAATCCCCCCTTATCAGATTACTTTGCCTATCCCAGATTAATCTAGGAAGAAGTTATATTATAGAGGAGAGCTACAGTTCAAACCACAAAGTGCCATAATTCCATTAGGACCGCAAGATTTCATTTTAATCCCATTGGGACGCCTAGTCCTGGGCCAGAAAACCCATTAGCGGAGGTGTCCAATCACTTTTATATCATTCTTAGCTGATCTGAGAGGCTTTGAGACAAGCGAGAGGCCACAACATATTAGATGTGATATAAAAATCAATCTTTATCAATTACATATGACATATGTAGCCCTATCTTGAACATATTGAAAGGGACTCTCGTAAATTAATATTGGAAAATAAAGATTAATTAATCCATTTACCATCTATAATACAATTTCATAACTGGACGGAAATACATGCCAGAAATCGTATTTAAAAATCTGAAAAAGCAGTCATCAGATTACCATTACGTCTACATCAATGTGCATAAAATACAGAAATTCAGTGAAGTATAAGTATGATATATTTACCTTAGAAACGCTTACTCCTGGACAAGAAACTAATATTTCCAATAAAGGTATATATGCAAAAGTCCCCTGAAACAAAAAGAAAAGAAAACATTACTAAATAATTCCAACCATAGGTCTGACACCAACAAAACTACTTAAGCCGTCTATAAATTCCAAATAGCGACCTGGCTAAGTGAAAGAGAGAGAAGACAGAAGGGAGAGTAAGAGGGAGGGAGAAAACAAAACGGAATAGAAGAGACAAGAGAGAGAGAAAGTGGCAGGGCGGGAGAAAAGAGAGGGGGAGAGAGCGGGGAGTGAGAGATAGAGGTGCAGACACAGAGGGAGAGGGAGAGGGGGAGAGAGAGAGAGAGAGAGAGAGAGAGGGAGAGGGAGACAGGGTTCTAACCAGGATTTTTTCTCAGAGTGGCGCTAGTCGCTATCTCAGCCCTTTTGCGGGGGGTATGGGGGGGGTTCTCCCTCCAGAAAATTTTGGACTCATACTGTTTAAATGGTGCATTCTAGTGCATTTGCGATGAATACATGTATATATTTTTAACACTTGTATTTGAAGGCTATTTTACAGAATCAGGCTCTAAATTTTTAGGAAAACATCAAACTATTAATCATCATGATTAATAGTATCTGTATCTGGGTGTGGTCAGGGCGGTTTCCCCACTGGAAAATTTTTGAAAACATAGTTGATCATGGTGCATGCTGGTGCATTTGAGACAGAACCTACCAGAGTTTTCAATATATGTTTTCATGTTGTTTATCCATTGGAACTATTCATATAGGAATTATCAATTACTAAATAACTAAATAGCTTAATCAAAACAGGATTTAATGCAATGAATTTGGAGAAAATTGTATAGGGTAGCATGAATTATATTCAGAATATCAATCTCAGGCTCCTTTAGATTCAGCATGCACCACTGTTAGGACAGAGCTGGCAATGCTGTCTAGGCTCCATATATAACTCCTTGTATTAATGCAGGAATAATATTTTTAATTATTTGTCACGTTGGAACTGAGAAAACATTTGATATCTCATTTACTTGATCAAACATATTAATACTTCGTCTGTTTTGGTATTAAAAAAAAAAAAAAAAAATTTTTTTTTTTTTTTTTTTTTTCAAATTGTCAGCGCGGCGGCAGCTTCTCTCAGCGCGGCGCGGCGCCGCGCTTTAGTTAGAACCCTGCGGGAGAGAGGGAGAGGGAGAGAGAGAGAGGGAGAGAGAGGGAGAGAGAGAGGGAGAGAGAGAGAGGGAGAGGGAGAGAGAGAGGGAGAGAGAGAGGGAGGGAGAGAGAGAGACAGGGAGAGAGAGGGAGAGAGAGAGAGGGCGAGAGACAGACAGACAGAAGATAGACAGACAAGGAGACAGAGAGGGACAGACTGACTGAGACAGAGAAGGCAGACGGAGACAAGAGACAGAATCAGAGAAGAGTGAGTAAAGGGGAACGAATGGAGGAATAACAACATTAAAATATCATTTTCATAGAGAGTGGGAGTGCTCATAGAGTAGAGATATAAGCAATTAAGAATCTCATCTTTCATACAAAAATGCTTCTTTATCAAACAATATTATAAGGCCAACAGTTTGATTAAGGAGGTTAAAGGACAGTAGATCCTGTCTGCAATGAATTGCCCTAGAATGAGTTCTGGATCCTTGAACTAAAATTAAAATGTTTTTTTTTTTGTTTTTTGTTTTTTTAAATTAAAATAGGTTCGAAGTACAGAAAAAGATACCAGCATTATCACAATACTGGTCAAGCAGTGATTCATAATGATATTTTACCGGTACCCCAGTCCCAGCATTGAATAAATTTAGAATCAACACGCTCTCCGTGGGAGAATTATGAAGGGGAAATGTGTGGGACAATTATACTAATATAAGAAGGTGAGTACTACAATAATTTATCACAAAACGTTTACGGAACCCAGTAATTCATCTCACCAGCTACATTGCTTTTGGCAGTAACAGATTTCACCCGGGATGATACATGTAGCCAAATTCAGTGAATAGATGTATTTTACATGCTGACTTGTTGAGTGACTTGGCATTCGCAAACGATGAATTGGACATATTATTAACTGTCTTTTAAAGATGATATTAAAGTGTTCGTACGGGTAAAATGACTCTCCTTGATAAGGCATTCAGTTGAAGAGTTAACTGGAGTAAGTCTGCTATCCGCACACTCATGTATGGGCACACATGTTTATAAAATAAAATACATCATCGTAACATGTATATGTAACTGAAAATACGCCGACTTTCTTACCAATACATAGATTTTCACTAGCCAGCCAATAACTGAGGAATAGTCAACCCGACGTATCTTAGTAAGCCTTCACAAAAAGCTTTGGCTATTTTCAAGAGTATCTATCTGATTCTTTTGTCTCCTCTGTCTGAAGCCTTTGCTATCAGATAAGGTCTTACTCTATGACAACAGCTATAGAGCTAAAGACAGAGACAAGCTTTGATTCGGATATCCATGCAGCAAGACCAGGTAACATGAAAGGAATTAAAGCCGGGAACCTTAAAGGGAGGGTTGCAATAATGCCCCTACTGGGACACTAGGCCGAGAGAAAGGTGGAGGAAACCTAGATGAAAGGATCAGAGAAATGAATATTGGAGGGAATTCTGAAGTATACATGTAAGGTAGGCCCAAGTATAAGATGAAAGTAATAGATAGGTCATAGATCCGATAGACGACCGATGCAATCACTATCGGATGACTCACGACACATTATAGATCTCTGTCTCTGCCTTTATTCCTCTCTTTATCTGTGTCTGTCCCTTTTTTATGGGGGGGGGGGAGGGGGCAGGGGAAGGAGACATGTCAAATTCAAAGAATAGAGGGTGGAAGTTTTGTTCGGGAATCAGTGAATCCATATAACTGCCCAGCATGTGTGATTTGTTTGTCAGTCAGGCTGAATGTTTGTCCAAATTTGAAAATGAGCCTTTGCTTCAGGAATTCCGAAATCTCTCCCATTAAACCATCCATACTGAAAGACTATCTTGCTCAAACAATCTCCGAATATTCAATGCCTCTCATCCAAACCCTCTACTCCTGCTCTGCCAGCCAATCTATCCTACCCACGGCCTACCTACTGCCTTACCCCTCAGAACCAACATGCTTGGACCTACTTCAACAGCACCATCCGCTAATTAAGTCTAATTGCGCAAATTTCACCATAGATAAACGTATCTCTATTGTGTAGGACAAATAGACAATATTGTAGAGACATAATTCCCACACACATATAAACGTCAACAGTATAACTACCAATATTTACTGAATTAATCTAGATCAGAAAAAGATATAATTGTAGTATAGCTAGCACATCCCCCAAATAACATACCTTGTTCAATACTGTCTCCACAATAATTATGAAGCAATGACTGGGTGAGTGGAAGGTGTAGAGTTGATGGGAATGGGGTGAGCATGACGAGCATGAGGACAGATAATCTTGCTAGAGTCTGGCGCCAGGTCTATTGTGAAGGTTGCTAGGTAACACATCACTACCAATAGCAGCGGTGGCGCGATGGTGGGGGAAAGGTGGCAAGTGACACTGTTTTGGTAATATTCTTGAGCTTTTATAGACAGGAGGCGCATATATATATACATGTATGGTAATAGAAGAAAGGAGGGAGCGATAGAAGACTCAGAGATCAAAAGAAGGGATGAAGTGTGATTTAGTACAAGGAAACATTACAGGAGATATAGAAAGGGCATGGAAAAGAAGGGAAACAGACAAGTAAAGGGCAGAGTAGCAGGAACAGGCCGAGTACCTAAATGGGACTGAGGCAGGAGATGGGCTTATTTCTCAGAGAGCGAGAGCAAGAGACAGAGGGAGAGGGAGAGAGGGGGTAGGGGGGAGAGCGGGTTGGAGGAGGGAAAAGGAAGGGAAATGATGAGAGTTCAGATGAGATGAGATGAGAGAGGCCGACCAGATATTAACAGGCAGGTGGTGGAGAAAATATTCGTTTGAATTTCTGCTATAATTGTGACAGCAAGGGTTCAAACGCCAACATTATTCTTGCAATACGGAACATCTTAGGCTAGAACAACTGAGGCTAGAACTTCAGATTAGAACGATCTACCTGAACTCACCTGGGTAACTATTGATGTTGCCATGTGAGAATGGTAACCCCAGATTGTGACCTCATCAGAGTTGCTGTTGCAACTTTGATTTGGTCTATCTGAAGCTTCTAGCTAGAGCCTCGATTGCTCTGGATAGGCAGTGCAAGGTTAAATAATGATGTATTGAAATAATTAAATTTGAATTATAATTATTTACAACGGTATCCAGGGGGGGGGGCTAAATATTTTGGATTTATCTCCTTTACAACTTTTTTTTAACCAAATCATTCCTAATTATTTGTATTTACACTGTGGAAGCTTACCAGCACTAATGACCCTCACTAAAGCCATTCAATGGCCCATAGGTTGGTAAGCCAAGAGAAAGCAGAGGAGAGTGAGGAAAACAGATGGGAGGGGATAGAGGTGCAGACAAAGCATGGCTACAGGAATTAAGAATCAGCCATATATTATACATAACGAGATCTAGGAGCAGAAGTAGGGAAGGAGAAGGGGACTGGGCCTATCAAATATTGAGCAGTCTGGGTCTGTAGTGAGAGATCAATAATGCTAGTACAATATTAAATATTGACAAGACCATTTCACTGGCTCGGTATAAGATATGTGTGGAGTATGACACCAACATAGTATGTCTCGCCCAATAACTCTCATGCATTGACCACTTTCCATGTACATACATACATAACGCCTATACGTTTGAAAAATGCAGGTGAGGAAAACACTGCTCACCTACAAATGTATTGGCAAATGATTAATAAAGCAATTATAAAAATTATGATTATTACAATCATCAAATCAAATAGGACATTCGAATTATCTATTTTAGCTCAAGATAGCAACAGCTGGCACTCATTTCTTACAGAGAGCGGGGCCAGTCTGAGGGTGGGTGGGGCGCTGACCACAGCTCTAGGTATGTGCCTCCACACACCCACTCATACACAGTGTACAGGTGCATGCATCATGCACTCAACACCTACATATAGCGCATCCAATGACCTGTTGACATTTGTTCTAATAATTGTTTTCCATAATTATCTAAGGAAAATAAATTATTGTGAAGATAGAGCATGTTGTTGTCTCATATATCCTCAAGTTTGGTGGCAATATTCAATGTTTTTCTGCCATTAAAATGACTTTTATTAAGGGTCCCCCTTTGCGTCCATTGGAACCTGCACCCACATAATGTAAACACAGGTGGCTTGGCCCCAGTTCCGGTCAAATTTACCCATGACCCTCTGCATTGGCCCCTCTCCACTAGTCACCAAATCTGAATTCGGAAAACTCCCCTCCACAATATTCTCTTAGAACGGTTACTTGTACCTAATAGATAAGAATAGGAAATAAGAAATAAGTTTACTGACGTGCAGGCAGTCGGAAGAACGCCAAAAAGCCGAATCTGTGAAATGTAATACTGCTCAAAAAAAAAAAAAAAAAAAAAATAATATAAATAAATGAATATCAGTTTAGTCAACGAAGAGTGAATTCAAGGATTTACCCTCACGGGTTGGTTACGTTGAGCTACTAGTTCTATAGTTGGTCAGGGTAGGATACTATGCTGAAGGGAAGCGCACTATGACTAATATGAGGTGTTCATGTTATACTCTTCAAATTTTAGCTATGTATTTTAAGATACAGCCCACAGACAGCCATACACACACCGGTCTTTAATGACCCAGTTGGTTCATCATATAAATTTAGAATAATGTCCTCAAATCTGTTGTCGTGACTATATTGTAGTTTATAAAATTGGGGCTATAAAAATATTGACATTAAATGCACTTTGAATTTCTCTTTTCATCTTCATATTAAGCGTGTTGTGGCACGCGGAAAACTTATGTCCTAACTTCGTTGATAATGGTCAATAATTTTTTGCTAAATTAGAGAAAGGGAATTAATTACATCTGTACAAATCAACAGACAATTCCTTCTTGAATATGTGGAGAATCTTAAGATTTGTCCTTAGGTACGTAGAATAGTAATATTATCAGAATTATCAGACAAGCCAAACTATTCCGTACCCAGAGTAATTTAGGAGGAGGTTATTAACAGGTGAAAATATCTTCCAACCCATGTGTAAAATACCATTTCGCATTTCCGGTGCTAATAGCAATATGAATGTGGTATATTTAGATAGAACTGAATGAGAGGTTAGAACTACAAGTGTGATTCAATGGCTTGAGTTTACACTTGTGCATCCAACACGCGACCTGTGGCCACTTGTATCAGTGGCCGCAGGTCGCGTGTTGGATGCAAAATTTAGTGAAAACAAGAGCTATTGAATTACATGAGTAGTTCTTAACCTCGAGTACAGTTCTTTTTTTATACTACGACTTGGAAATAATAGAAAATCGCCATTCTTATGCTTGTATTAGACTGACAGAAGCAGTTAATGACGGCCATGGTTTATTCTGGAATGTGTGGAATCCTGAGTCACGGCTATAAGAATGCTCGTCTGTGATTGGTCAATATCGCTGTCATTGATGACGTCAGACCAATTGATGACGTCAACGCTTTCGTATTACACTCGTACAGAAATGAACAAACTAATGGGCGTATTCTTCCCGCTCATGGTGAATAACCCATTCAGTCGTAGTATAAATGTCTTTTTATTTAATCTTGTTAACATTGGATGAGTGACACTGTGCAACCAGAGGGACTCACAAGATATAGTTAAACACTTACTAACTACTCTGGGTGTTGTGATCAACACTTATGTTGAAGCCTTGTATGAATAAAGAATGTTATTCATTTTAATTCTTTCTTTTTGAAATAGCCTTACTAGAAGCAGGATTAAAAGATACCCGCGTCCTGCGGACAACAAGGTTTCACCTTTCTTTGGTGTGAGCTGATGACCAGATATATAATATAGATGCCGGACAACCATATTTTGAAGCGATTTTTTCAACCCTGTGTATATGTTCCGTAATATGTACTGTAACTCCCACCCAAAGCCAAAAGCACATTTTGAATAATTGAATGATAGTCATTGATTGAGGCTAAGACAGCTTCCCCAGAATGTTGCAAAGGTCTGCACATGCTACCGGGGTATGTCTTAATTATTCATGCATATATTCTACTGCTAATTTCCATTCGTACAGCCTTATAACAGCCTGCGGTTGATGTGTCTTTTTTTCAAACCTTGAGACCCGAAAATGCAATCAGATTTTCCATGTTTCCTTATTTCCTTTCACCGCTTTTTTCTCTGAAAGGGGCTGGTGTGGGAGTACAAAGTGAAACATTTAAAAGCAACTGTGCTGAGATTTGGAATGGTTTACTTTTGGACCAGAAAAGTTTAATACCGAAAGAAATGAATAATATCCTATGGCAATAACAACTTACGATAAACACAAATAATTATTCTGCTATGAATAAAATTACCCCATCTGATAGTATCTAATGAAGTCACAACATAGAAGGATAACTGTGAGACATTCAAAGGCAAGATAACAAAAAATCAAAACAAAATCAAATAAACACCAATAAGGCCTTAAATTAAAGAGAATTGTGGCCCAGAAGAGACGCCTCCAAATCACCTGATCTTTTATATATATTTTTATTCAGACATTAAATAAGTTACATCAGAAAACAAAGGAAAAGAACCATTGGAAAACTGGTCTTCCTGACCTCCGTTAGAATAAAATACGTAGGTGTGAAATCAAATCAAGCTGTGAAGTCTTCTGAAGGAATCAGAATCAAAAGGCAAAAGAAAACAGGCATATCGCCACCCCAAGTAATGCAGTATTTGGATGAACCAAAGGATCTAACGGCCCTCACCCCATGAAAGTCTGGGACTTATTTACATTTAGAATTTGTGTTGTACATTTGAAATAGATTTAATTATAAGAAAAGTAGCAGCATAGTGAAGAGGAAATACTGGGTAACAGTATAATAAACACGAGGTATGGACCTACCGCTAATACGTGTGTGAAACCACAAGGGACAGCTTACTAACACTCACCTGTAAGAATAATAAAAGATATATCATTCACAAACCATTATATCACAAGTATGAGTGTTATCAACGTATATAGAATTGAGTGATTTCTGCCTATGATGTATACGTTCACATGAACAATGATACGCCCACAGCCAAAGGCGCTTGTTTTGCGTGATTTGAAAAGGCGCTTGTTTTGTGTGATTTGATTGACCCTGAGACGTGAGATAATAATATTGACAACAGATAATTGAGTTCGATGTTTTGTGTGATTTGATTGACCCTGAGACGTGAGATAATAATATTGACAACAGATAATTGAGTTCGATGTTTCTAAATCTTAAATTTCTTTCTTTCAGAGATGCTTCAAAGCAAATAAATACCTGCCCAGCTATTATATGAGGGTTACTTGTACTTAATACAGCTAAGATATAAGATAAATTTATCTTTATTTAAAGCAGAATTCGACAATCATTTGACTTGGAAAATCACTTCGAAACCATGATTGATGGGATCACAGAAGCCATAAAAATTTATAATTTAATATAATGTCCGTTCTTCCATAAATGAGCTTTAGAAAGCTAAAAGTAAAGCATGAAGTGAATAACCTATTCATTGCTCATTGATTCTGTGATAATAATGGATGCCAAATAGTGGGAAAATAATGGTAGAAATAGGCTGTAAATAAAGAGAAATCTTTGTGACAGTCCCTCTTAGCAAGCTGAAGCTTCGCTTTGAAATGAAAAAAACATTTGACCAATAGCAGATGCTGTTGTTTATGAGGTTTGGTTGATGAATACAATATGGCGTCAGGCAGACAGCAGTTGGATAACAATAAATGTATTTATTATTGTCTTGTGTGATCGATACATATTCAAAAGGGGGACAAAATACCAACTCGTCGTTGATACACTTTGGTAATGTGTCTATGTGCACTTTAGTGGTCAAAGGCCTTGTGAGCATAGAAATGCCTCGTATATCAAGGACTCATTGTATTTTGTCTAATTATCTACAGTGGAAAATGGTAATACTCATGATTGCCAGTTGGATTTATATAGGAAGTTATGCAAAAAACTTTAAATAATTTTAATTTATAATCTCAATTTGTACCTATCCCATATTGTTATCAGATCCATATGTTAAAGTGTTATATTCTTTGGGGCATTCAATCTAAGGATACACAAAATATTCTCTATTGTATTCTCTATTGTTGGTGTTTTTCTCTTCATGAATATACTATTTTATTGGTTATTGAGATTAGGTATCATTAGCTTTTATCTTTCTGAATAAATGGTCGAGCACAAACAGGAAAGTGAAGTGTCAAGCCATCCTGACTTGATTAAATATGGAGAGTTCCCGACAGTGTGAAATAGGTTTTTAACCAGATCTGCACTAAGAATATAAACATAAAACATTCTCCAGTTCTGGCTTTCCTCCAGATCGCTTTGACAGATTCCCGGCGTAACAGGGCTGCTATTACCATCAAAGTCCCACTCACGACATCTCCTCATATATAATTCCTTTCTTTGGAATACTGAAAATCTGCTGACTAGCTTTTAAGGTGTTTTGCAATTGTTTAGTGATGTAGTCTTAATATTTTAGCTTCTATAAAGTATATAATCTATAATATACCGTTAAGTGTCATTTACCAACTTAACTTGATATATTTTTCTTTCCCCTTGTTAGATATTTTTTCGGATTTTCTTTAAAAGAATAAAGAGATGTACCTAAATTATTTTTATGTAATTTATTAAGATAAAGCAGTGCGCAGGCGGCGTAATTTGTAACCATTTTCAAGCTATCTGTTGTTGCTCTAATTACAGGTTATACAGCATAATGTCGATTTATAATCTGTGCAAAGCTATTGATAGAATCAATGAAATAATTGGATTGCCATTCTCAACCTCTCACACGCTTATCCTCCAACTTCAATTGTTTGGTTACAATTGACCAGGACTACTCCAACACACATTTGTCATGACCTCAACTTATTCACTCTCTATGCAGCACCTTACGCTCCCTACCACTGTTCCACATTGGTCTTTCATTTGAGTATAAATATATGGAACCTATAACAGATTAACTCAATATAATTGCTTGTTTGTAACTATCAAGGAGTTACCCAATGGATAACCAGTTACCTTAATACATATTGGCCTTTTTTTTCACAAATTTTATTTCGTAGATATTTCACATTCTGTGCTAAGTTTCAATCATACGAAAATAAATTTTAGAAACAGACAATATATCATAAACATGTTCAGTACATTAATTTCATTGGAATTTTAAATATTTAACAGTTACTTCTCAATTTACATTAGACAAGTACAAGCTAATACAACACTTTAAACAGTATGAAGCAAGACATAATCGTGATAATTGCGTTTACCATGTCAGAAACCAGACAGTGCTTTCAACTGCTATTATCAAGTGAGTGTTGATGATGGCAAGGCAGGTAGAGTGTTCAATTTCTGGGAGACATGGGTCTCTTTTAGGCCATATCTCCTGAAACTCCATTATCAAGAGTCCACAATCTTCACCTCAACAGCCACCTTGAAGTTGCCATATCACCTAATTCATACCGCCTTTATCATCTCACTTTCCACCCCACATCACAATACGGCCCCATCCCATAACCTGGCGCAAGGCGACATCTCACAGTTGTTGGGTTGTCTTTTTTTGCCTGGAGGGTGCCATATTGTTTCTGGCCAAAGCAGCAGACTCTCATAAAGTCCGAGAAAATGACCGAACAGCACCGAGCACTTTTGTATCATAAAACCTCTAATAGAAGCCACATAGCCATCATAAGCTGCACTGCCGATTTATGGATCAATATTTCCAGGAAACGGTTTACAGGTTATTGACGAAACTCGATATCATTAATGAGATGTATACGTAAGAAATCTCAATAAAAATGTTCTAATAACATCTATCTATGAAGAGCAGTTTAAAACTGAACCTCTCATATAGGCTGCAACTTCTATTAGAGGCTTTACGGTAGGGGTTTGGGGTTGCCCGATTGATTGATTCAGGTGTTACACCTTACTGTTTTTCTGTGAAAATCTAAAGAGTCTCCTGATGTCTTTCCTTTGCCACTGATTACTGGTGTGCAACGGAAGTTATCCTCCCCGCGACTACATCACTTCCGCATAGAATTCTGGAAATAACTAGCTTATAGAAAATGTTTCCAAACACCCACGAGCTGCTATTGATAGTATTCATTCTAATGACTACTAATGTACAGAGCATGATATAGATATCCTCAGGTTGGCACTGTTGCCCGCACTTTCCTGTCAACAATTACTCCATCGTTGGAGTAACTCAAAGAGCTTGCACTCTGTCCATGTGATGAGGTTGGAACGAACGACAGGCAAAGGATATAATTAGTATAGTAGCAAATAGCGCCTCAGTTAATTAGAAAATTTTAAAAATAGAATTTAATTTTTAATTTTAACATTAATTATGATAATACAATATACATGCATATAGATGATATTAGATACATGCATATAGATGATATTAGAATTACTTTCGCATTCACACTCGCTGAGCAACATGATAATAGACGATTCAAATATACGTTCTCATGGACAATGTTGTCCTCATGGGTAATGTTCACCTCATGGGCAATATTCTCCTCATGGGTAATGTTCTCCTCATAAGGCCATTCAAATTCAACAAATTGCCCATATTGAAATATGCCAAAACGGTTAAATAATCCTGAGCTACGCCCGACCCAAAACGACGCGTGTGTGGTTACCTAATTGGTGCAAAGCATAAGAGATGTGACAGATAACGTCACCAAGGAACAATATTTATTCATCACTTGTGGAAACTTCTATATTTAGAACTGTTTCTACTGCTAGCAAATAACGCGCCGCCTATCGACTACCTAACACTGTGGCTTGTGTGTCACATGTGCCGTCAATAAATATTGCCAATCATACCAAATCAATGAATACATAACTAATGGCAAACCAACGTAGTGACACCATCTCGTTGGTGACACGTAGCAATCATATGCTAGAATATGGTTATGTACAACAACATAGGTTTTCATTTTCCTTACATTTTTGTTGGTTATAAATATATATTGTTATATAATATTCATAATCATAAGTTGGCACCTTCCTGTCTACTGCCGTTGCAACTCGGGCTGCCATTTAAGGGTGGTCTCCACTGGCTGCGGTAAGCCTTGTGATGGTGCTGCGATCGTGAGAAATGGCGAGGACCTGCCTACATGGCCAGTGAACTATATAGGCAGGACCTCGTCATTCCTCTCCACCTACAGAACCAGCACAAACCATCGCAAGGCTTACCCCAGAGCTTACCGCAGCCAGTGGAGACCACCCTTTATAATTTTGCCATCACAGATGAAATATTTCAATAGATTATCTAGATAAAAATGTTTGAAATCATGTCTTACGTTTCTCTTATCTCCTACTCTGCTATTATATGCTGTTCTAATTTTTGCACCGAAATATTGGGTACATTTCATTCTAAGCATATTGAAACTCAGTACAGTTCATATTTGTAACTTTATTTAGGGTTTTTAAACACCAATTGTAAATTTGCTAATGCCCTGTCCCATTTAAATAATTTTTGGCCATGTGAATCTATAGACATATCTTTGGATTCCTAAGACTTAGTTACAACCAGGACTGTGGAAGCCCATTAAAGTGCCCGATCAGATCTAGTAGTATGACCCGGATCTGGAGGCCTGGCCTTGCACTTGACCTTTATTTCACAATTAATCTCCTTCTGGCCAGCCTTGTTTACTTCTCTTAGTACATGACCTTCAGCAGTTAGGGCAGCGCCTTGAGTTAATCCCTTCAGACGTCCTTTCACTTATTAATGTATAGCTGCGACATAGGGGAAGGAGTTCAATGCTGGAATATATGGGACGATCTGTAGGAAATCACTGGATTTTAGTGAGAAATATACGGTAGTTAATATGGAGATGGTATTGGACATGCTTATGTTTAGCCAGTTCTGTATGTCACTCTTGGATGCACCAGATGGCAGGATATTACCGTATATCAGAAATATCATCCAGCCTTGACCATGAGGCATAATAAATATACCATCCCCTAATTGACATACACGTTGACCTACAGTAGTTCCCTACAACTGCCCCCTTCAGAGCGCCATCCCATCCCCCAGCGGAGCCCCCTCATAACAAAAACGTAAACGTGGGATTTAACCGAAATAATAATATATTGTGGGAGGTTCTACTGGCTGACAAGTCCTACTAAAAAGAAATTAAATAAATTAACGAGTTCGTTGCTTGAATTCTCTAGGTGGACTGGTGTGAGAAGATGCACACATATTAGTGCCAAGTGCTACTACTAGCTGAAGGGGGACAGTCCCAGTCACCTACTGACTGCCACATGGTAGCAGCCGCAGTGGTTGATCCAGTTTTTTTTTTTTTTTTTTTTTTTTTAGTTTTTTTTTACAAAAACTTTATTTCGTGAAGTAGACAAAAAAACAGGGGCTTCCTTTTACATCAAAGTACACATGGATCCAGTATTTTTACCTTGGTCGGAGAGAGGCTGACTGTAAGCCTGACCATTAAATTTAATTTAGTATTTATTCACAAGATTTTGGGGCTTCTGGGTTCTTAATGCGTAGCCAAGTTGTGGATTGGGTGTTTCAGGCTTCACTACAATACTAAAACCGCTCTAGTTCTTTGAAAGTTTCAGCAACAAAGATATCAACGTTAATTGATCGTATTAAAGACAGATAAAGTAAAACACACATTAAAGTAGAAATATTCATACAAATGTGTGTAATAAGGTTTACTTTAAACAGTACTTGTAACAGCAGCCCTATGTTCACTCAAATTGCATGTAGGCTGCACCTACTATAGCTTAGAGTAGAGCATCCGCAGCTCAACTTTTCTTGGAAAGAAAATCAGGCACCAAGACCAGAGCAGAGACTTGGACTTGAGTCTAACATCCCTGCAATAGCCATCCAGGGTTATTGCAGGCTACCATAGGTTACATGGGTCGTCATCATCGAAACTTGCAAATTTATGCAATTGAAAAGGGAGAACCATAAACATTGCCACTTGGATACTGACTAAAGCTTGTTACTGAAAGTATATATCCTGAAAGTATATGCAGTATATGAAAGTAGGATACAGAACAGGCATTCTAAAATATTCATTGCCTCACTAATAATTAAACTAAAATAAAGGTATGCACAGTTCTACCAGATGCCGAACCAATGGTCAATACAGGGTCAAGCGCTTGGGGAGCGATGTGGAAAGTTTGAGGCGGTGAGGTGATTGGATGTATGATCCCAGCTCAGCTTTTACTTCTGTAAATCCTTGAGCCACAGATCAATGACCAACTACACAAAATTCACCATTTTGACTTGCATTTTTTCACCTTGCAACATTGTGCGACACCATAACCACATATACCACTGGAATTCTGAATTTCTTGTATCATTCTTTTTATTCATTTCCTTGCAACATAGCCTGAAGGAATACAAAAGAATCTCGAAAAATTCATATGATATAAACAACAGGGTTAATTAGTCCATAGACAGCGGGAAAAGCTTCGTCCATAACAGACAATATTATGCGGGAAAAATTCTAAAGCCACAGGTATTCAATTCAGCTGTATAGAATGCTTATTCCACATGGCTTTCAAAACACTAGAAATATAATACTTTGTCGATGGAAATGATATAATCACCGATGTCAATGCTCCATTATAATGCGACACATCAATCACTCTATGCCATTGGATGACTACTCGCCATTGGCACCTACTAAGTACTGAATGTTGCATTTCCTATGTATCACATATCATAATGCCAATGATTAGGGCGAATTAGGAGACATGTAATAGGAGGTGTATAATAGTTAGTATTAATTAAATACTGATAATTAATCTCTAGTTCGCTCTCCAAATTCACAGGTGGTCCCTGGATGAGGGCTTAGAAATCTACAGTGGGTATATCATAACATTTCTAGTGCTTTCTCTGTCTCTTTTACTCTAAGGTTGAACTAAGTAGGTTGTAGTATAACATGCTTAATGTAAACCATCATTTTTCACTAAGAAGTATATTTCCTCCATTGATGTACAATGAGAAAAACTTAGATATCCAAGGCCCCTTTTAAAACCTTACAGTACCTGGATTCATGTAGATCTATCACTAAGATCATCCCTTACATAATATCCGTAGACAGAGGACTCAGGAGTGAAGTCAGTGGTACGTGATTCAACTCGAGGGATTACGGTCAGGTGGACCACTTCAATCTGTCAGGGTCAGGTTGTTAGAGGGAGGGCTTGTGGCAGTTGTTGCGTGTCGGTAATAACAGAGTGATCAGCGGAGATCCAATTCATAGGTTCACTGCTTTATTTCCTATTGATCCTCCCCCAACCATACCACCTGCATATAAAGATATCTAGGGAGGAATACTCAATAGGCATAGCAGGCTGCCTGGGCCCTTATATTTCCCTCTATGCTATTAATAACCTGTGCCCTCTTATTTCTTTCTAGGCAGTTATGGGATTAAGATAAATTTACATCGGGGTATTGTAAAATACATACGGTGTGGGAGGGGCAAAACATTTTTAACCAAAAGTAGTGACTACTCGAATTAAAAATGGTTGCAAAGCTTAAAGGGAAGTATAGGAGAGTAAAGAGGAATAAGAACGGATTTTTTCATTCCTCCCGTCTACAAATATATTTTGGGGACTTTATGTCATGGGTGGGAAACATAAAACACGAGAATAGTAAAACAGCCCCTCTTCTGCTGTTCCCTTAATTTCTTCTCATTTAGGCATTGCTTTTTAGTTAACTCCTTTCAAAGTTTCTCCCCGTTCGACTACCCGCCCCCCCCCCCTCCCCTCCGCCCCCCCCCCCCACACACACACACTTATTTACCCCCATCTTCTTAGCCAGTTTGAACTTGAAACTACATGTTTCAGATTAGCCTTCACTATCAGTTTTATATTTTTTTGTTTTATATTTTTTTATGTTCCTGAAATAATGTTAATCCAGCCTTCCACCAATGGGCTCATCGTATATTGCTTCAATAAGTCATTCAATAAGTCATTCAATCTCGTTTCCAGTAAGCTATCGTATCTATCGATCCCATTAATCGATGATCTACTTCTAATCGATCGCCCTATATAAATTGCCTTTAGTTAAGTCAAGCAATACACAAACGTAGCTTTATCCAGGCAAAACAAATCGCTCATTTCTAATAGAGTTTACAAGTATATTCCTACACAGGTAAGAGAATATAATTATGAAACATTAAACCCAGGTAAAATTAGCCTGTCATGTATTTGTGATGAAGCCCAGTGTCCTAGTCAGTGGGTGTAGGGTCTTCAGGTAAGGCATGTGGCGCCTGCTCTAGATTCCGGTAGACTGGGTAATCTGGACAACAATATTTTGCTCAGGTAAAAAAGACTGAGGGGTCGCTAGAGGAGTGAGTAGATTGGAGCAGAAGAAATGTGTGTAAACATGACCATGGCTAAAGACAGAAGGGGTGAATCAAAGGAAAGATTAAATTTGATTAAAGGTGGATAATCAGTAGAACAATGAATGATATGTGTGCAACTCTTCAGCACACACATGACCAAACCTGACATGGATCCGACACTGACATGACCAGGCTATGCACAATTGTATGTATTGCCAAACCAATCACAGTCATCACACCTCATTCTCCGACTTCTCAATTTGACATGTCTTTGCCTGTATTGTTACAGTAAGATTAATCCAATAATAATAATCCATTAATTAATCCAATGTTCACCTTTACCTTTACGATAAACGATTGTCTTCATCTTGTATGTTGTTGGAATTTTCCTGAATGTACTGGATATGGGGCCCTGATTTGTGCTAAAGGCCGGATACCCACAGGGGTACCTGTATTTTCCATTGTTTTCCATTGTTTTTCCTATCAAACAATACTGAGAATCCGTAATACAACAAATATAACTATTGAGTATTCATACTTTTACTCCAATATCCCAACTAATCAGAACTCATGGATACCTTATTCATCAGACACTATTAGCGGGGAGGGGGAGCATGAGGAAGAGGGGAGGGAGAGGGGGGAATCGGAGATGGGGTTGGGAGAGAAAAACAGGTATGAGAGACTAAGAAGAGGGGGAGGGAAAAGAGGGAGAGGAGGAAGTGTGGGGAGAGAGGGGGACCGTCAAGAGGACGGGTACTTTGCTAGTGCTACTCAGAGATCTCTTAGTTATGGTGCTTACAAATGACAGAATTTAAATACTACTTCAACTATGCCGTTCATTGTATTAATATAATTGTCACGGTATACATACACAGAACACATTCAAAATGCTCAAGCTTGCAAGCACCTCCATAAGTCCTCAGACAGAAGTACACTATACGCGTCTTGTAGGCAGTGGCTTTCCATAGGGTTAACCATAGCTGGCTTTGATGTTTACTGCCTACAGGACGCGTATATAGTGTAAAGGAAAAGGTCCTCACCTAACTATACATGTGTACATCCAACACAGCTGTATAACAAAACCACCCCTCCAGGATGAACAGATTTGACTGGCAATATTAAACAGTGTGAAATATACTGCATTAACACACACACAGTGAAGCACGATAGTGGACGAGGACACCAGCAAGGCGAAAAGGAAGTTCTAATCAATAGAGGTTTTATTTCCTTGCTGATGGCAATCTAACGCTGGTTGCGGAGGAAAAGCTCATCAAAATTTCATGCACAACGATTAGTTTCCCAAGTAAAATTTCAAATCAACTAGTGCAAAAAGCCTGCATCCAGCCTTTCCATTGTTCTGAACCAGGTGGTAATTTGATACAGGCTAAATGACCCGTGTGTGGAGAGAGAGAAAGAGAGAGAGAGAATGAGGGAGCGAGGGAGAGAGGGAGGGATAGAGGGAGGGAGGGAGAGAGAGAGGGGGGGGGGAGAGAGGGAGAGGGAGAGAGGGAGAGGGAGAGAGGGAGAGAGGGAGAGAGGGAGAGAGGGAGAGAGGGAGAGAGAGAGAGAGGGAGAGAGAGAGAGAGAGAGAGAGAGAGGGGGGGGAGAGAGAGAGTGAGAGAGAGAGAGAGAGAGAGAGAGAGAGAGAGAGAGAGAGAGAGAGAGAGAGTGTGTGTGATGAAAGCAGGGTTACTTTCATAGTTTAAATTCATCTATTTGTTTGACATTTGACATTCGTTGATAGTTTCTATATCAATCTATCCCACAGTCGTACGCCCTCTGCAAATTGTATTGAGATTAGCCATGTCTTCAAGTCCACTCTAAAAATGATACTAGATATTTTGTTGGGAATAGCAAATCAGTTCAGTAGACTAACAAGTACTAAGTTAACTAATTATCAAGTTATGCACCGATTTGATCAACTGTTAACATACCGTATTTAACTTTGTAATCAGTGTCAACTTAATTCATATACTTGGCGTTTCCACTGGAAACGATTTTCTCAGCCACAATCATTTGTGCCTGATGTCAACTTATAGTTATACAGTAGTTTGATTCTTGAAGAGGGAAACAGTGTGCAACGCAATAGCCAGGGCTGTAAAAAAAGTTGGTTGAAAAAAAATTGTCATTAAAAAATAGTTGGTCGGGGAAAAAAAATTGTCGTGAAAAAAAAAGTTGTCGTTAAAAAAAAATGGTTGGTCGTTGAAAAAAGTTGGTCGTAAAATAAAAGTTGGTCGTTAAAAAAAATTGTCGTTAAAAAATAGTTGGTCGTTAAGAAAATTGTCGTTAAAAAATAGTTGGTCGTTAAAAAAAATTGTCGTTAAAAAAAGTTGGTCGTTAAAAAAAGTTGGTCGTAAAAAAAAACGTTGGTCGTAAAAAAAAGTAGTAAGCTAGGCTAGGCTAAATAGTTGGTAACTTACTTTTAAAATTTAGAAAATGTGTTGGGCAGCAGTGTCCATTTGAGCACCTGAGGCAGGTGAGGGGGGTGGTGGGCAGAGGGATGGTGTGGAAGGTGGGAGGGCCTTCTGCAGACCTATCATGGTTGGAGAAGCATCTAACTAACAGCCAATCAACTCCCTTGGCTAAACCTAGAAAGGCTGTCAATCAGCCTTCAATAATGTCTAGGTCTGAAATCTATGACTGATTGAATCAGTGAAGTGTGAAATATAGGACCTGATCGAAAGGATTAGATAAGGCATCCTTAAACACCTCACAGACAGCTAAAGAATATTATCAGATGTAGATCCAGTATCAGTGATTGGCACATTTCATAGTGACCCATTTGTTTTCTCAGCTATAAATAGCTGAGAAAACAAAAATAGTTAGATAACAGTAACCGATACTTGTTCTTCCTCGTAATCTATAGATCCCCTATAGGCTAACCCAAGCAGAATTATTGTTTGAAAAATGTTTTGCAAAGATTTTAATTTTTAAATTAAACGAGACGTACCGTAGGGGAGGTGAACTTTAATGACAGAATATTGAATCCAAATAATAGCATCCACTGTGTCCACTGTGTGCAAAGTTACACAAAAACAAATTAATCAAGTAAAGATAATCACTAGTAGTACCGTACTTCATTAATTAACACCTTCAAATGCCTTTCTAACAGTCAGAGCCTTCTTCATATTGTCTCCTAATAACTAATGTATTTTCTCCATAAGTCAAAAACAGAGTCATTACTTTAGATAGATATAGAGGCACGGTTCAAATCCAAGACACTAGCCCATTCAAGCACTTGGGGTTTACTTCAAGATGGAAACCTCTCGTACAAAATTAGGAGAGAGCGAGGGAAAGAGAGGGGAAAAAACATTTTCCAGGGCCGGGAAATCCATTTGGATATAGCAACGCAGTAGGCGTCCTATAACGCAATTACAATGCAGGAGAAGACCATTTAGGAACGAAGTTGGAGTCCGACCACGCACAATTTAGCAGCAACTTACTACATATGCCTACCGAGCTCAAAACTAGGCCTATCATAGGCCTATGAAGGCTGGTTTCCTCTTGGAAAGCTGTGAGTAGTATATATCATTCATGTGGGTGTAACAAAAAAAATCCTGCGGCAAAGTATGTGCCGAATCCCGTCAGCCACAAATGACCATCTACCCCCCACCCCCTCTCCGAATCATGGAAAATCTTTCTCTGGTGCCAGAGGAGTGTGGGGTGTGGAGGGGGGTGTGGAGTGTTTATTTTTTAATTTCATTAATTTATGTACATACAAAATAGGCAAGATGCATGACGTGTTTACGTCCACAGGACTAACTATACACCTAGACTTTCCATTGGTCTGATAGTTCAGCCGTAGGCATATTGATTTGTCTCTCATTTCATCTGCTAGGTTTGCATTGCTTTCATTTATTGCTGACCAACGAAAAAGAAAGGTGTGGGTGTCTAGGTGTGTGGGTGGATGGGGAGAGTTAGAAATTTGCATGAGTTAAACCCATATTTGACACAAGAAAGTATAAGAGTAACACCAGCAGCCATTGTTTCTTTAGTCAGTGCTTCGTGACTTAAGTATAATAATAGTATCCCCATATACACATGTATATCAGCATGTATTTAAGTACACCTGTGGTGTGAGCATGCGACGACAGGTCAGGTGGGTTCAGGTCCTAGGTTCTCTGCACCTGTGAGAAACCTTGTGGTTTTAGTACACTCAATCTGGTAAGGAATTTTATGAGTTTTGAAATATATGGACTATTTACTACATATTTTAATTGCAGCAGCAACTTGAACCATATTATCATAACTCCTTTGCACTACTTAATACTACTATTTAATATCACTGGATCAAGATTCACCGAGGGGACTGTTATAAATTACATTAATTCATATTGCCTTTTATATGCCACATTATTCCAAGCTCTGAGAGAAAAATACTTTTCAGACATTTAAGGGATGTGTGTGGTGTAGGTGTCGAGGTGTGTTTGTGTAAAGGGGTGGGGGAGGGGGGGGGGGGCGTGAAAATTGGTGAGGCTTTCAAGAAGGAACATTGAAATGACTGAACAAGCAAGCTAAGTTACAAGTTGTGAATCTGCTGGTGCAAATGTCTGACCCAGAGACAGGTTCTGACATGCAGCAGCAAACCATGACCAGTTGCTCCAGAAAATATCCCATGGTCAGCTGTACCTACGCCAATATTGGCATTGTAGGGGTGGGGGTGGGGGCGTTATGATAATCTAGGATGAAAAATAAAAGGCAATAAATACTTACTTCACTTCTTTTTAACATACTTCGCGAGGTGGTTTTCATTCTAATTTCTCAATTTGGGACGATTTCTTAGTTGTCCCATGTACACACATCTGACCCACAAACAGACAGGCACAACAATCCTTACTGGAACAGGCACTCAAGCATAGAACTCAAGCGGGTATTAAAAATGGCATTAAGGCCAGCCAGAGAGGTTTATTACTCATACACAAAATGAGCGCAGTTAAATCAGGTAAATAGCAACAAGCCTCTAAAACAAATATTTGCAATCTGGTACACCTCAGGGGGATAGTTTTGGACCTCATATGGATCCTACATTAGAGATAGCCGCCTTTAGATGTATTCGTTCAGTGACGCATTTTGACTATTATCATCTTCTACATAAATGTAAAAATAAATAACAGTATGTTCAAACAAGTTTTGCATTTATAAGTAGAGGAGTTTGAGACATGCGAATAAGTTTTAATTTAATTTCAATTATTCGAGCTTTGATTTTATTATAAAAGAAAAGAAAATCATCAATTTGTCAATTGCCTATAGGAAGTGCATGTTTATATAATGGCGATCCGCAGGCAGGTTGATAGTAAGAATCGGTAATAATTCCCTTAAATATATTCATACAATTATTTAAGTCGGCTTAGACGAGTGTTTTAATCCCACCTCCTCTAATTGTATTATGTATTCATTGAACATTGAGTGTTATTAAAGACCATAAATTGCCAGCACATTATCACAGTCTGAGTCAGACATCAAATACAAAGTCATTGTTCTATGCCAGTAAACCGTAGCCCTGTGACAAACAACTGGCATGGTGCTATGATTATTTTTAAAAATTAATTTCAAAAACACCAACCAATTTCCATGGGAAGCTGAATGTCATAAAGTGTGTTTTAATATGCCGTGTCAGGGATATCGGTGGATAACATTCATTTTACGTTAATATTATACATATTGTAAGATATCTTTAAAGTCTGAAGTATGTAAAGCATCGTATTTATACTGGCCGTAATGGAGGAATGATTCAGCAATTTTCCTCACAGTAATTAATAAGCAGGCGTGGTAAACATTTTGAAGTTTTATTCTAAAGGCAGCCCAAAACTTACAAATCCTTGAGTTACTAACTGACAAGTCAACTTGGGATAGTCATGATACGGTAAAAGAATTTGTTTCCTGAACGTGTACTTATAAGGCTTATCAGAATAGAGTATCAGCCCATTTTGGCATGACTTACATAGAGTCATCGATCAAAGTCATAGCTTCCATTAGATGATTAGTCTCATACTTGAAACTTGGATAACATCACTTAAGACTGCTAAAAAAAGTCATAGGCGGACCTAGGGTGATATTGAATCAAATACCCCTCAGTTTGAATATTCCCTTATTACAACAGCACTAATTAGTCCTCTGGACTTGATACAATAGTTCTCCCAACAATAACATCAACGCAAAGCACGCAATGTGAGTTGTTTTCCAACCCATCTAAATGTCATGGCTCATCTATATGAACGTGTACTTACACCTCGATCGTGCTACCACAACTGAGGCTTTCTCCTGTCTAATGTTCTACCTTAGCTCGCTATGGCAACAGTTGATTGTTGCTTGGAGAACGTGGTAACTCCGATTATTACGTAATCGAGCAGGTCCATTTGGAGGTTGCTCTGGGGGGCTGAGGGATCTGAATTGATCCTCTAAGGGTTCAACGGATTTTCGAACCTATAAATGACGAAATAATACTGACACAATCAAGTTTGTTCACTTGAATCTCTATCAACAGTAGGGTTCTGATGTGGTTTCGACCCAAGAGATCTCATCAGGGGCGGGTTTGGCCGCTTACTTTTTTTTTTATTATAATTATTTCAATTAAAGGCTAATCACATTTGATAATGAAGTAGTAACACTGGGCCATTTCAACTAATTGTTCCTCCAGGTTCGCAAATTATTGATTTTTAATTAGGGTTATTTAAATTAACTCTCAGCTTCTTAGGGGCTGAGCCCTCATTGGGTCCCTGTTTATATGTGGCTGATCCACGTGGGGATGGTAGAAAAGTACAAAAGTGAACATTCTGAACTGATTCACCAATAACTTGAGAATTTTCCACATAGTGATACGGTCATATCTCCACGGAAAACCTAAGTTAACCCCTGCCCTACTGATATATAGCGACTCCTTTTCCACTTCTCACATAAATGTCATTGACCAAAATTTTGGAGGATTTTGTTCAGTTGTTTTTGCTACAGGCCTTCTATGAAAGTCCACGTTTTTATTTTGGGGACCCGCCAAAATCCTTTACTATTTTCTGTCACAGGCTGCCTTTTCACTCGGCCAATTCGACTACAAAATCTTGTATATAAATATATAGCAGCAGCAGAATATTGATAAATTCACTCCTATAGGTCATAATGGTCAATCTGGTAATATTCTTTTTGTTGTAATCTGAGAATAAAGCTTTAATATAGCATTGAAATCAAAACCTTATCCATACCATTTTCCACAGAGAAGTTCTTCGGTACTAAGTAGTATGAAATGGTTAAAAAAAACTGAACACATGCATTTTCATTATTTCATGTAAATTGAATTTTGAATGTATTCAGCGCTGACTAATAACAAATTTCAATAATTGGACGTGTCAATGTCGTCTCCTTCTCCCCTCCCTATTAAAAAATAATAACAAATTTCAACAAGAAACCAGGAAAAAAGCCCCCTTCGTTATATTACAATTGGAGATAATTAAATGGCATAAAAAATGTGTTAAAAGAAGTAAAATCAAAAGGGCATGTAAAAGCGGGTTCAAAGTCCCCTCGTACCGACTCTGGAAAGTGGTCATTTCCCAAGCATGGGGAAGATGAGACGTTTGAGAGTGAAAGGCAAGCTGTGCTGGTGCACTGGCAGAGCTTTAGAGCAGAGAGAAGACCATGTCTAGACAGTTCATCCTAGAGTAGAGGCGTAGTCTGTCACAGCGACTTACACAGGATTATAATAGCTCATCATCACATCTAATTTGTCCAGTGTGTGTATCATTACTAGCCCTTGTCATACTGACTATATCGATCTGCCTTATATATATCTAGGTTCAAGCTACCACACACCAGAATAGTCCATACAACATTCCAACACTTAAAATGTGCATTTTCAGGGGCAATCTGTGTATTCCAATCTATGATCCATGATCCTATACATTTAATGTGGGTATGCTTATATATGGCCTTATAAAGTAAATATAAAAATTAACACATGATATCCTTAGTGAAATATCTGCCTGTTTTTGAAGGCTATCAAGAATACTATGAGTAGGGTTATCTGAGTCTTACCACTCAACCCCTAGAAGTCGAGAAAAGCATCCCATTGCATACTTTCGAAAATACACTTGCATTTCTTTTAAATTCTTTCGATTTTATTGTACATACTTAGGTACACATAATGACACCGAGTCTACATGAACAAACGAAGATAGCAAAATAGATCATCCTAGAAATTTCACTCACTCCTAATAATCTCCAACCTAATAATCTCCAAAAATTTACACAAAGCCAATCTACTCTCCCATAGTCCTAAATATAAGGCAAAGGTCCAAAATTGAGTACGTGTAGTCAACGGCCCCAAGATAGTAATTTCTCCTTGTCTTTCCTTATCTCATAGATTGAGTAGGCAGTTAATCCCAGCCTTAGAAGGGCAAACGAGTGAAATTACTCCAGTAAATTAAAGTAGGTGTGAAATGGTGCTAGAGGCAATGAGATAACACCAGCAGACAAGGCCTCGCCCAATATTGTGTGTCTCCGACTACCAACAACTTTCACTATAGATGTACACCAAACAATATGGGAAAAAAACTTGATTGGTACATTACACTGAGATCAGATAAGAATGGTATGTCAGCCCACTCCACTACTCGGATTCCTGGCCGTTTTAATGGGAATATAATGACATTTTGCGGTCTTAATGGAATTATAATGGCACTTTGGTGTTTGAGGCAAAAGGCTCTCCCTTCGTTTGAAGGGACTCTCTCAACTTTGGGCCTAGACTGATTATGGAGCTTTGGGATTTTCAGAAACCATAACCCATTTGGGCCTGTAGAGGAATTTATAAGGATTCGAGATGTTGAAATCAATCCAAAACAAGGCGAAAGCAGAACATGGGGTGTGTGAGGTTGGTTTTGGTTCATTAGGGGTCCGACGTTTCGGTCAACATACAACCTTTATCAAGGATGGGAATTTAAAAGGAATCTGTTCTGACAGTAGGGGCAGTAGGGGGCGTGGCGGATGCGTTTCGATGTAAATAAAACCTAACTCAGTTAAAAAGCTGGGGTCGAGTCAAAGACAAAGGCCCCACTTTTACAATGAGATTGAAATACTTCCTCCTCCTGTATTCTTCAGCTTGTGTACTTATCAGCAAGGGTACTAATCCCTATAGGTGCTCCTGTGTACCCTGCAATGCAACCAAGACCTGTGTGTCTCTATATACCGTATTTCCTTGAAATACCGCCAGGCCTTAAATAAACGCCGGGTCTTGAATTAGAGCTGAGGTTGAGCAAGCTATTTCAGGGGAAATGCATTAAGTTCTATATTTGAATTACTGCCGGGTATGAATGTATTGAGCTGGGGAGGTGGTAATTCAAGGAAATACGGTATTTCAAATTCCTCATTAGACATTTCTTCACCAACTTTATATCATAGCGAGTTGATGGGTATGTAGAAGTATAACGAAGCAGAGATCCATAATTTGCACCTTGTCTTGCCGAGACCCAATCACGAGACAATAAGTTAAATTACTAGACTGGCACGTATGACGTTCCACCGGTCTCAGCTTTAATAACAGCCCCGAGCTCTAGACATGCCAGTGGTTACACGATTCACCCTGGGCAAGAAATTATAATCAAGAATCGATAGCTGCCGGATAAAACCTCCAATCATTAATATCGAAATACAGCCGTCTTTACAATATCCAATTATAGTCCGTGTCAATCTGTCGGAAACGGGAAACTAAATATCAAGGGTGGAATACATTACTGGTGAACTTCGTAGTTTCCTGAACGTAGTGCACAAAATTTGGTCAGGGAGAAAGCTGACACTCCAGTCTCCACCATTTGACCATTGAAATATATAAATCCTATTATCATCCTATTGTAGGATAACTCCCGGGAGAAGGCTATTATTCTGAAGGTTATTCTAGAATAAAGCTAGAAAAATATATCACCTTTACTCTTTAATTTTAGTGGATTTATTATATTCAGGGCAGCTTGATACCAGATATAAGCACTTTGTTGTTATGTATGATGGTCAACGATTTTCTTGCTAAGATCAACTCTTTTAGCAACACATTCTGGAGACGAATGGAATGTATTTGGATTTGATAACAACATATATTAGTATATTGACATAGATATAATTATGTTAACCGTTTCATAACGCGGTGGGACTCAAGCCACCAATTTTAGTTCCTCAGGAAAGCTCCATAACATCAGTGTGAGAAGTGGCTGCAAGAAATCAATGATATCCTGTTTATCTTAACGATTCAGGGTTTTTTTAGTACTAAGAAGTTACTAAAAAGCATTAGGCACCTCGATACTCCTAGGGTTTGGGGCATTATGGGGATTAAATAAAATCCTTATAATAGACCCTTTTTTTCAAATTTCAAGAATTCATCCTTTCCATAGCAGACAGCATTTAATCTCATCGTAAATTCATTATACCAAGGAGACTTCTTCACACCATGAAACTATCGTCTATTATTTAAAACTACGACGCGTCCAGTGTGAGTGGCATATGATCCTATTTGATCTGATATGTGTGGACTACGGGAGGAAATCGCTTGGGATTTTCATGAAACACGAGGCACGAGCAAGGGGCGCCATAAATAATGGTGCTAGACTTTATATTGGAGAATTCCTGCAGCCACCTCCTACATGGCAACAAATGGCAATGATTGGCTTGGCAAACAAGAACATGCGAGAAGCCCAGCAGGGCGACCACTTGTCTCCCAATTACACGGGAACACTTCTCCATCATGAAACAAGCGAATACTGCCACAAGGCCATACATGGTCCCCTGTAGTACCCCCCCCCCCCCCCCCCCCCCACACACACACCCTCCTTTCCCCTTGCTTCTTTCTATTCTGTGCACTTATATATTTGTATGTGCATGATTGGAGAGGATGGGGACAGGGACATTTTGCCTTAAAATGAGGTACACTCATATTATCCGAACATTGAGTCCGAGCTCATAATACCTAAAAATATAGCACCGATGCATGGGTAGGGTGTTTGCATTATGTAGAGGACAATATCTATTTCCTTATCAAAAAATTACGTGTTCTTTTTTACAGATTTGTAGAAGACAAGTCCTTTGCTAAGTTGTATACCTTGGTGTGGCTGGCAGGCTGTAGTCACTTCAGCGACAGTAAGTGATAGAGACTGAGTCCTCCTGAATATCATACCATATGTGAGATGTCCCTAGGAGGGTGATCTGAATTTCTGCATTTTTTTTGTATTCATTTATTTCTACAATTTTTATATTTCCGAATATTCTGTGGCATTTCTTTACAAGCCCTATTGCTTCAAAATCTAATGTCACATGTGGGCAATTTTTTATTTCAAGATGACGTTTGTAAATTTGACCACCAGTGCTTAGTCTTATTTTATGTCAGATTTATGGACATAGTAAATAAAGCTATTGTACCCAAGAGCTGGGAAAGACAACGTGTGGAGAGGATGAGTAGCTATTGTAATGTGTTAATCCTGAAAGGGGTTGACGGGTTGTACACGTATATATGATCATCAGTTGTACATGCTCCCCTTGCGTGGCCTTACACGCTATTACGTAACAATATTATTATAATTGTTTTAGAGATAACCCACATAGGAACGTTTAAATGTGCGTCTCCTATAGAGAGTTCCTCGAATTACAAGGAATATTATACCATAGTGAGATATTACTCCAGATTGGTTTCACACCTGAGTGATCTGTAACATGTTGGGACCCGGCAAGCACCATATATCACCTGAAAAGTAAACAAACCCATCCCACCTCGCACACCCAGCATAGAGCTTGCAGTACGGTACAAACTTCACATGCATAATGTTACAATTTACATCTCGTTTGTTGGCCTTTTAACTGTATATTATGATGTTCGTTTTTCCTTATTTTACAAACAAGCAAACATGGACAGCCACAGGCCATTTAAATTTGCAACAACCTATATATGTATTAACCCCTATGCAATAAAGGATTCTTGAAATTTCCAACTTAACATTGGTCAGAGTTGCAACATGAACTCTGTTGGGGGAAGTGACTAAGGATATTGATTTCAATGTCCAGCCCAGGGGAGCTCAACCTCCCAGATGGTCGCTGGACGAAGAAAGGGTATACAGATCACCTGGGGATTTCTAGCCCATTATCCTTGTGGTTAAGGTATATGATATCTGTCAACGAATCAACGCCTCCGGAGATCGATAAACTACATCATTAATGATTGAATAGGTATTCATCAATATCATATACGATTCCATCTGCAGGAGAGACTTCAATCATATTTCATGTACTGGGAGAACAAAAAATCGATCCTTGCTGGATGATCACAACAGAGCTTTAGATGTATCCAAGGAGGTATACATTTAAGCAAATTATAACAGAGGAAACCAAATAGGCAATACACCATACTAGATGACAAGAGATGCAATGTGACCTTAATCCTGTCTGACCTCATGGCCACATCTAATGTCACGGACATATGGCACTGCTCAAAAATAGGTATTTGTTATGCAAGTCTGCATCTTCGATGTCGATTATCAAAAAGTTATGCATCTATGGTACCAGCTGGGTCTGACCAACTACTATAGTAATACATAGGCTACTATATACCATACATATTATTGATTATTGAAACAAGAGAAATATGTTGTTCCCTAATCATTATCATCTGTTTTTGATTATATTCATAGAAAACTATTTGGGAATAAATAGTTAATATCAATACATTTCGTGTGATCAATTCATCATGTCAAAAGGCGTAACTTAGACAAAAAACACCATAAACAGGTTGATTATGTTATCGGGCGATAACCGTTAATATCCCATACCGTACTATAATACATAGAATATGCGAATAGGGGCAATGTAGACTCAATATTTTGTATGAGGGTGGTGGGTTATCTAATCTGGGTTTAGTGCGCTTTCTAATCCTATTATATACAGAGTGGCTACATCGACAATATTTTGAACTTATTAGTATTGACTTTCTGGAGTAAAATAATTTCCTTGGTTGCAGTCATAGCATTAGCCTCTGGGCGTATGTTTGAAACACGCATGAGACACAACAATGAAGAAGAGGTGAAATGAAAAAGAGGTGTGAATGCGTTATGTGTAGTGTTTATAGGAGGTGGTGAGGTGTTGAGAGTGCCCGCAAAAATGCTCGGTGAATGTCTGCGTCTAGCTTAGGTGTGACAATAAAGGTGCCAATCTGTGTGTGAAAATAGAAATTGTCCGGGATTATGATTATGTCGGGGGGTGATCATGTTGTGTCTGTGTTTTTTATGCCCTCTGGCTTGAAGCGAAACTAACAATAGGCTTTAATGGAGGCACGGTTATAACCAAAACCCAAACAAGAAGGATTAATGCTCGCTTAAAATTATTACAGGCACACCTGCTGTATAACAACCAACATCAATTAAAGGTATTTTGGAGACCCCGCCAATAATAACAATTGTAGGCCTACATAATGATA
The DNA here is from genome assembly GCA_942159475.1 of Sthenelais limicola. NCBI lineage: Eukaryota > Metazoa > Annelida > Polychaeta > Phyllodocida > Sigalionidae > Sthenelais > Sthenelais limicola. The sequence continues at coordinate 93,286,390 of OW804097.1, read as the reverse complement.
TGTATTGTAGGCTACATTTAACATTATGATCCCTAAATCTAATGGCATGTCATGACTTGTGTGCTTAGATAAATAACCATTTCACAAGTATCAGGTATTTTCTTATCGAAATAACCGGTATTTTCTTATCGAAATAACCAAAATAAACGAATGATCACCAACATATAACCACGCGCAAGATCATATGACTTGGCAATGTGTTATGACATGTATTCGAAACAGATCAAATATTCTACATTCGGGTCTACATTATGCTAGGCCTAGGCTATTCGGTGCTTTACCCTAAGACTAAGTTGAGATTAAGATTAACGCATGTTAAGACTAGAGTAAAAATAAACTAACTTCCAAACAGGAAACAACCAACTCTTGATCAGACAACTATAGTGACTGTGATGATTATCAGCCATGAAGTTGTTAAGTGGTGATGATATCGAAAATAATAGATATACCTACCGTATATTTATATAAAGGCAAAGCCAAAGGTTCTACTTCGATGACGATGTAAATACACAACTCATAACTTCACAAGTCAGGAAAAAGTTCACTCATATCCCAACAACCAATGTGTACATATAACAACAGCCCAGTGGAGGAATACTAGTCAAAAGACAGCATTGCAGCTTTAGATATTACATTTGATCATCGCTTTAAGATGCGAAGATGCAATTATTGGTGAGAACTGGACTTGCATGTTTTGTCACATCACGGAATGCCAAAACAGACGACCGTGGTTCCCTGCCTCCAGCCCTGGCACGCCCGCCGCTAGCGGAGATCCAATAAGAAATCAGTGTGTTTACGTGTCGCAAAAACCTCCAAACTAGACAAAGAACATATGAAAGTATAAATAGAAGACTGCGTTTTCTTGCTTACCCGTTTACTTTACACGTAGGTCCGGTAAATTCTCAAAGATTTCCTTAACCTACAGGCCGACAGGTTAGTTGTAAATTATGTGTGTCTTCTACACACTAGGACTCGCGATAGCGGAGGAATTTGATTGGCTAAAATTAAAGCTGATCATGATGCGGCAGATGCATGTCTGGACGCAGCAAAAGCGCGCCACATTTGAGTTTGGGTACAATCGGGGTACACTCTGTAGTGTACGTAGGTTTAGATGGACATGTTCAAACATTTTTTTCCTGGTATGGCAGATCCAGCTTCCTACAAAAGCTAGTGCATGGGTCAGAAAAGCTGACCATTTTTTTCTTTGCCCGCGGCCGTATATGATCATGTGTATGATGCATGCCTGGGCATACAAGCGCCTTCGGCACTTGCGCTCTGGACACAGAGATATGCTAGATTTATTTCTCATAGGCTAGATTTAATTTCTGATGAGAAAGAGAAAGAGCAGGTAGTGTCTAAAGAGAGGCGCGAAGGGAGAGGAGTGAAAAAAGAAAGTAGAGCCGCCAAACCATAGACCGTATAAATAAAACATAGCTGAAGAGCTGAGTTTCAGCACTAATTATGGATGTATTTAACGGATCACTTTTTAATTCTATATGACGAGTTTAATTGATTAGGCCTATTGTATACGATTTAACATCAACAAGGCATGTACGTCTTTCTTTATCAAAATCGATATACCGATAACACTCGCATGTCATAGCCTACATTTTACCATTGGTAAAACATTTGTATAGGTTGATTTAGCGATTAAAAAATTGTAGACATGTAATAATGTTGCATGACTTCATGTTGATAGGATTAGTTTAATCAAACGAAGAATTTTGAACTATTCACTTTTACAACATCACACTGTTGATCTATTTGTTGTTCTGATTCTAGTTAATTACAGTATATGTTTAACCATCTAGCTGTAGCCTACTTCAAGACGAAAAGGGTATAAGAAAATGTTATTACTTTGAATTACTTTCAATACTTTGAACATGGCGGTGTAAGATTTTTCTGTTACGCTTCTTAAGAAAATGAATATTAATAATATTAGGCCTACTGCTATACAAAGTTCACAGAGTAGCAACATGGAACACAATTAGATTACTTTTAATCATTTTATTACATTACGATCTGGACTCATCAAGTAAAGCCTGGTTATGAATACCTTTGGAACACCTGCAAGTCCCACACAGGAGAAGGTGCTATCCGATCCGATGTGTATTGCATTTTAAATCAGAATACACATATCTTATAATTATATATGATAATTTGAGTGAATTGAAGCGTGTGTATTCAACTAGTCACCACTTATTTATTTTTTAATTAGGATACAAATATGACATAATATAGGTTATGATAAAGCTGAGGGAAAGAGCTTTAAAGTGATGTATAGGCCTATAGCATATTTCTGTATGATGAATTTAAATATTCATTTGAGTAAATTGAATTGAAGGTAGAAGGGGAGAGTATCGCTGTATATCGGTTAGGGCCGGGGTGGAAATTAAAAGTTGTTGATTCTGATTATATTTATTACACAAGCTTTCGGGCTATGGACGCCCTTCTTCAGGTGTGAAGTAGTAAATTGAAGTGAAGAATACAGGTGTTATCAAAGTGTAATGATCGAGTTGCCTTGTAAACGGATCCTTATATTATTATAATATTATTATTATCCTAGATATATCGGTTGAAACAAGTGTCTGGTCTTCAGTAACTAAACGTGATTTGTAAAAAAATAAATAATATATCTTTATACTGTATATCAATCCAACCACTTTTTACTTGCGTCAATATCACTCATCCTAGGGTCAGCATTTTCTGCCTAGACAATGTTCCACCACCTCAAACATGCCTCACTAACATCCATTCACCGATACATCTATGATAATAACATATCAAATATCCTCCAATATATGACCTGGAGGTTGACACCAAGACCTATAGGTAATTGCACTAAATAAGGCCCATGATATGGACACTTATAAAAATTCTACCCTTTAATCCAGAATGTGTATGCTATAATTTGGTACTAACTAGCAAATACCCGTGCTACGCACAGGATTTGCTAGTGGGACAGTGGGGCCCACATCCTTATCTCTCCTTGTTCCCTCTCCCACTATCTTTCTCTTTCAAGTTGTCTCTATAACTTATTAGTCCCCGTTGGTTGGTCTGAGCTGGCCCGTTATAGACGCATAGAGGGCCAGTGGTCACTACCGGTCCCGCTGGCCCTCTATGCCTAGAGAACTTCCGGTAAACAGCCCAACCAACCGCTGGCCCTCTATGCCTTCGGGAACCTGTCTCGGCCTCCGGCCTCGACAGGATTCCCGTCAGGCATAGAGGGCCAGCTCGGACAATAAACGAAGGCTCTAATTGCCCAGTATCTTCATACCACAAATGGAACCCTGTTTAGGTGCTTTTTTTGTCACTGTCCCTGTCCCTGTCCCTCTCCCACTCCCACTCCCTCTCCTGTTCCCTCTTTCATTGTGAGGTAATTAGTGGGCGGGTTCCCCCTGCTCACTTCAAAAACTATCACAAACAATAGTTTATGAACTGATTCAACTCTACGATGCTCCTTTTGGTGGAAATATATCAACTCCCATCCCATAGTGAAGCAATGATGTGCCCATCCATGAGTCATGCTTTGGCTGACCCAGAAACCTGGTGTAGGGGCACTGATAGGTTTGTTTTCAGGCAGCGCTGGGGGACCTGGATGGGGGTGCTTGATGTAAACCCATTTCTAACCCCTTTCCAACCCTAATTTGTTAATGAAACATAGTGGAATGGTTCAGCACAATTTTTGGCAATGTGCATGTGAAATATAATGGAGATCTGGCCAGCGGTTTCAGAGAAGATAGCTGTTTAAGGCTCCAAACCCTTATTTTTATTAATATATAAATATTCATAATTTTCGAGCCTAAGTTGAGATTTAATTTGTTTTTTGTAACTGAAATTACAGATGTGACCATGGCAACCAACTAAGCATACCTGGGCTCAATCTTTGGTAAAGTCCTCATCGTGTGAGGAAGGAGAGGACCAGGTGTAGCGTTTTCCACAAACACTGTGCCTACACCTACTTATATATACATGATGAGGTAACGTGTGATTTGGAGGTTTCAGCTCATGAATGTGTTCTAGGTTTTAACACCTTTTTCATTCATATGGGATACTTATTTATAGGTATGTTAGTGGATGCATACACCATCAAGAAATACTCTTATAACTTCCATCAGACTGTGTGGAAGTACAGAGTGTGGAAATGCTATTATTATTTTTGGGGAAGATGCCTCTAACGTCTTTGTGTGTTACACAAATCATTCAGTCGCTTTACACTCACCATCACATTGGCTTTACCTCCTCACTATCAGATTTGGAAACTAGTTTTATCCAAAAACCACTGTCATGATCACGATAATGATGAAATCCTTATGATCTAATATTGATTATGATCTCTGATGATTATTTTCATACACGTCATAGGTATATGAATATAGAAACACATGTTGCTGAATAAAAATCTTAAATACAATACAAACACACATGTAAACAGTGTCCCCCTTGATGAGGTAAAGCGGTTTTCTTGATTGGTTCTTGATTGGTGTTGCCACAGTGACAAAGGGAAACATGCTTGGAATCACTTCCTGCTCATATCAGGGAGGAAAATGACAGAAACAGATTTGTAAATCTGATCAAAACCCGAACATGGGAGAACTGTAACAGTTATGGATCGAAATATAAACACTAAGTGTGTGAATTTATAATTGTTGCTTTCTATATATGTTTTATGATTCTATTTGTTTTTCTCTCATTAACACCTGCTGGAATGTACTGGCCCTTCGCTACTAACGAATTTCGTAGGACATGTAATTGGCAGAAAATGTTCCTAGAATGGAAGGTTATTAGGGATGTAGGAAGCAATTTGAACATGGAGGGGGGGGGGGGGACTTTGTCCCACAAAGGGAAATTGTATACGGTATCTATATGGATACAACTAGAAGTTGTTTTGGGAATATTTTTCCGATGACACAAAGTCTAAGATTGTTTGTCTTTGCAAGTGGCGTGGTTGACAGTTGAGTTTGTATTCCGAATTTATACCTCTATTACCCTGTATGGCTGTTTTAATGATGAAATTTACTTATTGGTTGTCCACTTCATTTTCAAGTAATTTTATTCTTTAATTTAACTAATATTGTCATATCTTGGGCTCACTTTTCTTTTAAACTCACACATTTAGTTATTGATGTCATTCCTTGATTGGGGAAAGAATTAGAGATGCTAAGATCAAATTAAGCAAGAAAAGTGAGTTAAATGGGGTTCTGGGATATTAGGGTATCTGGACCAGAGGCATGCATGCCTCTGGTCCTGATACCCTAATATCCCATGGCTGGCATTTCTAACACTCTTGGTCCAAACCCTCAGATCAGATAGGAATGGTATGTCAGCCTACTTTGCTAATCCGTATCCCTGCCTAGAACTCAACGTTTTAATGGGAATATAATATAATGATATTTTGCGGTCTTAATGGATTTATGAAGGCACTTTATGGTTTGAGGTGAGAGGCTTAAAAAAAGTCTTGGTTTCGCATATGTCTCATTCAAATCAATTCAATTCAAGAATTCTTTATTGCAGTAGATCCTTTTACAATAAGGTGGTCCAACACTCTAAATAACAATTGTTTAGATAGGCAGAGGTGCCAAGTAGGAAGAGGTCAGAAACGGGAGATCTCCCGTCCTGGTGGGGTCTGGGGCGGGAGCAATAAGTAGTACTGAAAGGGGTCTCAGGGGCACACACACACACACACACACCCTGCCTCAAACATGTTTGCATTGACATTAATTCCCTTTCACATGTTTGTTTTACATTTATATATCAAATGGGGTACCCAGATCAGAGGGGATTAATTCTCCTTATATAAATCAATGTTTTTTACTGCACATCATGTGATGGCAGCTATAAGAATTTTCAGGATGCTGCCTTCATCCCCAGCCTGTATCCTATTGTTCATACCAGGAGGCATATATAGGTATGCCCATATATATGTGATATGTGATTTCATCATTAGGCCTGACATTAGGCCGACATGGGAGATTTTGATGGGGACACGGGAGCACGGGAGCAAGTCCCAAATTGGTCGGAAAAACGGTAGATCTCCCGCCGACACCGGAGGTTTGGCACCTCTGGATAGGTCTTCCGTTGAGTGCCTAATTCTTGCCTAATTCAAAAACAAAAAATCGTTGGATGTAGGTGAATGTTGATTCAGATTTCTGAACCTGTAACAGAGATTACTTTTGTGCTACTTCATGAATGTCAATAAAATTTGTGGTTAATGCTGACATCTATAGTACCATTTTCAATATCATCACCAATAATTTTTTATATAATTCTGCAAGAGATGATAACAATCTAGGAACATTAATTAAGAGATAGGAATTCAGCTTGGGCATAGTCAAAAACATAAACATATTATTATTTTGACACCAAGATTATTGAAAATGGTCAATTATGTCAGATTTTAACATGAACTCTGTTGGGGGAAGTGACTAGGATATTGATTTATCGCTCTTCCCGTATATTACATGGATGTACATTGATCGCCGCCCAGCTGAGTACTATGGAGCACTGTTTATATGAGCATGTAAAAGAACAGGAAGCTTGCAAACCTCCCTAAGCCAGAGCTATGTTTCCTGAAAGCGACAAGTCGAAAATAAATATATCTTAATCTTAATCTTAATGGAGCAGATGAACCAAACAGTAGCCTACAGGAGTCACCTAAGCATGGATTGGACGCCATGCACCATGCAACTCACACGCATGATGAGCGTTTGAGAGCCAAAGAGGAAGAAAACCGTCTGTGGGTTATTATTCAAGGCCTATATTGGAAAAGCGTGCCAGGGAAAGAATTCTTGGGGAAACCGAAGAATTGAATGAGAATGGTATCCACCAGGAACCATTTAGGAGGGAAAAGGTTATCAATCTAACTAATAATGGGCCATATTGTTTGTTTGGAAGAGCTGTCTGGGACAGAGAACAAAAACCGATTTCCATGTAGAAAGCTTTTATCACTGTCTGTATAACAAAATGGAAATAAAGTTTCTTATATATTATATACTGACACAATCAAAATCAAATTAATATGTAGCATGCACGGCAACAGATTTGCCTTTCCTACATTATTTGCTGATCTTTCTGATCTTGTGGATGCATTAATATGATTAATTTCGGGCTAGGGTGACAGACACCCAAATCTTTTCACTTTTGAATATAAAGTGTCAATATTTACATCCTGCTCAATTTTTAATTTCTGTGTCTAGCTGTAATGACACTGAGAAACCCCACGGTCGAAATTTTACTTTTCCCAAGAGATGTTGAATGCTCATGAAACGGTTCCAAATGAGTATTTTGGGAAAGGTCATTGAAATGAAATGAAATTGCTAGTAATAGGGGCCACATATCCTACTCTTCTTAACCCCTTAGCGCTTCTTATAGGTATGAACATTGTTGGAAATATACCCTTAAGTCATGGATGGTAATGGTCACAATCATATTCATTTCATTCATTTATAGAACAATAAAATGATTATATTTTCACATGATCCCAAAGAAGAATAAAAGCCCTTTCGAATGGCATATGGGAAACAGACATACCCATAGGGTCATTATCAGTGAAGAAAAATCGTCATACATGTACGTTGACGGGGTGGACAAAAAAATTCCCCATTTGGAAACTTAAGATCTTTAGATTAATTAGAAATATTGATCAATTTTTGTCTTTCTCTTTCAATACACATGAGTCCATCTTTCATCAAGCATACAGAAATAATATTTTGTATGATATTTTGATTAAATCACACCATATTATCAGCATCACGGACGGTGATGGCTAGAATAGGTTTAAATTTCTCTCCTCTATGCATTTAATCTAAGATTTTAGTGCAAAATTTTGGTATGGATTATGTTCAATGAACATCTTGGCACATATGAATAAATAAACAAACATTTCCATGTAATTTTAATTAATTTTCAGAATGATATAATTGATATTTTGGTCTGAAGGTTTATTTTCAGCATATTTAAGATCAATTAATTATAAGCTAGTCCTATAAGTACACAGGTAGTATCTATTGAAGAAAATATATAAAATATGTAATTATTTCAATTGGAACCATTTCATGAGAATCAACCAGGTAGAATAGTCAATTACGGGGCCATCAATTAGGCTACGTAATAAAATAGGGGAAGGCCTACACATTAATTGCTTCTTTTTCACCACATAATCCGTTTGTAGTGGTTAAATTGTTGTAAAGCATAATTTCAGAAGACATTGCATATATGTCGAAATGGGAGAATTTACCATATAGTCTAGGCCTAGATATAGAGCCTAGGCCTATTTATTTTCATTTTCACATTGACAATAGGCTTAATTAGGCCTAGGGCCTAAGTCCTACAATAGCCTAGCCTAATATTTAGCCTATCTAGGGGTGGAATATGTTTTTAAGCATAGGCCTAATTTCCCTTTTTAAAAACGACGTTACAAAAAATAGTTAAACGAGAATAGACGTATGATTGACTCCATGCTTCAGGCCTACAGCTTTAAATATTGATATGGCTTTGCTCTAGGCATAGACGTTACGGTCTATGCTCTAGGCCTAGCTGATTAACAGGCTAGGAACTTGCACTGCGTTACTTCATGCACTGAGTCGGGCTGGTAACGGCCACCGCTACCATTGGCTATTACATAAGGGACCGGCTAGTTGTTATGACAACAAACCACAACACACTTCATGTATACACACACAAAAGTTACATCATCGATCTTCCTAACAATGCAAAGGCCTGACAGCTGACTCAATGTCAGTGACAGTCAGTGTACATCCCTATAGTATAGATCGACCGAGAGCATGACCAGTCGCTTTACGCAAACCCACCTTTCCCGGCGTTACCATTACTAAAACCTAGGCCTTTGGCTATGCTAAAACTGGTAGACGTGGGCCCATGTACCTGGTACCTTTAAATCCACACTTTCCCCGTCTTTCGGGTTGGTTGGGGTGCACTGGATGGGCTAGCTTGCTCTCCACACTGTTTTCACTAACTAGACTAGGCCTACATTTCCATTGCATTTCCCTAGAACCTAGGCCTACTTGTTGTCTAGTTATTGTGATTAGGCCTATTAGTTAGCCTATTATTGCATCCTACTTTAATAATACATCCGAGCAGGCATCCAAGGCTTCACTGTAGGCCTCGGCCTATCTCCACAATTTGCCAATAGATGTCAGTAGATGCATGCCTACCTAGTAGTAGCTCTAGGTAGGCCTATTAGGGGCCATCCACAAATGACGTCATGCTTTTTTGGCCATTTTTGACCCCCCCTCCCCCCCCCATGTCACGTTTCGTCACACTGTGCCAGACCCCCCCTTAAAACTGATAAAAAATGACATCATGTTTGCAGCACCCCCCCCCCCCCAGCCCAACTCCCCCTTTTAAAAAAGGTCATCATTAATTAGGTATAACATCATAATTAAATATCCAGACCCCATTATTAGAACTATGATCCACAACATTGAAATCTCTGTATTAAAAAAACCCTGAAGTCCCAGAATGTGAATAGGCTACTTTACAAATTCATTTAGTACCACAGCAACTATGGTGACCTCAATCCTAGCTCAGAGTCAAGGCAGGCACTTTTCCAGGGCCCTGATACTTTCACTATAGGTGTCAAATTTTGCCAACATATACCGGCAATAAATTTTGCTTTGTGTCCAACAAATAAGGCAAGATTATCAACCACTATGTTAAGGTTAGTTTTCTGCCTGCCAATGGATGTGTGTCTAATGAGTTGCACATGTGCAGAGAGGTTTGGCAGTGGTATAATACCCAAATGCATTAAGCCTGATTTGCATATTGTGCACAGTTATGGAGGCTATAGTTTAGGATGTAGTAATGGAACATATCACATAAAAGGCTTTTACACAAGATCAAGTCCGTGTAGTCCCACAGGGGTCAGTTTCATGACCACTTCTCTTCATAATATATATGGTCAGTTCTCACAAATCGGGTACACAGAGGGTATTTTTGGCTAAAAATGTAAATGCATTGAAACTACTTGCCATTTACAAATATCATTGTACATATAATGAAGGGTTCATAACAAAAATTGGGCACACTAATTTTAAAAACTGCATTTTCTAACTTTGCCACCCCAATGCTTTTGGATAGAAATATTGTAGAGGTAATGAGGGTTTTTTAAATTTCATTATTATACACGCATTCAATACTGAGGCCCCGACAGCCGCACATTACTTGTAACGTGGTATTGGACTAGTACATTACCGGCGCGTTGTCATGGCGACGCAAGTTTGGTGGCGCAAGATTGCCGACGCAAGGTTGCCGACGCAAGTTTGCCAGTGCGAGTGCTTTCTTTCTCCATGTTTCAACTGTTTCTAGTTCCATTTCTCTTATACGAAACCAGATATTATGGTAAATTATGTTATTATCTTTTTAATTAAGCACGTTTTACATTCAAATCTAGGCATGTATAATAATCAACTTATAGGACTCGTTGCCGCACGGACGCGTAAATAAAGGACTCGATCTTCGATCTCGTCCTTTATTTACGCGCCGTGCGGCAACTCGTCCAATAAGTGCTAAATATTTTTGTTTATCATCGTATCATTAAGCTAACGTTTCAAGCTATAGAATAAGATCAAAATCATCTTAACTCTTTGACACCCAAAGTTTAAGGGCACGGCCTTGTTCTAATCCTTGTCAAATATGCTTGATTTCTCAAAATCAATATTTTGGTATTCTTGTAGCAAAAATACATTATTCTCATTATATCCAATTTCATTATGTCAACTGAAATTGTTCTCTTCCAATGTTTTATGTTGCCAGCCCATTAGTGCATCTGGGCCAACCCCAGCTTAAATCAGTCCAAAAATAACAGAAAAATGTTAGGTTGAAATTAAAAATTCTATGACATGAACATCTTATTAGATACTTTAAATTGACAAAGTTTTATTTGATAATCAATAATTGTGTAGACACATTTTTAAAATGAATGTCGTTAGGTTGGCAATGTTTAAACTTCCCCAACATGATCTTTTTTTAATGATTCAGATCTCATTGAAACAGTTTTTCTGATATGCAATTATTCAATGTTTGTATTCAGAATAAAGTTGTTTGAGATTACATATCAGAAACAAAATCTCACTAGATAATTATTTTTGATCCCTAGCTGAACCCTTTAAAAGAGCATCGGGATGGCAACGTTAAAATTTCCCAAAAGAAAAAATGAATTAAAAGAAATTAGCAATATTTCCAAACACTATATTTTTTATGTATTTATAGCCAATAGATAGGAGCATTATTTCAGACACATGTTATAATAATTTGATGTTTTGTACAATGCTGAGTAAACTCTATTTGACAAAATTATTTTTTCCTCTGCATAAAAGTGGGTTATGTGGGTGGATTTCTGCCCATAGGGTGGCCATTTTGTGTTTTAGCTATATAAAAGTATATGTCCCATGAAAGGTCTATCTAAGCTGCATCGATTAGTTTAAAATGTATTCATATATAATAAACTGGTTTCCATGAGGGGTTCAGAACCCTGAGTACATGGTTAATATCAATACTCTGAAGAACCTTCAAAGGTGAGTGACAAAGTCCTTAGATATGTATAAGGAACTTGACTTGCCTACCCTTCACTTTAAAAGATTAAGAGGTGACGTGTACACGCTACTGGACTTGGTTGTAACAGGACATAATGTCAACTGCCTCAAGAACAATCTTGAGGACATGGAAATACCGTCCTTGGCATTGGGACTGGTCAGGCAACGGGTGTGGTACCAGTCATTGTATTGCTACCTCTGTGTAAAATGCATGGGTCTATATCAGGAAAAAATGGCATGACCGCCAACACCAATGGTGCGTAAAGATGAATGGCTGGAATCCATATTAGCAGACATTTCCTATACCAACAGACATGCTGCTAGAGATTTTGTTACATATTATTTATTTAATAAAGGCAGTGTAAGGCTGCCACTCAAGTTACATGACACCAGTTCCTATTGATTTTTTTTTTTTTTTTAATTCAGTTTAAGGCAAATACATTATTTAAATTATTATAGAAAAAACGCAATATTCCTCAGGGATGTTTTCTCACAGTGCCATTGTTGAAGTTTGATTTGCAAGAAAACTAGAATGATCTGGATATATCGAGATATAGAGGCTGTAGAAGCATGTCCAGTAGCCTTTTATTCTAAGGTGTATTTCAAATGAATTTTACTTAGAGCACAAGTTTCCCCGTTACGGTAGTCTTTTTATCAAAAATATAAAAACATGATGTCATACATGAGGTGACCCCCCCTCCCCCCATTGTCATACCTTGTCATACAAACTCCCCCCCCCCCCCCTAGGGCATGACGTCATTTGTGGATGGCCCCTTAGTAGGCTAGAGTCCCACACTACAGCTATTTAAGATGATTTATTCAAGCCAAATATATTGGCAGAAGTTGTGCTCATAATCTTGTTAACTGAGAAATGGCTAGCCTAAACACATCTCTACCCTCACCTACATCTAGGCCTACCCCAACACATCTGCCCTTCCCCCTCAACACTCCCCCACCTCTACCCATGCACCCCTCCACCGTTAGCCTAGGCCTACTTCCCTAACGCATAGGCTAGGCCTACCCATTCAGTTACTTCCACACCTGTAGCCTAATCTCTAAGCCTCCCCCCCCCCCGCACACACACACCAATAGGGCCTAGAACAAATATCCCAGCTAACACACTACGTAATTTCTACGTTGTGATTGTTTACGTTGGAGCAACGTAAATCTGTATGGAAGAAATAACGTGAATGCAACGTAAACATTTTTTTCATTTTTTTAAACAAAAGAAAATTTAAATTAGGCCCCTAAAGTATAATAATTTAAAAAAAAACAATTTCTACGTTGTATTCACGTTATTTCTTCCATACAGATTTACGTAATTACAACCGATCAAAAAATAGAAAATAACGTCGCCACAACGTGAATACAACGGAAAATTGTTAGCTGGGATTAGGCTAGATCAAGGCTCAGACGGAAAAAAACAATAAAAAAAGATTACAAATTGAAGGAAAATGGATAGGCTACCTAGATCTACAGGCACTCGAACTCTGTCGAACCTAATGGAATGAATATAAAATTGACAGAAATGGGAACTAGGCCTATTGCCTTTGTAACAGTAGGCTATATAGGGCCTAATGCAACCTCCACAACAATCACTGAAATTGTTAAAAACATACAAAAACCTGCAAAACTTATAGGCCTATCGTAGACATTTTAGAGACGAACTAGGCCTAGTCTTTGGATACAGAAGAAACCGAAATAGGCCTATCAGTAATAGGCTATGTTAGTTTCATCTAAACTCAGTTAAAGTTTAATAGGTCTACCCTATTTTTGTCTTCTACTGCACAAAACAATGCAGAACTTCCAGCTAATTGTGCAGTTTTGCAGATTCGAAAAAAACTCAAAATCAGTTCTCCGAAAAAATAGAGAAAACAATAATAAAAGTATTAGGCCTAGGCCTATATTACAATAGCCCCAAAGAAATAATGAGTTAGAACCTGTTGCCAGTACAAACATAGGCCTACTAATAAATCACACACTCATCTCTACCCCACAATTCTACCCCGACATGGAAGACGGGATTCATTTACACATGGCAGCCATTTTTGGAAAATGTTTGATTATGGGCGGCCAAAGTGGAATTTTTCGAGTAGCCTACAAAAATGTTTTTAGTAACTCCAGACCTACCTCTGTGCCAAATTTGGTGCTTTTATCCGGCCTGACATAATATCATCAATATTTGGTATGTAGTCCGGCTAAAGATCCTTGCCACGATAGTCACCAAGCAGCTATGGAGGGCATTTCTTTTATAGTGCCTGTGTCAGATCGAGAAGTGACCAGGAGTCAATTTTCAACAATCGAAAAATGACCCATCCCATCGAAAAACAATCCCCGAAGACAGACTTTTCTAACATTTCCCTTCCTCATCTTCCTTTAGACCAGCGGCCAGAGGCTAAATTTGAGGTATTTGGTGTAAATATTCATGAAAAAAGTTGCCAAAATGGTGGCGAACATTGTCAAAATGGCCTGTTTCCATGGTAACTAGTGATTTGTTTTGTATTTTAGCAAAAAAAAAAAAGGTTTTTAGTGTCCCATTTCTACACTGTTATCAGTTATGTGACCAAACTTGGGAATAATGATGGTGTATATGATGGTTCGAATCAAAGGCCTTGTTCAAGGGAAAATTGTAACCTAATGCATATAAATTATATATCTGTATACGCCTGCATGAATGACTGGGTCACTTTTCGATAGGGGGCAATTTTGTTTGACTGCTGTAAATCGATCCCAAGCTTCGTTTGAGTTTTATGTTCCGACAACACTATCGTTCCAATGAGACCTAGTATTTCATTATAATTGCATTACTAATGAATTACCATTGCTCCCATCACCATTGCAAGGATTACCATTGCTAGCAATTGCTACCATTACCATTGGTCCCATTGCAATTGCATTACCGTTGCCATTGCACTATTACCATCGCATTAAATATTAATTAGAGTATACAGCACAAAGAGGAAGTTCGTTGAGATTACAACACAGGGGGCAATTCAAAATAGCGGCCTTAGACTCTCAAAATCATAACCTTGCAGATCAAAAAAGAGAAAACAAGTAATTCACAGATTTAGTATCAAATTGAATCTCTCTCACCACTGAATGTATTTGCTCGGATATCAATTAATACCAGATTTACTTAATACAACCAGAAAGATGCTGGGGAAACTTGGGAGCAGCTATAGTGTCTCTTTTAACTGTTTCCCCACAACTGAAGTTTCACCCACTGCATGAACTCCTGGGTTTGAAAGATTGGTGTCGCCATCTACCACCACATGGCCCGGTGCCTCTCCAAGACCCTGGTGCTACAGACCCTGCCACTCCACTCACCACTTGCCTATTTCTACACTGGAGCAGCTCAGGAGATTCTCACTTGAGATAGAGAAGCCAGAGATTGTAGGAGTCAGGTAGGTGCTGCTCCAGTGTTGGACCTTATTCACGCTACAAGTGCCTGTTATCCAGGTGCGATTTGTAGGTTTCTTGGTAACTGGATATTTTGTCGGATGCAGCGGTAGGCGGTTCTATGTTTTGCAGATATTTACTCGGGAAAAGTCACCACGTAACGCAATTATTTGTAGGTTGTTGGCAAAATGATATGTTGATGAATGGGGAACATATTGTGCTAATTGGTCTTCAAAATTTGCGGGGAAAAGATTTGCTGTCATCTGAAATAGCTATCGATGTAAATATCCTATATATAGTGTAATTCCAGAGATTGGAGGTTTTTTCTAGGTAAAGGAGCCTATGGATGCCTATTTGAAATACATACCTCTTGAAAGCATGCAAAGAGATAAAAGCGCTTTGTTTTATTTTAAAAGCTTCGTGCCGTGCCAAGCTGGTGATTATTACAATTATAGGCTAATGTTATATCTAGCTAATTATAACTAGTGACCAAACGTTTCGTCCCTTCTATCGTATATGTGATGTGTTATAGGAAAATGAGTCACAAATCGCTAAAACTGGACTTTGAGATATCATCATTATATCGAAAAAATGAGATCAAGCCGGTTCTAATAATAGTAAGCATTAAGGACATCTAAGAAGTGTTTCTATATTTTATGTTTGATATAATTTATGTTTTTAAAAAATTGTGCAATATTTCTGGGAGGGCAATTACCAGTAAAGTAGCTAAATATATACACCATAGGATGATCTTTGAAACGCAAGGATATACTTAATCCACAGTCTAGAAATTTGGGACTTGTATTCATGCTACTAAGAGCACCCGACCCCCTAAGAATGAGAAATTTCCAAAATTAAATCACTTTGTAAATAAATCACTTTGAATAATATCATTTTTTGCGACTTTTTGTAACTCATTTTCCTGAAACATATTTATCACATATTTATAAATCTATAATTCAAGAATATCAAGACTTATGAATATAAATATATACTTATGAATTAGATATATTTATATAGTATTCATGTTATATCAACATAGTTATCTCGTGGGAAATTGACCTACTTGGTTCAGAAGTACTGTTATTTTGCCACTGGGAAACTTTCGTATGTACACACAATCAAACGAAACGTCCAGATAGAACCTTGAATAACTACGATTTCTATATAGATCTGCAAACTCTATAATCATGGAAAGATATGTGCATATCATTAAGATACCATTATAGTAGAGGACAATCCACGCACATACATATTACATTATGGTTTCAAAGGAGAAAGTCATGCTTCTTAACAGCGAGATTGTTTATGCATATTTATTTACGCAAAATGTCCGCACACTAACAGGCGTTTTTGCCAATGTAAACAAGACTACCCCGTACGCCCTTCTCCTGCAGATGTGAAAGAAATTTTTGTGATTGTAGTTCCCGTGGTATATTTTCTGAGGTGTAATGGCTTTCCATCATTTTCTGAGGGAAAGAATCCATACATATACATTTATATATACATGCAGCTTGACCGAGCGAAAATAACATTTACGTGTTTACGAAGGGATTGTAGAAATCGACTTTACAAAATAATTTTGAGAACCTACATTACCGTAAGTTAAAATGGATTGCAGAAATCGACTTTACAAAATAATTTTGAGAACCTACATTACCGTAAGTTAAAAGCTATTTTCCCGAACGGGGGGTATTTATATGTTACCATATTGTCAATGTGACACAAACAGTGAAATATTCTGGCAAATCACAGCTCTAACTGAAGTACAGCCCCAACACTGACGTATCGGATGATGTTTACATTAGGTCAAATCATTTCAGCCGCAGGTGATTGTGACTCGATCAAATACACATCATCGTTGGAACAAGAAATTGAATGTCAATTTATATATTTTTCTTATATATTTTACCCATAACAAGAACAAGATCTTACGACGTATCCGCTCTTAAACCAGGGCAATAATATCTGGACCACAACTCTTTTAGACTCATTCACTCATTGGGGGTGATATAAGTTTTCTGGTAAGTTTTCTGTAAAAGTCTTACCGGTAGCTGATATGTATATAGTTTCCACAGATATAAATGCTTACCACATGTTGTACATGATGTTCGGAACTAAATGGTACGGTGCAAGCAATGCCATACATGTACAGGCAGAGGATTTTGCCTAGGGCTATAAACTGACGTGGTTATCTATGAATAGGAATGCTATGACTATTATTGTAGTAATTGTAGTGTTCTAGTATCTGTTTTCATCTCTTAAGCCTATGGGATCTCAAGACAACACAGATACAACACAAAGCCAGGCAAATTTCCAACCTTTATTCCATCAGAAACATTCTCAGTTCGGGGACGAATACTCGACCACAAAAAACAAGTTTACTCACCATATCTCATACAGAATAATACAAGGTGTTTATGACAATACAGATTAACACACAATACACAAAACATAATACAGAACCAAATTATGAATACAAGCTGCAGTGCATAAGATGGACGTCTAGTGGTATACATAGGAAATACATAAAGTATGGTCCCCACAGCCCAAATGGCATATGCAGCTGCAGAGGGAATAATTCGGCTAGCTCCGGCTGGTACTACATTTTTCTTTGTTATTATGCGCATTCAGATATTTTAGATACTTTATAAATAATGATTCAAAACCAAAAACAAAGGTTTATATCTCCATATTTTTCTATGCTCGGGGCATATATTAATTAGTCTATATATTCAAACTGAAAGTCACTGTCCGGAGTATCTTTTTTTTGTTTTTATTCAATATACCAACAAAATCTTTCCACTCACCAGAGCAATTCTACATCGAAGAATACACATGCTCTTCTCCTGTTTTCATGCTTAATTTTAGAGAAATGAATTTTACCTTCGCTTTCACAGCAACACTGAATATAGATCAAATAGAGATGCAAAATATTTCTTAAATATCAATATGCGATTTTAGTCGATTTGCTGACTCTACACCCGCTCGTTGGTTTAACCGAGCTATGCTGGATAGATATTAGTTAATCTATTATCTTACTCATTCACAGAGAAATGAGCAGGTTAACGCATTTTTTAAGAGTTCACGGAAGGGGTTTGTGTGTGTTTCTTCCATATTGTAATAGACTTCAGTTTGAACACTAAAATAAGTGGAATTTTCTGACTTCATTTTGATGTTAATTATATAGATAATGCAATAAAGCATTCTAAGGGCTAAGGAACATATCAATATTAGAATAACAGAGGCAATGTAATTAAAAAATTACGACAGGTTCATATATTATATGCATATTGCATAATTTGTTGTTCATTTAAGTGAATGAACAGGTTATAAAGACAACTTCTAATTTTGAAATAATAATAATTTTCACAAGCCTGAAAGTCTTTCTTATCTCTTGTTTTGGAGGAAAGTTTTCTGTGTTAGAAGAAAGCTTTTGCTCTCATAAAAAAGGAATGCCTTGTTGAGGAGTCCTAATATTCATTGATTAACCTATATATATGTGTGTGTCAACTAATATTCATTGATTAACCTATATATGTGTGTCAAGTATCACATGACTCGCTGTGAAGTAATTAAGGTGTATTTACCATTTGGGTGATAATATGTGGCTGACTCAAAACAAACCCTGATTAACCTTAATATTCCTATCTCTAATGCATGGTATTTTTTATGACTCCTTATTGGATCTAGGTACATGCACTCTCCAACGAATCCTTACTGCAGAGCAAATCCAGGGGCCTATTTATTGCCATTCCACCTGGGCAGAGGTGCAATCAACATGTCCTAGAAAATGACTAGACCAGACTGAGATAGATGGACATCTAGACTTTCCACCATAAGCCATGACATATAAATTATGACAGTATTTTTCCTTGGGTATCCCTGTTTTTTTTCTTGTGGGAATCCCTGTTTTTGGTATTATTATTGTCTGCTACCATATGTGTCTGTAGCGGTCCTTTTTTCGGTAAGGGACAGTGTGACATACACCGCCTACTACAGCTTGATATCACATGCCAGCACCACCGGCCAGGTTCACCCCCTACTAGTGGCCCTTAGAACTGATTGGCATCCGTTTCTGGGGAATAGTATTCTTGATACTGTCTGTAGATGCAGTCACAATTGTATGCAATGCGTTTCAATGCTAACATTTTGGCAGGTCCCAGAAGGAGATGATATAGGGGGTTTCTATTCTTGTTGTTTCTTATTTAGCTTATAGCTTTCTTGTTATTTCGAGTGAAAATGTAGACATTTCAGTAATTTGGGTTGTGCAGTCGGGTATCTTATAACTTGTATAGTCCCTCGGCCAGAAGATTCTTGGATATATTCCTTTATAAGATATCTGACCTTGAATTGGGATATATTCCTTTATTAGATATTTGACCTTGAATGGGGATATATTCCTTTATTAGATATCTGACATTGAATGGAGCATAGTCATTATGGGATGAGTGAAATGAAAGAAGGAATTTTGATCATGGATAATACCAGGAGAACTTTAGTAAATCCAATGTTATGACTTATATGAGGGGAGTTGGAGGGGTTATATTCAAATCCGTGCCCCAGGTGCTGTTTGTTTGGAATCATGAGGTGTTAATCCCCATACCTTTTTTCCAATTAGGCACGTCCATTATTGAATGTGAGATTCCCTCTCAAAATGATGTCATAGAAAGACATATATAGAAAGTATATTACCTGTTCAACAGAAAAAAAATTAAAAAAGTCCTTATTAGATTCTCTCCTCAATTGTTTGGAGGCCACTTCGTGTATTTATCGATTTGGAATCATTAGAATTAGTTTTCTCTCTCACAGAATATCAGAAAATACATCGTGAAAGCGTGAAAACCCGTTTAGAACTATGTGATCACCTGAATGACACAAATGACCCAACGAGTGGCACAGTATTCTTAGATGAAATGTAGTAAATCAATGAGAAAACGTTTGTTTGTGAGGTGATTTGCCTTAAATTGTTTACACCTGCAGTCTGCACCGTTTGTTTTATGGCGAGGAAATTGACAGCTCACAAGCAACGGCCAACCCACAAACATTCCTAGGGAAGTAAGAAAATGCCATGGGGAAAATCGTAGGAAAGCAATGCTAGAACATACTAGTGGAGACTGCAAGGTTAGGAAATAAGAGTGCAAATAGTGTTGTTCCGATAATGTTAAAATAACATTGCCGGTTCGAAACGGAAGGGAGTGAGGAGTATACATTTAGTGTGGTTAGTGGAAATTTCACCTGTGTTTTCATATCAAACTACAACTTCGATAAATTAATACATGGTCAAAAACTTTCTGTTTTTCACTGGTGCTGGGTTGTTCCCGAAGAACTAAAGAATAGAAATTGATGTGAATGAAGATGAAATATTCAGGTCAAATAAGTTGGAGCCATCCATAACTGATATAACCCTGGGCCACCTCTTGGTACTATGATAGAACTGCACAAGCATACACGAACACGTTTTCCTCATAGGTGAAAAATCTGCCTTTGAGACACAAGCGATAGATCGTGTGTTGAGAAGGCATGAGGAAAACTTATTCATATAAGACTTCTGAGTTGTGGTTCTACATTTACTACACAGCTGTATAAAGGAATAATAATTAAAAAATTAAAACTTTTTTTTGCAAAACCAACAGTAACGTACGCCTACTACTAAATCTAGTCAGTAGAAGCTGAGTAATAAGTGCGAACGATCAGGACATTTTTGACGAAATAAAGAACTGTCAGATTCCACGCGTTAGTTCTCCCATATAAGAATGCATGGCCACTACTACATTCCGGCTCATACGTTAGTAGCAAATGATATGCTTGTCAGCATGTAGTAACAGAATGGCTAATCTCCTCTAATTTCATATAGCCTGGTAGATTAATTCCGACTGATTCACTCTCGAAAAAATATTTTCGATACCCATTGTCGGATTATTGGAAGTGTGATTATTGGAAGTGTGATTGGCATGATCTTTTTTTCAGTAAGCTCACAATTTACATTGCTATTCTCAGCTTATAATTATAAGTTACATGGAAAATAATAGAAACTACCAGAGATCTACAAGATCAAATAATGACATCAATATTATAGACTACTATTCCATCGGGCTAACTTTTGAGATAATATTAACCTATAAAATATTTTTGGTATTTACCAGTGAGAATAAAAGATGATACAATGATACCTAGTGATGACATAAACGATGTGAAACCACCTTGCATCTTACACATATTCCACTTAGTAACATACTAATCTGGTAATTTTTGAGTTTCGTAATTGGTCTCTTTGACGCAGACAGATTCGATGAGAGGATCCAAGCTTTGCTTACATTTTACCTGGTTCATTGAATTTAGATATATATGCCTTTTTGGGTCTGATCTTAAAGGTTTGTTTGTTGTCAGAGGTTCTTAGATCTCAATGCAATATGCAAATTAGCTGACTTTGTGGGCGGAAATAGTATCTTAGCTCTAATAGGATCCTTTATAAGTTCCTTGGTTATATCAACGAGAGTACAATTGAAGAGAGGCTCTACTGTCTTGGTTCTGCTTCCCTAGCTTATTTGGTGCTGTGAGCCACAGTAAGAGGTCAGAGGGAGAAAATAGGGGAAAGGGCCATAAAATGACATAAAAGCAAGATGTGTTGACAAATTCCAACAGATTAATTTCTAGAGAGAATTGAAAATATCACCAAATTTAACAAATATACTCTCGTTGGTTATATATATTTATATAGATTTTAAAGCACGTTACTTAGGCTTAGAATAAAATGGTTATGCACGCTCTCACCCCTGGTCTAGGAAATGTTCACGCATTAACACGCACACCCATACACACCTGGTGCTGTCACTCCCCTGGCCATGAAGGTGGCAGCACCATCTGTGGTGTATTTGCGAGCTGCTCCTGACAGATGAAACCGGCTCAGGCCGTCAGCTGCAGGAGAGATAAGCTGAGGCCAAAAAAGAAATAGGTGTGTTTCCGATTTACCCCCCCCCCCCACCCCTTCCTAGAAAAACCTTCCCCTACCTAAAGTTTTTTTGACCATATCTGATTTTTTTTTACTATACTTTACTTTTTTGGGATTTTTTGACACAAAAAAGCTAAAGCAGGAAAACAGGTTTTCCTAACCTGTAACTCTCAAAAAGCACATTTCCCTTGTTTAAAACAACTATTGTTATAAAATAGACATTTTTTTCAGCTCCTGGGAGGTGGTTTCCTAATAAAAAAAATAATAAAAAAAAAGTTACCACCCCCTACCTAGTTTTCAGCCAGATAAATCGGAAACACACCTATTATATTTTTTGCCTTGAGGGCACACCCGCCCTATAAAATGTATCCTAAATCTTTTTTCTCTTGAAGCATGGCTTCGATTTCAAGTGATGAAGTAAGGTATAGCCAGCATCTCCCAAGGGTTTCCGGCAAAGAATTTAAGGTTTACGGTCTATATAGGTGAAATCCAGTATTGTCACCATGTTTGTCTCTTTTTTAAAACATTGTTTTACCAGAACTAAGTCGGCTCATACAACTATAGTCTTTCCCTATATGACTGTTGGGAACAGATAAAATTGCTTCCACACCAGGGTTGGAACCCACAATGTTCTCATATGGGGCTCCCACCAAACGTATGTATGATTTATTAGTATATGTATACACTGGCAACAGGTTCTAACTCATTATTTCTTTGGGGATATTGGAATATAATACTTTATTTTATCGTAGAACCGATTTTGAGTTTTTTTTTCAAAACTGCACAATCAGCTGGCAGTTCTGCATTGTTTCGTGCAGTAGGAGACAAATAGGCTATACGCCTATTAAACTTCAACTGAGTTTAGATGAAACCAGTATATTACTGATACCTGGGTTTCTTCTATATTATGTGTACATGTATATTATATATATATATTTCTATATAATATATATCTATATAATACAAGCAATAAACACACTTACATGTACCCACAATGAGTATAGTTCGTTTCTTGATGACAAATTTAGATTAGTATCCTTATCTAAACAAATATGTGTATGATATTTTGTAATGAGGTTATTGTTATTAAAATGTTATGGTTATTATGACCTATGTAAGAGATTATTCTTATTCATTGGTTATCCCGTTTTTATGCTTATCATTACTATTATTATTATTATTATTATAAAAGCATGAAACATGATGATTAATATAATTACTTTTGATATTTGTGTGGTGATGTGATTCACCCATCTATAAGAAGCTACGGCTTTAGCCTATACTTTTATTGGGTTCTCGCTGATTGATGTCTAAACATGTTAAGCACACCATGTACGTTTCTCCACACTTTTCTCCACCCATTAACCTTGTGCCTTATCTTAGGGGTTAACTTGAGAATATCTCTGACGCCCATGAACTAACCATCGCAGAAATTGTGCAATATCTCAACTATAAGTAACTTCAGCATTTTCCTCTTCCGGTTAGAGCAACATATATCGATATGAGCTGCTAAACTCTTCTAATAATCCTTATTACCCAGCCGTTTGATAGATTAGTTGGAGGACCCGATTGAGTGATCACAGATCAGGCACAGAGTCCCATATTACACAGTAAACATTAACATCTTTGCTTCAATTTGGTGGCCCGAAAAAATCTTTAATTGATCTCTTGTATTAACCATCAATAGTTTCTTGACACGATAACCTGTGTATGCATATACATAGACACATATTAATTACTGAATGAATTCATAAATGAATATAGATATGTTAGCTAAACAAGGCTTTTCACTTTCAGGGTCTAGACTCCTGTGAAGATGCCTTCATTGACCCTTTTCCTGGTTTTTGCTTCAATATGTGTCATCGGTAAGTTGTGTTTCCGTACGGTCTGTATAAAGCATTTATTATAAATATAATATATATAATATTATTAAAGGATGAATTCTGATAAAACTATTCCCTCGATAAACCTGTATAAATGTCTTGGAAACCAGGTTAATTTGTTTCGGTTACTTCGGAGGTTGTGGCAGCCCTGTCACCGCTAGATGTAGCGTCTGCCAATAAGAAATGCCAGAGTGGGCGTTCCTCGAAGGAGGTGGCCCTGAATATTGTACTGTACATGTGCAACTGCGTTGTGTAGTATAAATACGAGACTGCTGCGTTGGTCACATTCATTCTTATGCAAGTGTCATAAATATTTCAATTAATAAACCCTTTCCTAAGTAGATCATGGTTTGTAATAAGAACAAAAGATATGATTAACCAAGTTTATTTTGGTCAAGACTTTTATAAATATTTATATAGAAGTTTTAATATTAACTCCTTTCACAGATAAACTAAAGTTATTGGCATAAATGTTGTCAAAAATAATTTTGCACAACATTGCAAGAATCGAATGAAAATATTCCTGGATATAAAGTCACTGACCTTGAACAGAGTTGACAAAGCAGAGTTGCGAAACAGAGTTGACCAAATATGAAAAGTTTTCTTTTTATAGCAACTAGAAGATGTATTCGTGGGCATGTTTTATTTTAGCCCAAATTTTCCCGTCATATGCAAGCCAATCTGAAAATTAAAAACCACGAATTAGCTTTATACATGTACGACCAGAACTGACAAAGTTATTGCAAAAAGTACCTTATACCTGTACTTTTACCTGTATTTTACTACCATCTAATTACTTGCAGGTGGAAACGCTGAAAATGTCTGGTTCGTTGCTCATGATGGAGAAAAAGAGAGCTCTTGTGGTAGGTCAAAAGATCACCCATGTGTTAATCTTGACCATGTTATTTATAATGCATTCAGCGGTGACACTATATACATAATGGCGAGTGACAACCTTCACATACTTTGCTCGCAGGATGCCACACATCTTCTAAGAAAGTCACTAAGAATCGTGGGAATAAATGGGTTAGCACAAATAGGTTGCAAAGAATATGATTATGATAACTTCATACTGAAATATGATTACACTCCTGGTGGATATTCATTGACGATGCAAAACATCACCCTGACAAATGGAGCGCTTGTGTTTGGAAATGGGACACTGGATTTAAGTAATGTGCATTTTTTCAATTCTGCACTGAAAACAGTACCCGAGGAATGCCAGCAGCTGCAAATGAACATCAACAATTGTCATTTTAACAACAAAGGCCTCTTCAGTAAGGAAAATGGTACTTTATTGACAGCTATCTCAATTAAATGTGCGGCCACTAATATCGCAATCACAAACAGTAAATTTGAAGCAACGGTCATGGAAGTTGAGATATCTAAAAAGATAGCTCTCACGATCGACCAGTCCATCTTCCTGGGTCATGGTCTTACTACAAAAGGAGTGTCTGTGCTTGCCAACGATGGCATACTAGCAATAAAGAATTCAAATTTTACTGAATTCCGTAGCCCTACATTGACATCCTATGCTCTCAACCTTTTTGAGGCAGCATTGCTCTTGCGAAGTAAATCCAAAAATGCTTCTCTGCTAACTGCAGAGGTAATGAACTGTGAGTTTAATAGCAACGATCGAGGACTGACCATCATAGGAGACGTGAAGGAGGCAACAATTGATGGATGTACATTCACTGACAATATTGCCATGCACAGTGGATCATCTATTTTGGGCCTTGCGAGCAAAGCTAGAATTATTGTCACTGACAGCTTGTTTGTCGGTAACAAAGGTGGGAGTGTGAGGGAGCATTTCATTCTGAGAGAAAATGAAAATGAAGCAAAAGTTGATGGAGACCGGATTGTCCTTGACAATAAAGTATCCAAGGGATTTATTCGATGTGTAGGTCGCGGTGGGGCTATTCGTCTACAGAAGGGGTCTATGGAGATAACATCATCCGTGTTCAAAAGAAACACCGCCAATCTGCAAGGTGGTACTTTAATGGTAGATCGCGGGGCCAACCTAAAATTGAATAACGTACATGTTGAAGGAGCCAACTATCTAAGTCAGGCAATCATGGGCGATGTTTTGTATTCTAGGGGCAATGCAGAACTGCATGATGTTCATGTCGTTGGGATGTCTAGTCATTTTGGCTATTCAATTCTTGAGCACAATGGAGATCCTTGGTCTTTGAAGATAACTCGCCTTTGGTTTGAATGCCCAATGGGTCACAACCTCCGTATACAGGACCGCTCTTCTTTTAGTGTGTCATCCAAAGGCCTGAAGAGTACCTCTGATATGTATGATGAGATGGCCTACTATTGTGACCCGTGTCCTCATGGATCTTATTCATTCGACCATGGATACCTCAACAATACTCGAGTCCCCAAGGGTGGTAATTCCACCTATTACAGTCTACGTATCGATGGGGAAGAGGCTGATGAGGTGAGGTACAAGGGATTGTACATTCTTAACATAGCCAAGTGCACCAGTTGCCCCGGAGACGTGGAAGAAGAAGTAATGAGAATTACGGATAAGGAGACTGCTGATTCAGATAGTGGTGATTACAGTTATGATTCTGAATCATATGATTCAGATGATGAATACAACGAAGCCGATGATGGGGAAGGAGAAAGCTTTACTCAACACGAAGTGAGCACAGACGACACCGATTCTGAGGAGGACAGTTCAGATAGCAAATCTTTAGCTAGTGATAATGAGGAGGAGGAATACGTCGATAAAAATGATAGTAAAATACAAGAGTTAAACAGACAATGTCCAGTATCGGCATCACACAGATCTTCCTACAGTTCAATTGTGACATTTGCTCTTGCATTCATTGCGTGGAAGCTTTTGTGAGATTGAAAAAAAAACTCTCATATGTAGTTGAAACATCTTTTTTTTAATTCAAATTTTATTCTGTATTAATATTGAAATACAATTATCTACTCTTACAAGTTACGAGACAGATTATGGTTCTTTTAACACTATAAACTGTTATAAAGACTAAAGACACACATTAAAATGTGAAAAAATGAACTAAAGCAACCAGGTATTTCTGAAGCTGATATGATTTTTGTGCTTCTCATCAGATAAACATCATATGCTTCTTTAAGGCTTCACAAAAATGCATAAGGCTATATGAATAAAACTACAACTACCACTACAATCGTGATATCTCTTAGCATAATTATTAATCTGAAAATAATACTTGCAATCATTGTGTGTTATGTCTCTATAAACATTGAAACATATTGGTCTACGTAAAATAATGAGTAAATATGATGTAAAACAACATTATGGCTATAGGTCAATGCCACAATTTGTTCACAAATATTAAAAGGCAGTTGAATCAATTCAAGGATGTGTAGAGGTCCGGCAAATCAGGCTGCGACAACATGACCGTGTAGCGACCAAAGTCATCACTAAAGTTAACCTCTATACTCATTCTGAAAAGTAGTTGGCACGGGGAAAACGGACTTCTTTAGGAAAAAGGAAAAGTGGGGGAGGGGGGAACTTTGGACTTCTATTTATGTTAATATCCTGTCAACCCTTTGCCCCTCGAGCTGCTCTTTGCAACCAACCATGGCAAAACAGCCAGCAGCTCTTGTATGTGTATGTATAGTATATTTCCAGTAAACAGATACAGAGTTATATGAACAGATGTCTGGAAAAAGGATGGTCTCCATCTGCGCTATTCGTAGCTCTTCCAGGAGGTCCTATACTATCTTCCTTCTGGTACGGCAACACATAGCTGGTGGACATGGAATAGAGACAGGGTTATATAATACAGCCGTATATTTTGCCATGGTTGATCGCAAACGGCGACTCAGGGCGCAAAAGGTTTGAAGTCAAAAGTCAACTTTTATCTCTTCTTAAAGAAAACCATTTTCCCTGTGTCAACTACTTTCCGGACAGACTATATACTAGAGCTGGGACGAAACAGCATCACGGGCAAGTTCCAGTAGGCAGCGCCAACCCACCAAGCAACGTTAACACAACCGCACTTGGAGACACATTGGAGACACATTGGAGACACCTTGGGGACACCTTGAAGAATCCTTTAAGATGTGGGAATCTTAGGAAAGTTAGCTATAGCCGTCCACACAGTACACCTTGCCATACATTACCTCATTTTCTACATTGGTGTACACATTAAAAATAAAAATAAAAGCGAGCGAAAACATGGCTGATATAAAACACAACAGAATCAAATCAGAAGTAAGGAAGTACTATGATCAGAAAGACCATGAAGGTATACGAATTCCAAATACAAATGATAGACTTTGTATACCAACACCCAGAAAGCAATTATTATAATGTATCTGCCCATCATCATCAGGTATCCCCATAGAAACATTTTATTTTCACTGAGAAAACCCTAAAATATGTATGTGTACACACAGATAATAACTATGTATGCATTTGCTATGTTATCTATATTACATAAGATTTTCGTTGTAGATGTAACCGTTTCTTTCTCCTGTCTCATCACAAGCCAAGCTGAAAAGATCAATGTATATTGAAACTTTATCGAGATAAAGACATAAACAAACAAACAAACAATATAAATTTGAGATGTTGAGATCAATCCAAAACAAGGCGAGAGAAGAACATGGGGTGTGTGAGGTTGGTTTTTGGTTTATTAGGATTCAGACGTTTCGGTCAACATACGACCTTTATCAAGGATGGGTCAATACATTGGATGGGTCAAAACAATATAAATACTTAACAATTTAATCTCCAATGTGTTGAATGGACTATTTTCAGTTTGAGGGGAAAAGGTTTCAAAATTTTATATAATCTGGTAGATAGGTTTCTCCATTTACAAAATGATCATCCAAATAAATATCATCTAGTTCTAATTTTTATTAATATTATTCTCATTCATTTATATTTTTCTAAAGAAATAAATGGCTTGATGTAAAATGTCAATAGGAACTTATCTTCTTTGAAACAATGAAGAATGTTCCTTGGTTTCTATTCCCAGTCAATAGGGGCCAGGAGCGGGGAGAAATGGGACACAGTATTTGTGCTTCCTGAATGGAAGATATTAGCAGCAATTAAATGCATTACTTTGCCTGAAGGACATATAGGATCACTTCGTATTGTACAATCATTGTTCATTGATAACCTTACTTCTTTTTCTTTAGGCTATATCATTTTAAGATTTGGGCCCTCAATGGGGAGAAATGGGACAGTCGAGGGAAAATGGGACACAACCAGGGGAGAAATGGGACGCGTCAGGGAGAAATGGGACATATGCCAGGAAAGTTCTTTTATCTTCAGGAAATCCACAAAAGAAAACACAGAAGTATGTCGGGGGAGAAATGGGACACCCTGAGGCTGTCCCATTTCTCTACCGAGGCTTTGTCCAATTTCTCCCCAGTGTGTGTTTATGAAAAAAAAATAATATTATGTTCCAACTGTACATCTGTGGTTAAAATCCGATATGGGGACCTTCTCAACAAATTATATGATCATATCATCATTATATCGTGTTTGTGGGTTGAGAAGATAATGCGGCAGTGACACCATATTCATATATATAATTGTTGATAACAGACAAACGAGACAATAAACACCTAGTTCTCCTCATGATGATGGGATTAATTCATGCTTAAATGACGGATGTCCCATTTCTCCCCTTTCTCATTTGACCCCGCTCTCCCCTACTCCCGTCAATACTACATGGAATCATAGGAACGAGCGTCCTGTGGCACCCTCTTGCATGTATTAGAACAACCAGGCTAACGATTCAGAGGTTTCCTTTATACACCAGATGGCAGATACAAGCCCTTGCCTGAACATGATCAACACAAGTGTAGTCGTGTTCTAAGTATTTAAGTATAAGTGTACTAGTATGTATAACAATACGTATATTTATGTTTGCTTCTTGCTCCATTTGAATTTGAGCAGAAAAACTATAAGTATACCAATAACTGATGAACAGGTTGGTTCTGATGAAATTTAGAAATCTTTAAAATGCTTTTTAAATGGACAATTTTAGAAATTATTTTGAATATTGGATGAAATGAGATAAGATGGAGGATGCATTAAAATGAGATGAGATGTAATCGAATCATACTCAATATAGAGGAATAAAAGGGATATTCAGACAGCGTAGACCAAGCCATTCCGGTTCTCCAAGCCAAGCCAAGATTGGTTATTGTTCACAATTATGTGTTCTATGAAAAACAGCATCAATTCCGTAATAGAAATGCATTTCCTTGGCCTTCCTATTCACTAAGAGTATTCAGATTGAACACCTTAATTTCCTATACCTTTTTGTTTGTTATTGCAAATCCATTTATTACTCAGAATGGCATAAAAGAATTGACACAGTTGATATGCCTTTGCCTTTATAGATATTTATTGCGAATACACCAATGCTATCAGTTTCATGCCTTGATAAGATTTCCCCACAGCAATAAACTCCTCATGTGTCACATTCATTGAACCAAGTTCCCCAGGGAAGGACAATGCCACACAAATTGACAATTACTACAACATTCGATATACATCAATATTATATTATAGATACCAACGTATATAATCAAATATTGTTTGATAAAATTCAATTTCTTTGCAGTAGTCTCGCTATTAACTAGTATATTAATTTCTAATTACTTTCTATCCTGAAACTACATTTATTACATAATTAATTAATAATGGATGTAGAATTTATACACAGTTTATATAATTATTTTAAGTTTTTAGCGTTTAACGATTGATTATAATTTAACGGTAAACGCCATTGGTGCTCATAGGGTGGAGGCGGAGACTGGTGTTAATTTACGACAGTGTTAGCCTAAAGCGTTAGGTGTCAGGTGCGAGCCATTGACTGTTCATTGGCTTTCTTTGATTCTTACAAAACATGTATAATGATACATGTATACTAGGGTAACATTATTATTAGTAATACCTTCAGTGACGACTGAGACTAAGTGTATCTGATACATAATGTTTTCCGCTGAATAAAAATCTTTAAATACAAAAATACATGTAACACAAGACATGAGTTACATGAGCTAGTATTGCAGAACTCTTTATTCAGCTGATGCATTTCCATCAAGAACAAAATAAGAATTGGGGCTTTGTAAATCAGGGGTAATAATGAAGGGCAAAACACTTATGCTGTACACAATTTAGCTATCATATGTACTTTGGTATTTGATGTTCCCGATGCTGTTTTATAATCTTGGTGTAGAATTTTGGAATCAAAACTGGCTTAATCTTCGAATTCCAGCATTGCTTCAGAATATGATTTGTTGTATGGAGGATACGACGATAGAAAATAATGTCATTATTTAGGTATTCAAAATCTTAAATAAAAATGGTAAAAATGCAGGACAAAGAATGTCATTCAATTAATCGAGGGACAGTTTCGTTTTCGATCATAATGAACTTTAAGCCCATCAAACTTGATACTGATTCTACCATAGGATGCCGACACCATATGGAGCAGGTAAACAGTTCAACAGGTTTGAATATTTCGATATGGTCCTATTAGTGTTGGGAACTATCGGGACGTGCTGGGAATTATCGCAACGTGATGTATAACGAGTTGTAGGCACTTTAAAAAATATTTTTTATTCAGCCGAACTACACTTTCCCGCTTTGTTTATACATCCGATTGAATTGGTGAGATCTCTTATATTAGATAATGTTTCAATCTCAATAGGGTCTTTTAGGTTATCTTTTCGAGTAGAAACTAGTGATCACATTGACACAACATTATCATTTGAAGCTACAGTCACACAAACAGGTTCATTAGGTCACTATGTATAGAAATCTAAGCTGTCTTCCACTATTTGTACAGAATTATCATATAGTTCAGTTTATTGCATTCAGGTAATTCGCAGAGTTTGGTTTCTGTCTTGTTGATAGCTAATAACTAATAGTATCACTAATAGTAGCTACACTACGCCGATGATATAGAGACTCATCACTTCTATAATGGACCTGAGGGGTGTTGCACAACACCTGTTCATTGCATATTCGTGGTTGTTCGTAGCCTTTCTGTTGCTTGTCGAAATTCATAGAAATTGCTGCTCGTTCTTTGCCCTAAGAACGTGAACCTGTTGCAAACCTAATTCATAGGTGCTCGTTCCCTGGGGGATTGACACACTGAGGAATACCCTGAAGGTTTTTATAAGTATTTTAGACATTTATTTATTGTGCAACAGAGGGTGAATCGTGGCTATTCCTACTCGTTCGTAGGCCCCAACGAGGACGGAATCCCGTTCGTTCGTTGAATTTCCTTGTGCAACGCCCCTCTGGACTCCATGGGAACAATTCGCTTAGTCCAATCCGAGCATGGAACCTAAGGTCAGGAGATTGAACTTCTGAGGACTTCTTGTTTCTCCAATATCCTTTCCATTCAGCTTACCATCTTTGAGATATTCTTTTCCCATTACTCCCTGGGCCCATAGGATAATCTTGTCCATACTTGGAGTTGGTACTCCCGCCACAGTCGCGATGCCCCTCATTACTACCAAACCACATGGGATATCTTCAACGGTGTACCTATACTTGAAATTAGGAACATACTTGCCATCAGCATTCTGCTCTGTTGGATGTGTAAGACCCTTGTAAGCTTTGTTGGTTTGAATGCAATTATACAGATCAGTTTTATTACTGATGTCTTCGCTATAGCATCTTAAGTACCACTGATATACATGGCTAACGTTGTTAAGATCTACACTTGGACATTGCTGCATGATCGCCTTTGCAGTAGCTACAATTTCATCACTGACGCTTGAGAGGAGATCGGCACTCTCCTTACTCAGCCCGTTGTAGAACAATGGTGGCGCATCAAGAGGCTTTCCATCCCACTTGCTCCATTGACCATACATGATTGAAGGATGGAGGTAGCCATTTGTTCCCATAAGGGTGATGCCAAGAAGATGACCCGTTGCAGTGAGTTTGGGAAGGGGTCCTAGACACTTCTGCAGCATCGCAGTGGCATCCTCTGGGGGTGGTGTGGCACCTGGTAGAGTTGCACCCATCAGAGAACCCTTGGTGCCGAGGACCTCGGCACTCTTACCAAAAGCAGTAATACGGCAGGCCCATGGTAGGGACTCAAATGATAGGAGGGTGCATTGTTTTGTCAGGTCACCCCAGACTCCGCGGACAGCAAACTCAAAGCCAGCCTGTCCAGGGAGGCCGACAAGTACCAGACCTGGCTTCACATATGGCTTCAATTCTGTGAGGTACTGTGCATGTGCAAAAGCAGGCACAACAAACACAACGATATCCACTCCTTCCATTGCAGCCTTAGCGTCCTTTGTGACGACAGCTGGCTTCTTGTCAATAGTGACAGTTGAGCCGTCAGGTTGGTGACAGAGGACACTGAAGGTGGAATCTTTCATGGCATTGGTCCAGCGCTCAGCCTCATCAGCGAAGAGGGTGAGGACATTGGCAGTGACCCCAGGCTGGCCTGCTGCAATGCCGGCCATAACGTGGGCACCATTGCCTCCACCACAGATGAGAGCCTTTACCATCTTGGAACTTCTGAAATGAACAAAATGTAGTATTGAGTATTATGGTTTATCCACGCTACACACTATACACATAAAGCTCTAAAGACATTCTGAAGACATAGAAGCTCCCAGACATGATTGGTTCAATGTTAGAGGAGACTCTCTGGTATGAGGCTATACAGGGTATTAACAGATTGCTATTTACTCAATGACAATAACATGTTATAATTAGCTTAGAGCGATTAAACAACGTTAAAGAACACTATCATTTATACAAAATACATCCTGGAACTCAACAAATTTGCTGTATCTAAACTGATGTTCGGTTCTGCTCACCCTATGTAGGGACACTTACAGAAAGTTAGATCAATCTGAAATGTATGCGACAGTGGCCTTGTATGCGACAGTGGTGCCTGATAAAATTACAGCCTAATTCCCATAGAAATTAATATTAGCATGGGATTCTTTCATATGGGCATCTGGGGATATGATTGAACAAGAGAATGTTTATCACAATTGAAATATTCTTTAATAATTGTTTAGAGAATAAAATCTTACTTGATGATTTAGCCATATATAGTAATAATTCAGTCCATTAATTTAGGACACCATTTTCTTCACTATTGACTTCATACACATTGTTCAATTGGTTACACCTATCAGATTTATTCTGTCTATGAACTAAGGCCAAGAATAATATGAATAAGATTTGTTAATCTAATATGACGAGTGATATAGCTAAAATTGGACCCAATTCCTGTCTGCGCGAGTGGTGCCAGGAAATAGAGAATTTTTACTGGTAGGCCTACACTGTTGGAATTGATTTTTCTGTTATGCCAAGCGTATCTGAATATATATTATAAAGTTAATAAGTCAATAAAAGAATTAATTTTGATCATTTTTCTAGCAGGATTAAAATGAAACAGAGCTATAGTGAATGAATTGCGCAACCCATATTCAAAAAGCGCATTTTCTCAAAATATTGATATTCCTGGAATAATTGTCTGAAGTATGACAGCCTATCCTTCCCTTACTAACTTTCATAAAGGAATGACAAATCTAGAATATGAGACATGGAATAATGTCAAGTTCATGTTAAAAAATGGGACTTGGCAAGCACCACTGTCGCATACACAGGATTTGTGGTGTTAACCTTGACTCCTATAGAAAAATAAAGGCTGGGAGATAAGATGTCTGGTTTGGTCAAATCAAAGTTCCGTACATTAGCTTTCATTTCAATGACATGGAATTTACCAATTAGAACATTTAAAAAACACACCCGGTGGAGCAAAACGGGCTATCCAGTTCATCTGAGGTGCAACCGTATACAGATTATTGATAATTAAATTCTTTGATTTATCATTAATACACTATGCTGACATCTTTGTAAATTGTTATTATCATTATGGTGTATTTCAACCTGTAATGCATTGGTCAATTTAAAAAAGGGTGAAATGTTGTCGCCTGAAACAGACAGTTTTCCCGCAAAGAACCACATTATCAAATAGAAGAAGTGGAAGAGAGTGCGTTCAAGGCTCCAGGAATAGCACGAGATTGGCTGTCTGCGGAGAATCTACTCGGCATGGGGGAAGTGGGCCAGGTACCCAGACATCCTACTAGACTTGACTATGACTATACTTGAATATACTTATTGTGTTTTATCTTAATGTTTTTACGTCTTTGCCTCATCTATGATATCAAGATTGTTATCGCGCCTACGTGTTAATGGACAAAAATTTATTTTGATTTAATCTTGAGCAAATAGTTTTTTTGCATATATAAAGTATATATTTAGCATACTCCCAGTCTAATCAATATTGACATAATTCTCAAATGCATAGCCATTGTAAACATGTAGCACTCATATTTTTTTAGCATAATCAATAATTTTAGCATAATTTTTCGCTAAGTAGTGGAGATTTATCTATCAATTTGAAAGGTATTTGATCACTTGCTGTGAGTAATAACCGCTTACATTTTTATGAAGCTGTAAAGAAGCAGATTTTAAGTAGTAAGATGTACCAGGGTACCGCCATAAATGTTAGCTCCAAAGAAATAATAGCATTTATACAATACATGCAACACATCCAATTGAATTTTTAATCTCTACACATTTACATGGCCTCCATTAAAATTCACATTAAACGACTAAAGTCTTAGATATAAAAGAAATACGCATTTCTGACATTTATCAGATATTTTCATGCATACTGGTCAATAGACTATCTTTTAAGAAAGTTAAATAGGTATATACATCTAATCATGTAAAGGATGACAAGATGAGGACAACATATTATGATTTTCTGACAGATACACATGATAATTATGGAACGAGAATACAAAGACTGCGACGATTAATTAGATTACATATCTAAATGACCTATGAATAATGTCAATTTGGGGTTTGTACTGTTATTCAGCTCAGGATCTCTTTCAATCAAAAGATTAATCTGGAAAAGTAAAATACATTTATAATCTAATAATGTAAAGAATGACAAGATAATGACAACATATTATGATTTTCTGACAGATACACATACTAATTATGGAACGAGAATACAAAGGAATTTTCTAACAAAAGACTGCGACCACTAATTAGATTACATATTTAAATGACCTATGAATAATGTCAATTCTGGTGTTGTATGGTTATTCAGCTCAGAATCTCTTTCAATCAAAAGCGAACATATTTTAAGAAGTTTGAAAAAGATTATATATGTAGTCCCTCATGAGAGATGATGATCAGGTTATAGAACTTAAGAGCGATCCCT
Source organism: Sthenelais limicola (assembly GCA_942159475.1). NCBI lineage: Eukaryota > Metazoa > Annelida > Polychaeta > Phyllodocida > Sigalionidae > Sthenelais > Sthenelais limicola. Next base: position 93,250,350 of record OW804097.1, on the reverse strand, counting down.
TAATTCCCCATAATAAAACATTTGGATAAATATTCTCTGGCACGAGGAAGGTCCCTGTTCATAATGCCATGGACGCACAGTAAGAAAATGAGTTCGAAGTTGGTATATGCTCGGCCAGCGTCTGTCAAACCGACCCATTTAGGTTAATAAATGTAGTTCATTAGGTAATGAATTGATATTCTATACTCAGGAACAGTGCTGCGATTATGATACGATATGTATTATATCGAGGAGGGTGTTAATGTATACATATTCATGCCATGACATCTTCGATGACCTCTAGTAAAGGGCTTTATATATTCTAAGCTAACATTCAGTTCATGTCCCGAATCTAGGCCTTCACCTATACATGTTCTACTTCTGTTTCTCCTCTATAGTCTATGAACAAATGATATATTTGATTTATTTGTTTCAAAACTGAATACAAAGATGTTATTTAGCTTTTTAAGATTCTCAAATGTGTAGAGGAAATGTGTATTAAATCAGGTGATTACTAGATATTTTGGTGTCAATCTTCTTCATTGATTCTATTCTATACGTCAATAGCAATGTAGTCTCACCGTTTCGAAAGTTATTGTATTATACTCCCCGAAGGGTTTGATGCATACGTGTATTTATAAGTGTTGTGATTCTACTCCTGTCTTACTTGCATTATATCAACTCCAACGAATGTAAATAATTTGCCCTAGAACTAGAACTTTCCACCGGTGCAAGTGATCCGAAAACTTGTTTAAGCTCGCTCAACCAAAAAATTAATAGTGTATATGATAAACATTTGGCTCATCTATAAAAGTTATTTTCCGGAATCTTGGATATCAATTGCAAGTGATATGACGAATTCTAATAATGTCATATTCTTACCTCTTTGTATTGTAGATAAGACACCTGGGAGTTTGAAGCCGGTGGTGGGAGTTGTGAGGAGTGTATATGATTTGTAAGGTACGGCCCACTACTATGCCAGGAGGAGTGGAGGATCGTGGAGGTAAATTCAAGATAGGACTAGGGGGCTGGCGGACGTAACACATACACGTTCCCTGTGTCCTTCAGACATTCCCCACCTGCCTGTTGGCACATAGTACCTCGGCGAGTAGGAAGGTGCTGCTAGAATTTCTTGTACAAGGTTCACATTAATTGCAGTCTTCAATCAGTAAGACTAAGGCTAATATTCGGCTTACCGATGTGGTAGACCGATTATTACCCCAAATACTTTCTTAATTATTTTTGATTGGGTCTAAATTGTAGATAGACAATTAAAGGGAATGGTACATGCATTCATTATCGCTTCAAATTTAATGCCGGCAATGTTTGCCAATGATATTACGATATCGATACGCCAAAGATATTACTTGTTTTATAATACACACTATTGGTAAAACTTTGGCAAGTAACTCACTACTATTGCGGTATTAGGTATTCATCCTATTGTTCCCTTGCTCTGTGATTGTAACTATACGCATGCACTTCCTTTCAAATTAATCGTTATGGATTGCCAAGAATCGCACTTTAGGACAAAACATTTACTACAATTGGTCTGAATATGGGAAACATCCACGGTAGAACCTCTCCTGCAGACTCTTGATTAAATTTGTTTGTGACTAAATGGTCTAAATAGTTTGATAGTTGTGCACACAATTATCTTTATAACATCTGTGCTTAAATAATGATAATGTTTTAGAGGACGCAAGGAATGACAAAAATAGGATAATAAATTTCGCATAAACATTCAAAAGTTTTCTCACATATTTCACTAGGAATACATTGCACTCTCATTTATGCCTGCCTGGCTCATAACTATACAACACATTCATCCTGCCGATCTGTCCTGCTGATTTATCTGAGATTAACACCAACTGCAATGATGTCAGATACCCCATGGACAGGTTCACCACTGCCCCCCCCCCCGCCATAGATCAGATTCTAATCAATGATGGATTTTTGTCTACTCAATAGCATCATTTGCAGATTACCGTAAATCTTCAAATAAAAGTTGGTAAATTCAAATGGTCTTACTTTAATGGGATCCTATGTTTATTTGTTTATTGTACATATATTACAAATACGGACTGAGATTATACAGGAAAAACAAATATCAGCAGAATCACAGCTACACCCCACCATCTTATATCTGCGTAAAGGTAATTAATGTTGACATAGTAAATATATGACGAGACAATTTGATATCATAAAATATGCCCTGTCTACAACTGTGAGATGTGCCAATCGGACTGGATTCACTATGATAGAAATGGACGGTTTTCACTGTCCTATAAAAGGTAAGATTTCTCGGTGTGATATGGAAACTAAGCCCATTAATTTCCGGTAAGGGAATAAAGAAGGATCATGTATATTGTGCTCTGCTGGGTGCATATATTATACCTCTATTTATAACACATAAAACATGCTTGTCTGCGTAGGGGGTACTAATGTTGACCGATTGGTATATGGGAATAAATTAGAACTGAATTTAAACCCAGAAAATAGAGAAAATGTATTCAACACGTTTCATTATTTTAATCAAATTCATGTGATCTCGGTTTTCAGCATTAATATAACATGAATAATACTATCCTATATCCACAGACACAGAAAAAGGTAGTGTCCGTTTTTATATAATTTCCGCAGTTGCCCTGTTTATGAATCGAAATGAAGTGAAAGAAAAAGAAAGTTTCTTAAACAGTAATACAGTTGGTCCGTCCTTTTTAAAGAGGTCACAACCTTTACTTCTACTGACACTGTCCCGTTTTGTCCGACTGGATTTCGCTAATGATATAATTTTTTGGCACACTATAGAACATATTATATGTGAATATGTATATTTTGATATATAGGCTAAACTGCCATACGCATCCTATATCCCCAGATATTGCTCTGACAATAGACATATTTACTAGACGTGGTTAGGTCGACTGCATTTTTTGCCTTGCTGAGAGCTAGCCAGGGCTGGCGCGGCAGATTCTCTACAAAGCAGAGCGGTCGATAAAGCACAAATACCCGATCTCCCGAATAAACCTAGTATGTAACTAACACCTCCTAATGCTCAGATATTCCCCTATTTAATATTCAATTAGCGAAGACAACTGTTAAAAGAGTTCTCAAATCTTTCTGTACTTCAGGCACCAAGGAAAATGAGGTGCTGTTGGTCTGTCAGATTGTGACAATCAGTCGATGAATAGGTGGGGCAGGAGAAGGAGTTTTACAACCGTTAACCTGCTGGATACTGGCAGTCTTCACCGAGCAACTCAGTGCTGCTCGTTCTCCTGCTGTACGTTTTTAGTAAGAATATGCGTTTACCACTCGCCCTCTCGCCTAGTTTAAAACTCAGGAACGTAAGAAGGAACTCACCTCTAATACGATCTCGCTGGACAAGTGAATGGGACGTCTGGATGTCTGATGTGGCGCCCTTGATTGTATAAAAAGCGTCCTTGAGCGTCCCAGAAACCAATGCTGGTGGCGCTAGATGCGTTGGGGGGAAAATTGTCGTCTGCTAAAATACAAGCCGGTCAGCCATAGGCGCCTAGCCAGGAAGCACGTACACCAAACTCAACATTGCCTGATTGAAAATAGGGTGAGCTGACTGCTTTAGTGTACCTGTTGCGGGATTCATAAGTCACTTCCGAAATCTTGAATTCCGATGGTGAATAGAAGGATAGTTTATTACTGGAACGTTTTAACGATAATAATTAAATTTTGTGTCAAACTGATAAGCTGATGAACATGGTCTTAAATTTTTTTTTTAATAAATTTTATTGACAAAGTTTCACATAGTGATAGTTCTCATTCGTCGAAAATCTTCTGGTGGTACAATCTTTTGTTTAAATCAAATTTAATAATTATATTATATTAGCAGAAGTTATTTTTAACTAAAAGAATTTAAATATCCATTTTCCGTGATTATCACACTGTGAATCTACTACACCGGAAATAAATATATTACAATACAATATTATTTATACATATGGATATTTATAATATATATGTGAAGATGAAAATATTCAGCAAATATGTCAGGCAAGGGAGCAGAACTTTGCTTGGTTGTCGTATCCAGGCATTAGCAACCTGTCAGCCACGGACCAATCAGAGACTTCCATTAAGTGGGCGTTGGCCATTGGAACAATATAAACATTGGTAGCTGCTGCTTGGACAGTGCCAGACGTTACTTCTGGTAATTAAATTAGATTTAATTATTTTGACATATCTGTCTTGGAAAGAAATCTAATAAGACAAATGCAAAGCAATGCAACAATATGAGCAATTCCGCCCCAAATACATCATTTGGGTTGAAAACCAGCAGCTCATTCAGAGGCTAAACTACTTTCTGAGATTATTTTCTTTGCTATTTTTGGATCCTGCGGAGAAAAGTTGCCTAGGGGAAGGTATCCTATCTACATTTTTTTAATCATGATGCCAATAAAATGCTTATTTTCGTGCCAGCAACAAACATAACAAGCGGAGGTGTTCATATCCAAACCACTGTTTAAACAATGATGCTAGTATCATTTTTGGAAAAACTCGTATTTTGAACTGCTATGTTTTTATGATTAAAGAATTATCATCGTTAACTTTCAATTAATTTCTCAATGATATAATGTAAGGTTGATTTAATTGGTAGCTCCCTGTCCATATTATTTTTGGAATATATAAGTCTAGAAGTACTTCCAATAAATTCCAGTAAATCAAACCATAAATAGTTATATTAGTTTCCATGATTCATACATCCATTGTATCCATATACAAATCTTCCACAAATAATATTATTGCCAGCTCTACAGTGTAGTTAGCAATGTATTGGGAATAGGTATGTCGCCAATACGGGGGTCTAGCTTTTCATTGATACAAAAATCAATATTAGGCAGAATCATTTTTTGTAAGTATTAACATATGTGAAAAACACAAGGAAATGTAGATAAATACAAAACACAGTTCTAGAGGGTAACTATGTCGCCGTAACGGCGGTCTAGAGGGGTGGAAACTACTTTTTCTAACCTTTTCCCTACTAATTTGTCTAAATAAACAACCGAAACAAGTATTTAAGTCAACTTAACAGGAAAACGAGGGGGAAACAATGTTATCAATATTTTTGTTTAAATTGTGACCGTATTGGGTTGTAGCCTATGTGTATATAGGCAGTGGGTCAATGACCTGTCACCCTTTCTTCTGCCATTATCATTACCATTACTGAATGGTTATTTGGCTGTAACCTTTCTTCTAGTTGGAATATCCTCACAAACTAAAAAGAAAGTTATCGCCCTTATTTCAAGACCTATCAAGTATCGAGTAATATTTTAAAAGATTATTTGCACATCTTTTTTTTAATTATTTCTAATTCAAATCCCCATTAAATGTAGAAATATGTATCAATTTCCTGTGCTCTTATCACAAGAGTTCAAGCCATAGTCTCTGCCAAGCTGCATCAATATAGAATAATGGAAACAATTAAAACACATTAAGAATTTTCAGCCCTGATTGGCCAAATGATGACCAATTGGTGGACATATATGGAACTGTTAGATAGAAACCTCTCCTCCCCTTCCTCTCCCTCTCTCTCCCCTCCTCCTCTCTCCCTCTATCTCCCCTCCCCTGTCTCTACTTCTGCCTCCCCCTCTCCACTCCCCCTCTCCTCTCCCCCTCTCCTTTCCTCTCCCCCACCCTCTCCTCTCCCCCACCCTGCTCTCTCCCTCCCTCTCTTCTTTCACTCTCTTTCTCATCCCCACCCTCTCCCTCCCCTCTTTTTCTCTCTCTCCCTCTATCTCAGTCCCCCCTTCTCCTCTCCCACACTTTCTCCCTCTCTTTTTTCTCTCTCTTCCCTCTCTGTCTCCCTCTCACCTTCTTTCTTCTTCTCCCTTGACGACCTAGATTCCATGGTCATGTGATGGGTCATGTGCTCCTTACTTTTGACATTTATCCATACAACAGATTATAAATAGAGTGTTGAAATTCCAAGTTAAAGGGGTTTAAAAACATATTTTCACCCCAAATACCATCACAAAACCAATATAATTTACTATGGAAGATGTAGACAGAACTAACAGTTCGAGATTTATTTGACCTCTCCAAATGATTATAAATGTCCTGGAAGCCTTTTAATTACGGTAACATGTTGCGTGAAAAACACAGCGAGGGTGTGGCATGATTCCATTTAGCGCTTGAGTTTATGACAGCCATTGTGAAGTTGAAAATGGCTGCCACACTTTCAATGCTTAGCAGAGGACATAGCGTCATGGCATGACGTGTCCCTATGACAATGCTGCCCTACTTCCAGAATAACCAATGAAAATGAAGGAGGATGAACTGGGTCATCTGTTTCTTCCCTAGGCAGGGGTGACACATATTTCTTCCAACTTGCTCGCATATAACAAGCCTATACTAAGTCTATGGACACTCTGTTCCAGAGGTGAAATAAATAGCGTAGACTGAATTGTATGATGTTGGAAAATTGTTGGAAAAAGCACAGACTCTGAGAGCATCGATCCATGATAAAAATATCAGCCTTTGCCTTTTATAAGATAGATATAGAATATAGAATATATATGAGCAATTCCACCAATCGGTCGTCATTTGGCCATCCAGGACTGAAATTTTTCATTTTTTTCAAATTGCTTCTATAGGTTTATTATTTTTCGTGCATAAACTAGATATATTGCTGCTGATATAGTCGAAATTGGGAAAGTTAATAATGAATATTTCTTTCGGGGCAGCCTGGGAGAGACTGTGACTGGAATTCTGCTGATAAGGGCATAGCAGAATGGTACATATTTTAACATAAATGACTATTTAAATTAGAAATAAATAAAAAATATATGCACATAATGTTTTGAATTAGAGTGTACCTCACAGGTATCGACATAGGGGTCATAATGCTTTTTAGTTTGTGAAAATATTCCAACTGGGAGAAAAGTTACAGCCACATAACCATTTAGTAATGGTAATGATAATGGCAACGGCAAGGGTGACAGGTCATTGACCCTCTGCTCATACACACATATATAACCCATTATACTTAGAATATATACTAAGATATATAAAATTCAATCCCCCTCGTTTTCCTTTTAAGTTGACATCAATACTTGTATGGGTTGTTCATGAAGGTGAATTTAAGTTCTGTTCAAGTAATTACAGGCAACATTTTTAGGGATAAAGGTTTCTGTATGTTTCAACAAAGGGTTTCCATAATATATATGTCAGCGTCAGTTTCAGCCCCATGTCAGCGTCACGTGTGGAAAACACACGTGACGCTGACACATTTCCCTCCCTACCTTCCTAAAAAGAAGATCCTGAGTGGATTCATGGTATTTAAGATGAAGTATGTCCGACATTTCATGTATATGGATGTTATTAATGATTAATTCTCAATATTTATTAAATGTGGTACAGTAACAATACTCACGTGACGCTGACAGCATAGCTGCCCAAATTCTACTTTGATCCCTATTATTCCAAAATATGAACATATATCGGAACAGATTCATTCTAAATATATCAAGTGCATGTAGAATTGCCCAAATTAGTATATATTGTTCACCCACGTTTTTTTATTTTTTTCTAGGTGTGGATTTTATTTTCCACACGTGACGCTGACATTTAGAGTTCCCAACTTATTTTTTCATTTTTACTATACCAAAGATCCCTAGAAAACGAATAAAAAGCAGATCATGCATTACCCAGAGCCAAGGATTAATGGTTAAATGAGTTCGAAAACATATTTAACTAAATATTTTTATTTATTTCCAGCATTTTATTGTGCCTCGCCTGATTTTTCTTCATTTTAAAGGCCCTAAAATCCAGTTTTTTCACCCCAATACCTAATATTTTAGGAAAAACTATGTAAATAGGGGGTATTACTGATGTATTTTGGGCCGGCGGACACGATAAAACTATCGAAAAATGTCTGCCATCATTTTTTCTTATTCAAATAGGCAGAAAATGATTTTAGGGTCAAATGACGACCAAATGGTGGATTTGCTCATATGCTCATATCCTATGTAAGGTGCACACATTTGGACATTTTCGATAGCCTGGTATAATTTGGATCTTAATTGTGAGTCGTGCGCAACAACATAAAGCAATTCGAGAATCTGCTATGTCCCAGCTGGAGGACCCAATAAGTTAGCCAAGTATAAGCAAACACACACTGTTTCGAAGCATTAGGCATATCGTAAATATGCCGATATATATTTTAGTCCAGTCGATTAGCCAAACAATTGTGCACTTTTCCCATAAAAGCATGAAATTTGGCATAAAGGTATGTTTGGATACACTGATCACTTTTGGCTATAGACCCAATCTGGAATTTTGTTTCCTTAGTCATGGTCGCTATGGAAACATTCTAATATGGAATTTGGCATGGATGACTAGCATTTTAGGCCAGAGAAAGGATTTGTACATTCTTATCATTATTAAATGAGTTTAAATGATTTGATGATATAAACAGCTTGAAACATATATTAGCTTGTTGCTATGCAAGATACAGTTACCTGGCAACCAGAAATTGATGAAATTAACATCCAAAAGAAATGACCATGTTCCACTTGAATTGGTTTGGCTACAAATTAAGGTTACACTAAATTTGATGTAAACTATGAATCCAGACATTCTTATAGTGTTTTTATTTATTTGTGATTCTATTCAGTTGCTTAGCAACAACAGCGGTCACAATTTCCCCCTAGTTACGGACCTTTAAAAGACTCCCAACTGAAAATATAATGGTGCCTACCCCCAGGTTATCCACACTAAGGATTCAATATGTGCCATCCGTTTTGGGCTTATATGCATTGTTGTTGCCTAGGACTATTTAAGATTATGAACAAAAATCAAGATCCTTATTTTCTTTAGTGTTGACAAAGATACAATATTCTGGAGCTTCAGCGACACTGGGTAAAATAAGATTCAAGGGTTTCTTAAGGTTTGCCCGTTTATTTCCGAATCATAAGAACAGGGTTTCTTAATGATTATTTGAAGCCATTTAAAATAGCATTACATGTTTTCTTCATTATCATAATGTGAGATTTAAAGCCTTGTCCCGAGTTTTTAAATAATATCTATATTATAGATATTATTTTAAAGAAATGGTTCTAGAGTATCGTTAAAGTCTAATAAGAAGAGTTTCAGTACCAAAATTTTAAAAAATCGATTGGGAAGAAAAATGCAATGATAGGATTCGACCATATGCATAAACTATCATATATTTTATATTATATACTATACATGTATTCGTATCTGCCTGAAAATAGTTGTCGGATGCTCGCGAAGACCCATTCATCTGACGTGAAGAAAAGAGTACTACTACTTCATAAAAAGAGCATTCGGGATATTCTAACAAAAATGGTGCCCTACATAGCCTGGTGGGTGAATTGTTTGCGGACTTTCAATGTTGGATAGTATTATCTTCATATGTTATACAGTAGGCTACTGTACTCTATAGATAGTCAAAAGTGTGACGAGATGGCACAGAACTAAACGAATGGTAATTTGGATCATTTAAAAAAAATAATAACTGAGGATAATGACCTTAAATTTACTAAGATATATGATAATAAGGATGATAAGATCAACAATACCATGTACAATATTACTGGTAGGGTTTACATATTTCATATATATGTCATTACTTTTCATGCAAATCAGGACGGAAACTATTTAGGCATTTTTTATCACACCCCAGGCGTAGGAGAAATACACATATTACTCCATCCCAAATAAAATAATACAGAAATATACAGTCAGTTCGTTTATCATTCGCCCCTCTCTCGTGCAGAAATATCACTGTATATATCGGTTAGGGAGGAGGTCCAGTGGTGTTTTCATTAAAAGAAAGCACCGCCTTCAGTATAATAATAGCCCTATCCCTACTTCTTGAGGTAAAATCAATGTCAGCTAGGTTCGAACATAAATATGGTGAACAGTAAGAGTCCTGGAGGGCTTAGAATCTTGGATTATGTTGTTTAATAAAGGCAGACATCTTCGGAGAACTTATGACGTCACTCATGAGCAAAACCGGCCAGCCATGATAGCAAGGCGAGTGCACCGTGGTCATGCTCCTCCTCCTAGTGAAGGTTTTGCAATGATATATAGCAGAAATAAGCATGTCCTCATTAGATATGAATGTCTACATGCTATTCATGGCCAGATTTCACTTTTTGAAGCGTGATTTTATGAAAGAGAAGGTGTTTCGTAAGGAGTAAACAAAGTCTTGCTAACACCGGAACTGACAACACTTTAATCGCCCCCTCTTATCGCTCACAATAACAAGAAACTTTTGGGACTATACAGGGTTCATTTCAAACCATCTAAGTTCAAACAACCCCATAACAGTCTAGTTATATCCTCTCTCACTCACTATTAGCATAGAAAATGGCTTATTAGGGATCTGAAGGGAGGAAAACCTCATCCAAACTTTAACCCAACCACGCCCTCAGCTCAATCGGCCGGTATGGAGCCAAGATTGGCTCAGCCTTGATGACGTCAAAATCAAGGAGGATTCTGGGTAATATTCGCCCAAATGGCGGCAGTCATGAATCTTGAATCGAACCTATTTTGGATGTTTCAAATGCTTCTACCAAGGTTGTATTAGATACTAGGGATATTTCTGTACTGCAGGTACGTTTTTATTTAATAAACAAAGCTATTGCGGCAACATTGTACTGAAGGCGGTACTTTATTTTAAGATGAACAATAAAGGATTCGTTGCTCTTGTTATTTATTGTACGAGCTTTCGGCCTGACTTGGCCTTCTTCAGCTAAAAGTTATTTATTCAACGGCAGACTTTCTTTGTATCGTTCAGACAGTATTAATTTGCGTCAATGTGATTTCAACAACAACCTCGTGCAGGCAGGCTTGAGATTTTAACCGGTGATCCCATTTTTTCCAAGTGTCCCGTTGTATACTCTACAAATTGCATGAATATAGAAATAAATGCCCCGACTTGTATAGAAAAAACATGCTCTTTCAAGGAGTTTATTACTATTTTTATGACCTCCAAGCACTTAAAAGATATTCATTCATCATTTAAAGGCCATTTCCACCAATTTGACGACAATTGGTCCCAGCGAGGAAAACTAATATAAATGACGCAAAATTAATAAATGTACATCAAATCTTCGTTTTTTAATGTTCGTAAGCTAGGAATAGGTCGGGGCACAACCATTTTTTTCCCCTTTTTCTTCCCAAGAGATGAAAATAAACAGAAATGACATTTTTTATTTCAAAAATTGTATTTTTCCCGACTCTTCAAACTGTCAATGGCAATAGTAATAATGAAAACATTGAGATAGGAGTGGATCTTTTGGTTGTTAGGAACTTGCCTAATATTAACCATTCGCCCCCAAAATATTTTGATTTGTATTTATTACTTGCAAAAAAATATGCAGGGTAGGCAACCCTGTCGCATCATCTGCCACACATCATGTACCAGTAAAAAAATATTTCACAATTTGATAATTAATATGTCTGATTATGTTTTTACTGGATCATATTTAATATTCAAACCTAATAATACATTGATTTAGATTATTTTCAATGCTTTGATGGTATGATAATACATGTTTCGCATCATGTGGCAATGTCGCATGATTTGGAAAATTTCTCAAAATTACCTATTTCTAGCAATTTTTTGGGTGTAGTAGTATATAAAAATACATTGAATCTGGCTGCATAAAGTCAAATTTTGGCAAGGTCGGTTTTAGGTCCGTGCAAAGTGCCCCCCCCCCCCCGCAATATTTATGGCCAAGAGATAAGGTACAGTAATACATAACACTAAGAAAGTTAAAAGCTAGAGGGTAATATATCCCAATTATGTCTCTACCCCCTACCCTGCCACCACCACCGCCAGCACACACTCTCTGTCATTTCTCTCTCCCTCTCTTATATCTAATATATAAAGCTCTAGAAGGGTTCTTTTGTCACGCATGTTCTGGGAATCTGGGATGTCCCCGTCTGTTTTTGTGTCTCTTCAGGACTGTCGACCCTGTGTGGAGGACATCTATGTGGTTTGTGAAGGTATCTGGGGTGAAAATGTGATTTTGAAGCCTTTTTTAAATTAGGATCTCCACACTCTATTTATAGCCTGGGAAAGCCCCTGTGAGGTACTACGTCATTTCCCACAAGGGTAGACACTACCTTTTCGGGAACCAGGATTGGGACCCATTTAAGTTTGGGATTTGGGATTTAAAAAGGCCTACGGGATTTGGGAAAGGGTGACCATGTTGGCATAATTTTTCCAGGTAGCGATTGCAAATAGAAATGGGGAATTCGGGAAATGGGGCTTATAAAAAGTGGATTCAAGAGGGGGGGGGGGGGTGTCTTCCCTACCCTGATTGGAGAGGGGATGTAGGGGGGGAGGGTGTAGGAGGGAAGAGTGAAAAAAGGGAGAGGGTGGGGAAATAGGAGAGGGGGAGGGGAGGGAAAGAAGAGGGGGAGGGGAGGGAGAGGATGTAGGGAAGGGAGAGATAGCGAGGAGGGGGAGCATGAGGAAGAGGGGAGGGAGAGGGAGGAATCGGAGATGGGGTTGGGAGAGAAAAACAGGTATTAGAGACAGAGAAGAGGCAGAGGGAAAAGAGGAAGAGGGGGAAATGTGGGGAGAGAGGGGGACCATCCGGAGGATGGGTACTTTGCTAATATATTATATATCTGTCTTTCTCATCTCATCTCCCACTCTTTATCCCCCCTCTCTATGTCTGTCTTTTCTCTCCCCATCTAGCTGTCTGCATCATCTCTATATCCCGCTCTCTCTATGTCATTTATCTCTCACTCTCTCTCCCTCGCTCTCTGGGGAATACTAACCCCTATGAAGTGTAATCAAAAGGAAAAATAATGGACACACATATCTGGGATTAGTAGAAAGATCTGTGAAAAGAATATGCCTAATTACACCCGTTCATAATTAGTGAATAAATATGAATATAAATATGTACCGGTACATAGATACTTTTGTGAACTGGAAAAATCATGACAAACATTGTTATAAATTTGGGTCCTGGATTATACACATGTCCACATACACATGTCCACGTGATGCGATACCCCCCTCCTTTCATATGGAGCTTCAATAAGAACTTATATATTATATGTACATGTATAAAGATCAAAACAATGTTTCCTTGAACTTAAACACTTGTATTTTGAGAGGCGATCATTGTTCTGCAACTCGGAGGATACTGATGAAATATTTTAGAATGAATTTGAAATTACAATACCTGTTTAATAACCATACTGATATACTGTAATAAGAAATCTATTTAAATTTTGGGCTGGCTAAAGATTACAAGAAAGGTAGTAAAAAGATACTTTCAAATCGATGTAAAATTGCTTAAATATGCATTTACTATCAAATATATTGCAATAAAATTGTTAGTTTAATTTTTAATACTATACATTAAGTGACTCTCCGTTTCTGTCCACGTGATGCGACAGCCCATTTGATCATATTTTTGCCTTTTTTATAACATTTTCCCGCATCCCAGTAAAATGAGAACTTCTGGAGCAAATGGTTTCATACTTTGGAGAAGTATATAGATACATCTATTGTGAAAACATGACAATATTTTATTGAAACAACAATTTAAAATTTTTGACATTTTTACCTGAACAAATCAGAATTGTCGTCAAATTGGTGGAAATGGCCAATTTTTATTTTGTTGGTCCCTGTCATCAAAGGTGATCGTTTTCTATGGTAAAGTGAAGTGATGTATTAATACCTCTTGAATACTAGTATAGGCCTTTCACACACATGGATTCTCCGTATAGTATTTAGTTTCCGGGAGATGGCAGCACCTCTGCTACTGTAAGGGTGTGCAATCCCTTGCAGTCATTGATGCCCGTATTATTGTAGATTTAGCAACCAATCCAACCCAATAATATTTTACTGAATGCCCCCTGGTTTTTGGTCGAACCAAGTGGTAGAATAACTGGGGGTCCTTCAGCCTTTACTTGCTTATAGCTTATACTATAGACACTTATATATAGACATTATGCAGATACACTGTTCTCAGACGTAGCTGTTATCATTATATCATTGAAATTATATGAAAATCATAGGTGTAATAATACTTAGAAATTGGAAATACTCTATCATGACAATAATAGCATAGGCTAATTACTGACTGAGCATTATATAAAACAATCAGAGTTTTTGGCTACCCAGAACGAGAAATCGTGGGACACAAAAAAACAACGTAAAGGAAGACCACAACAGATATCATGATAAACAAATGATGAAAGTTTGAAAAAATGTTTTCATTTGTTTTTTCGTTGATGACATACACAGAGATACATGTATTTTTACCAGGACTAGTTCCCCTCACAGTGGTTTTCCAATACATTGTAGTATCTGGGGATGGCGAGGGGGGAGCAGGTGAAACTGTAGCCGCGCCCGGGTTCGAACCCATAACGTGCCAGTGAGCCGACCCAGCGCTCGGCCACCCGGCATCCACAATGTATCTGGGTGCGCGGTACTGCATGAAGTGTGTCTGTACGTTAAGGCGTATTGTGCCAGTTCAGGTGCCATTCCTCACTAGACGGGAGCGAACCAAGAATATTTACCATTCCATAACATCGCAATACTCGATGGTATTGCGCTTGATGTCATGCAGCTGAGTCCCCCTTCCTTATCACCACCATATTTACGATTCAAGCCTTGATCCATGAACGAAAATGATATTTCCTACCAGTGTGAAATTGCCATGATTCCAATAAAGAATGTGGGCGCAGAATGGAAAGAGGATATATGAGCAAGTATCCCCAGATTTATGCTAACCGAGTTATGTAGCTTCCTCGCCTGCCTATTTCTCAACTCCTATTGGTTTCCAAGTGTCACACCAATCTCATAGGTACCCGAGGAGAAGAGCGAGTGTTCATTTCAATATGGGAGACTCATGTTACATTAAATAACTGTGAACACTAGCATCCATATATCTCTCTCTCTGACCACGAGGGGGATAGGCAGTCGGACAGTTTAAGTGAGTCGCCCGGTGGAGATTACCGTAGTAAATCCTGGCTAGTTTTGTATTATTGCCACTGGGGTCGACACTGGCTCATCATGTGTCTCAGACAAATTGAAGAGATATGTTTGCTTTCTTTAATTTTCTGCAACATGCAGCGGATCACTGTTATTGAAATTACTGGAGGCCTTTTGACTGATATTGTTTAGTTTTGAAAAAAATACATTCTCTATTTTGATCTTGATTTCTTTTGGAGTTAAAGATAGATGGCAAGATGCGCCCTAATGCATGAAATACCGACGTTATGCATGCTTTCTACAATGATGTCGGGAATTATGTATGGGTTTCCACAGCTATAGAAATCCTACCTCTATAATTATGTTTCCGCAAATGCCGCTGAGGCAACAACCCGGAGCTGTATCAGGAATTTGGTAAAATTGCAACTGAATACATGTACTGATAGACAACAATAGATGGCAAATCTTTATGAGCGGGAAACGAATAGATGTGCAACACAACAATGTTGTCAATATATTGAATTTAAAATAATTTCCAATAATTTGGCACTATTATAGAAACACATTTAATCCCCCTGATTAAGAAGTCCGGTTTCCGTTGTAATACGGGTGAGGTGTGTCTTATAGATCGCCTCAATTACCATCCAAATTATGGACTTGACAAGCTTGTGAATCCATAATTAGGCAAAGGCTATGGGTTATATTCTGGGGTGAACCATAAGTCTAAATCTAAAGTGTATGTTTCATTAGTTTAGTTTTTGATAGGCGTCTATCGGGGTCCTTTACAGTACGAACCGTACACGACACACAGTCAATAGACATCATGATTGTGCAAGGTTATCCATGTATCTTTAGAAAAGTGAAGCATTTAAAAAAAATAATCGCATCTTCGCAGCAAGCTTAAATAATGATCCTCCTTTTCTGTAACTTATAATGTCCCGTTAAAACTATAATCACTGCTAATTTATATCTGTGTATCAGGTACATGAAATGCAGCCATATGTTACATGGAAGATCCTAGGGAGAATACTACTTACATAAATTTTCCAAATCCAAGTGACTGGAAACATACAAGAAACATAATTATGAGCAATTCCACCATAAAATGCGTCATTTGGCCATCCAGGGCTGAAAATTCTTAATTTTGCTTTCATTGATTTCTGTTTTCTCGTACATAAACTAGGTATATATTGCTGCTAAATTAGAAAGAAAAAAAAACTTGTACACATATCGTTTTAAATCATTTTATACTTGATAGGTCTCGACATACAGGTGGTAACACTTTTTTAGTCTGTGAAAATATTCCAACTAGAAGAAAGGTTACAGCCCAATCATTATTCAGTATAGGTAATGGTAATGGCAGTAGGACAGGTCTCAGGTAATCGACCCTTTGCCCATTATGCACATATAACCGATTATATTTAGAATATTATACAAAAATGTTAATAACATTGCTCCCCCCCGTTTTCTGGTTAAGACTTGCATACTTGTTTTGGTTGTTTATGAAAGTAAATATCAGTTATATTAGGTAAATTTAGACTACAATGTACAATGTTATAACCAATTTTGGTTTGTTTTCAAGGTTTTGCTAGGCCTAAATAATCCAAAAATAATTTAGACCCCCGCTACGGCAACAGGAGGCTTCCAATTAAATCAACCATACATTATTTCACCAAGAAATTAATTTGAAAGGTAACTATAGTATTTTTTTAATCAAAACAACATAAAATAATATTTCCGAATAATGGGTTTTCCCCCGAAATTACTACCTACTATTTTTTAAACAGTGGTTTGGAAATGATAATTTTCGTTTTTTTGAGTGGTGCTGGCCCGAAAATAAGCATTTCGTTGGCCTCGTGATTAAAAATATACATGGAACTTGGTAGGATAACTTCCCCCCTAGACAATTGTTCACCCCTGGATCCAAAAATACCAAAGAAAATAATATCAGATAAGTACATTAGCCTTTACATGAGCTGTTGTTTTTCAACCCAAATGACGCATTTTTTGGAGGAGTTGCTCATATATATCGTAATTGAAAAATATACTTGACTGAAAGAGCAATTGATTGAACAGAAAGGTACTGAAGGGAAAAACGTGTTAAAGTCTTGACTAGCACTTTGCACCTGCATCCCAAACGTTACAGCAGTGAATATTTCATGGTGACACGATGGCCAAACTACCCCAGGGCGTTTTCGCCGATCAAAACATTTATGGTGCACACGTCGCGCCAGAGCTCTATCCATAACTCCTGACAGAAAGTAGAATGGTTGTGGGTGGCATTGATGTACGTAACACAATACAGTCACGACCGTAACTTTGAGTAAGGGGAAATATATAGACAAAAAATCAATAATCTATTTTCAAAACGAAGAATAAAGTGGTATAAATCACGGTTGTTTAAGTAGAGCGGCTACTCTGAACTCCCCGCGCAAATATGTCATTCATACCGACCAATTTGATCACATGCTCTCTAGTAATCATGTGATTGGATGAATGGTGAGTTTCGTTTTGTTTAGCAAACAAACTTGAAAACCTATGTTCAAAACACGCCTTGGGGCATGCCAGCCTGACAACAAATGGGCTCAACCATTGTGAGGGGCCCAACGCGCTTGAATGCAGGTGCATAAAAGCACAGCACTTCCGCCGGAACCCCTGCGGCTGCGCCTGCGCACTGTTGTCCCTGTCCCGCGATTGTGGAAACAGCCCGAGGCCAGATACTCGTAATAGGTGAACATGCGCCCCGCGCCAACGTATTGTTACCAGGAGTCAATTTTTCATGAGTCCCTCTTGCTAATATGTAATGCTCCTTAATGGACTCGGGATATTTTAACTTTTCATGTTTGTTGCTTGAGTTATAAACTATATTTGTTATGCACTACGCAGGTGCAGAACATCGCGAAATCTACAGAGGATGAACTTCATCTTGTAGATCAGTTACAGCGATAAGCATTATCAATTTTGAATCAGCCTAACGATCTATGCGGCCTTGGAACAAGTAAATCGCACCGTAGGCTTCCCTGTCCGTATTCTGTGATGACTATCCATGCGTATTTGATCACGAATATTCAGACTGGTATGGTTAATGAAAACAGAATTTTACAGGGCTATGATTATACCCAGCGGGTGTTATGAATCTGGAATTAAGACTTGGACTTATTAAGCAAATAATATATATACCGGGTCCTGAAAGTATCTAGATGTTTATCATGTCCACGTGTACGCACTAAATATTTAAGCTAATCTATGATCCATTATTCACAGAAGAAGCATATGGGAAAAAGAATGAAAAGTAGCCCTTTGATTAATAATTGTGGTTAACACAACAATCCATAATGCAGACTATGTAAACATCGTCAAGAGCAGCGTGTGATTAATAATCATATCATGGAATGTGCTTGAAAGCAAACCTTTATTTATGTTAATACTTGTGTCATTCTCCTCCGCTTCGATTATTAAACTGGACTAAGCCTACTTCACAAACATTGAATTTTTCATGTAGATTCGGGAAACACTGAGGGCTTATAACGGCGTTGTCATGAATAATGTTTGATCAATTCTATTTGTGTCGCCACCTACAAATGCACATCAAACATGGTACCACATGAAAGGTGTCGGGAATGAGAAAAGGTGAGTTGGATCGATGCGCTTATGCTCATGTTTTAGAGTGCAGCGACATCAATGTTTCGTACATTCATACTCTTAGATATCTATATTCTTACGTTAGTTATCATTATAACATAATGAACCAGAATAGACCCTATTACATTGAAACTGAATTCATTTACACCATGCTGTGGGTATAAACATTCAGTTGATGCTACGGTGCTATTGATATAATTTTCACACTTTAAAAAATACATAAAAGCTTCGCCAACTACACAGCTATACACCCTGCGCAGTGGTGAGTCCTGGGACTGATCCATTTCGCCAGCTCTTGTAAAACAGAAACTAGTTTTTATTCACCCTGGCCTTGAGCAAGTGTCTGGTTGATTCTCTGTCTGTGAATTGGACCGTTCTAATCCAGTAACGCCCGATTAGTGACGACATGTCTGTGTGAGAGAGATTCGAGCTGCGCGAATCGAGTGACTCGGACGAGGCGACATGTGAAGCGATTCAGGCGTACTGGTCAGGCAGAGAAATTGTTCTTTGATAGGAGGAGGGTAAAGTTCACCTTCCACAGATCCAAAGCTTGCCAAGTTCAGGATGAATCCCCGGGGCTTGGCTGCGAAAATGTTCAATAGGATACTGTGGCTATATACGACTCCCTTAGAGAGGAAAATGGCCATATCCTATGAACTCCAGCCTTGTGTTCATTCATCAGTAATAATCTTAATTATTTATGCCAAAGCTAGTTAATATCCAATATAAATCAACATTATCAGCATGCATCTTTTTAATTGTAATAAACCATTGTTCGCATAACTTTCCTTCGATTTTGCGCTTGGGGAAGAAGTAGTAGACCAGACACCAGAATTGATATTTATATATACTTCGAGGATATGATACGCGGCAGTCAACACCATTGTTATGTTGAGGCATCTAATTTATAGCTAACCTATCCAGATGTATATAATATACCAGGGTGAATATTGCCCCATCGTTTTGCATTATGAGACCATAGAAAGGGCAGGCCCAGCTGTGATACCTAGTTTGCGTGATAACACTAAAGATGCAGTGGCGAACCACGAATTGTATCATCAGTATTTGCCATTCCTGTGGGTGCTAGAATAACATGCGATCTAACTGTTAACATCCAGCGCACTCCCAGAAGCTTTTGCTGTCCAGAAGGGCTTTCACGCTCGCTCTCTCCATCTCACTCCAAAAGTCATCATATCATAGCCCCTCCGGATCCACTGTATCCGCAAGGTCCCCAGAAAAGATATACGGCGACCCAGAGTCCCTAACCCCGTGCATCTCTCGCTACAAGCCATCTCAATCCCCGATCTCAACACATACACCCAACCGAGTCACCAAGAGCGCCAAGATTGATCAACGTCCGCTCGCGCCACCTGGCCCGTCCTACACACACTATTAATCTCGGGAGGACTCTCGCAGCCGAGGCAGAGGAGTCTGAGTCGGTGGCGGAGATGGGATCAGTTGCTCTGGCGGCAGTGCTTGGAGAGGTTGTATTAGACAAGAAGCACCAGCTTTCTTCCAGTTAGCTTCCATAGCCTAAACCACTGACAGTCCAACACAAGGCCATTGAAAGCTACTCAACATAAACACTCTTAGCCTCTCTTGATCTAGAGCTGTCAGAGCCGGATCCTTGATGCACCCAGGGGAAACTATAAAGGCGTTTCCCGCTGCATTGCTTTACATACAATTGGATCAAACTTGTGAACACTCGGCGCAGCATTAAAACATTATTTTTAGGATTGTAAAACTATCGAAGATTTCAGAACTTTGAAAAACACCAAGGAACACACGAAAGGAATTTATCTGGCAATCTTTTTCTTTTGTTATCAAGGAATGCTCTTCTGAATGGAGTTAAATCACTCAATCATGGATCCAAGTAAAACGATCTGATTTTCCCCACCTGGTTATTTTCTTTATGGTGACTAGGGGATTGATTAACACCAGGAACAAGTACCAGCTGGAATTGGATCTTTACAATAACAGAAGGATACTTGTGTATCTGTCAAGAGGCAGCCATTGTAAAGATTACACCACAGTAACTTTACACCACTAAGTCTGGGATAGCCGACTAGTCTCTCCCTCTTGAATGGACTAGTACTGTTGGAACATCTGCTTCTTTGACGTGTACATGTACATTGGATTCTCCCTCATATATACTAAATCACTTATTGGTATTGCATCTTTACACTCGCCCAATGCTATACCTGCCTCTTTATAAAAGGTAGACATAATATTCACAGCTGCATTAATAGGTATTAAAGGCATCTCTTGCCATCTGTATGACCAGTACGACTATATCTCTCTGATTGGTTACAGGATATTCTAATCCTATCAACCGGCAAATTTCATAACCTTCCGAATGTGTATGCTGTAAATAGCGCATGAGAAAGCTTGACCACATATGCTTGTAATAATATTATTGTCTTTTTAGGCCTTATCACTGTCGTCCAAGTAGACTCGAATTAAATAATCGCACTACCATCAAGAATATCACAAATAGAATATACAGAGTCCCTTTGCCTATGACAATTCTGGGCTTATATTACTAAAAGACTGCTTTAACAGACGTAATCACAGACTTAGTGGATATACCAGCAGCTAATCAAGGTGCCAATTAACACTTCGTATGAGGTGACCTTTTCAGGGAAGCTCTATTAGGGTTAGTTGCCTCCCCATCTAAGTTACTTATTCTTGCTTAAACAAGATAGGTAATTAACCTAGATCACCGCCGCGCCGTCCTCCGTTTTCTTGTTACTACGGCCAATTCTTGTTACCAAGCAACATTCACTGGCCAAAACAGCAACGCCCTCTTAAGCCGTGGTGGTGACTGACTGCCCTACACGATCATTGATCTGGAAACAGGCTCCAGGACAGGCTGGCCTTTAGTGATAAACCTTGCCAACAGGCGGCCCTCTCGTGCTGTATTAATGCGATATCATCACCAGTCGCTCTTGGCAACGCATCTTCGCCCACTCCCCACATCCCTTTGGATTGTATGCCCAGAGAAAGGCATTGATTAGATGAATAATAATTGAGCCGTATACGCATTGGGGGTCGCAGTTGTCGTCACGATTTGGAACTGGTTCAGCGCCCTTAGCTCAATCAAGAGGACTGGCAGCTGTGAATGCGATGATTCGATTCACTCACATGCAAAGAGACCAGCTGTATGTACTTTAGTACATAGGGAGAGTGTGCATGTAAGAGGATATGCACCAATAACCCCCGCATTCATGTATACATCAACGCTGGTGTAGCTCACTACAACGGATAAGCCGCCCGTATTGTAGCATCAAGTGATATTCAAATGTAAAGATCACAACCCCTACCAGTACAAGAGTCAGACATGTTGCTGTATGCATAACAATGCTGTGCGCTCGTGTCTAGTTATACCACCAATACAAGTCACACATTAAATAATAAGGCCTGTGTCAGAAGGAGTGGCCGAGGACGTTTTAGAGGACATGCATTTCTGTCTTATCAATTAGGCGAATGTAGGATCGGAATGTACTAATCACCTTTCTGGAGTCCTCATATCGGAAGGAAAAGGCTGAACATAAAATCTGGTTGGATGTGTCTTTTCTCCCTGGTGGAAATTCTGCTGGTCTTCTCATCTCTTTCGGTACTTTACCTGTGTTCCCAACTTCGACCACTGCACAAGGGGAGTTCAAAAGCCATTTTCCTCTTTGCAGTTGTCTGAAGTACTTCGCCTTGATCAACTCCATGAAGAAGGCGAGAGCTCACTTCTAGGCTTCTAGTAACGAGAGGGAGCAGACCTTCATACCATATCGTCTATACACTGAGTGATTCGGATACGGCAACAGTCATTTGCCTATGCATGAATGCAATACTGGAAATTATCTTACTTTTAAAGAATCCGCTATTTGAAGCACTATAGGTGCATAGCATAGTTAGGTGAAGTGATACTAGTGATAAGGAGGGCATAATAGAAAAGGGAAGCGCTTGCAACAGTTAACTCTTGTACTGAAGGTGGAAGAATCGTTTGTTACACTAGACGCTTGCAATCGCACGCCTTTTGGATCAAGGCAGCACGACCATCCTGTGGAGAAAATTATGTTGGATCTTTATATGGATACCAAGATGACGGGTGTCGGTGGACTTAAGGGCAAGTTTGGCTATTCCAGCCTCCTCCACGAGCTTCTCTTTCTCCTCCTG
Organism: Sthenelais limicola; assembly: GCA_942159475.1. Lineage (NCBI taxonomy): Eukaryota > Metazoa > Annelida > Polychaeta > Phyllodocida > Sigalionidae > Sthenelais > Sthenelais limicola. The sequence continues at coordinate 93,227,591 of OW804097.1, read as the reverse complement.
TGTTTAACTACATTCACCAGAGCAGCAGGTGAGTACTGGAACCATGTGTACTGATCGTACATCATATGCTCGATACAGTGGCACCCGAAAAAATCCCCCGTAAGGGCATTAAGAAAGGGCGTTACTGACGTCTGAGAAAGAGATGATTGTTATGCTGTAGAAAAGATGGATGGGCTGGGGGAATAGAATAAGAGGGGATCAACAGGCTAGAGCTTGGGTAAAGGACATGGGAAAGGGCATTGGGAATTATTTCGAAGAAGAAACATGGATAAACACTTACTCAAAGAAAGTGGATTACAGATGAAGCATGGAAAACACCTCTCGTGATCTATACACTCCCGAACAAAGAGAGGCTTATAGTTTCCTATAGAAATGTAAGCTTGGTCGGCATTCCTCGATTTTTGAGGATTGGGGGATATTTCTTGTTAAATTTCTTGTTAAGAATGAGAAGTAAGATTTAAAATAATTTCAGTATGTTACGATGTGAGGGTATAGTCATCTATATAAAAAGCGACATATGGGGTAGATGCGATCGATCGATCGATCTATCTATCAATCAATAAACCAAAAATCTTTCTGCAAACACTAGTCGCAGAATTCAAAATGTCACTACCGACATAATACATCAAGTCTTCTTTGAGGTTGTGAGGAGGAGCCTTTATTTGACATTCGGTGGGATTATACAAAGGCCGCAGTGCTATCTGGCAAAAGGTAGAAGCGATCGTTCGGGTGGCTGGAGGTGGAGGTGTTGGTGAGGAATCTGTGCAGACATTTATTCACTTGGTGCCAGCATCGTGAGCACGTGGATGGTGTGAAGTCAAGGGTGGTGGCAAGAAGGTGAGGCCGAGGGTAATAGGCGGGGTCAGAATTCAAGGGGTGGTCCTTCCATTAGTCATATAAAGGACGGATGGAGCAATACAAGTGGGTTGGGAGCCAGGATTCTGTGCAGAGAAGGGGGCCTGAATGGCTGCGATATAATGTGGGTGAAGGGTTCTCAAAGAGGCAGGGTGGGAGCCATCTTAGGGTTTAACCCAGCCAGGTCAACGATTTTACATTGGCTTCCATTGCTGTCAAGAGCAGGAATTTCCGTTAATGAGTTTTGACAGAGATAAATGGTGGATTTTCATAATCTTTCTTGCATAGAAGCAGGACTAAAAGCATAGGTAGAGGCAGAAAACAGCGCGTATGATTGATGCCCAGGTAAGCGGCTTGATTTGGGGTTTCCCAACCAATCATTATGCAGAATGGTTCCTCTGCACAGTGCCTCGCTGTGGCTATTTGCTGGTCAATGGATGAGAGGGAAGTGTATGATGTGTGTAAGGATTCAGGGTCAGCATAAGGGTATCTATTGTATGCAATACAATTCAAAGGGTGCCTCATGGCTGGAGATCAAAGATCATAGGTAACACTTCTGATACTAAATAACAAACTGGTTCTAGAATAGAACTTAGGTTAAATGGAGTTAGGTATACATAGGTGTTTTATCGAGCTTCTGGCTTGGTGTTCTTGTACACAAATGCTTATAGTTAAAGGACGAATACATAAAAGATAATATATCAACAAGAACGATTTTAGTGGTGTATAGTACATATATTACGCAAGATATCAAAAGAAATGGCACGGATCTGTTAAATCTTGATGTAGACATCAAAAGCCTATTAGAACTAGGTGACCCTTCACTAAAGCTATTATCCACAAAGTCGCTGCAGCCTTATTAATGCGCAGCCGGTATCTTCTGAATTCATAAGATCTAAAGGTGGCACACCTGTTGTCGTGTAGGACCACAAGGCGGCATACAAAGCAGGGTGTTAAAAGGTAGCGTGCCTCTTTTACAAGCATTCAAAGAATAGGAATATATCTGTAGCCTTCCTGCTTTGAACAGGGACCTAAAGTGAATGCAACAGGCATTTAGAGTGGCACCGTTGCCCCTACTACCTTAACAGGTCTCTGATCTGGAATTGCGTTTTGATTTAAAAGTTGCAGGCCAAAACAGAGCCTGTGTAGAGGTTACAAAGGTGGCTGTTGCTTTGGAAAGAAATACATAAAGAAGATAAAGGTCACAACTTTGTTTTCGTAGAGCCATATTTTAATCATTCCTCCGCCAAGTTTCTCTACTTCTGGTTCCATCAATCAGGTGTAATGATCGTCGGCAAATAAATTATATGTTGGGTCCAAGGCGTGAATCAATTTTAGATCAATTCGTGGAGGTCTGCTGTTGGTGAACAAATTGAATTCCAAGCCTGGTGTCTTAGCAGTGGCTGCTTTGAGAACAAGTAACAGTGACATTTAGCAGTAACAGGGCTTGTTATTACTGTTAACGGTTACATTGTTTTACTGTGGTCTTATTGCGTTTCCCCAGAGGAAACGTCACAGTTCTACAGTCACTTTTAGCAATTTATTAAGTTATTCCATGATGTGTTAAATAAAGTCTCAAGACAGCTGTTAATGTGGGGTCTTTATGGGACACCTATGTATATATTATATATATAATATATACATAACAGTATAATACAATGTATTGAAATTTGAACATAATCCACTCAATGTTAAGGAACTTATAACATCTTGAACATGGCGATCTCTTGGGACTCGACATGCCAGGTGCACAAGGCTCAAGATTAAGCAAGCAGGCATGTTTGAATCTAATATCAAGGATATTCAACTTATCCACCTGAACTAAATTAGATGAGATCTAAGTGATGGTTTCTATGGCTCATAGATATATTTCATGACTTGTGCAATTATTTGTGATTTCATGAGGGTTTGAAAATGCCACATCAGTCACCCAACAATCAAGCTGTATACAACTGCTTAAAACCCCAACTTACATGTGAGTCTTCGAGCATCACCGAAATATTCAAGGAGATAGCCATTGATACATACATATATGTTATTCGATTATAGTTTTGCAACGCCACAACCATGCATGCACTACACCTTTAACGTTTCTGATTCCGGGTTTGTAGGGAATACTTTCCATCGAAATTAAATTTCCAGAGTAGAACTGTAAACGCTTAATTGCTTTCGTGACGTTCCAATATTTGTCCTCAGTGGTTTGCATGCTCATTTTCTCCTGCTAGAGGTACAGAGTAACATGATAGTATGCCATGGCTGGACCATACTTCACAGTGCTCCATTTGCTGCGAAACAGCCTGAAATAACTTTCACAGAGACAAGTAATAACAATCTGGTGTTAATCATCTGTCTTTGGTGACATGTAGTTGGGCTGACAATACTAAGCTTCAGTCGTTAAAGAAGGACAGATAAAGATCCCAGGTACATTGCCAAAAGCGCACCAGCAATTGATTATCGGCGAGAGGACATACAGTGGAACCTCTCTTTTTAGACCACCCTTGAGACTGAATGATTTTAGGTCTCATAGCGAGGTGGCCTCTTTAGATTGCTATAAATCTAATAAGAGGGAATAATTCGGGACTGGGAAAACTGGTCTTAATAGAGGGGTGGTCTCTATAAAGATGTGGTCTTTATGTGAGGTTCCACTGTATATAGAAATAGAAGCAATGTAGAATGAACAATGAAGCTCTTGAGAGTATGGTAAAATGAAGTATGAAATGCTATGGGCAGTGTGTTGGAGTTAGTTGGTTGGGGGGGGGGTAGGAGGGAAAGGGGGGGGGGCGGGAAGGAGGTGAGAAAACAAGCATTATTGGCTTAGAACGGGGAGAGAGATGATCATGAGTGTGGTCAGCTCTGGTAATCTTATTGTTCGCTCTTACCCTAGGCTGCAGCTGGATGATTTGGAGCTCAGCCAAGTTTCCTAACACCCATTCAGTAAGCTTATACCTCCTCTTACCCTCCCTCCATCTATTCCAGCTCCTCATTGCCTAGTCCCAAGGTCGGAAGGGCCTTAATGTACAGACGTATATAACAATGGACCAGTGAGCATGGCAAAAGTATAGCGCATACCGTATTATCACGGGGTTAGATATAGGCCCGGTGTAGCTCATAGATTGTTTCATATTGCTCATCCTTTCCTGTTCAATTCATACCCGATATTCCATTACCTCCGTATAACGTATACTCTGTATACAGTAGCTATATGCTAACACTATCAGCACCTCAGACCCAGACAAGTATGTAATTCTATTCTATGGACCCTGACTCCCCGCTTCAAAGGGGGAAAAAACCTTACACAAGCTCTTGATGGTTGTATGAATGGTAGGTGGAAAGTCTCTGTATGTAGAGGATAGGACGTAAGTACGTCAGTGCGTGCTACGGTGGAGGACAATGTTATTTTAGCTATACAGCTATCTACACAAGCAAATTTACACAACCACCCCAGATGGAAAGGTCAGTCCCACTAAATTGATACATTCAGCCTCCTAGAGGAAACGGTCCTTAACCACCTACATACCACTACTACTACACCTCTCCCCTCCCATTACATGTCCTTCCATTCCTTTCGGTCTCCAGCTCCCTTCTATATTTGTTTCTACGCCGTCTTGGAGTCTGTACTAGCGTCTAATAACTCCACGTTGTGAGGAAAGAGTTTAAAAGGAGAAAGGCGCATAATTTCAGAAGAGGCTAAGAAATCGTTCTCCGCGGGGGTTGTTATTAGTGGAGCCATGTATATCTAGCATAATAATAGTTCTCAATACCCTCTATTCAGCCCCATCCCTTAATTTTAATTTCTCTACATCTTCCCCAGAAGTAATAAATCAACCCTTTTGAGTGCATTTACCTCTACTGCCACTTACTCACTACACTAACCTTTAATTTAATCTTTATTAACACAGCCGGTAGTTTGCCTATTGTGTCGACCCTGACAATGTTATTCCCAATATGGCAGCAGTAGTGAGGAATAAGGGCTCGGTGCCAATTCTATCTCCATTATGTATTCCCTTTCTGTGTTTGATAGCTGCTCATTACCCCTTTTGGCATGTCTTTCAGTCATACATAATACATAGTTAACCTTCTCAATGAGGGGCCCTGCCTAGCAAAGGAGGGTCATGTTATCCAGGTGTAGCCTTTTCATCCTCAGACATCAAGGTCCTGGAGCCTAACTTATCTGATATTACATTACATCATGAGTAATAAATGATCATTCCATTGATGCTATGAACCCAACACACTTTGTGACATATGTGGCTTTATGAGTGATGTCACCATGGGTCGACATTTCAATGACAATCTAACCCATAATCACCCATAATCACCTCAATATAAATTCTAGCCATGCTGATCGATTACGGTTTTCCATAAATTGAAACGATTTTGCTAGGAATGGTGCATAATTTGTCTTTCTATTAATTAATCTCCAGCTTTGCAAAACCCATCGCGGTAAAACCGTTCTAATGCCAAACTAATTTCCGACACTAATGTTGTGCCAATGCTTCTGGGACGAAGTAAGATGGGATTCCTAGAGTTGGCACACGATAAAACGATGTGCGTGTGTTTGTGAATGAAGAATGTGTGCGCATGTGCAAGCTGACTTGGCGGGGGAACAGCCGGAAGAGGAGATACCAGCTATTTCCGTTATAAAACTTAACTATCTTGCTAGAACTTTAATGCTGTTTTAAGGCTTAGTGCCATATTAATTGATTCAAGGGCGCTATAAAACTTGGAGATGAATATATTGCATGGTTGCTTATGCGGGTACATTCCCTCAAAAGTCTATTTAAATCATATTTACCGACTGACTTATAAAGAGCCAGATGGTTGACCAATGGAACACAAAGTAGGAATAACCAGCTAGCGTTCTGGAATTATGTAAACAGCCAGGTTGTCTTGGCAAATGTATAGAAGGTCATTATTGTCATCATTTATATTGATATTTATTGGCTTATGTATGCAAATGCAGTGTTATACCACCTCCATGCACACAGCAAGGGATTCTATAGGTTCCGGCAAAGGCTCACACTGGCCCTATGACTAGTCTTTTAGGCTGAGTGTGCACATTATGAATTGCTTTATAAGGAGAATAGCTCGTTCTATGCTTGTAAGGACTTAGTGAGAAGATAAAACCAATCCTGTAATTATTCTCACAAATGACGGTATTAATGATTGTAATGGTAATGAACCAATAATGTCTGTAAACTCACTTCATTAACACTGTGGAGACACAAAGAAGATGAAATGGCATTATTTGTGACTGGGCTGAGTTGGTGTAGGCTTTGCTGATTTAATCATTAACGCCTGGGGAGCAGAAATAATTCATACCTCAAACATATCAATAGCAGGATCCTAATGAGCAGGCTCAGTGAATGCCACCAACTGACAAAGATCCAAAGCCTTGCAGGTCCGGATCAATGATTCCTGATGCGGTCTGAATCAATGTTTGAGATGTGATAGCACATCAAAGTCCGAGGCGGCAGCTCGCTGCGTCTTATCCCACCCGCCTGTTTACAGGTGCCGTGGGCTGTGGGCTGGAAAGAAGGAGGGTGGGGGGAGGACAAGGGGAACGGTGGGGAACGGGGGCGAACACATCCATGCAGTCCATTGTTCATGCAGGCTGACTCAAGACGAACTGTAAGCCAAACTCCTCCTATATACGATTCGAGGTCGAGTGAATCCATGCATTCCCACCTAAGTTGAACCACAACGGTACTATGTACTTATACAAAAAATCGACTTCTCAACCTTCTAAACTAATTTGGAATTTAAGTTATGCGTTTGATATTATCAATCTTTGGAAAGTGTTGCGTTCTTCAGATATTAGTGAGCTATTATTCAATGGTCGTCCTTGGAGTAGACAGATATATCCCAGCCTTTCCTCTCCATACATTCTCTCCCCGCAGGAAAAGCAATGAAGAGTCTACCCCCCCCCTAATCATTTTGATCAAAGTGGTCATAGTCATTCTAGTGTAAAAGAAATTGGTCTTCCACAAATTGCATTTTGATTGAATTTACATGTTGTTTGGATGTCTTGAACTTAATCATTGTGTTATAAAATCAGACAATTTCATCTTTGTTAACATGCCAATCACAGGTTGTTATTGTTTGGATTATCTTTTCTGTCACCGATGTTGTTGATTAGGTGTGCTGTGCTTTGGACAACATGTACTGCATATTCTTACACACGCATTCAGTGTGAGGTATGACTAATCCAGTTCGCTCCCCTTCTGAACCCATACCTACCTTCCCTCCACACCGTCTGCCATTCCCACAACCTCAGCATGACCAGCAACGCTAAAAACCTGTCTGGATGGATGAAGGGAAAGGGAGGAAGGTGGAAAACATGGCATTCAAACATGAATTCCTATGTGAGTATCATTCATTGGCACGAGAATCTGTCAAACAAACCAAACAGGGGTGTGGAAATTGTCATAGATCATGGCATCGAAGGCATTTTTTCCACACCCAACATGAAATCATCGAGCGAACTGGTATTTCTTCAGAGCTTTCTCTTTTTCATTTCATACAGTGCCTAATCGGGGGCACTTAAATTGAAAATTGAGATGTGGCCAATGAGTTTGTGCATGGTATTCTGATATCGGTCTTTTCACCATGCCCTTGCAGTCTTAACATTTAAAGCACTTCAATGATTGACGGGTCATGTGCATGGAACCATTGGAATTAGCATAGGTGAACAACCTTGAACCTGATGAACTGTATTAAAAAGTCTGAAATATATTTAGGTGATATTTAACTCAGTGACAGTATTGTAGAACAGGTTCACTTAATTAATTGCGGCTCTAAATATCACCACATTCTTCAGCTGGTAATTGCCACGTTTCTGTAGGCCACACCAACTTGAACGCTGCCGTTAATAATTTGGTATCACGATGTCGATGAGCTTCATGATGAAAGTTTATCCTCAAACCTTTCCTTCAAATACGTATTTTTGATTAATATTGAGGTGGTATTTCGGAGGATATATAATATATACTTATTGCGTATCCTAAATTGTGGAGAAAGAACGTCAGCTTGGGTGTTATCGTCTACCCATCCCTACCGCCTTCTGTTGGAGGTTGAAAGAGATTAAAACAGGAAGCATGTTTCGTACACTGACTCGTGGATTGGTGAGGATGGATATAAAGGATCCTTGCAACGGCTACTTCTCGATTCCTCCATTGTCAGAGAGGTGTTGGGGAAGCTATTTCAAACGTTAACTAGAATCCATGCGTTTCACCCGTCTGCCCCTTATCTCCATCCTCTTTATGTGCAAACGACCGGAGGTATTGACACTCTGATGCCAACAATAGAACAACAATGAGACACGCCAGGGGGTAGGGGCTTCACTAAGTCCCCCGTGGTGTGATTTCTATAGCACGTGTTCACTGAACCACCCCTTCTTCCGCTGATACTGACACTCCGAACGTCGTAGCTAGCTATCAATTATAGTCCCGACATCCGGCGGATGACAGTGTGACTACGCGCATGCAGCATCCACCATGTTAGGACCTTGGATTCAGCAGCCGGAAGATCCTGCTTCTATGCATGGTGGGGGTAAAGTCGTTCATGGATAATAGGAGGGAAGAGAGTTGCTCTGAGCAGGTTAAGGGTTAGCTAAGGCCTCAGGTCAAAGAGATTGGGGATCAAAGAAGACCAGTGGAGCATCCTTGGCCTGAGAGGGAGATGGGATATTAGAGTGGCGACAGAGTTCCTAGCAATCAGACCTTGTGCTGCAGGAGCTGATAAGGATGGGGATAATTGTATCTCACAGCACGGGAATTTATACCCGTGTGAAAATCAATCAAACAGCAGGCATAATCTCATGAATTTGACTGATAGTGGATGATCATTAGGTTCCATGCAGTGAGGATCGGAAAAAGGTCAAAACTCTATGGCAGTATTTAAAAGAATATCAGAAGGTTGTATATTTGAACCCCACATGGGCCTGATTGGGGAGACTGTGCCATCCAGTCAAGATTCAGTCACTAAAAGATTGCGACTTTGGGGTTTGTTCCTACATAAGTAGGCCAGTGCCTACAGCAGATAGCAGCATCGCAGGTGTCCTACTTTAGTAGGTGAAAACACAAATACGTTAGAAATATTGCAAACCAGAATGAACCACCACAGACAAGATAGACGGTAGTACAAAATAGGTAGAGAAGTAGGATGGCTCAGATAAAATGGAGAGGGTATCCCAACAGAAATATGCGATAAGAAGTGACGAAAGCACAAATGATGTTCTCAGTTTGTCCTGGTTGAAATATATTTTTATTTTACTCAGGACGCGTTAATATAGATATGACAATACTCTTAGCAATGAGAACGCTACTTCGTGCAGTCGAAATATGTGCATGGACATTAAACATTCCGGCTATTACACTGATCTGATATTCCCCGTGATACTACCTTCAGGATTTGAATTTATATAAGACGCCAGTTGACTCTTTTTCTTCCCCAAGTGTAATATACAGCCGCAGAAAATACACCGACCAAATACCTGAAAGAAACGCTTAATTGAACTAGAGGTTCTTGTATAAAATGAAGGTCCACTGTACAGTATATCTTTGGGTCCACTTCGAAAAATAGGATCCAACCATACGTATGGGCTACCCACCCTATATAGTATTGTAAGCCAATATAATAATGACAGGGAACCAGGAGGTGGCGGTGGGTGGGGGCTTTCAGCTAAGTTAAGGAAGTTCATCTTCACTTAACCCCGTCCTCACTCATCCCACTCAAACTTAACAAGGTTGGTACCGCCATTATTCTTGTTCGTCTCACTCATGCATCTGAATGTGAAAAGACAGCGTCAAAACGGAAGGCGGCAGAAACGCATTAACAATAGCAATTTTTATATACATACATGTACGGCACAAAGATCATAATCTATGGCGATGATTTATCATTTGATATTCCGAGCAATGATACTTTGTCTACCATGTTGATCATCTCAAGAAGGCGCATACACGTAGTCAAGCTGTATTACTTCTGGGAATATCTATCTTGATATTGGCAATGTTCTAACAACAGAGATATGTTTTGGAGGCATCAAATGTGGAATGTCACGTTAATGCACGGCATAATGAAAACAAATATGAAGTTGAGAACACCGGACGTAGACCGAAGTAGTTAGCTAATCTTAGTGAGACGGACAAACGTTCCCTTGCTCACAGAAATGGAGAAGAAAGAGAGGAAAGTGTCGACCTAACGATATTACCCAAGTGATGACGATCACAGAAATGAGCCTCACCAGTTTTTTGCCAGACTTTGAAAGAGGATACTCCCCGAACTTATATTCAGACCTTACACCTCAAGAAGACGTAGAACGTGATCGAACATCTTGTATTTTCATTATTGATACATATAATTTGAGTATTGATGAAAACGCTGGGTTGTGGTGTACAATCTTGTACTTGAAGTTGAGCGACAATCAAGTCTAGCTTCTCTGAACATAATTGTAGCAGAGGAAAACAGGGTGCATGACTACCCATAACTGCTGGTTGCAGGTGGTCTGTGAATAGGCGAAGAAATTCCTTATTTCCCACGAGGAAAGTAATGTGTTTACAGGCTCAGTTCTTTAACGTTAAGGGTTGAGCTGTGCGAGTGGAGAATGGAAGCTTTGACAACTCCTTTTTCCTTAGGGGTTAATTTGTTAAGTAGAATGATGAGGATGCGAGGAGTAGGGTTTTCTGTAAGCCGTACTGTCGCACCTTGAGGCCATTTTATATGTGATGTAATGAATCACGTGGCTACTCACATGTGTGTGCTGGTGGTCACACAATTAAAGGTTTCCACACATCGACTCACAAAAATTTAATTTAATATCCACGCCAACCCAATCAATAGTATGCTCCGTGGACCGTGTCGAATTAATGACACAGTTTATCATATCTACTGATCAATCTATTGAACCTGATAACATATTTCACCTGACATGATAAACATATTTCAGTATTAGGGTTTGGTTAGGTGTTATTCGATGAAAAGATAGTGTTATATAGTAGCGATCGATACTGACATTAAGTTGGTAAATATCTATAAGGAATCGATCGTCAATCGTATTCCAAAGAGGTTGTTTAAAGTTGTCTTACTTTTTCATAGCCATGCCATTCCTTTTACTTACTTTTCCTGAAACGATACGTGAACACATACTTCAGTAGACCTAGCCTCTACGTATATATTTCCTCTAAGATTAATCCCCTAATGACGTCTCCCTATAGCATCCTATAATAATCAGCTTATATATGCAGTTGGTCTTACATAACTGCCTTTGGTCCTTATAATGAAACATCTCTTCTGACCAGCGAGACTTGCCATTGTGATAGGATGCCCACGCACAGTGTTCAGCATCCCATATCCAGGCCCCAGGGAAGATTTAGATATTAAATGGCCAGAGCAGATCCAGCGCAGGGATTTCAACAGCTAATCTAGGCGATAACAGGGACGATATCAGTTCATTTGTCGGCCAATCGTCCCTGCTTCCGTAAGGCACCTCGGGGCCTCATTAGAAAGTCTCCAGAAATGTAGCAAAGCAATGTAAACAACGACTGCTTATCTTCCCTCCCGAGGCACGCATATGCCGGAAGGATATCGGGGTTATTAGTCTCATGAAGAATAAAAATATTTTAAGAACCGTCGGTTTCGCTATAATTGGGCACCAGAGGACGGTTTATAAGGATAATCGGTCAAGAGATTTTTGACTATATTCGTTTCCTTGATTTGTTTCAGGCCTCCATGAATTTAATTAAATGGAGTTTCTAGTAGATTAACTTTAATGTCACTAATTAGAAAATTGCAAGGAATGTTCTTATCATCCAAACTAGGGCGATTAATGCTACGTATTTGCCTGTCGTCTAGATCTATCACAAATCTTCAGTATACTAATGTAGCTCTTTCTAGGCTTGGAGAAAATAGCCTCTGCAGTTTCCGCTTTACCCACTCATCATATATATTCCTTTAAATTTCTGTTCTCTTTAAAATCCTTAAGTCCTGCCAATAACCTGAGGTGATGGCATGACATTTATTGTTCCTCTGGTCCTTCAAGTTACTACCTTTGATGTCATTTAGCGTCTGAACTTCGCAGCATCAAAAAGCTGCTGACTCATTGTCAGCGTCCTTGCACCTGCTACTTCCGGCTGTATCGAATGCCAGGCTCACGGGTCAACTACACCTGGTGGAGGTATCGGGAACAACTGTATTTGGCATCAATATAAACCTGATCAGAGAGGGCATTTTTTTTCACGTCAAACAAACACGTTTTTAATCAGGAAAAGTGTGTTCGTGATGAAATTGCATTGGAACAGTAATCAATGTTGAATAAATAGGACCATGTACACGCTACTGATCATCAGGTCGTTTTATTTAGAAGTATATATATGAGTTTGTGTGATGGGTTAAAGCGCTAGTTATTTATTATGCATTCATTACCGTCAGTACCGCAACCATGGACAATGGCTCGGCCTTACCTTTGTCATTTAAACCGGTGGCCCAAACTTCCTCTTCCTGTGTAGAGCTGGTAGGATATATGTCCAAACTGATACAGCCTGTTCGACTGCGTTTAGCTTGTGTTGTGAGGCATCTATACACCTATAATATACGGATATATTCAAGAATAAGAATGAAAAGCAGGTTCATATGAAAAGCCCGCTGATATAATATTATATTGTGCATATGCCAACATTATAGGTAACTTCCTGGTAAAATAAACATTTGGGATGGGGGATGAGGGATGGTGGGGGTGAAGTCAAAATTAAATCGAAAGAGAAATCGAGTCCTCCATGTCACGTTTTGTCTGAAATTTAAAGACATCGAGAGCAAAGGTGGGCATCATTTGAGAGCAAATAGTCTTAGTTGCCACGATTCTCAGTATATGTTTAAAGTTTGGATGCGGGTGTATTATCCAGTCAGCATTTTCAGTGGCTTTGAAATCTATCGTTTTTAAGAAACAAATGTTAAGCTGGGGACACGTTTACCAAGCATGCGGCAGAACAGCCGTTAGTTGCCTGTAGTAACACGAGAAATGCTCAAGAGAGTTGGTCACCACAAGGACACACTAATAAACATGGCTAATTGAGAAGGGATTGGGGCCTTAATAAATGTTAGTAGTTGGTCGCAGATCCATCCTCACCTTGGATAATAGATTGTTCGCATGCTGCAAACTAGCCGAAGACCTGTGTAAAGTGTGCGCATGCGTGAATAATGGGACAGAAAGACAAGTAAATAATGATAACGATAATGATCTGTCTCATGCATTTACCGCTTTGGGTGCCGGAAGGTGGGCGCTGTTTGGCCTAAGGTCGCCAAAGGTTGAACTGCAATGGGCGATAAACAAGAAACCTGAGGCATAAAAGACCCTGTGAAATGCAACGTGGGGAGCTCAGTCTCGTTTAACTCACGAGGACAATCACGAGGCTTGAATGCCATGGTGACGAGGCTTGGATGTTGGTCGGAGACATGAGAGAATTAATCAGACGTTGGTGTGTGAATAGGCTAGTCTGAATCTAATATCAAACATTTCACGTTCTCCTTTCAAGCTTGCTGACAATCAAAATCTGGTCCGAATGCCGTCTGCTTTTGTCAGACATATCAAATTCCTGCCATTTTGTTTCGGGCGCCCGAGAAATGGACTCCCTACTCTGTCTCCTCCACTCCTCTCTACTGGCGCAACCGGATCACTTCCGTTCAATGTTGATATGTTGATGGACATGAAAATCAATGATTGGGGTGGAGTGAAGCGATAGATAAAATGGGGACTGTTATAAAACACTCCCCGCTCTCACAGTCCAGGCCCTTCATCAAAGTCTCGCGCTGTATCATTTATTCCATTACGTGACCACGAGGTTTGGACGAGAGTTCAAGCCGTGCTTCACCCCAGCAGTAAATAAGGGCTGGTGCTCATAGGAATGTCGCTCACATATCTCACTAGGAGGTGTGAAAAGTGGGTGGTGTGAAAAAATGGCGTCAAAAGAAATATAACGGAGGTGATAAAAGATGGGCTGGCCACCATCCTTCAAAATCATAATATTAAAGCAACGCAATGTAATATCCCATTCCCTCTCTCATACGCATATATGAATGGTATACGTTTAACTGAAATGGGTCACTTTGTTCCGTTCTCCATCTTGCGGTATACTATTCAAATGGCGCCGATTTCTTATTCTCAGAATCCTCTCATATTTTTCTTTGGGATTATGCTGCCAAGCGAGTGCGAAGTAGTGGCAAATAAGGACCTACGACGTGTCTGAGGCAATGCGAACGGTATGGGTCTGGCTCTTTATAGTGTTCATCCCATTTGTGGTCATTTCAGCCACCCTGCGATAGACACTTGACCCAAATTCCCCAAAGCACCCCGGTAACCTCTCGCAGCGAATTCGGGAGGAATTTCGCCTATGATTGTCGGTCCACTGCCACACTCTTGAAGAACCTGTGACCGCCAAAGCCAATACCATGCCAATAGGTTTAGATGTTCCATCTCAAAGCTTTTGCGCAAAAGCCATTGCTATATGGCGTCTTTTCATGCAGTGATATTAGCAGCTGTTCGAGCGACTGCTATGGACATTCGTTTGATCTTTTCTTTAGTAGTCTCTACACCAATACACTTTTAAACCTTTCAATTTTTATGTGGAACTTTCAATTTAAAATATTCTTTATATGTACCTAAATAAGAAGTACAAATAGGAGCCAAATAGGAGCCATGAATCAGAAAGGAATTTCTGACATTCCTGCATGGTCCTTGAGCTTCTGATTCACGCTTGAAATGATCACTTTACAATAAAATGGGGGAGATCAGATGCATGACCATAAGTAAGATTTTTAATAGCTCTTGATGATCTAGCGATCGCTAAGAAGCCCTAAAATATTCTATTGAAAGTAACTACAACACGGTGGAAAAAGGGAAAATCAAAATGTATAGAGAGGCCTGGAAAATGGCTTGGCGATATAGCTACCTGGGACAGGTATCACTGACAAGCTCCCAGGACAGCTATGCAACTCGATCAAGAGGGCTTATTTATAATAACCTCCTTGAAACCTAAAAATGAACATGTAATCATTAACAGTGGATTAAATATCACAGATACAGTTTCTGTTTCAACGCAGTTGAAATTGTTATCATTTCGAAGACTGTATTATAATATTTCTAACAGTGTGTATTGAACTGAAATGAAATAAAAAAAACAAAAAAAACTGAAATGATGCATGGAAGATAATGAATTCTGGAAACCCAGATACGCTCCGGTTATCGGATATTATTTTCCACCCCAATTCTTGCAGTGAGTAGACAAGCATTCCATATCTGAAACAACGCTTAGAGGACTGTATTTATTTCAAACCAAATATGAAGTACCTCGTTCGGCAGAATTATTACCGAAATTGAAGTCTCAGTCCGTTTTATCACGGATTGGACATCTTCCAGATGGCTCGCATTTACTTCAATACCTCTAGAGTTTCTCGCGAAGCTAATTTATGGGACTTCTTGTTACAAACAGGAGATTCTCAAAGTTGATGAACTTTTTTGCCTCCCGATTTTGAGCATTTCTAAAGTTACTAATAGAATCGGAATTGTAACTGAGATGCATTTCCTCAAAATATGGCGCTACGGTTTCAGATTCCTTTTCCTTGCATCAGCTTATCGCTTTGGAATTCATGAGAATGGCAAAATATGGTTTTAGCTTTTTTCGAGTTTCAGCAATTATGCACCAGTTGTACTTTTACCAATTTCAAAGAAGTAGGTGATCTAAACTCCACACGCAGTTTCAAGGTTTGATAAGACAAACGGAAGATAAAGGGAGAGATTTTACGCAAACTTATTTGCATCAGAAAAGAGCAAAATACGCGAAAGTTTGACAGAATTACCCATTGGTGCATTGAGATATGCAGTATCAATATAAAAGGCTGCTATTTCAATCTTATTGTATCATTTTTGCTAAGGCGGGGCCAAGAATATCGATCAATCTATAAAACATATTCCAATCACTTGTTCTTATGCGCCAATTATGCAGAGTTCGATCTGATTAATAGCAGTAATCTCTGATTCACGCTTGAAATTACCACAAGTGATAATAGATAAATACACAAGAGAGCTTAATGACTCTTCGTCTTCATAAAATTCCATATACATGAGAAGATAGGAATCATTCCGACCCTCTGTCGATATACTTTTTTCTCCATGTCTTTCACACCCCATGATGGCTGTAATTGGTTTTCTGGTTCCCGCTGTTTTGCCATTAATCGCTTGTCACTCGTTGGTAGCAGCTTGCGGGTTGTTAATTCCAACCCCGTGTCTCAGCAACGCTTGCATCATTCATCTCTGGCTTATCGATTGGACCAGACCGCCTTATAGACCAAAGAGGTATAACTCCAATCATGAACGCTATTCGGAAGATTTCTTTATATAATATATGAGCATTGTTATTATCTACATAGGGGGAAGTTTACGGTCAAGGGTAATGACATTTTTTTTTATAGAAAGGGGGTTAGATATCGTATAGCTATTTTTTCGCTTCTCTGTGACATAGATTTGAAATGTTCCAAATATGGATGGTTTCAACCTGTTCTTCTCCGCTCATCTTTCGTGGATGCCTGCAGTCTCTGTCACTTATGCATGCACACAGGTGCAATTGCCCGGGTGACCAAGGCCTATTTATTATAATTGAATTTAAGAGATAGGCACTAATTAAGGATGGAGTGAGAAGAGTATTTGCTAGCCTTAATTAAAAGAAGGCAGGTAAAATTATACCAGATGGCTGGTGGTTTAACCTTGGCTGGGGTATATGACAGATCTATGGGTGCTTCCATGAGCTATGAATATATTTCCAACCTATCGATCTTTAGAACATTTGTGTTGATCCACTGTAGGTTTTTCAAATGAAGTGGGTTATTCACACATTTTCTAGGATACATGTATGTCTGACATTTATTTACGATATTATTGATCTATGATTAATTCCTGATCTAGTTCGAAATATGCCAGTGGAAAAACATTGGTGAACACCATAAAAGAATAGCTGTATGAGCAAAACCAGGTAAATAAAATGTTAAAGAATGTTACTTGGCTGCTAATTGACCCTTTGCTTCTGATGGAAAGTATATATAAATGCATTGGGTCTGATCACATCCTAAGATGTTTGAAGTGGCTCTTTCCATTAATTTAGTTGTCGTGAGATCTCTTAAAAGCAAATCGCCAACTAAAAATTATATAGGCTGTGATAGACGTCTCTGGTGGGGTGGGTGATTACATAGGCTAACTAGTCCCTAGACAGAGTATCCATCTCGACTGTCCCAGGTAGAGATGGGCCTAATTGTTCCAGATAGAGACGAAGATGGACGCCTACATAAACATGATTGTATTGAGAAAGTTATCATACCGATGTAAAAACTCATCCCTATTATCCCACTTTATATTATAAGTAACCCACATATAAATATGGTTTCTACCAATATCCTAGTTGAATCAAGGAGCAGAGTAGAATGGCGGCCATTTTCAAATAATTGGCCCACACTTGGCACTTCCTGTTCCAAAGGGAGCAGGCATTGACCGTACACGATCTCCCTGCTCCCACTAAAATTTACTTTAGCACTTGAATGACTGTGTGGGGAAAGCTCTGGGATGCTCACTAAATGGTTCCCAGGTTCCCACTTCCTCTTTTGTTAGGTACTCGCATCGATTCGAACATTAAAGTAACTCAAAGCAATATTTATAGTCTATGTACTAAGTTGAAATCGCTCATGAAGGAGTGTATCTATACGTTCTTAAAGGTTATTTATGTGACATACATGTAGTTATATAATAGTAATTATATAATAGTAGTTATATGAATGCTGAAAAACTTGTCCCCCTATCTCATAAGGCGTATAGCATGCTCTTCTACTTGACGAACAGCGCTGTTTGGAAGAAAATGCTGGTGATGCTCAATAGTACTGCTCAATAGGACCCAGAGCTCCTAGTGAGTTAATAACTGTTAGCTTAACATGCAATTTCAGCTTAATGTTGAGGTGATTTGAAATAAAACAACCCAGAAGTAACTATTTTCTATGATTTAATGTGAATTTAATGTCACAGTAATTTTGGGAGAGGCCGACAGGCACGTGTGACAGTTAGCGCCTATGTACTTACTATAGACTATGCAGACCACGTTGAGCATGCCACTGGTCTTGTGTCACCATGCAGTTAAGGGTGAGTGTACTGTTGACCGGGCTTGCTAGCTCTCTTCCCCGATCACCTCTCACATTCAACCAGCCGCACCATCTCTCCTGCCTCTGCATGGCGTATAGGGGGACTGGATTTCGCCAAAATCTCTTGATAAAATTATCCATGATCTGAATGTGAAATTCAACATCCCTGAGTCAAAGACCCAGATACATGCTTTCGTCTGTCTTATTCGTCACCACCAATGTTTCCTTTCAAGATAACCCAGTTCAATTTCACTAACCTATTTACTGAAATTGATTGAAATACTAATTGAAGTTAAAAGCCTCTAGGGTGTATGTATGTATTGTATGTATTACGTCCTAAAACTAACCCCCCAGTTCCTCCCTTTTCTCTCGTCTCTTCCCATCAATTTTCAATTGTCAACCGCCGAGACCACCCTTTTCTGTTAGTTTCCATATACCTCCATTCATTACCTTACCTAATCGTAGGTTTACACATATCAATATCTTGCTACATCTATACGCACTGTAAGCTATAATAAACATGGATGGAATATCGTCAGCAATTCCATTACCCCTTCCGTTGTAGCCAAGCCTGGTCGAAGCAAGTGAAAGAGCTACTCGCTAATTCCCAGGCCTAATTTAAAGCCCCCCTGAGATGCTCATCAATCCTGAACGCATTGATGCATGAAACCTAGCCATGCATAACTTCATGTGTGAATGCTAAGTGAAGTGTTCTCTTCCCAGGGTCACTCTACCAGGGTCAATTGCTGACGTGATGGGGAGTAGAGGCAGAGGTGTTGTCCATCGTCAGAAAAATGTTACAGTTCTTAGTCATAAATATTTCAGAAAGTGATGTATAATGTATTTCATAATATTTGTTATTGTTGATTTACCACTAAACCACATCGTTCATAGGGGCAAGACATTGTAATATCATTATCCTTTTTAAAGCTGCACTCTCAGTTAACGCCGGTCAAAAACTACTTTTTGTTCAATTCCTTTTCAACCCATCAAAAGTTAAATTTCGGGGACCTGCCAAGCTCATTTCCTGCGATGGCTTCCCTGATTATCGATCACCAGCGGCCGTATTTGCTTCAAATTCTTGTATAAACATATCATAACAGTAGCAAATATTGATAAATGAATTCCTATAAGTCATAATAGGAGTAAATTCGGTGAGATCTTGTTTGTTGTAATAGGTGAGAATGCAGCTTTAAAGGGGACCCAGGTTACCCTGTGTATACTAATCCAGATTGCCCTGTGTATACTAATAAGCCATTCATATGACTGAGCTGTGGAGCGCCCCTGCTTTCTTTTCTCAAATCGCCACCTTGTCTATCTAAGTTTCAAACCTATCATTAAAAATATGACTGACATCGCCCCAAAGCAATCACTGAAATAGATCATTTATTTAGATCAGTGCTGAAATGGACAAAAGCGCTGGTAATGATACATGTAGCTAGTACGTCATGTGCGCGTACATTTTTTTATCGGGGTTGCTTTTGATTGATTAACATGAGAGAATCATTATGTTCGATCAGGAGAAAATAATCCTGTGTCGTCCTTTACTGGTAATAATATTCTAATCCAAGTTTATCTACTACCATGAGGGTTACGCTCGTAGGGTTTCAGTTGTTGTGGTTGGAAATACGCATATACATCAGGTGTATCGCCGTTGGGGGCCTTCAGATCGATCCTTTGAGTGTAATCAGTTGCACTTTAATGAGGAATAAAGGAATAGATAAATCCATAAATCAAACGTTCATGACAGGTCTAATTTGATCGTGTGCACGGCTAATGCTTTCGCCTGAGTGGCCCTATTCTCCGCTCATCATGGTGGTCTAACAACGGGTCGATCACCTGAGCGATAATCGGCGATTATACGGCCTTTAGCCACCTTGCGCATGCCCATTAATTATGACTAACGCCCTCTTGTGACATAATCCAGAGGTAATGGTTGCCAGAACAGATGGCTAGTCTCAGATGGTTTGATTATATACCAAATGATGTAATTTTATCAGAATAGGCCTACATGGGAGTATGGAGGGGTGTGGTAAATAGCTTAATAGACAGTTACAGCAACCACAACGCATCCCCGCTCAGTGCTAATCTTAACCAATCGAAGCACACACGTTCAAACATACGTAGAAGAACGTCATTTTGAGCTTTGGCACTGTCAAATAACTACGGGTGGCAATAAACAGAGGCGGCTGGCTATTTACGGGGCAGACCCCTGTCCCTCAGAGAGAAGAGTCTGACTGATAGTGTGGTTCATTGATGCCGCTGCATATTATCAAAGTCGTCATTTCATAATAATTAGTAACTTGTATTTACTTAGCTATGATGTTGAAGCATCCAAATACACAATTCTGATAAAATAATGATGTCTATTTTATTGACTATATCGATAGGACCATGCACCGTAACAGACTGTCAACATGCCGCTAGTAAAGTTTGAAACCCAAATATCTCCTTCATTACCTATGCAAAACTTGACACGGTGACCCAATTCGATAGGGATTAAATGATAGGTTAAGGGAAGGGTATATGGTCAATGCTGTAACTGCCTATTTATTTGTAAGTGGCACTTGGCTTATATCTCTAGCACATGCATTGTGCCACACAGGTCTACTAGCTTCTACTGCTAATGCTGAAGGTTCACCAAGAATTTTGTTGTTGCGGCCCATGTGGTTTTCAACTTACGGCTAGTCTTGTACGTATGGCTAACAGCTCTTAGCCATCAGACATATGCGGCAGTTACGCTCTCAAGTCACAGAGTCATTGGGACACTTTTTGTGCCTTCTGGTAGACTGCAACAATATTGAAATGTTTTGATATGGCCTGATGGCAAACTCTGACAAATGATGCTTGTGGCAGGAGTTGCAGTGAAGCTGACTTGTCTAGGAGTTAAGACCTAGTTCTATTTGGTCACTCCAGAGGGTGTTCCCAGTCAGCACCCAGCATATCTGGTGATGGATCATAGATCTACATCCAGGAATGAGGATCCAGGACGAGGTGGAATGAGGAGCACTAGTTGTCACCGAAAGGGAGCCACAGGTCAAGAACAACATTGCTTGCTGCTAATCAAGATCAAGATCAAGATCATCATCATCTGCAGCAGCAGCTACTGGCAAAGGTTATTGCACTACAGCAAATACTCCTATCTTTAATGATTTCTTCTCAGACAAGGACTCCCTCTTGTCTGTAGGATTACTTATGTAATCCCCACCGTGCCTACAAGGGTATTAGTGAATAAAGATTCTAGTAGAGTATTCTTGTCATCTTTTAGACAATGCTCAAGCAAGGTAGCTCCAAGACCGAGTTCCCTACATATGAGTAACATATAATTGGTCGCCTAATATTCAAATATTATCTCATCAAATATAGGATGTATTGCCCGTTCCTGATAGTCTGTATTTATTTCTGATAACTATAGCCTATTTCCAGGCTGCCTCACAAATGCCTAACATATGATAATTCCATTTACTCCGGATTTTCACTGATATATATAGACAAATGAATACCTTATTTATGCCTCCCTATCACAGTGGCAATTTCATACTGAAGCCTTCTGTTATTCTTTTTAGCCACCCTAGCAATCCCTCTGGCATATTTATTTATTCTTTCATTAAAAACCCTCTGACTAGATAATGAGCCGTGCAAAATAGTCTGGATGTTTCTTTGAGATACCCTTGTCAAGAACACGAAATGATCGATAAAAAACACCAGTTAAAATCATTCCAGTTCACAGTAAAAGCATTATACAGAGGGTGGAGTTCTTTTTAGTGAACATCAGATTATTTTTTACAATCACAGTATCGGTTTTTCACCATGCAAAATTCCTCATGGAAGGTGGGTGATATAGCATATTTTGTTTCATTACCCACCATATTCAATAGGATATAAATGAGAACACGAATATATATGGAAATCTTCATTCCAGAAGATAGGCAGTGTAGGTACAGAAGTAACAAAGATAATCACTGAATACCATGAGACAGGTCTGTGTAGACATATCGTAACTGTCGAATAATGACATACATACGTGAGTAGGCTATAGGGATGTTCAGGTAAAAGTCTTGGGACACACGCGGTTGTCTAGATGACGAGGAAAGGCAATTACACATTATAACGTTGAATTATATATATGCACAAACACATCTTCAGTGAATTATGAGTTAATAATTGCCATGCTGGTACTTCCAGCAATAAGGGATAATTACAAGGGGGACTGGTACCTGGAATCATGGTTATGGTGACTAGACATCCAGTCGTCGTTGTTAGTCGTGTTATATAGCGTTACTCAATTTGGAGACGCGTGCCTTGAGTGGTCAATGGGACTGCATACAGAATATCATCCTAGTTTGATTCATGTCATATCTAGCGATTGCAAATCGCGGCATAAGCATAATTTACTCGGAACACGATGAGTGATACAGATTCTTATCCTGAGACGTCTTCATCATAACACCATTCATCATAACATCCATTGATTAATACATTTACCATACATGTATGAGTGGGAATAGGTTTGTATTAATTGTACATTCGGTTCAAGCATTTAGTTAGCCCAAGGAATAGGCAGATTTGGCGCCATGCCATTGATGGTAGTTGCTAACAAGGAATTGGAAATAGCCTATCAATGTCAACCTCAGCAGCAGGCAGTGAAGGATAAAAGAAATGAAGATAACGTATACATAAGCACAGAAATGGACTGCATGGTAGTATTCTAAGAATGCTTTTCCCTGCTAAGTGGTTTAAAACTTAATTAGAGAGCATCAAAATTACTCACTTTTGTCTGCATTGCCAGGGTGTTAAGATCTCTTAATAGTACAAACAACTAAAGCAATTCATGGTTCATTTTTTTGGGGGGAAAATGGTTTCAGGGGTGCGACTGCACAGGTTTGTTGACTGCATGGAAGTAAAACCTGTCAAACAAACGTCGTACTCTTAAACTAACAGAATCCAAACCGGATTCTATAGCAACAGTATTACACACGGTTGAACAATGACAACAATTGCATTAAAGAGTTAGTCTTAATTATCAAATATTCAATCCTAATCAAAGTCAATCTTAATAAGCCCAATACACAATTTTCAAAAAATAGTCAATAATTAATTATAAGTTTTACAACTCAGGTTCAACTGACTACGCATTAATACAATTTTCATTAAAACTTTAGTTAAAGTCATAGCTAACTACAAATTGTATCACGACATCAGAGATCTAGGAAAACACAATGCCCCCGTTGCATAACAATCGGCGAGCTCAATAGTAACACTGAAAAAGCTACTCGCAGATTGTTATGCAACGGAGGCATTGTCTCACATATTATATGTATACATAAAAACAATAATAACACATACAACAAATACGACACATACATCAAACCAGATGCTGAGTTGTTTACATGTGGCATTAATTAGTACAATAAACTGTTAAATTTCGATGTAGATTATTTACTTTTCATTTGTCCTATTATATAGGCTTAAGTTTATGTTATTGTTCCCCTTGAAATATAAAATCGGTGTTCCTGTCTGTTATCAAACCTTTGAATGCCTTTCGGCTGCCTGCTTGATGCATAAGTTAATTTGTTTGATGTGTTAATATTTTTATACGAATATCTGAAACATCAAGTGCACTGCAAATGGAATACCGTACCATCATTGTCGGGGCAATAAAGCTTGTCTGATACATAAACACACCAATACCTCAGTGAAGCTTTGATTTGCCATATATATGAAAGTAGACTAATGTTAATAAAATGCCTAGCAGAATCAGGAGTGTATTTATGTGCCTCTATAGGAATGGGCTTCGGTGATATATGACTAAGTATATAATTAAAAGGACTTCATATTGTTCTGATGTTAGTGCGGATTTTATTTGAATGCTCGTTGAACAATAGCCCCATAAACAAACAGAAGATACATACAACAGTGTTTGCTTTCATACTATGTTTTGAATTCTCTGGCATATCTTGGCTTCAATCGCGCTCTATACCAGGACAATTCATATGCACGATACTTGCCCAAATGGTTCGTGTACGCCACAACATCAGCAAATCATATTCAATAAATAACATTTTTATCTATATCTTCATATGTAGACTACTTTTTACGGTCACGAAATTAGCATAGATAGTTTGATAATACACCATCGTAGCCTGACATCTCATAGACTGCGGAAGTACATGGAAGCGAGTCAAACAATTTTATAAAGCGCACATAAATTTCAGAGTAATAACTGTTCTAACCAACATAACTGCAAGTCTATTATTGATATGGGTACGAATGCCGTGGTCTTATTTTCCATCGCAGATACCTGCTATGATAAAATATATAAATAAAACATGAGTAAAGTGGATGAGCATACAAAGGAATAAATCGCTATCACAGGCGATTTACTGGAATATTATCTCTACTGATAGAAACTGACTTCTCCCATATGACGGAGCTTCAGGCTATATTTCCTGATAGAATGCAATTCCGGGCAGGTTACCCTGTGGTTAGAGAACAATAATGATCATTTGATACAGCAATAACAGAATTTTCGGGTATTTATAGCATAAACAAAACGGACCTCTTCCAATCGAGCTTTTCTGACGAATCACCTATTGCTTTCGTAATTCTTTTTATGTACAATATAAACGATAAAAGACGAATTATCAGGATATCCGAGTTAATCAGTCTAACGGATTTTAAAAGGATGGCAATTGGTCCATATGACCTCTCCCATTTGGGATTTCATATTAACAACATTATTTGTTATTAATAAAATATTGATTTATAATATTTCTAGAAAACATGGTTTTATATACAAAATCGCTACTATCAGTTTGCTGTTAAAGGTGTTTGGCTACATAAGGAGATTACCCAAAATAGTCAAAAGTCAATGATTATGATGTTTAAAGCATGATAACGAGGCATCTTTTGTATAAAATGTCAAACCGTTTGGCATTCAGAGTATTTTGTATAAAGCGCCTTGTGAAATCGAAAGAGTTCCAACATACATAAAATGGAGACATTATTCGGACACCTAAATTGAACCATAATTAGATGATGGATGGAAAGGGAAACAGTTCAAATGCCATTCGGTGCCTCCAGGTCATTCCATCATCGACATTGCGAGAGCTAAATTGCGAGCGAGATTCTCTGCTTTTCTCTAACAACTCGATCCCATCCATGGACACCTCTCGGCTACATTGTCACTTTCTTCCACTTGTTTATATTTGAGAATGTACCGGGTAGTCATATTTGTCTGCTGTACACTGCAGGTATACATCTGAGGTCAAGTAATTATGGCCGTTATGATTCCATTTATCATTATTATCTTAAAGCTGGACTCTCAGTTATGTTCAGTTTTCAGCACAGCAAAAACTTTCTACTTCTTGTTCCATTCTTTTCCAACCCATCTAAAAGTCATTAGACCAAAATTTGGGGGGATTTCTTCCAGTTTTTTTTTGATAAAGGGCTTCTAAAACGTCCTCATTTGTATTTTGAGGACCCACCCGAATCCTTTCATGCGATGACTTCACTTATTATTATATAATCACTCACCAGCGGCAGTTCTCACTCGGTGATGTGACTTAAAATTATTTGTCCCAAAAGTCATAATATGAGTAAATCTAGTCAAATTTGTTTTGTCGTAATAGCTGGTATATACAGCTTTAATGAGACCAAGGAGGTATATTATGTATAACTCCCTGCCGAGACTTATTTCTACGATCAATTTCTGCACTTTCATCTCAGCCAAGACCGTTTGCTTGGATTTGGACAAAGCTTATGTACAATAACAGCATTCTTGTTGTATATAAATACCACAATTCATTTGCAAGTATTTAGCTGAATCAATCTCAGTATATATTATGTAATACATATATATAAGTACATACATGTATGTAGATGCCTATAAGTATAAAAAGGCTATGCGCTCTCCATATGGTGCAAGTCTCTCATGTTCCCGTCGATTGCTCTCATGTGAGTGAGATGTGGTGTTTGTGTTTAGTTTTTTCTGCAAATCCAATCCATTACCATTATAACCGGTGCATTATATTGGAAGACCAGATTTTAATGTGAAGTGTACCACCTGTTTTGTATCATGTAGTATATATATCATATGCTTCTTCTATATAACAGTTATTAAGATAAAATGTAACACTCGTAGTGCTCGTCAGTTGAGTTACACATTAAGTAATTCAGCCCTTGCAAAGGAGGTATTTAGAAATAAACGAATAAAAGAAAAACATGTAAATATTATTGCCATTGAACATATTTACATTTACACCTGATGAAATGTTCGCCTGGTGGTCCCCTAGCTAGCACAGCCCATTGACAGCACTCGACCAATAGCTATAGCCTTCCAACAATTTCGCCTATTTTCAGGCGTCGATCCTTGCGACAAGTTACCATAGCAGGTATCCATACATTTACATGTACAACCCCAGTTCGTGATATAATATTCATGGGGCTGTGGAGAGATAGTTGTTTGAAAGTTAGAGTTCGCAATTCTCGAGCCAGTTCTCCCGAACTTTACCGTAAACTGCCTGTCTTCCTAGCTGGCGACTCCCTGTTGTTTAATTCTTTTCTGAATCTTTTATCTTCACATCAATTCACTCAAATGAATAGCTAAACTATTGTACAGATAGAGGTTATACATCATTTCAAAGCTCCTTTTCTCAGCTTTCTCGTCTGTATCCCAAATATTAAATTAGCAGTCATCCGTCTAATACACGCATAATTAGCGCAGCTCCGTCCACTAGAAATTGGCAACGAGCCTATAGGAAACCCGTATCCCGTGCTTTTCTGGTTGTGGGCTCAAGGTGTTGTATGAAACCCCCCTATTCAGAATCTAAATCTCCTGACTCCTCCTTATCACCCATTCCCATCCCTGGGTACCTCTCACTGACTGACACCCTAGCTGAAGGGGTTCAGCGTAAAACAATTTTCTTCCAATTTGAAATTTGATTATGTGCAAAAAGCCATCATACGTTAATTCAGTTATGACACGCCAGTGGGGAATGGAGGTGTAAATTGGTATTGAAATCTTTAAAAGGGAACTTCAAGAAGCCAACTCATCAACCACGATTAAATGCTAAAATTCCATTTGGATTACACAAGCCTCGGAATGAAATTAAATGTTTCCTCGTCAGAAATACGCGTGCTGTAGAACTTGAAAGCGGGATCTAGTAAGAAAATGTTAGTGATTTATCTGAATGTAAATGGATGTGAAATATTCGTTTTATACACTTGTCCTGAAACTTGTCTTTATTCAGACCTTTTAATTCTGACATGAGATCTCTATAAGCTACCTCCGGGTTAAGATTGCATATCTGTCTCATCTCAAATTTGCGTGTCATTCCCTTTCCGATTATTCAAATATGAACAGACATTAAGGGGGAACCAACATTGTTGGAGAGTTGCAAATTGGTAGGAAACGTTACTCTCGGTTAGGTCTGGCACTGTCTCGTTCAATCCACTCTGTCTTGGCAAATATTGATCGGGAGAAAGGAATTTCATTGAATATATACCAGGCCAAGCGAAATAAATGGTTTTATAAAGTACAAATCATCAGTCCTTTAGTCAAAGTCTTCTGAGGGGCCTAAATCTAATCTCTTTTCTTCCTTCTGGGGCGGGGTGGCACCTGGATGTTTTGGCTCCTTGTCGAGGGATGGGAGTAGAAACCAACTAATAAGGTTTAACGCTTTTTAGCACTGAGGCTCATTTCATGTGGTTTCCATAGAATTACTGTCTCACATCCACCCTGATAAAATCTATGCACAATCAAAGATTGAAATAAACTTTTTGACAATAGTGTACAATACTCGTAACTATATATATGCAGGTGACCTATAAGAGCTTCTAGCTGTGTATCTCAGTGGTCTAGTGGTTAAGACACTGCCTTGTTACTATGTTAGTGAGAGATCTGTGGTTTGATTCTCGGTGGTTGAGGAGATCACAAGCAACTGTTATATCATATTACGCAATGATAACGTAACAATGATTAAACACATTATTATATCAATACACCTTTCGATAGGAGTATTCCAATATTCAGTATATATATTCCAGTTAAAACCAACTTATACCACAACCAGCTTGACCACCTGGACCACCACACCTTTAATTTCTTGGGGCCGATTTAGTAGGGGTAGGTGTCATCAAAATTAGTCTGTATGTGTTATCAGCTAAACAGATTTCCGCTAATTTGCAGAAATAGGTGATTAGGTGGCCAAAATATTGAAAGTAAAACGGGCTGTTGTTTGGAAATCATCAAAGAAGTAATAGTCAACATGTGTAGTGAGACACGTTTCTTGTGGTGGCAATGTCCAAAAAATAGTTGAAAGGGATGCTGCAATAAATAAATCACCACTGCAATGAAACAGCTTGTTCTGGAAATAGGAATATCTGCTCAAAATAGGATGTGTGGTGTTGTAATTGAATTTGTGGTATGGGTATTATCTTGTCCCAATGAGGAAAACTGCAATTGCACCATTATTATTTATCGCACTATTGGACGGAAATCAAGCTGCAAAAGCTCATCTTTTTCAACAGCCTTGAAAACCTCTATAACAATTGAGAAAGAAAAATAATTATCTATATTTTTAAAAATCGCCATAAGGCCCTGCCGGACTATTGTCATTTATGGTCCATCCTAAACATCATTCCCATAAAATGTGTATACTAAGTTAGGGGGTATCTTGTTTGACTAAACTAACGTTTTTGTGAAAATCTCGAACAAGAAGATATAATCCTTTATAATAATAATGTATTACTTGGATATATTCCTCTTTCTGCAATGCTATCTTTCGTTATCATTTCAATGAGCATTTGTTCTGTAAATGAGATTTATCATTTACACTTTCATCTTCACTTTTTCGTCGTCATTTTTACTTATCCAAGATTCCTACAATAATTCCTTTTAAAGTGAGTCTACGTATAACCTTGAGCATAACAACATTCACGTTATCTTTGTACCCCGAGAAGCTTCTGTCAGCCAAGCATTAGATGCCTCAATGCAGTGCGATATATCAGACTAGAAAGACCGGATCACCATAATTGTAGGGAATTGGCCCAAATCAGTACAAATGACAACATCGCATGCCACTCATTTCTACCCCCAACAGCCCAGAGCCTGGCATAATTCACAATAAATCACGGGACCATCTCCAAACATTTATATTCATGTGAGCAACATTTTTAACATTGCTTTACCAGGACTAAGTCATCTCATACAGCTAGTCTTTTTCTAGTGTCCAGGAATTCTACATCAACAAGGCTTATGTATAAATAGCTAATATATATGTATATATATCACAGATATAATGAGGTAGCAAACATGAATTCATTCCGTATAGGAATCTTTATCAATTGTCTCCCAATCAATTGTCTGACAGGCGTTTAATGCGAGTCTCAAAATACCCCCTTAATGCCAAAAATATAAAGGTCCTCGTACAACTCTTCACAATATACAGGTTTACGCTTTAAGATTATTATTTGGCATTTATATAATAACCGGAAGTATTAAAATCATTTCAGGAAAGGACAAACAACGTTTGCAATTAGCTTAGCTGGCCATAATAGAGCTCATGGCAGTTTCTGTGACAAATGGCAAATTACATATCTATACCAAATGATCCATATTGAGTGTTGCAGGAGAACATTACGCTTTTAATATTGACAGAAAATTCGCATCCCCAGTCCTTCACTGCTTATAATCACCCTTTCTCCTTCCCATCCCCTTGCATACAAATTACCACCTTGCATAATTGTTGTTAAAAAGGAAATGAAATATGGAGTACATATCCACAAAGCCTTATATAATTAGCTTTTTCAAGATTGAAGCCGTTGAGTGCTAGAAAAAAGTGGTCTTCGCACGGTGAGACGGAGACTCCATTTAGACTAATTGACAGTGGTTTTTGCCATCTATCCACTGTGCCATTTCCGAGAAATATATATGTGATACAATTAATCTTGTATCCATTGCCTCATTTTAAAAGCTCTGTTAATTATCTTTAGAAGTATAGCTCATTTACACTGATTGCAACTGTCGACGGAAAATTTAATAGATATGAGTTTTAGATTAATGTTTTTCTCTTGTTTGTTCACCAGCAGAATCCACTGTCAGACTTAATATCTTTATTCATAACTGGCGATAGGATTTATTCTTTTCCTTCAACTAGAAAGCAATTCATCAATAATGAAGTCTGGCAATTGTTTACTCGATCCCGACGTTGCACAGTACTCGTGGGTGTAGCGATTGCAGTAAATGAGTGTAGCAGTCAAACAAAATCATGTAACCCAAGTGTAATATGGAACTTGGAGATTGCCCGAGGGTAATTCTGTATTTATTATACCTTTCCCGATATTTATGGCGAAAAATAGTAAAGATTCCATGGAAATTAATGGCGACACTGTGTTTACATCCACACTGCTTAACACACCGTGCCATGTATGTAGTAGGAGAAATTAAATCAATTAAATCAATTAAAGCGTTTACATTCTGCATCTCCTGTTTCCTCCTTTAATTATAATTGTCTGGCTGAATTGTTCAAATATTTTGATTCAGGGATATTAATGCTAAAAAGATGTCAGTATATCAATATCGAATGTATTTATCTAATATTTTACATTACGTATACTTATTTAGATACACAGTACCCATAACTATAACCTTTGATTTCGTTCGTTCCATTCGTTGATATGCATTTCTTTTTAAAGCCCTTAGGCAATATACCCACGGGAATTATATGGCTAAACCAGCAATGTGCCTCATGGACTCAACATGTGTGTGCACAGACCAGGAAGTTAGTATCAGAGACACTATGTACTTCATATAACATTATATAAATTGCATAACATACTTGCAGTAGTGCATTGTTTCTGTATTGGGGAGACTATTGACGCTGGTGTCGGGGGAAGACAGGCGCATTAATCTTCATAAGCTCTCATTACAGGACGCCATACCACCTTAAATCGTCCGCGCCTTAATGTAGTGCAAGATAAGCGTCCATCTAAGCATCATAGACAAGCTTAGCAAGCCCACAGTCCCGCAATGATTTATAACATCTTTTATGCCCTGTCTTTTGTGGCAAAGCTTTCCGTTTAATAGGTTTTTCATTCACGAATAGTGAGGTTTTTGTGCTGTTTTATAGGTCGTGATTATCTCCAACTATCTCCTGGCAATTTGACTGGAGAGATATATGACATGGTTTTGGAGAATGAAACAAGTGTCGTATTTATTACCTCGAAACAGTTTATTTCTGGTGCTAGCGACATCTCATATTTGAAGTGCAAAACACAGTACCCAAAGCGTTCTATAGAAAACTATACAGACTGCTGCTTGCATACAGTTATACCAACCAGCTGCTTTTCTGAAAAGAAAACCCAGACCATAGTAGGCTATATATCTCGTAGTACAGAAGCCCGGACTCACTTAATTATTAAAAGAAATAATAGAAAACAAAATATATCTTTGATAAAGAAAATAAACGTGTGAACAAGAAGAAAGTGTGTGAACGAGACGTAAACAAGACGAGATCTCGTGAGAATCGACGCCTATGGGCCAACACCACTTGAGGATGGAATCCAAGGTGGCGGATTCCGTCCTCAAGTGGCGTTCAATGTTTTAGTCATGAAAAACATACGAAATGATTCCGACATATGCAAAACATTCCGACCACTTCTCACCGAGTCCTGTCAGTACATAAGGCGGAAGCCTATTATTTCGTTTAAGTTTAAGTGGACATTCTGGCTTTTTGCACTACTACGTAGACCTACAATTATACCTCAGAAGTCGTGTAAGTAAAGCAGGGTTGTAGGCTACACCACCAAGGCCCCAGTGTGTGCGAATGGCGTGCAAGATAATAGAGTACTATGATAATATATGAATTTGATTAACCTCATAAAATACGTCCATGTCCCCAGAGTATCTTCTTTTGGCAGTTCACATCCTTAGGTGTGTTCCCCTTTGGATTGGGCAATGTTATACCAAATTATTGCCTCATACAAATGAGCGTATAATGTGCTTCATTTTGCCCTTTATCTAATGACCCTGGTTATATTGAGGAAGAGACAAACAACGAGAACAAAGTTCTAGTGTTACAAATCTAATTCTTTAATACCTGACAAGAGATATGATAAATTTATTTTTATATTCATATAGATACAAACAGATGTTGAAACAGTAACAATAAGCAATTCATATGGTAGAGAATGGAAATGGAGGTAGATGATTAAACACTCCCTCTACCGGTAGATTAAATGAAAGGATGAAGAGTTGATAGTACGTAACTTACGTAGGCCTATAACCTCACGCACGCAGGGCTCAGTAGTAGTAGTATAGACAAAGTAGCCTCTAGCGAAGGCAAATTTATACAATATTCCAATACACCACACATGTATCTATACACATTCATTCTCCTAATTGATTAATACATTCATTCTTCTTATCCTTTTAGGTGAGTTCCAAGTTTTCGTGTCCTATAATAGATAATGAATTGGTAAGTTCAATATTTCATAACAAGGAAGAACATTGATGCTAATGCATTGAAAAAGATCGTATGTAAGGATTGTGTCCCTCTCGATCCCCGCAATCGTGGCCCGTGGCTCTGTATACAGTATTAAGGTGGCTCCGAATGTGCATCGACTTGTCATTACTATAAAAGGATATTGTATAACATATGATACAAGTGTAAGCCAGCGATATAAATTTATCACCATTCTAAATTATGGATGACTCTTTCATACCCGTTGATACACATATTGAAGTGCAATATGGGCTTTATTTGATACAAAATAATGCTGCTAGCAAATATCCTCGCCTTGATGTATGAATACTTATATTGCTTGGTGGTGTCCATTGACGGTTTCACACGAGAGGCATATAGAAAGTATATATATTTATTTATTATATGCGCATGCTATATGAAGGGTGCTATAAGTGGGGTGCTATAAAAATATTCATATAGGACGCGTCCTATATGAATGTAGTTGTCTAAAAATAGCTCTGTTTATATGCTTCGTGGAGCTTTGGCTCTCCGCGAAGCATGTAAACAAACCCCTGCGATCGGTAATCCACCCGTGATTCTGGTACTTTACTTATAGAAATACATAATAAAACCCACATCATTAGATAGAACATTAAATTCTCTATTGAAAGATATAAGATTTATTAATGTAGGCCAAGAAATGGCTGCGATATGAACGTTTTAAGTCAACAATATAAGTAGGCCTTAAAACTGCATGATCGCACAGTGGGCACCGAACATTGTAGGCCTACTAACGGGGCTGTCAGCAGAGCTCTCTGAGACTTCTTTAGTATTTTTTCAGTGATATCTGATGAAATATGATAAAATTTTATGCACATATAATAAATATAGAATGGAACTCGCCAGCAATAATCGAAAATTTATAGGACACGATGCCTACGGCATCGTGCTTATGTGGACGAATCTCGTCCTATAAATTTTCGATTATTGCCGGCTCGTCCCATTCTCTCTATATATATGAATGAACATGTGTATGAATACCATCAATGAGTCTCTATTAGAATTAGACATGATTGGTATTGCTCTTAATCTGCTCTTGGTAATACTAAGGGGGCGTTTAGATACGGATGGACTTTATGACCGATTTCACAAACCCGATAGTAATTAAAATAATAAACGTCAATAGAGAGGTCTAACGTTCGCAATCATTGATGCTATACGGCACTACAAGATATTATTTAGTATTTTGGAATGTTATCGGATAACTGCTCATTTCTGTCATTGATGTAAACGGATTGTGGCGAATTTACTTAAGAAGTAGCTATGATAAAAGCCCTAAACATGGATGTGCGGTGGCTTCGGTTCAAACAGGGCAGCTAGGGTTTGTGTAGTTAGTGGAGAGTTATACAAGTTTGTAACCTCTCACTATGACAATAAGATCAAAGTTTACCACTGATATCCATACTTGTTACCTATCAATAATAGATGTGAAGAATTAATCAACTGCGGGCAGTATTTTCATCTGCTCCACCTAAAAAAACCCAGCGAGGTTGCCATTTTGTAATTTTTTCCCTTTCCGCTTCCGTTTGTTTGCCTCATTTTCATATGTATAAAGGCCTAAAGACTAATTTACATACCCTTTGGGAATGCGCAATAGTTATGGCATAACAGGTCAGCTCAGAGATATAGAACATATTTGCTGACAATGAACCAACCAGTTCTTTGTGTCTTGAGATCTCTGTGTCTGTAGATTCAAGGACAGATATTTTCATAAGCATTGTTATTTTCTCTGGACAAACTAGAGAACTTTGAACTTCTGTATTCAATAGTAAATATAGGGGAGATCTGTTGGCTAATTAAGAAGCAACATTTGTGTCTGACTGCCTCAATATCGCCCCCTTTCCCGCCAATGTTTTCCAGCGTAGATCTACACAACAGCTCATACGACTACACGAGGCTAGTAATTGTACGGAGCTCCTATAATACCTGGGTATAGATGGTATGATGTATGGTCACAATGGTACTGTATCAGGCAATGAGGCATCCATCAGGGGACAGCAACTATAAGGAGCGAAGTAGTAAGTGCGTGAGAGGGCACCGATAACTGATCACCATGCGGTTCAGAGGGCAATCAGCTCTGAGGATTCGCATCCTCAGCTCAATTAAATATTCACTTTAGGTTTCAATTCAATTGACAGGAAACTGACATCAATTAAAAACAACCCATCGGGCACAAATCATGTCCAAGCACGGCGACTTTTTCATTATCTTAATGAAAGGAAGAGGATGATTGTGACAAACAGAATTGTGATGGTCTATATTAGAGAGATTCTATTTCTAATTAAAAGACATTTTGTGCCAAAGAATACAGTTCTTCAAAATCACCAGGAAGACCTTGATTTATCCAGAGGCCAGATTACCAATTTTGTCTATTTCATATGTAAAGACTTCGACAAAATAAAGCATTCTTCAAATCACGTACGTATGTAAAATCTTTGCGCAAGCTATACACTATTCTGAGCGTTATTGGAAACTTAATACATAATTCCAATCAGATAAACTGCATGTAAGTACATTGTCAAAGCAATCGGCCATTCTACCACTACCAGTGATTCATTTTGATCACCACATTGGTATTTAAATACGTCACATGTTATCTTTTTCAAGCGTTCACGCCATGTGTCGCATCCGTTGCAGTAGGAATATCCGTCAAAGTTAATCTGCAGGCAAAATACCATCCCATTCCGTTAAAAAATCTGAGGGAAAACAATGGAAGATGCTTTGTACGGGACGGGACGTGTCATAAAAATCCCAGACAAACGTTCAGTTTTTTACTTTTGGAACTTGAGATTCCGAATTAACTTTGCTCTTGAGATGAGATCTTAGTTTGGCGATTCCAGTTTGCATTTCTTTAGCTGCTTCATTAGGCCTTTTTGTACATTGCTCAGGTTTCATTTTTTGTTTAAAGATCAAAGATAGGTTCATTATGATAATGACCTGACGTTTTCTTACGAAACATGAAAGCAATATTATTTTAGGTCAAGAGACCTGTCGCATGGAGGGGAAGAATAATAGATAACTCTAGCACGAAAAACCTCTCAACGCTGTAGTATATCTTTGTATGTCGAGCTCATCAACTAATCACAAAATACAGTAATAGAGAAGAACGTAACTATTTCTGACATTTAGAACTCGTCTGAATAATAATTGGAAAACTTTTAGGAGCTTACCATATTGATAGTTCCGGCGAAATTGAAGTGAAGTGCAAGTCCCTTTGTATGAAACTTTTTGAAATGACGCGGATCCCACATCATAGGCGCCAAACAGACCTATTGATGGAAATGCTAATGTATTGATTGACAAATTACGGATTGCAACATGATCTATGCTCGGAGAATTAATACCCGTTGAAACAAATCGCCAGCTGATTGGATTAGAAACGCAATCCATTCTTTTGAAAGCCAGAACTTCGAGAATTCGCCTTTCCCCACTGCTTCTTTAAAGACAATGAAAAAAGGGCCTTCCTCATAAAACACTCGTTAGTGGTAAATATAAATGTAATTTTTACCTCAATTAGTATATATTATGGCCAAGGATGACCTTTTCCAGAAAGAATGCAACATCTTGCTGAGAATAGGATACCTTGCACATTCTAAAAGAAACCTGAGTCTGATGTCAATGATTTTTTTTAGAAAAGTTTTATTGAGTCCAGTTTCATTTTACAATGATAATCTCATGGAACCCAGTCGAAAACGATAGCCAATTATTCAATCATTGAGTTTTATATTTTTAATTATTACATCGAAGTACCAAAATTTAGATTTTATCTGTAATATATATCATATATATATCATATATGTACAAGACACCTATATCAGGTTATCAATCATTATATTTTTTTGAGTTATTTCCTCTGAACATATGAATATTATTAAAAGCTTCTGATAATAATAAGTTCATGAAGTAAAGAATGAACTGAAGTTCTTCCGCGACATTAGCTTTATCCCCTAACATAACTAAAGCAATGAAAAGAGATTTTCAAGAACATTATTCATTCATGGCCAACATTTCTTCCCACCTCATTGTATAGTTTTATATTAATCCTAAATTCCTAGTACGATACCAACCAGTTCGATTTCGTCTGACTAATGTATACTAGTACATAGCATGAACGTTCGTTCATTAGTATGCATAAATCCGCATTCATGACAGAAAAGGAACGTTTTTTTGTCCTATTGATTGTAATTGGCTCAAGCCTTCAGCTACAAGCATTTTAATAAGAATACCCCAATTACAGGGACAATCAGTGTAGCAAAACGTCCCCCTAGAGCCGATTAATTAGTTGCCATATTGATGAAAATATCACGCCAGATCATGCATGGTTTTGCTTGTCTGTGAATGAAGATATCCATTGTCTCATATAAAGGCAATGCAGTTGCTTGAAGTCTGGTACAGCTACAGAGAAATGATTTGTTAAAGATCTTCAAATTATGTACTGCCCGTAGGAATAGAATCAAGAATTCCGCTGCTTAATCCTGCGATACAATTTTAATCAAAGCCTAAAATATTTCGGCATCCTATTAGTGGGCATCTTGGGAGCCGATTCAAAATAATGAATTTATTTCATTTACAGATTCGCCAGCAATGAATTGAATTGGATTGCTAAATCGCATTCGCCTGCAGGTTTCTTTTTAGTAATACATCAATCCACACAGATACATTGTGGCTTGTATGCATCCATATCGGATATGATTGCATTAGTCAGAATGGCTTGCGGTATGTAAAATAGAATGGAGACAGATTATAAGTCTTGCGCACGGTATAATATCATACACATCAATGAAATACATTATTACTGCCTCAATCGTTACCTGAAGTAAATGAAATAAAAATGAGCACATAAAACAAGCCGTCATCACAATTGAGTTGCGATATCCAATACAAATAGTCATCCCAGACCAGTAATTTTCTACGTGACTAAACCCATTTAATACTTTCATCTAGACGCCGTCTATCTATTGGATTCTGAGCTCGATACACAATGGGTCCGAGAACTGTAATCAGGGAATAGACGGTGAACCCCCGGGTTCGTTGTATACATGTGTATCCCTCACAGACAGTGGTTCAGAGTGGCACATGCAGAGGGCACCTTAGCTATATTGATAACATATCTGCGATGCATATGAAAGTGTAATATTGATCTATTGTGAATTATCAATTATTAACTGTTAGGTTTTGATTTCGTAGTGCTAAACCACCAGTGCTATTCCCACATACACAGAGAGGCTAATATCGCAAGGGAGCAACCTAGATTTCCATCTGTTCTCATATTTATAATGTGAGAAATTTACAAACATTTATTATTCTAATAATGCTATAATACTATTGTTACGTGTTATTCGAGCGATATTCTGGAACTCATCGCAATATTGTACCAATGACCGTCTATAGAAATACATATTTCATTGAGGTCCGGATCCCTTGGATTTGAAGCTGCATTGAACATAAGGAACATGCTGTAGCAATACCATCAGTATACTCAACAGAGCCATACAATTTCTTTTCATATTCCTCTCTCGTCGGTCTCCACGCCTCCGACCTAACAACCCTTAATTCAAAACACCATCCACACGCACAACAATCCCCCAGTTACATTGTGGGTTGTCCCTCTGATATTTCCGGAATTGCCCAACTCACTAGTGAATAGCCCGTGGCATGTCGCTAGCGGTTTGCCCAACACTTGCCCGATTTATTTCCACTTGCCCTGGGTGATTGTCCGGGAGGAATCCTATTTCCTCTATTTCACTTCCCTAGTTACGCCTAACAACGGAACAACGACCTCCACCGGCCGCTCTGTGTGACTGTCTAATACATCTAACACCAGGTCGAAGATTTGAACATCTGAAGCATATTCTGGGCAGGCTTCATCTCAATATAGAAGCCATTCTTCGAAACATGCCGCGGTTTCTGGGTGTAGGATGAATTCTGCTGTAAAGATTTGGCTTGGGCTTGGATCAGAATTTCTTTTCTTTTTTGTTCATTAAAGGCCAACGGCTATTATTGAACGACTTATGACAATATAATATATATATTTATTACAGCCTAGGCTTTATTATATTTCCAGAATATCGCTCAGATCAGAATCATTGTCGAAAATAGACAATGTCTATTCTTGGTTCATCTAAACATCTAAATCTATTAGGCATGATCAGGTACAATGGAGAAGGTGGATATATGTATCCGATGTCTCTCGGTGATTCACGAGGCCAAGAATGGGACTAAATTGCAATAGATGCAGCCTGCATCGTTTCTAAGTACCTATTATTAATGATCCTCCATTTGATATGGACCCTATTTTTCGATGGGCCAAATGTGACTGGATATTGGTTGAGAATGAATACCACTGCACAAGTTAAGAAATGTCAAGCAATACAGAGGGATTTCCCGTTTAAATAGCGTATAGAAATCACTTTAAATGTAAACCATACAATACACGTCTCAACCAAAGTCTGACATAACTGTTAGATGGCTTTAATATTTTTTTATATAATCTATAATCAATGGTCAATGTCGACGAATATACCTAATTTATCCATAGTTAATGAAATACATGGAGTTAAATTGAGATGCAATTAGCCCTCTGTGTCTTTTACTCCAGAAGACATAATGTCTTTTACTTTTTTTATGTGATCATTTAACACATACTCCCCAAGTTAGGTAGAGAAGAATAGCCTGAGGTCCCAGAGATGCTTGTCAGTTGACACTTATGGAATCCACAGGGTCTTTGACGGATAAGGCACTTAATAGAAATAAGCACGTCTGGGAGAAGAGATGAGACTGTTTCTATCTACTGCCTAAGTGATTCTGACACCTCGAATATAATACTTCAACGAGGTTGGGATTCCATCTAGTAGTTCAAACTGCAGAGCAATGCTTTATGTCAGTATTCATATCAAGGTATATATCCTCCGAAATAAATCTACTCTTTCAGAATGGCTCCCCCTACGGCATATAGCTCGGTGCAGCGTGACATAACAAAATGCTTATCTCGTTGAAGTCAGATTCCTCTTTCTTCTGCAGTTCTTCTGCAGTTTCTTTGAGAACCGTAAGCCTTGGGCAAGTTGAGTGTGAGAGCACTGGGCGCCCACGTTTGGGGTGTGAGCTATGGGGCAGTGTCTGAAGGAAGGCCCATGACCAGCAGAGGCGTGACTTGTGAAGTGTATGGCAGTAACAAGTTATACGCCCTTGTCAGGCTAACAAGCAGAGGGTTGTTAGCACTGTCATAACACCTTCATGCTATATTTGGCAGTGTTGCCAAGCTCAAAAGGGCATGGCATATACAATGTCAATGAGGGAAGGATCCCAGGAAAAATGGCCTACTGGGATTCGCAATTTAGTCACCAGATATGTACTGTCAGCCTAAACAACATTATTATTTCATATGTAAAGCAAAATTGCCATTGAGTGAGGGAAATGAAATAATAGTATTGATGATCCAGTCATAGAAGTTAATTTGTATCATATGTATATGTTTTATACTGATATTATTTACATATACATACCATATACATACCATAGAATTGTTTACTGTTTGCAGCGAACAACTTCTTTATTTTCTTTGGGAAGACAGCTGTCCTCGGCACACCTTTCCTTACATTTTTTACCGTGCTAAATCAGTTTGTCAAAGGTAAATTATTTTGGGAAATCTGACAGTAATAGGACAAATGACAGTAATAGGAAATAAATGATATATTTATTATGCAATGCATACATTCATCCTCTAGGCTTTTTGTACAGGTCTAAATTTCTAGCATCTATCTATGATAAAGGTACGTAGTTATGTGATATGTTAGTTATGATAGTTTATGTTATATGATACTAAAATGCTAGTGAATATGGTGACTTGTGGATGGATGCATTCGTTTAATTTCATAATGAAGCTTGTAATACTTACTTGAAATATGCCATACTACTTGTCACAAATAACATTCAGTCCAGGTCTCCGAATGTATCTGACAAAGAAATGTATGAGACAATCGAAACCAGCTAAACTAGATCAAATGATATCCTCGTGTACCCTTGACACCCCAGGTGTCTCAAAATGTGGAAAATAACAAATGTTTTATATGCTCATAATTATTAACAACATAGTTTGATTGGATTGTAGATTTCCAACATAAAACTGATAACAAATTAATTTTTCTTGATCTAATTGTTTCCCACATCATTTATCGGAGAAAAATGTGTAACTGCATAATATTTGGCTGAATAAAATTTAATATATTCAAATACCATTGACTTCGGGATTATAAACCTCCATCATGCCTTTTCGTATATATTATGATATGAAAAACAAAAATGTAAACCTAATGTAGGCTAGGCCGTATTCAGAGCACTACAAACCGTAACAAGGTGAGAAATTGTGGAGGAAGGGTGAGAGATTATGGATTGGATGCGGGGAGATCAAGGCTAATGGTCTGCCAGATCTTATCATTGGTATTAGAGTGATTTTTTTGATAAAACAAACTCCCGATGCGCTCGTCCTGTAGGCCGGGGCTTCTAGGTTTATCTAGGGCATGATCATTTGAATTAGTTGACATGTGGTATGCATACATATTGAGCCACTATAGTCAATAGACCAATAATATGTAGATCTAGACATAAGTCCAGGATGAACACGTAATTTAGCCCAGCCAAGAACAACGTACAATTTTACCCAGGTCTCCCCAGGGCCCCAACTATTTTTTTGTTAAATCAATACGATCGAATCAATACTAGAGGAGCTCAGCACATTAAACTACTCGGCTAAATAACCTACAAGTACAATGTAAATCTGCCTGTCTAGTTCTAATGGTATAAATAGCTTCCCTAGTGCTTTATGGACAAAATGTTCAATTGATATGTTAATGGTGAATAATGGATCTATCAGTAAGCCTTTCAATCACGATATGGCTTCCTATTTGTTCATGCACATCAGCCAGGTAATTTTCTTGCCTTTCTCCTTTTCTACAAAGTGGATGAATCCTGTCCAAATAGAATTAGATCATAACTTTACGTGCAACCATTGTTTTTTATAGGCCTACTATCATTATGATGCATTGTTTGTA
Organism: Sthenelais limicola; assembly: GCA_942159475.1. NCBI lineage: Eukaryota > Metazoa > Annelida > Polychaeta > Phyllodocida > Sigalionidae > Sthenelais > Sthenelais limicola. The sequence goes on along the minus strand of OW804097.1, from coordinate 93,185,995 downwards.
TTGAAACAAGAACGTACATGCTGCAGATAACAAATAATGTAAATAACAATAACGGTATAATAACAATAATTCATAGAGACGTAACTGCACATTGCTATAATTCAAAAAGTGGATAGATTTAAAAAAGGGATTTGCTTACAACTTCTTGTGCAATGGGCAATGAATTCTGGTTGATTGTACAAAAGCTCCCCAGTTATTTAGTTTAAATCTTTATAGGGCGCGTAAGTAGTCCACCGCGGCGATTTTTTGAGTCACGCTACTGTTGCAGTTTCATGACGTCATGTGCACATGTCGCGCGAAAGTCCCATAGCCCCAACGTTACCGCGATATTAAATCTCTGTTCTTTCAACGATCATATAGATTTAGGACTTCTATCTCACATATATCTCTAGAGGCACACGATTTCAACTATAGCCTCCATAATCCTTAAACTTTTACAGGGGCGATGTAAAGAGTGATTATTTATCGCCCCAATGCTAACTCTATGGAGATTGTTTACTTCCGGTCCACACATCGGTACAACTGCGCGACTAATTTTCGTTAATTCGCGCCCTGCCGCCATGACACTTACACACTCTATTGACAGTCCTGTTAATATTTTGTGAGATCGACATTTCAATTGTACTTTGATGACACTATAACTGTATGTCAGAATAATTGCGAGCGATACGCCATTGAAATAGATTCTATTTAGTAGTGCGCACAAATATCTCCGGAAGCCCGAGACAAGCCGAGAACAACTATACACACACTTTTACATTCACCCCTACGTATATTGCGTTAGTGCGGACTATACAGAATTTGATTTGGAAATAGTTTTACTCAGACAATTTAACAATTACAAAATGCCATAGGCAGAATTACCATATTCAAAATAGAAAATACGCATATTGGAACAAGTATATGTGACAGTTAGTGGTTGAAATCATAAATGTTGGCCGTTTTCTGCTATACTCTCTACATTGTGTACATTCCCAAAGGAAACGATGGTGGGTCCACTACAATCCAAGTAATCACTGGCAAATGAGGAAACACTTTATACATTGATTTACTGTAAGCAATGATTAACAGTTGGGGTTTGGGTCTGTATGGATATGACTGGCAAGTAAGGAAGCACGGTATACATTCATTTACTCTAAGCACTGATTGTATCCATTGTGGTTAAAGTCTCTCACTCTCACTCTCTTTCTCTCTTTCGCTGTCCTCTCCTCTCTCCCTCCTCACAGTGCACTCCCTCTCATCACACTTTATACATTCGTTTACTCTAAGCACTGTTTATCCATTGGGGTTTGGGTTTCTAATTCTATCTCTCTTTCTCTCTCTCTACTCTCATCCCCTCTCCCTCCCCACATTGCACTCGCACTCCTCTAAATCATCCTACCTAGGCAGGCCCTCTATTCCGCAATGAGTTACTCCATAGAGTAGAAACTTGTTGCGGAGTATAGGGCCTGCCTAGGGAGGATGCTCTTACTCTGCTACAGCTGTTGTCCGCTGTGTGAGAGGTAGAGGTTACCAACTCTAGTATAGGGTTTCTTTCCCTGCATGCCACAGCTCAGACGATGTGATCGATTAGAAAGCTGCCTTTGAGAGCAATGTATATGAAAAACCTGCTTTTAAAAATGGGAAAAACAAATTCTCTATAACTATAGCCAACCCAATAATTAGAAGCACTAGACAAAACTACCGCAAAACTATTCTAGCCTCAAATTTAGCCTCAAAATAAAGACCTGCTTGGCAGAGGGATTTTTCTTTTGCCGCTGTACTATATCAATATTGGAATAGAAATACAATATATATAAAATCACTCTTCACTGTGTCGTAGAATTAGGAACAAAAAGGAGTGCGCGAAAAATACGGCACTTTTAATTAGTGGAGTCAAACAACATCAGCAGGCTCTCTCTATATGTTTCTATGTATCTTGTTTCTGTATCAGCGAAGAAGTCAGTGATATCATCTGCCCACAACCGATACCGGCTCTGATGCCAGGCCTGTCCTGACGATGATGGGTGCATTCTATATTACCTCTCAATAGATAAGACATAAGATGAGTGATCACCAGATAGTAGATACAAGGGTTAATGGCTAGTTAGCCTTGTTAATTTCCCTAATGAATGACTTGTCAAGTTGATATCGGGGCTAACAACCAGCCCTGCATACCGTATGGGATGGGATCACTCCATGCCAAGGATGTTCAGATAGAGAGAGGAGGAAGGAAGTGTAAGATAAGACGTGAATGCATGCAGTGAATATCTGGTAATCCTCGACCTAATATAGACTCATTCATCTCATCCATTTATCAGTTGACTTTTTCATTTGAATTACTACGACCTCCTCATGTAATTGTCAACGTTTACAATTAATAGTAAGGAATTGGATAGCAAGCACGGCTACAAAAATACGATTTCTTATTGTCCTCAACACTTGCCTTGCTATTTCCCTGGAGACAGGACGGGTCGAACAGACAAATACCACTTACACTCAAGGCATTGTGGCACTACTATGTTGTTTCCTTGGATGACACTGACGTATATGATTCTAGTCTCCCCATATTATTCTCGAATACCTCAGATATACTTTTGATGGCCCGAACTTTTAATGTCTCTCCAACCCATCGCCCAGTCTAAAAGGTCAGGTAAAACCTAGAACATTGCCGGGAGAGCAAGTCAAAGACCGATAGGGCAAATAGGTTTCTGGGCTCACCTGTACAAATTAAGTGCAAAGTGAGACGGGCTTCTCCGTGCTCATTAGGAGCATCGAGCTAATGGTAAAAAGGGACTGTCTGGGTTAACCACTGATACTCAACTTGGCTTCCTTTAGTGCTAGGAATCAGTGCATATACATAGCAGTTTCTTATCGGTTACTTCCACCCGTATTAGTTTAATCACATTTGATATGGATGTTCCTTATGATCACCGCACTATTCCTTTAATTCCTACTGCCCATGTCTATACCGAAAATCTGTCATTGTGCATCAGATTCTATCTTTACTAAATGATAATCAAACTATAGTAAAGTTTTGTTGAAATAAAATTTGTCGGAATTTCCGATAAAGATGATAATACAGTGCAGGATATAATGCCCATTGATAGAACCCTGCTCACCATTCAGACACGCGGCTTTATACAAGCACGTTTCCAGATCAAAGAACATTATTGACAGATGACTTGTCAAAAGAAAGAATACAATCTCCCTTAATAAAATATATAGAGCACCTTAGAGATAAAGACATCGCAACCACTCAATACATACAGTATGTTGATCAGCCATAGATACCCTTGTCTCTTTTCTATTTCTTTCTCATCTTGTATCCTTGGCAGAAAGTGGATTAAATTAGAAGGGTTTAATCTTCCCAAATATTGATAGTTGTTTGCACCTGTATAGAGTAATCAAACCTAAGCACTACATTTGCAAGAAGTACAAGAATAAGGTTCTACCTTGGAATCAGAGGCAATACAATATCAGGCTCACTATTATAGTCTTACCCTAAGGGAAATATAGTAAATATCCCTAATCCACCTCATCCAGTTCTTCATAAATGCATAATAATATCCGTGAAAAAAGTATTTCTCCTTCTCCAGACGGGCAAAAGGTTATGATATAGTAGAGAACTACAACTTCACCAACAGACAAACTCCAAATTCGGGACGCATTAATTACTAAAGAAATATACACGTATACACATAAACTATGGTAGCCTCTGGCTACTGGGGTTTCTTAAAAGCTTTTTTAAAATGGAGTATTTGCTTATACAGTTAGGGTTGTTTTGTATCTTTTGGGTTCATATATCTAAACACCACACCCTCAGGGTTCCATAGAACTATCGTAGTATAACATTCGTATTATTGTAAAGATAGTTGACCTTGGTGCTTGTTTGTCTTATTATTACCTTCAGAGATCTAAGGAATGATACAGTAAAGGTTGAGTGAGTAGGCTAATTGGCAACTGTTCTTAGGATCAAAAGGCTTCTATATCTAGACCGTCAGTGAGTACATCTCAAGCTACGTCACTTTACCTGACTGAGTAAAGAAAGCCGTACATACTGCACATACTTATGCTGTGTGATCATTGAGTGGCAGTTGATGTGTTCCATATGGCCAACTACAAATTCAGACTATCTGTTTATCATGAAGAAACGCTACTGTGCATACATACATTATTAAAAGAATTTCTTTATCCGAGGCTCTTCTGAAGTGTTAGTTTCTGCTAAGTATGACAGATGTGTAATCATTACCACTTTGTTAAAGCAGATACAGCTTCACAATACAATTTACTTCGGAAATAAAGCTGTATCCAACAGATTCTTCCCCTTTTAACTAAAGTTAGGAGCAGTGCTTCGTCTCAATAGTTCTGCAATCGAGGAAGTGATAAACCAATTACTAGACCGGCTTGGGACTAGTTCTCATCAATTGGTGCAAAGGCCAACGCGACTTGTTTCAGCAAGTTAAGCTGGTGTCACCAACCTGGTCCAGTAACTGAGTACAAGATAATTCACGAGGTCAATGAATTCAGATAAAATATAATGTGCTTTCAAAGAGGATTCGGAGATTCATATAAGACGTGTCTAAGTAGATAACTTCCAAAATGGAATAAGCATAGCTCTAAGTATATTCTTTCAAACTATTTGATTTTTGATACTCATTAAATGAATGATTATCCGTGTTTTAGTACTGTGAGGGTGAGCAATACCTATAGAGGAAATTCCCCTTTCACACATGTTGTACAGCTGCGAGTTGCTGCAACTTAACTTGGAATGACAAGGATACATTACAGATGGATGGGATTGGAACAGGGATATGCATCATATGAATATTTCATCCTCCAATCATTCAATCATAGATTGCCACACACCACTAGGTCACATATCATATATCTCCTCTCCGTAGATAAATGACCCATACCAATGCATAAACAGCCTACTCAAATGCAGTGCTGCAATACAATTCCAACAATAAAGGATCCTGGGCGGAGCTCGGCAGGAATTGACTATAAAATGATTCATCGAGCAATGATTGCTTTCCATTCATACTCATCAGATTATGCCATTCAAATTCCACGAATCGCTACATGTGTTTACACTTGATGTCACTAGTGTTGGAAGATTAACAAACGTAATCTAACAAAAGTAATTCATAGATTCAATATATGCATGTATTATTCACTGGTATTTATATTTTGGACATCACCATGGGGCTGTAATAATTGAAAGCATTATTCATTGGTTGTGGCCAATCATTACCATAAACCTAATTGGTCTTATGGCATTTAAGAATAGGAATCTACCACTTACAACAGGGTCGTGCGGTGAAAGAGAGGCCATGCTCTAGCCTCAGTGCTCACTTCATTGCTTCGCCATCTATATAGCTGAACATTTTCGTTGTCATGTCGTGTCCAATCACAAATTAATGTTGACTTGCCAGCCGAGAGGAAGGCTATCTATGACCTGGGGCGGCGAAACCTCATTCTTCTAAGTTGAGTTCTAGAAAAGTATCAATAACGAGTAAGGCCATCGCTGCTTTCCTTAGGTCATCCAGTGCTTGGACCTGGGTAAACAACACTGCCTACATTCTGCTAAATCTAGAGAGACATATATCTTAACACTCAGTTGAAATGTATTTTTACGCGGTGGAAATTCAGGAACACATACTCAGTGAAACACCAAACGTACGTATGGAAGTCAAGAGCATTCAGCAGTAAAGATAGGACTATCACGAGTAGCGTAATGACACTTTTATACAGTGGACTGATATAGCTACACAAGTCTTTCCTGCTTAACAGAATTCTCGGAAATGGATGAAGTGTTGTCAGGTATAAGGAACATTGTAGGCTCAGGTGGATTTAGATTTAGAAAACATTTTTTATTGACCAAAGATCACTGTTGAAGAAGAGTCTCCAGCAGTAAAATATACCGTTACCAAGTATCATTTATATCATATTATATTATACTCATAGTCTTAGATACGCTGAATTATATATATTTATGTGAAATAATCTCGTATTGTATATTTCTAATACGGTATAAACTTCATTTTGTGTCATCGGATTTCCACAAAATGTCAATCATTCAATGAAGTGCTTATGCCATTTTTTCACATGTCCATCATAAAATGCAGTAGAAGTAGACGCCCAGCTCTTAATGTCTAGATAATTTGATACCTACCTATACCTGCTGCCGACCAATCGCATCACAGGACACATATTATCAGGTGAAGACATACACCGACCGAGCAGAATCCGATGTACTTCGTGATCTATACAAAGTGCAGGCCTTATCCCTGTATATAAACAAGTCCGACTAATCAGCTGCCCCACTTCCAAGAGGTTGAGGCGGCCATTTCACATCAATATCTCTGTAAATAGACTATGCATGACTGAGTTTTGACTTGAGATTGAATAAAACCAATTTGTGTGTCTGCCCAGTCCAACAAACTATGTTAAGGGGCAGCAATGGTTTTCACCATTGAACATGCATTGGGTATTTCTGACAAACCTCTGAAACCGGTCTACTACTTGTGGTCAGTGAACAATCTTTGTTCCTGACCCCAAATGCATGCAATGTGCCAGTGTTATTTCTTTCTGGCGTGGCTAAGACCCATTGCCGTGGTCGGTGAAAACCTCATACCCCACATAAGAGCAACTCTAGTGTTGATGACCGAGGCCTATTTTGGATTACATCAAATTAGAAATACTCTAAAACTGGTCCGACATACCACAGGCGTAATTCCCAGGTCCACGGAATGGTTCCACAACGACTATTTCAGTCCCCATTTGAGCAATAAACTGTCCCATACTGACTGGATCTCAGGAGGTACCAGACCGTATATCTGCTCCAGCCGCAATTCTTTTTCACACTAGAGATACGCCGATGCTTTGTGAGTGAGAACGGATAATACGTTTCTCCGATTTCATTTTCTCCATCCTTTCTCCCATTTCATTTCTTCGTCCGTTCTCCGATTTTATTTTCGTCGGGCTCACCATCGCATTTATTGATTCGGTATATTTACCTGAGATGGAGTTCATTTCATAGCTTGCATGATGAATTAACATGGGCACAAATCCATTACTTTATCAAAGCCATGATATATTTGCTTTGGTACTAAATCCCTTTGCATAGTATGCAAATCTCTAAAATATTAAGATGGAGATAAATATCAATACATGCATGTGAAGGGATTATTGTAACAATTCATATTATTGATTAAAGGTGGCCATTTGCAAAATCAGAAGCTCTGATCCCAATCTAGCACTTTCTTGATTGAGGTTACACGCTCATCACTGTATTGTCAAACTATAGATTCAATTATTGAATCAGAATTGTTTCATCTTGGATATTCTACACTAAACAAGTTCTTAAAGAGGCTTTAAAGGTCCATGGGCGTCATTACAATCATCGTATATTTGTACAAACACAACCTTAAGCCCCTGTGCGTCGCCCCCAGCAATGTTCACACCTTTAATATGTACCAAGTGACATTGCTTCTTCTGTGTATAGGATAGAAAGACCACGACTGACCAGGCTCCCTTCAGGCGGTGAACTAGTGTAGAAAGATCCCATCACCGGACTAATGCTTGTACATCTCTTCCCCCCATAAAACCAACCCAAGAGCAATGTTGTTCTGTGCCCTGGAAGTGAAGGAGACGGGATGGGAGGAGACAGAGAGAAGACTCAGCAGACATCCAACACTGGCCATAGGCCCCGCTTGATAAGACAATCACACGGGAGAGATGTAGATAGCAGTGGTCGGAGCATGCCCAGAATTTAGAAGGCTTTTACATGGGCTTTCTCTTCCTACGGTCAACATTTAGCCTGGCCCGTATTGCCAACCTAGAAAGTGATCTCAGGGATCAGTGTGAGTCAATCCAAACTAAGGAAGATGCTATCGCCAAATTATTTTGTTGGATGGTATGGGGTCAGATCATACTTCTTGAAGCAGAGGACCAAGATACATTATGAGCTTCTTTATATGCATGGCAAGACTATTACGATGGGAGCTGTAATTTATTAAATGATGGCCTTTTTCAATCAATCCATATATCATATAATACATACTATATACATTTATATATGTGAATGTATAATGCCACCTGGCAACTGATACATCAGTATAAATAGATTTACATCCTATAAATGCAGACCTCTGTTGAAAGATTTAGATATATATATTCTACCCGCTTCTACATCTAGATGATATTCCTTCATGTAAGGTCGTATGGACATGTCTCTAAATTGATTGCCTCTATTACTGTCTCTAATTATCTCCTATGCGTCCTGCCTCCATATCCAACACCTGGACAGATCAATGCTCTACATGTATCATTTATCTTTTTTATTCCTTAGAGGCCAATATTGTGTTTAAGCAAATTACAAAAAAGATCATGCATCAAGCATTGCCAGATACTCTGCGGTAGCAATTGTCTCCGGGTGCCCACGGTCAGATTAGCTGAGTAATGGTTAGCTGTCGTATGGATATCAGCCAGAGTGTTGATGTAAACGACTTAGTTCCATTGATATAATGGAATATGGATAAAGTTTGATACGTGGGTTTAGTTATTTAAGAAACCGCGTGAGAAACAAGGCAACTCGCATCCGTGGGTAGGCTAATGGACCTAATATCCACAACCCAACGTTTTGACATTTTTAGTTCATCGAAAGAAAGTCTTTGAAGGCAATAAAAAGATGGGATGAAGGATCGATAAGCTTTAGAATTCGACTTTCTTTTTGATGTAGTCGGGAGAGTGGCAAATGACATTTTGTGGTCATCGCTATCTCTAAACAATGAGGAAAGCGGTCCAGAGATTGATGAATATAAGACGATTAATGAAGTATAAATAACCTGAGCAAATCTGATTTAACCATCAAAAGCTATGGGAAGTTTCCATAAGGAATGCTTCTTGAGTCAGCAGTATCATCGAGGAGACTAAGTTTAATTCTTTATGTTTTATTTTAGTTAATTCATTCTGACGAATGAATCATCCTGACAAATATTTATCACAGCCAATTCATTCCTGGATTGAAAACTCACTAAAAATTCAAACTCTCGATACTCAAGAAAGATCTCATGGAAATGTATACGTTGAAATTGTCCCCGACTAATCCACCCGATATCCACAAGAGCAATTCAGAAGCATTTCAGAAATAATCATAGTCACAAATCCAGAAATCCAAGAAGTCTTAAGAATTTGTTTCTGGTTCATTTCTCCATTGCTTTGTGCTGATCTTGTGGTTGGAAATAAATGTCTCTGAATCATCAATTGGGATCTGCTGAATTATTTGTCACGCAAAGACTTCCAAGCTCTCAGACAAATGCCCCAGCATGCTTCGTTATTGGAAATGAACAATTCTATCAGCTGCTCATTCTCTCGCCTGTGTGGCATACAAAGAATGGATATCAATATTCGGCAATAAACACACACAAAGAGTTCTTCTTAGCTTTCGATTTCTCCCTTTGTTATATTCTAATCAAATTTTGGCATTATAACAGATTCCATAAATTATAGGCAAGTTCAAAATAACTGCCATTAATCAGAAGATGGTAATAGTTATGAATATTTCTCTTAGTGCTCATCACCGGGGGAAAGAGAAAACACTATGTGACAGAATGTATATAATATTGAAGGTGTATATTAAACTCTATGTGTCATCGCTGTGTGAGAAGCGGTGGTGTTCCGGGAAGACGCATCGGACACATAGCTAGCAGCATTCACTATGCTCAGCTGGATGATTTATCCAGTATTATATGTCGTGATTGCTATCCATTAGTAGAAGTCACTTAGGGTGTCAGTGGAGAAAGACCAGATAGTATCCATAAACATATATGAGGATTGGATGGTGCTAAACGTAGACATGCGAAGTGGTGTGATTGATGCTGAGAAACAGACAGGTCTCATCAGATGGCGTATCATTCGTGGGAAAAAACAAAGCGTGGGAAAGTAGTGTTGTCAGGGCCCTTTTAACTGCGCCGGCGCCACTTCTGATATAGTGCATTTCCACTGTCATAAAAAGTTAACAGCTCGCGTCGTCTAACAGCAAAGGTAATTCGCTTAAGTGTTTAAGCGGACTTTTTTGGAAATAGAAAAACTCGTGGAGGGGAATTTATATTACTGAAAAAGAGAACCTGTGGACTCTCGAAGTTTTCTGTGGTCCATTTGATTCTCATTACTATAACCGAATATTTCTATAATCAATCGAAGGATAGATCTGGTATTTGAAGACCACAAACAAGTCTCTATAACGATTATGAACTAAGTAACAATTATATATATAATTACCCGTGAATACATAGACGATTCAAGAGTCTTTCCTTCGTCTTAAAGTGGCAAACTATTTTACTTATCACTCCTCATTGACGCTATGCTGTCCACGACGTAGTAGTATATGGAAATGTATATATGAATCGGGCCACTGGTGTTAGTAGTACTTAGGAAGTGGAGTTAGTATGAGGCAGTGCTTAGCATTGGGCTGTGTGGATGTCGGTGTAGCCCGTGTGGACCAACAAGGGTGCAAGACCTCCCCCATCAATACAAACTGTGGAACCATATAGGATCAAATTCTTACATTGGTATGCAAATGAGCGGATTTGCATGTTGCCGACGTGATATGAAGCTAAGTAAGATGTGATATAATGCAGAATATTGATCGACAGAACTTGGAGGATTAAGATATGCCTTTGTATATTGATCTGACCAATGCCCATGGCACACAGCTTTAGCAGACGCTGGCTACAACTGTTTGTTGAATTGATTGAGAAGATTCCTTTTCTCTCAGCATAAATGTGCATTGGAATTCGTATGGACATGACCACAGTATAGAGGTCACATGACACCAATTAGAGGTCAAATGATAAAGCATAACTCTCCATATATCTTGTGAATGTGAGATCGGGGCGGCAGGGGCTGATCAGCTATCTGACATGTTTATAGCTGTGGCAATGGAAATTTATGTCTTCCGCGTCGCCCATTTCCAGAATTCCCGACGTCTGAGCTTAGGAATAATGTGTCACTCATCACCTTTAACTCTCGTGAAATCATGTGATTTCTCGCGCGGTGTCAGGTCAAGGAGACCTGATCTGATTAATTCACGGCCTTTTAATGGGACCCTATTTGGGTTGGGGATGAAAAGGCAATAGTTGTCCATTCTGCCCCATCCTCCACATGTTTATACGGCGAAATATGGCCATCAATGATCGGTGAGGCATGGTCGTTACCATTATCCAGAGACTAGAAGAGAATGACCCACACATCCGCCACCTAAACGAAAGCATTCAGTGTAAGGTCTTATTCTGTTGCTCCCACACAGGCAATCACATAGAAGAAATGCCATTTGGTATGTTTATTCCCTTTACTGTATCTGTGTGCCTTTTCCTTCACTTTGTATGGTTCGGTACCCTCTATATCACCAACTCAACAAGTTTGTCATCATGTCCATTTAAGCATGAGGGCGAATTTCAATTCGTATACTGGCTTGAGTTTTAAAAATGTCCTGGACATATTTTAAAGTCGCAGCGAATATTCGTTTAAAGGCAATCCCTGGTCATCTATGTGTGGTGACAGTTATATGAAATTGTGGACGGCATGATGTGTCTTTTTGGGCCTTTTTGCGTCGCGGTCGGATTGTAAAGAAATGTCAGCAGACCCAGGGCTCTACTCCTCATGACCCCAAAGACACTTCCTCTCCTATTCCCCCCTCTAACACCTCATCTTCAATCTCATGCCCCCGGGCAATCCTGGATCTCCGCCAAATCTCACCCAAGCTTTGCTGCTTTTCGCTGAACGGAAACAAACACTGCACGATCGCAGAGCAGACAACCTGCTTCCGGTACTCGTCATGCAAACGTGCGACTCATTTCCGGTAAAAGCTAGAGCTATCAAAAGCAGCGCTGTCGCCGTTTGCGACACCTGCCAACTTCTAGAGCCGGATGGCAACTTCCGGTGCCTTGCAAAAGATGGCATTCTCTAGTGAAATAGGAAATATGTTTTGCTTAGATCAAACTGCCTTTACGCATTGCTAAAAGCGCCATCACAGCAGAAAAATATAGACGCGTCCCAGGGCTAACGTTTACTTGACACATTTTTACCAGTGACAACAGTTAATTGGCTAAAATCACCGGCAGGGTTTCATATATCGTTAAGGAGACATTATCTTGACCGAGACACTAAATGATTCCTCTGAAGTTGCTTTAAAATAATGACCAAGAATGTAAATTAAAGGGACCGTCATATGCACTGTTTCCGGTGAAAGTTCAAGTAATGCATGACAATAAGTCACAATATTCTTTTCAATCTTTGACTTGAGAAAGCACATGAAAACGAAAAAACAGGGTCTATCAACAATAAAAGAAAGGATGTGATTTCGGCCGAATCATTTCTTTGAAACAAACCACAAACTGTTTTTTCTTGTGAGGACAAATCAAAAAGTCAGTTATGTATCTAGATTTTGTGTTTGTTTATTTTTCTGTGAAACGTCGGTTCATCCCTTTAAACGTGAGTCTCACCATCTTATCTACACTTCAATCTTTTCTTTTAACTTGTCTGACAGTTTTCATCTGGTAACATACGCACCAGAAAGATGTTGCAAGCTGATTTCAACGTTTAGGATGTTATATTTGAAAAAAGAATATTGGGAAGACTATGTGGCGGGGATTTGAAAAAGAAAACACAAAAGAAGCATCATACGAAGACAAATGTTTCACAGACAAATGACCCATCCATTAATCAAAAGAATGTTATATACCCAGGATAGAAATAAAGTATCCTCAAGGGGCCATGCTGGCGATATTTGGTTCCTCAAATGAACTGGGTGTGTGTTTAACATCCCAGCGTATATCATATTAACATCATGTATACACTGTTTGGCTATGCAGAAGTCCCAATATTTACCAGATGGAAAGAGCTCCATCCCCGAGGTGAATTATTCATAGAAGTCATTAGATTTTCCACACGAAAGCTTTAAGGGCTAAAGGTCCTTGGACGATGGGAGGAGCTTATTTCAATACCAGATCTCCTTGGCCTAAAATATCCCACTGAACTATTTCTGCACCAAGTCTCTTCTTGGAACTTCTATTCACAATTTGAAATCATATTAAGCTTGACCGATGGCGATGACCATACAACGCTGAATTTCCGCTATTGTGTTCACTGCAGTTGCAAAATTCCAACAGTTATGTCATGTTTTGTAGACCCCTCTTCCAGAAAAATATCTACCTGCCTATTTTTCCATTTAGTAGAAATTTGGTTATCAGTTATATGATATGTCAATCCATAAGGACCTAGAGTAAGACATTACAAGTTAGACGGATTAAATCTAAAGATTTTAGTGTTTTACGATTCATATAATATACGCCAACTGGTGAGTATATGAACATGTGACATTCCACACTCTAGGTGCCGCTTTGCATACACAAACATGCGCAATGTAGCATTCGATGTGTCCTTTCCTTCCAAAGTGAAGCCCTGAGGAACCCTACTTATTGAATTTTGTGCCTGCGCACCAATATCCTCGTTCAGGGCCTAAGGTTTAAGTCAATATGGCTGTTCCCGGACCAGAGAATCGGCCATTTGGACACCACTTATTGATGTGTTGGGTGGATCACATATTGGATTGGGGAGCTTCAGAAAAGCCATAGGATAAAAATGCTACTTCATTAGGCACCTGATTTCGGATATAGGTCATTAGGAGCCTATATGTTATTTCCCCATTCTTGACCTGCAACGTTTCTTTGACATCATGTATTAGTATTAGACAAATGCTACCTTAAATTTTATGAAACATGAAAAAAAAGAAAAATAGGCTAATGACAATATAAGTAAAATAAAACGAACTTCTTTTGAGTAATATCACATTTTAGGATCGGTATAAGTGTTTAAAAAGGGAAGGAAATGTTAAAATAGTATGTATGAATTAATTATCGTAATTGTTGCAATTCTTGCAATTGTTCCATACTCTTCCATGCAGTAGTATGATCATTATGTAAAGTTGATGGAAATATCTCGAGGGTGGTTCTTGCATTGCATGGGCGATAAAGGAAATATGGTAGACATATAAGACAAGCACAGTTTTCAAGAAAGTAAGAAAATCAGCACATGCATACTTGTCCTCTACCTGACCTCGTGGGGCACATGTAAATGTCCAGAAGGATAAATTGAGTTATGGTCCATCCGGCCATATGGCTTTTGCACATGGCCTATACAAGCTGAGTCATACTTATAAATAAATATACCTATCAGTTTCAGACACGCATCAATTACTTTGAGGACCATAAATCTCAGATCTGATGTCAATTTTGTAACGTGATTCATTCAATAACTAAAACAGCTATAGTCACATCGATGTGTTCCTCATTCCACACAGTCCTTTTAGTAAGAAATGTAAGGAAATATTATTTCTAGCATATTGGTCCATAATTCGTGTAGATAACGTTCCAACCATTTTCAACCTGAAAAATAGATTACTCAGCTAATCAAAACACAGTTAGTCTGCTTTGTTCACCTTGAGGCATCTCTTGGAGTGTATGGAGGCTTCTCACACCAAAAGGTCAGAGACACAAAAAGAGTCTCCGGAGGTGAATGAGGTAGACCTTTTTTTTTTAGTGATATGAGAGATAAATTATCTATTGTAAAAACCTAAGTAGGCATGAATGATAATCAATTACAAATGGGTATATTATGACTTGTATAGTCCCGTCGCCAGAAAGTTCTTGTGATAGATTCCTTTAATATATCATAATATTATGTATTATTTATCCACCTTATTTCTGCCTGCATTTCTGCCTGTCTCTCTATATATATGATATACATGTACCAACTTATAAAAGGGTCCTTCAATTAATTTTCCTCAGCTATTCTGTATTTTGGGAGAATATTATTTAGCCAACCTTGCAGATTGAACACCCAAGGCATGAACCATGAACCGCCCCCCACATCCTTCTTTCCCTGACTCCGCATGGGGTATTAGAATTACCCTCCTTCGTAGGTGAGGCGTAGTGGTAAGAGTGGCGGATTAAGGATCATTGCAGTGCAAGATTAAGCAGAGGTTAAATGAAGGGTAGTGGGACCCTCTCCCAGCATGCTAAATGGATGGGGTATTTGTAGTCATAACATGCTTGTCCTTCATATTGTCATTTATTAATGTAACTTGATGACCCTAAGAGGCGTGACCAAGCATCTAACATGGATTCTAGGAGTGCAGGCTGACATTCATGGCAAGACCTGGGGCGTCTTTCCAAGATATGGGTGGCATAACGTACAATTGAATTTGCTTTACTGACATTTCTTTCATTTCTTAGCCCCATCTTATGTATAGACAATCCACGTGGTTGTAGTGATTCCAATAAGTGAGCATAGAGAATGAACAAAATCATGTAGCCCAAGTGTAATATGAACGTTTGAGATTGACAGAGGGTAATTTGTATTCATTATATAATGAAAAAACAGTGAAAGTTCGCCCCTCCCAAACCACTCGCTGTTAGATCCTCACGTCCAGTGATCGTGTGATACACAGCTAGGCTTTATGACCCTCTGCATAAAGTATTCATGAGCGCCAATGATGTAGCCTATGTCATTCATATTGCCCGCTAGAAAGGTATAATAAATACACATATATGTGACCCGCTCTGCAAGAACAAGTCTTATTTAGGGGTGCATAAGACCCGTTAATACTTATCTGTGTGCATTTATAAATAATGTTACCGTCGTAACCCTTGCAATCGTGGTCTGAGTAAGGGGTTGTGTGGCTGATCGAGCCATATCTAACAAGACATGTTAGTCTTTGTTCATTAGGTGCTGGAGTCTGTGTCCCGATCGTTAGCAGAGATGGAAATAATCAAAGACTATAGGATACAGCACTCAAGGAAAAGCTGTAGTACAATTGGTGTTAATTCCTTGACGTCCAGGACAATACTGACTATGGCCGATGCAGCACCCTTGTATTTATACAACTCAGCGCAGTAGTTCTGGCCGTCCCATTCGAGGAATGTGGCCTACGTTATCTTGGCATCTTTTAGTGACTGACATGTTCCCGGCATGTTCCAGCACCTTTGGCAACGGACATCTTTCGGTATCTTTTAGCGACCTAAATACATTTAGATCTGTTTCCTATACATTTAGACAGGTTTCTCTTAGGAAATACATTTATAATAATTCGTAGTATATAACAACATATGTACACTATATATTTGTTATCTGTCCTTATTTTTGGATGTTCTCCTTGGAGGTGAGATGGATTTTGGTACTTCATATACTATTGACAAGAAGTGTGAGTTATTCCCCTACACGCAACCAGCTATAAACTTGTAATGCCATACCGAAATGTCACACCATGTTATCATCTCTGCTTAAAAAGGGGCACATTGAAACTCTCAGCACCACATTACGGAACAAATATCATAATTCATAATTGGTTCTTCGGTGTGCCCCAAATGCAGGCGACGAGGAGGCTCACAAAAGCGGCCGTGTGAAATCCTTCTCTTCATCCAAATCCTCTACATGTTTTATAAAGGAATGTGAGCAGTAATCCATAATGAATAATGTCCCTCTTACGGGCATTAGTCAGTTCTTGTTAGTAGAGAGGGGCAAGAAGGACGGGCGGGGATGGGAAGAGGACGGGTTTAAGCACGACCTCGTTAAGCTCAGAGATCAGAATACTACTGTCTTGTCACAAGTGAACGTTTTTAAATATCCAAGTCAATCCTCTTTCTATTGTTGGAAAGGCTTCCTTGAAGATATGCTATCCACAGCCTACATGCATGGACACGGAGAGACGAGTTTAGAACCTCTCTTCATAAGGAAGTGTTTGGTTTGAGAGAATATCAAATGTGCAAAATAAAACATGCAATATCAAAAAACATACACGTTTTAAAACATTTTTAAACAGCCAACTTGTGTTAGAAGGATTTACAACGCTCACATGTGTAGTAATTTCCATGATATTCTACCAGGGGGGTTAATGATAGAAAGGAGGGGTGCATGCGCGATAGATATTAATTGGAGAGAAATGTTGATATAGTTCTGCTTAGTTATGTTAAGTAGAAAAGAATTATATAATATGTCCGTTTGACCCGTCGATCTTATCGTTGCCCCCCCCCCCCCCCCACTCCCTCCTCCCACTTCATTTAAATTAGGTGCGCTATGGCTTTCTGACGAATTTTCAATGTTGTCTTCAACATGACGGCAGTATATCTATATTTGTCTGTCTAAATTGTACCAAATTTTGTGGTTTACTTGTTTTCGTAGTAAATTAACTTGGTTGTCTACGTTAATTCCGAGATATTCATAGTGAGTTCACCTGTTCACATACCTGGATAGTATATATTGTATATTTCCTTTCTCCATTCAATAACTGTTCTTTCATTCTATGTTAGGCCGAATGTTTCTATCTGGATGACGAATGACATGTGAGAAGTCTTTTCCCCATCTGTAAACAGTATCATTAATTCTAGTTGCCACTAGCTCTCCCTCGTCACCATGTATAACCTGCCCCCTTACTGCCACAACTGACCGTTCCCCCGCAGTGGACGTGACCAGGCACGCCCGCCCTGGCTCTAACATCAACTTATTGCTCATAAAGCGCCGCCAAATGTCGTCTGCTCGGAACAAATTGTCGTCTGCTTGTAATCCAGATCACCAAAAGTCGTATGCTGTATTCTGGTCGGCGTCAAATGAACATAGAACTTGTACAGCTATTCTCTTGAGAGGCAAGTCCCGGGGATTTGGCGAGAAAAGGGTATTTTCAGGACAAAACTATGTAATATGAATGTTTTCCGGGCGGGAAGAAGCGGCATAACGTCGGAAATTCAATATACCCTTCTAAATTTACGTCTCTAGCAAATAGTACTTTTGGGAAATTCCTACACCGTTTCAACAGTCCTCTCAGCATCATGTCCTCCTTTTATGCCGTGACATGAAGTAAGCTATACCTTCAATATATCCGCTACCCCATGTTTTTTTCATAGGATAAACCTATGGGAAATCATTGTTTATATACAAGGTTATGGCTGTTTTGCATAAGTTCGTTCATATATCATAGCATCCTGCCTTGGTCACATGAAGCTAATCGGACCCACTTCTTTCAATGCTAATAAATGTGGTCATCCTGATTTATCGCTTGTCCAGAATGTTGTAGCTGTGCCTTAGGATAGACCTGAAGGGTTAAAAGGGCATGTGCGGTCAATTTCTATTCGTTGAGGACTGACATGGGATGATAAGGCATGTGAAGGCCGTATGTGCAGCTTTTGATTTGCTGTGTTAAGAGCGTTGACCATGATTGACTCATGATCGGATAAAGGCCTGAGACCCATGAGTATCAATTGGAGAAGCTGTAGGTAGGCCGGGTTCCTATATATAGCAGCTTTTGATGTATGGAGGATTAACACTCTAGATGTCATTCTGTGGCGAGGCAATTATACCTTTGGACACATGGGAATGTGGTTTGATACATGCATAAGAATGAGAAGACCTTTTTTTATAAACACAACAGGTCAGTGGTAGTTACCAAATTGCAAGTATTATATGTCTTAATAACAAATGCTACATATTCTATATAGTTTCACTGATTGTCTAATTTATCGGTTTATGTAAATACACACTATTTTTGGTATGGGTTTGACTTTACTACATGTAGACACAGCTTGCTGACCTTCAATGCTACCATTCTTAGCGTAATATACGTGTGTGACCTTCGTCCTCAGTCTTTGATCCGTCCTCTTTATTCCTTCCTAGAAACTACCACTGACCTGTTGTGTCTGGTCATTGGTCTGATGCCGTATGTGTATAAATAATCGCTACCATTCCGCATCGACAGGGCGATACTTTCTTTGAATTAGGAGTGGGTGATATACGCCGTGTTTATTATTAGACGTATCCAATTGCCACTATAGAAAAAGCCATAGCACATTATTATTTTACACAGAGAAAAATAAATGATATGAGGGAACACCAGTCATATGGTTTATCCCACACTGCCCTTTTCTCTTTAATTAAGAAAAAGACAGCATCTTCAAAATGTATGACTGGTCGTTGATATTTTAAAATGAATATTGTCGACCTTCTATGCTTGGGATAATAAAAAGGCATCAGGCCCCATATACATTATCAGACTCTGTATGTTGAAGCCGACATATGACCTATACAAGTGTAACTGTTGTACTAGTCACAGGTGTCCCTTGTACAGTTCATTCTAGGGTAATTCAATGCCGCCGGAACGCAATTCAGTTTCCCTTTGCAAATAATGTGAACAATGTCAAAGCCGTATAAACTGTCTCTGCATCTGTATGTCAATAAATCCCTTTGTCAGTTTTATGGCTTTAGTGCATCTGTATGCGCACCTTTCCAGTATCGGAGCGAGCCAGGAACTCCAAGGCTTTTGATAGCATTAGGCAAATTCCGGGAAAAGACCTGACTTAGGACTTGGTCAAGTAGGATGATCCTAGAAGCAAATAAAGCTGGTTACTCGCTAAGCCAGTTTTCCTGTTCAGCATTTTTTGTATCGCTTGACTTTACAACATGGATTGAAAAGGTCTGCCCGAGCCGCTTTTAGAGCATGATGTTAAAAAATCATGGTGCGCTCTCATGGATTGTTAGGATGTTGTTTCTTTGATTTCCCCCCTCAATGGCGATGTTATCGTCATGCCCTGTATTGTGGAAAGATCGAGGGTTAATTTAAAGCACCGACCATGCATTCAGAATAGGATACATTACCACATGCATAGAAAGATCGTACCATAAATGTATTGCATGGGTACAATATAATCGGTTAAATCTATAAACCCAACCGTCGTTCATTTAATTCACTGCATCTACACCGAGTCACGACCCCACACGCATGTCACTTTTTATTATGGATGTTTATTTGGAGGTCAAACAGTGTCACCCAAACCGACCACCGCGCCATCTTCGATTATTATTATTCACTCAGCGCTCGCAAGATGCGCAGGCACACTCCCTAGTGCATAGAACCCCCACATTATCGCCCATTGATCTACTATGCGTTGGAGTGGCGCCTAGACGTTTCATTAATAGTTGTAACTTAAGTAGTTAGACAAACAAACGTCTGTTTGGGTTCTTGGCTTGTGTTCCCCGCTTTGGCCATTGTCATGCATAATGAGTGAAAACTTTGTGAATTTTAGATTATTTCCGACACCGAAAAGCGGCCGATTGGCCTTGGCGGGATGTAGAACCTCTTAATTATTATGCTTGCCTTGGATAGCATTTCTCCTGGTCTTGTCGATACTTTACTCACAGTTCACGCTGCGTAAACACGTTGGTTTGGTCCCCCTGATGATAAATTTCTGTTGTGAATAGGATTTAGTTTCGGTTGCTTTAAATTGGAACCTTATCGATATTCCTTGATGGAGACATCGATCAATATGCTAACTTTAAATAGTTCTTCTCTACCCATAACTTCAAGTGTAAATGGATGCTATAATTATATATTACTATTGTGAGATACAGATGTATTGAAAACGGCAACTTACTGACTTAAAGCCTCGTTAGCTATACATATATTTCTTTATGAGGCCAGCGTTCGTGAATTACCCTGACGACAGGAGGCTACAGGGCAAGTCCCTGGATCTACGGTGTAATCATTTATAGGGAAAACAAGATAAATCACCGTCCGTCGCCGCTTGAGTTTTCAAATGAGCCTCTCGGCACGAAGGGGATATTTCTTCTTCTTTGAGAGGCGTATTTCTTCTGCTGTTAGGGGTCATGTCCCCTGGATGATGTTTTAGCCAGATTTGGAAAGGAAATGAATGTTAGAGGAAAGAAAGTGAACACTTGTAATCTTGAATTTATGTGATGTCATTTTTGGGGTGCTTAGTGATATTACTATTAGTAGTTTAAATACATGCACAAAATTTGAAGACTGTGTATTGAATATATCTATGCATATCTGAGGTTACCCTTTAAGGAGCATATTTAACTAAATTTACCGACTTTACTATAGGGAGTCACTAACTTTTTATCAAGCATACATATATATATATATCGAAATACTTATCAGATGTCTTAGTGTTTACCATCATTGGAATCGGCTTGATCTCATCTTTTCAAATATGATGATATCTCGAAATCCACTTTTTGCGACCTGTGACTCATTTTCCTTTAACACATCACATGCATATAATTATAATACCCTCTGATCGCTTCCATTGCCCTTACTCAAGACGTGAAGAGGGGACAGCAGAATTGTCCCCTCTTTCTTGGACACTGTATTCAGCCTTGTCTCAAAAGACGACATTGTGAAAGCTGATACTATGGCTTAAAATTCCGGGACGGCTTAAATGTCAGGAATATAAATTTCGCGAGGGACGTTATCAATGGCACTTTTCTGATAAAAATAGAGTAGCCTTTAAACTCACGGTGGGCGATGTAGCCTGTGTATTTCAAGCATTCTTTTGGTGATGACTTATTTCTGTCATACTGAAACTGTAAAAAAAAATACATTACCAAATCCACCACAACTGGTCACATTGCATGCATTAAATACTGAACGTGATGGCTATATAATTGGACATTATTGTTCATTGTTGAGTGCATCTTGTTCACAGCTGTATCAGTAGATAGATACAATGATATAGACTGCCAGAAATACACCAATCACAATTAATTATATCTATCTGATTGGACATACACAAGTTACAAACAAGGAAATAATAATTATGATACACCTCGATCATGTGTATGTTTGGTTTTTCAATTTCCCTGGTGATGATATTCCCTTTATTTATACCC
This sequence comes from Sthenelais limicola, assembly GCA_942159475.1. NCBI lineage: Eukaryota > Metazoa > Annelida > Polychaeta > Phyllodocida > Sigalionidae > Sthenelais > Sthenelais limicola. The sequence continues at coordinate 93,164,275 of OW804097.1, read as the reverse complement.
TTCATTTTCCTAAATTTAGTAATAAGGAATGTATATTTCATATGTGTATCACGGATAACGTGTGTAGCTATCACACGTTAGTTCAGCCCTGGATATGTGTTCAATGATTACTTAAACTTGAATTTGTATATAAATTTGGGAATGAGGGAACATCATTGAAAAGAATATTTTCGGTGCTATCATGTACATGGGTGAGGGTTTTTCAAGTTTCCGTATCGGATCCCAACTTGTGGTGGTTCTTAGCAAGTGGTCAATGCTATATATATGTATATGTCACGGCACAACATTTGTCCAATAGTTGCTAAAACGGAAAGGGCACAAGCAACACATACTTTGCGATGGAAAAATCCCGAAAAAAAATCCCTCAGCAACGGAGGCGATCGATCAACTGATTGGATTATAAGTAAAGCGATCACGGAACTGACCAATAGCGTGCCAGGGCTGTCGGATGTGCGGGATTAGTCTGACCTCTTGATCTCGGTCCTGTAAATATTCAGAGTGACACGATCGCTCTTGATTACATCTAGGAGGATACTGAGGAATCTTTGCCATCAATCCCCCTCCGTTAGACTATATCACTTTTTGTTGGCAATATTTCAGTTCTTTATTCTGATTATATTGCAATACTTCCCCCTCCTTACCAAAGAAATATTACCTCGTCATGCAATCAAGAATAAATGGACATCTCATTGATCATTCTCGTGTGTAATATCTGTTCTAGCTAGTGTTGACTACACGGATATGTGCCACACTCGTACCTTCGGAGTCTTTAGAATCTAATTCTGCCAAATAATCTGGATATTTTTATATATAGTACAGAGATATCAATTAGAAAGGTCTATTATCCGAGTATCCAATTCTATGTAATGGGCGGGACACATCATAATATTATATTATATTATGCGATACCGTTTTTATTGCAATCATGAAGTATCCTATCTTGGGAACAATGCATACACATCTCAGGAAAATGGTTTCTTTTTGTAATGATCCAATGTACTGCCAATTACTTCATTATGAAAACATAAAAAACTATGCTTCAATATCGTTCAAGTTATCTTACTACGTCATTTGGCTTAGTGTTCTTTTAGAATTCAACAGTAAATAGTTCATTATGAAAACATAAAAAACTATGCTTCAATATCGTTCAAGTTGTCTCTTGTCAACAAAGTATTAAATGTTCGAAACGTGGGTATTTTAGTAAGGCAAGAGAATAAAAAGATACCTTACAGTTATATCTTGAAGATTTGAGGTAGTGTCCCATGTTGATGACTGTTGACGTTGGGCTTTATTATTCATGAAGAGATTAATAAACTGGACCCTGTGAGAGATAATATTGGGTCAAAATAATGAAGGTAATTCAGACATGCTCCGAGATATAACAGTTCATTGACTTTTAATGACCTTTTTTCTTATTTCAGAAGTAAAGGAGTATTGCCAGTTTGACTCCTTCGAGGGAAAATGCTCAAGAAATGAAGTAATCCTAATTAAAACAGCCAAGTACGGGCGCATGCGCACAGGCAAGTGTATAGCAGGTGAAGGCTACATAGGATGTGACGCCGATGTCCTGCCATACTTAGACTCATTATGTTCCGGTCGTCATAAATGTAAAGTGGACGTCACAGAAATAAGAGACGTCGCCCAACCGTGTAAAAAGGACTTTACGTCCTATCTAGAAGTCAGCTATGAATGCGTGCATGGTGAGATAATTTTACCTTATATTTATTTCTTTGTTTCAAAAGAATTGTATATGGTATTGGAAACTTGTGACACCCCACTTTTTTTAATTGAAAATTTACCTCAAAAGAAACAAACACAATCTCACTTTTTCTACTATCTTTTTAAAATTCTTAATTGGCCATATATATACATTTGACATTGTCTCAGACACAACACATACTCTTTGACGGGGATTATTTTCATGCGTTACTCTTCATATAGAAAATTGCTCATGTTATTCTACAGGAAGAGCATGATATCATATTCCTACCCACACGATATGTATTATTTAAACATTATATATTTCTACATACTCTCTATTTCTCACCGTCAATACATACTTCAGTTGTTGATGTTTATGTATTGCAATAGCCTACAATTCATCCCCTACCGACACACGTTTGTTACAGTCTAAAGAATCTAGACGTCTTACCTCGAGCAGTCTTGCCCTCTTCGGAAGCCTTAATCATTCCTTCCATCCACCCATCCCATTTTCGTCCTCACCTCTTTACCCGCCTTTCCTCCTACGCCCCGACCTTTTCCAACACTAGGCTGCAACCTCAACCCTTTCCCCCTCCATTACTATATTCCCTCTTTATTATTCACCCCACCCCACCTCTCTGCCACCACCTCGGTCAACTTCTGCAACTAGAGATCATGATCAGCCTCTGTTGTTCATGATCAGAAGGTTCTCATAAGCACTGCACACACTTCTCCATAAGCATCGCGTTATACAAGGTTTTTCTCTGCTTAAGTAGAAGAAAAGAAAGAAATAGGTTTGTTAACATTAATGATCATTAGATTATCTTTTTACACTACAAATCGGAGAGTTATGCTTTTTACTTCACTAAGACAATTTAGTGTTTGCATAGTGAGTAAGTAAATAACAGCTTTGTAACATCTTTATGCAATTGCAGTTATTTAAGTAAGAAATACCATAACATTAACAGGTGAAATAAATCAATGAGGGACGAATCAAACGGCGCGCGCATATTCCGTAGATTCCTCTTGAAAATCTTAGTTGGAATTATTCACCCAAAACGGAAGTAGGACGAGGACTTGGGAGTATGTTGTAGGTTTGTTTTATTGGAGGTCCGACGTTTCGGGCGACATTTGCCCTTTATCAAGGAGGTTTCCTCTTGGAAATAGCTGAATACTTATGTAATCTATTCAAAAGCCTTTCACAAGTTTAGAAATGTCTGGGTTTATCTTAAATATCCCCAAAGAATAATGATTTTTTCCATCTCCAAGTCACAGATCAAGACGAACATGAGACATATTGACTATGCGCTATAGTTTCGTGGCTTTATTTAAATAGTTTCGTCGCCTGCCTCCAGCTTGTCCCTCCTCGTAAACTTAACCTTTCCATATATCTAGGTAAACCTATCAATCAATCAATGGAAGTCAGTAAGCCATGAATTGTAAATATATATATCATATTCTAATTAATCATTTGCACCACTGGTTTGGGGTCTTTCATAACATGATGCATCTAGTGATATTTTCCAGCTCTAAAACATGTCCATGTCAAGGTCATTTCGGATTTAGCTTAACCAAAGTGGTCCATTATTGTTTTGTCCGGGGTTTTCTATCTTTCTCTTTAAAATATACGAAATTCGACAACAAAAAATCATGTATAGCTGCATGTAACCAACCCTGGAAGACCGGCGGTAGGAACCTTTCTCACATAATCTAAGGCTTGCATGAAGGATTTAGCTGCGACCTGAATGAACCTCGTTAATTGATTTGTTTGTAACATGTCAACGTGAGGCGAGGCTTTATTCGAGATTAAACTCATGAGTATGTATACATGCATGCTATAAGCATTAATTACCTTATTGTTTAGGCAGCCCCTATCGATATAAGATCAATGATGATAAACTCCGAGTTTATAATCAAGGAAGGCTGGAGAAGGATGTCCTTGATATTTACTATACCATACCTTGCTGTGTTGTGCATGATGAACCTCTAAATAATCGACCTAAAGATTAGGCTACAACACTGTAACACTGAGCTACTGAGCTACACACTAAAAATACATCACAAGCTCTTCAAACCCAGTAAACTAATAATCTCCGCTGCTTTGAACACCCACTCTGTGCTCCCCATGCTTTTTGTTGACTTGCACTTTTAGAAATAAAACAAAATATGAAATTGTAAGAACAACTGTATCAACTACATTACAATGCATTTCAATTAGTACAGCTGTAAATAATTCCCTGTGGCAGAAGAAGAAACTGCTTAGGCATTACGTTCCACAAAGTAAATCAAATGTGAGCTAAAGCTTGGAGAGGAAGAACATACCTTTTATTGAGTAGGAATGATTAGAAGTGAAAATAAACTAGGAATCCTGAACTTATACTTAATAAGCCTGTGTAGATGTGGGTTGGTCCCCACCTACGAGTGCAGAAATAAAGGTACACAGTGCCATGTCCGCAGAATATTAATTAAACCAACACTTTGTGTGGGCAAACTGTGCAAGCCTCTAAGTATACATAGAAACAAGTACATATGTACCGAGGGAAGAAGAGTAGTAGTATATAAAAAGTTGACATTTCTTATGGCGTTACATATGTCTTGACTAGAAATAAACAATCCCCATAGACCTAGCATTGCGTGCATAAATATTCACTCTATCCATCACCCCATTAGAAGATTAAAGATCCTTGTGGTCATCAGATTGGCACTATAGATGGATATCTGGTACCAGAGTTCTTAAGATCTCTTGAAGTGGCAAAAGAACAGTGAATAATATGGTTCCTCTCTTATTTATTATTTATTTTTTGTTGCAGGTAAATTATACATACAGCATCGTCGCATTGACGACTCCGCCCATTCTATAGTGTAAAACAAAAATATCATGATATCATGATAGATATAAATATGAGATAATGAACGTGTTAGTCATTAGTAGGGTTCATTAATCTATTGTTTGGTCGACGTGGGGTGGACCGGTGAGCATTTATATGTTCTAGTGACGCAATTGATTGACTATGTGTGTGTTTTGCTTCCTTTCAACAAAGAACCAAGAAATTGGTGCAGTAGCGCACCTCTAAAGGTCCTAGTCCACTAAGCCGATTCTCATGTGATACTCACAGAATTTAGTGGAAAAGAGTCCTCTGCGGCGCAAATCGCATGAGAATCGGCCAAATGGACTAGGCCCTTAAAACTCACTGAGTTGGACTAATTTGCCATCTATCGTATTTAACATAATATAAAAAATAGGGTACAATGAATTTTCAGTGAGGTGTTTTTTAATTGAGTTGAATCATTCCTTTCATCTCTAATATAAGAAAAAATATAAACTAAATCGGTCTTCCAGTGCAATCCTGTATGTTTTACTGTATGTTGTTGACATAAACGATTGTTTAAGTCATATTGGTAGGGGACAAACATATATAAGAAAGGACCAAATACTATATTATGAATAATTCAGTGTATGTATATGTTATGTTGCAGTGTCTAGGGGAAAGTATAGTAGATGCCAACAGCCACATGATGTCCAGTTGGACCCCAAAGCTGGATATCTGGCTTCCGTCGTGACAACAGAGACTGGCCTTGGTACCCTGGAATGCCCCTGGGTCCTCCAAGCCAGTCTAGGCCAACGCCTTCGTATCTCAGTCTACGACTTTGGGATGGTGGTTCGGGACACCACGGGTAAATGGACTCACAGGAACCACAACTCCAGAAACTGTCCTGTTCACTTAGTCTTCCACGACGGAAGTGCGACGAGCCAACTTCCGCTTTGTGGAGGCGGAAACCGAGAGCGACATCTGATAACGTCTAAGGAAAACAGTGTAAAGATCTACCTTGCAATCCAGATGTCGAATAACCTGCTTCCACATTTCCTTATTTCTTACAAAGGTAAGGACAATATGCTTCATTATTAAGCATAGAAGAAATAGTATATAGCAATAGTCTAGTGTTTTTTTGTTCAATATTTGTTGCAGAATGTAGAATAGCAGACAGAATAACCAGATAGAATGAAATAACTTGCCTACGTTGGACAGTGAACACTATAACGCACACTCCGGACGTGGACGTTATATATAATTATATAAAGATGGATGAGACGGCTTTAGATGACCTAACATTAATAATGTTCCCTTCCAATCCGGACACTTGTGTCCAGTCCCAGGACTGTATAATAGACTAATTTTACTGCATTGTCAAACCAATTTTAGGAGTAGATTTTTATTCATCTAGAATACCTATTCGAGGGTTACTGAAACTACCATCGACTAATGATCCAAAATAATTTCCTTTTAACCCAAACATTTATTCTAATTCAGAATCTTACACCAGCATTATATCCATCTGTCAATTAATTATCGAGCTCACAGTACAAACATGATGGAACCCTCCCACTTTCTTGCCCATTCGCATGCAGACCTAGGGAAAATTCCTATTACAGTAATCAATACGATTAACATGACTCTGCTTTGTGGAAGAATCCGGTGTGCCAACTTCTTAATACTTTTAATCACGTTCCTGCTCGTGCCGTCCCACTAGTTCATTGCTATTTATGCGGCCTTGCTGGCATAGAAACAGATGACTTTGCTGAAAACTTCTTCATGATGTAGTTTGATTCGACCGGTGGCGAGACTGTGGAACAATTGCGCTGTTAGTTTAATTAGCTTGATTTGGGAGGAGTCCAATTTGAAGCAACCGATAGGGAAAAAATGCTCCTTTGAAATGGTTTATAATCTCGATATTGTGTCATTATATTAGCCTCGTTTATGAGTAGGAGCAGGGTTTTGGTCATCCGCCCTACGAATTGCGCGAGAACAAGAGAGGAATTTAGTTAATATTTCTGTACTTTAGAAACCACCAAAGTAGGGGGTGGCAGAATCTCGAAATAGCATTTTCATATTTTAGAATAGGCTCAATAGGTCAAACGGAATTACAGTAAGTGCATGGGCCACGATGATATCATGTTGTCAGTTCCTTGTTTACTGTTATTATTAGTCTCCTATGAAAAGGTATTAATTTTTGTGAATATCTTCAGATATCATTCGCAAAATTATATTATACATAGTTATACCGCTTCCTTGCATAGCTCATATATGAGTGGGGATATATTGATATACCAATATTCATCAAAGAAATAAATATAAAGCTTTTTCCGGCCCGAGACCTCTAATTTATAGTAATATGTACATCCTACATAAATTTAAGGATACGATATCGAGTTATCAATTAAATAACTTCTAATTCCTCGTCAGTACGACAGGAGTCTTAGTATACCAAAGAGTTTCACTGTAGAAGAGATATTTGGTAGTAGTTCCATTTCGTATCGAACAGTCGAGTAATAGTATATAAGGAGTTTCACCTAGAGTGTAGACCAACAGTTGTTCTGCAAATAAAGGGGAAAAAACTTTGACTACTCTCACCCAAGAGAGAAAAAGAAACATTTTGGTTGGGCTGTTTGACGGTCTGTATAAAAAGCCTCTGGGAGACAGGGAAATCAATGTGATCCAGCGAAGTGGTCATTATTTAGGAGATGGGGGTTTTCTTTGTCCTGGAAAGTTCCTTGAATGATTTGAGAAGCAATTTACAAGGAAACAATGGAATAACAGTCAGGAAGTATATAGGTGTATCCCTAAAAGACTATTAGTCGATAAAAACGTAAAATTAATGCACGGCAAGTAGGATTTATATAAGAATATTGACATATATATATACATTTTGTTCTGAAGAAGTTGATTGCTCCTTATTGCTAAATTGGATGTTGATATCCCTAGATTTACACAAATAATCAAGATTATTAAGCTTTTGTGTTTTGACAGACCTATATATTTTATGTTCAGAATTTAGAAGAGGATCACGTGGATTAAGCTGCTCTATGAGTTTGTGACAGAGGAGTAGTGGGCTAAAATCAATAACACAACTTAAGTTGTGGTACGCTGGTTAGTGCTTCTTCGCTCCAACGAAGCTAGGCTATAGATAGAGTTCTGTGCAAATGGTGACTAATACTCTATACCACTTTTAGATTAGCCATTTTTCTCTGAAACTAGTTGCTTTTGATGCGAACCACAAAATCTGCAGAGGAAAAGCGGTCCCCACTATAGAAAGAGATAATTGAAATATAGTCCAGTGAAAAATAACCATCAACCAAATAATAATCCCTCCAGTCCAGTGGAAATTTGTCCAGTGTCTGGCCTTGTGTGCCCATCCACACTCACACCTACACATACACCTGCCCATACATAATATATTTATTATATTATATTGATATATACGTATATAATATCTATACATTAGAGTGCGTGTAGCGCGGGGAGAATTCACAATCATTGTTTTCTATCATTACATCAAGCATTCACAACGAATCAGTATATAAACTGCGTGTCTACGCTGACGGCACCATTAGTTTGGGGTGATTTTTTGCGTGAACGCATTGGTTCCAGTCTGGTATTTAGATTGGTACCCGGTCCTGACCACCGCACACTGACCTGGAATTATCCTGGGACCAGCCTGTATTTACGGCCTGTTCCTGTAGATGGCGTCCCTAGCCGGAAGTAGCGGGAACCTGATGACCCCTACTGGTAGGAAAGTAAAACATTAATCACTGCGCACTCTGGTGGAGACCGTGGAGAGGTCGGAGCCAGACAAATAGAGACAATGAAAGATCGATTGATGAAAGAGGGACTGGATAGATTGATCAATAGTAGACAAGAATTTATAGACAGCACAATGGATTTGGGGATGTCATTGAATAAATATAACATGGGAAAATGATATAATGATAAATAAATCTATGGATTAATTGACCTTAGTTCAGCGGATGAGGTGTGTTTTGGGATCGCTGAAATAGGTAGGCGATTCTACAGGAGAGTAGATCTAATTTCCCCAGTCTTTTCCGATATTATCATCCCTCAAACAATATTTTTGTGCTTCTAACTGGTTTCTTCAAGGTGATTGGTAGGCCTTTTCCCTTGAGAACGTTCTATGGGAAAAATAATTCCCCCGAAATAACCAAACGTTCCTATCCATACACATCAAGCTTGGATACTATGATATATAGATCCACCACATAAAAATCGCTCTGATTTAATGTGAATGCCCTCTTCCGGCGTATCGACATGAGGGATCCAATGGGATCCACACTTTAGATAACCTAAAGAACACATTCATCTCTCAGAGACAAGCATTTGTCTATTCTATTTCAAGAAAACCAACAGCAAAGCTGGTAACACAAGAATGCCTTTTAATCTAAGTTTAATCTATTTCAATTCATATTCCCTACATCAAATTTAGTGAATCTTTAACTATATCGCAATATCCATAATGTTTTTTGGCACAAAATAGCATGCCTACATATATATGATTGGATGGACTGTTCTAGCATTCACCTATCACATAGGCCACATCTCAAATGGAGTCAGTATATATAAATTATGTTATATATTATACTATATGATATACAATATATATATTAGACCATACATTCATACTTGTGTCTGCTGACACGTACCCAATTTATCAACGGCAAAGACCATTCAAACTTTTACCATGCGAAGGAAAACTGATGGACGTACTACACTGTCAAAGCTGCGAGATCCTTCTTGTGATGCCTAATCGAGTTTGGCCATAAGTTTACCATAGGGCCGACCTTTACCTGAATATCAAATAAGTGACGTTGTCAACCCAGTCGGATGGAAGACATATTTCATCTTATCCTATGACAACCGGGTCATGGAATCTTTTGGCTTAAGACAACATCTGTCTATAAAATCCATACATCAAAAAGGATCCCTTTCCTGGCATCGGTATGCTCAAGGGATGGCCACAGCCTTCTGGGAATCCCCAGCTAGGGCCTCAAGCCAGACAGTATGTCGCCCCTCCCTACCACAGAGAGATGGAAATACAAAGTTAGTTCTCTCCCAGGAGCCAGATTGATTTGGATGTTGTCCGCTCAGCTAAATCAGCAACTCGAACTATTTTGAGCTTTTTTTGCTTTCTCCGTTTCGGAGGTTTGCAGATACATTAAAATGTTCTGTTTCCATTCCGCTCTCTTTATTTTATTCTCATTTATCGTTATTATGCTAACGTTACGCTTATTAATAGGGTTACCAATGGAATAATCAATCATTATTATAACATTATGTATCATCTATATATATACGTTTTTTTGTTTTTGACAGCTTGTTTATTTCTGATATTGGTTACATTCAATTTCATCAGTTTTATCAATGGGTTCAATACATCAAAAACTTCAATAAGTTTCAATAAGTACCATACAGGATGGTGTGAGGCGAAGGTCTTTTAAACTCTTGTTAAATCTTAATACACCTTTAGTAACGCACTTGCAATTGCAACCTTGACTCCTGGGCATTTTGGGAAATATGATGAAATCCCCTACCACCCATGGCAAGAAATGTGTATGAATTCCCCGACCCAATGGGGTACATTATTTTACATTATTATTGCAAATAACGATTATAAAAACAATATAAACCCTAATGGACATTCCTTGATACTGCGGTAAACTAAGTGAAATCCCCGCCTGGGTGGGGGCATATTTTTTTTGACATCCCCCTACCATTCCCCCTTACCCCCGGGGGTGGGATGGGGGTGGGGGTTCAATTGACAAGTGCGTAAACACGTCATGTTTAAACACTCATACATTGTAATGCTTCATACACATTTTCTGTCTACTAATCCAATGATTCGGTCCATTCTGGGAAAAGAAGATGGCGAGAAAGGGAGAAAGGAGTGGCGAAATGAGGGACATTTAAGGGAGAGGGTGAAGAGGGATAGGGAAGGAGAGATCGAAAAATAGGGAGAGTATACTCTCCCTATATTTCTATCTTTCCCTCCTCTCTATAGGATGAAAAGATGGAGAGAAAATTGGATGGAGGGGCGGAAGGTGGTGAGGGGTCGGAAAGAAAGTAGGATGGGGAGAGTGGGGTGGGCAGATGGAGACGGGGATCGAGAGGAAGACAGTAATGAGAAAGTGGGGTGTGAGAATTATTAAGGTGAAGGCACGCATGCAGGGAGAAAGGAGGAAGGGATTGGAAAAGTAGCTGTGGGACAGGGAGGGGCGGAAGGAGGGTGAGAGAGTGAGGTCTTGGAAAACAGTATATAACTTAAGATTACTATCCACAATATGCGCTTGCCGGGTGCATTGCTAGTATTATATATAGAGAGAATGGAACGAGTAGTGGGTAATCGAAACACATCATAATAAAAATATTTGTATTGCACCCACGTTGTCACACCTTTCAGGTGGAATGCGCATATATATAATAGATGATGTAATTAGATCACAATTTTGATTTTCTTGGGAAGGAGGTATATTTGAACAGTCTTAGCCCCATTCCCCCAAGTCACCTACCGTCCTTGCCGATCCAATGTATATAAATTAATTATCACTTGACCACAAGTGGCTAGAGTTTTTGGAAAATATAGCGCTTTGGAAGCTAAACTCCACATATGACGGTACTTGTTGTCAGGTCATTCCTGCCACTCAAAATTACTAGAAGAGAGGGAAAACATTAGTCAAATGATGATGGGATGACTTTTGAATAATTTTTTTTCGGTTTATGTATGACAGAATGATGATTTGAAAATGAACTGCACGAAAACAGACCCCGATTGCCAATACAATTGTCCAATTGGTTCACCTGGTTAGCTTATGCTTCAGCGAGTGGTAAGCGTTTTTCCAGATGGCCACAGCCTGTAATATTTTAATGTGTTCCGGGTCGCTTCTTGTGTCCTTGTTCATATCATTCATAAATCACATTCCTTGTGACTTTTATCATTTCTAGGAAGAATATTTAACAGGAAATTAGATATCGTCAGCAGCCTGTTTGCGCCTAGAAATAACGCTTGATTTGACTCTGGTCAGATCCAGTTTATGCTGAAGGCATAGAAATCAGGTGAAAATTATTCCTGGATCCTCAATGCGTTTGCCCTTCATCTCGGGAAGGATATTTTGCTCATTATATAGAAAGTGGGTTAGAAATGAAAAAGAAATAATCCCTATATCTCTCTCTCACAACTAATAGTTTGTTCTACAATATTAAACAATTAATGCATTCATAGGTTAACTAACAGCTCATTATACAATTTTAATCAACGATGGAGTCGTTTCAGGGCACAATATACAGTTATAACGAACTGGTAAAACTATATCATATCATACCGTTTTGTGTTTTCTGGTAGTTTTCCGTCATTAAGCAACAGTCGGATAATCAAATCAGGGAATTAGGTGTTGACAAAACTAAATAGATCCCCTATTCCTTACATCCCCCAGCTTTCAGGATCGATACAAAAATTATTAATGTGTCCTCTGCCATCGGCGTCAGACACTAATCACACAACAATCTCATGATTACAGTCGCTCATGATCTATTTTTAACAATACATTATTAGCGTATTTTTATTTATATTTACTCACCCCTGGATCAACAAAGTTTTCAACGTTTGACAAACACCTTGTAAACTTTGGCAACCTTAATCTATTAGCACGGTTCCACCTTTTAGGAAGAAGTGGTTTGCTGGCGTCGCACCAGGTGGCTCTCTGCTTGAGTAATTGCCTGATGTAGGGAATTGATTCGGTCGCTGAGGGCCTCACAAAGGCCAGTCGCCAACAGGTTAGGAAAGCAGCGTGCAACAGGTCAAAGGCTCATTCATATTAGAGCAAAGAGTGAGGATGGATGGGCGACCTGTCAAGGCAATCCAATATCTCTTACTGCTAAAAGGCCAGCTAGTTCTACCGACCTAGCGGGTGATAAATAATATGTAGATTGGGATGACACCTGATGTTCCTGCTCCACACAGCCGAACCCATCACATCCTCCTCCCACCTTCAGCTCCTATGCCTTGTGTTTTTTTCATTAGCATTTGCAAAATTATCACCTGTCAAATCAATAGCAGGTGCATCTGGTGGATATTCGTTCTTTAAATCTCATATCATGTTCTACTGCATGCCATATGTGTACCATCATATATGTTAAGTACTACTCCTTCACCTGCCTGGTTACCCTAGGTTTTAGCACACCCTCTGCGTCTCCCTATACACTTTAATACCCAATGACGGTCTAGCAGTCAATGACTGGTCAAATCAACCGTCAGTGACAGGAGTGCTGTTGTTTCGGACAGGTGACTGTGTTTATAAGTGTTTGATCGCAGGTCAATGACCATAGCATCGCTCCATCACCTTTAACACCTGATTTTCAGTTGCAAGAGGAACGTTGCAGAAGCCATTAACATCATGTCTGTATTTGAAAGACCAGCGTCCAAATAATTGCCTTTATAATATTTTGCGGTGATGGAAACCATTAAAATATCCTCAGAATATATGTTAAAATCTGGGTGTACGAAAATTACCACACCACATTAGATAGTTTACCTTATTTTAGGGCCATACTTACAGCGGAGGAGAATATTATGATTCATCTTAATCTCCGCCTGATGACCGTGGTGCTTCGGATGTCTAGGTGAGATCAGGAGTTCGCCTCTGACCACATGTAATGATTCTAGTAAGCATGACTGGAAGTGTTGGTTGCTAAGGACAACCCCTCTTCCGTGTCAGGATCCATCATATGATTAGTTCAGCAAGTGACAGGTCCTGATCAGGAGGAGCATAATGACTGAACTTCCCGGTGTTGATTTACCCATGTAATGTAAAAAGTAGGGAAGGAGTGCTATTGCAGGGGATACAGAGTATGACCATGTGTTTACTTATTTGTAGACAGTCAGCCATAGAAAACATTTCGTATCAAAATGAAATCCCAAAGAAAAACAGCTGAAAGTGTCCTTCCTCATTTATATTTTCAAACCCAAAAGCATCTGTTGAATATGGTTAACTTGTTGCTATATTGGAATAAAACATTGATATTCTAATCACAATTTGTCTCTATTTGCATTGGTGTTTGGAATCGGACAGTCACGAGAAAGGTTCCCGATGACGGATTTGTGAACTTAAATTTAAGTGAAAATCAGTTCAAGTTCCGCATTTACATCTTAAAAGAGGACTTTAAACGGCAGACTTTAAATTTGGGAGAGCTCATCATCATCAAACAAAGTGTCTAAACGTTGTCTGTACCTAAAACTCTTAAACACATACACACAATCAGGGGTGGTGACGAATAGGCCCGCTGAAGCTCTATAAATGGCAGAGGTTTGGCGGAGAGTGCGGTTGTCAGACGAGATGCTGTATCCCTCTCTCTACACCTTCCATTTCCTCCAATATCCGGCTAGCACCTTACCCTAGCGGTCCACAGGAGAAGCACACAAAGGATGGGCCGCGGCATTGTCACTTGCACACCTGCTGGTAGCATGAGATAGTAGATGGAGGAAGGAATGGCTGGCCAAAGTATCATATGAGCCGTGGCTCAGGCAGCTCAACGGCTGCCTTTGTCGTTCTCCCTCGTGGAAGGGAAGCTTGGTAAAATCTGGTCTGTGTATTGGCACTGTTAAATATGAGTTCACCATTCGCGAATTAATTTTTGTCATTCGTTTTCGTCACTAAATTCGTTATAGATGATAGAACATGAAACTGGAAGGTTTCCATAACATGTTTGGCCTGCATCAAACAGGTGAAAGCACTTAATTCATATGGAATAAGTTGTTAAAAGTACCCTAAATACCATTGTACCCTCCACATAATATAAGGGCAAACTCCAACTTGCCGCAAAAGATAAGATAAGATAATTTTGTATTTGCCATATTGGTGTAGTTGTCACGATATCTCACGTTTTTAAACAAAACTCAGTGACAGTTAACGGTTTACAGATATGTTTTGTTTACAATTTGTAAAATCTCTGGATAAGTCAGAGACAGTTCTTTTGATCCGTTCATTTGGTATGAAGAGAACAAATCCCCCATTTGTTGTTTATTGTTGTTATAGATAGTTTACTTGTGGAAAACCTTAGCCATTCTTACTCTGTTGTGCCAATGTGGCGATCATCTTGGAGTGTTGCTCTCTCTCTGTTTCTGTCTCCATGTTTCGGTCCCTGTCTCCATCCCCGTCTCCCTCTATCGCTTTCTCTTTTTATTCTCCCGTCTCCTCCTGCACCCTTGAATGTGAATTATAAATATGCTGTATTACCTCACTCACTCACACTGACACTCTCTTCTATTTACCCTTCTGAGTTCAGCTATATTTTGTTGCTTTGACACCAAACAATGTTCTTAAGGTCATCTTGAATTAATAAGTTCATTTTGTCATTGTCAACATGGTTTAAGAGGGAGCCGGGCAAACACTGTTTGTGCAAACGGATATTGCAAGAGGGCGTTTTCCATGAAGTCTTTCTTGGGGTTGACCCGCCATATTGTGACCTGCAGACAATGACTAAGCACCTTTTCCTCTATGATGAAATAATGGAGTGGCCTGGCGTATGGCTTGTTTATAGTCCTTTTCAACCAAGGGAAGAAACAGGAAATAGGTAAAAGCATTGCAGTTACGACTGCAAGAAGACAAAACAAGGTAAAACAAAGAATCAGAGAAGAAATCCCATTACTAGGAAGTTTACAGAGAATGGAATTGTGGATGTGGATGCTATCGTCAGAGTCGAGCTATGGTTTCATTTTCTTACAAAATATTGTGTCTAGATGTATACTGAATTATATTTTCATATGCAAAGGAACATTATTTCTGTATCAATTGTAATCAAAAGTTAAATTACACAATAGCTCTATAACAATTTTATAATCCTTGTATCAGGATGATCTGAGAGTATAGCGTTTACTGGATGTATACTTGACTGAATGAACATTAAACTGACCTAAAGGAGCATACTAAAAGAGGGATATTTAAAGTATACACGCGAAACGTAGAGGAAATAGCTATATAATCTCATTACTGATAATGAGAATTGGTCCATTTCGGTGGAAAAGATACATGAAAAAATAATTCTAAGGTAGAATTTGTCGATATTTTTTAATTTCGACTGTTTTCTCCATGTGTCATTTATGCAGAAGTTGCCGTTCTATGGTGGTAAAACGCCCCGGAAGGCTCATATGAACTGAAAGCCTCTAGGTATAAGCTTCATCCCTTGCCTTTTCCCATTGAACTATCAGAAGCCCGGATGAGAAAATATAATGCAGACTGACAACGTAATTAGACTCTTGCTGCGAGCTCTATCTCGCCGCTGGTGTAATGTTACTACCGGCAAAGAACACATGTCAAAATTTAAAATGGAAATCCTTCCCCGAGTCGGGCCCCATGCATCTCTTTCATGGCATCATACTAAAATTACCAAAAAGGCCATGTCGGACGCAATATGTCCGGTTAAATCTGATGATTATCAAAGGAGAAAAGGCCTTCATGAAGCTGACCTTCTGGACATCTTTTGTGCCAGATTCACCACTCTTTTAGGGCCTCTAATGGTTGTATGTTAACAGGTGGTAGCCTGATAGCATAATTATACATTCAATATAATTTACTTCACTTATAGGTCAGGCTTGGATGCATCACAGTATGTCTCCATCTATGTACACATTAAGATAATGTGTAATATGCGATTGCAACGTACGTATAGGTCTCTATTGTTTCCATTCTTACCTATACATTACTAATTAGGTTACATTCAACAGCTTACTCCCTGTCTCTCATAGAAAGGATTTTGGGACATGTGTGCAAATTGAACATGTCGTGTAATATTGCCGACTTCGCACTGCCATCACTCACCATATCGCATATATGGTGCCTGGAGTAATTAGCATAACAAACGAATTGGACATTCGTGCAGTTTCGTTTTCTGAAATCCTATCTCTCCACTTGAACCGGACAGGCAGACGAAAAGCTCTTACGATGCTTCAATGAAATTGGAAAGCCTCTAAAATTTCCAACGAGGGATATTAAAAAGTTTCCACTCTTGTGTGAGGAAAAAAACGTCCGGGCGATATTGTTACAAATGATAACGAAATAATTGGATTGTCTTTCATAAAGTAGGCCTAAAGAACGTCCAAAAACTTAGTCGCACATGTGTGGTATGCTATTTCATTTGGAAATGTTTAACGGAAAATCGACTCTCAAAGTGATTGCCATCTGATTGTAAGATGTAAGAGCTTTGTATAGGTTAGTCTATTTTTATACCACGATCTCATATTTTAAAACAAAATGCATTTAAACAAACTGTTTTTCGCGGGTGGGTCCATTTCACAAGTTACCATAGCAGGTTTCCACTCATTGGGAGTATGCACAACCCCGGACCGTGGTATAACCTAGAGTTCCTGGCATATAGAATTATACATGTATTCAATACATAGATCAGGCTAGATCAAAAATCGAGTAATATGTGGTCCACATCAGGTTCAATGATTATTTTATAACTTCTGTGTCTTCCAACTAAATAAAGCGAATATTTAAAGCGCTGAAATTTAAGAAATTAATTGAATTATACAGCCGTATGCAACACATTCATGCAATCCATGTAACTTTCATAATTCCTTATCTATAATGCACTCAAGAATATTAATTATCTACTAGTAATACCATTCTAGCACTTCATTACATGTTTTACGGTACCGATGGTTCACTATTTGAGGTATTTGCCGTACTAATACATTTGTAATATGGATATACTTCTGGCCAGGAGATCGAGTCCATCGATATTTCTGTCATCAACTCCATTCTTCCTAACAGCTGTCCAAACAGGGCACGCTCATTCCCTTTAAACTTGATCTAAGCTTGCTCAATCTCAGATGTCATGTCACGTTCTAGTCGCAAATCATGATCTTGACATTTGGGATGGTATCTCTATTTCTACAGAGTAGATTTTCAACCACATGTACCGCAGTAAATACTATTTCTGTTCCCCTCTTTTATAAAACTGACCTCTGCAGGTTTTTATTAGATGACGACCACAATATGAGGTTATGTTTGAATCGCTGTGCCTCCCCCCCCCCCCCTACACACACACCAAAAAGAAAAATACAAACACATTTTTCATTCATTGTTGGCACTGATTTCAATGTACTTTTTACCAATCTACTGAGTGGATACGTGGTTTGGCATGTGCGAAACACGCTGTTCCTCAACCACAAAAAATTCAATTGGAGAGGCTATACTGACCCAAATTTAACTTATGGCACCCTCTAGTGTTTATTTTCAATCTGGATGAAATCAATATTTACTGCGGTGTTCGCGGCTTTCTATTGTTGAAATAATGAGGCCCCTATGCAGCACACAGTTCAAACTATTATAGCAATTGTTATTGGACTGTCAAGTGTAGACATTCGGCTTTGTGAAGATAAATATTGTGATAAGTGTGGATTAATAATTGAAGTAGCATTACGTAACAATTGTTCCATCGAGAAATGGTATTATCATGCATGGAAGTGGAGAGAAGGAACACGAATGAGTGACGAATTGAAAATGCATGACTAAAGAGAATAGAATGTTGCAATATGTAAGAAAGTCTAGAACTGTTACACGACCACGACCACGTCCACGTCTAGAATTAAACGGAACAACGTATTGTCTGAATATTATTTTGTTCTAAAACATAGTTTCGGCAGATGTAAATGTGACATTATTTCCTGACAATGGTCTGAAAGATGTGTCACCTTAGCTAATTCAATAGTAGATAGCGTGCACAGCATTCGGCTTTCAAATGGAAGGAAGGCAACCGTAGTCAAAACCGATAGAAGCTGTAATTAATTCGCCTAAATGTGGCTCAGTCATTTGCGTGATTTTTTTGGCGCAATGAAATAAGCTTTAATGAAATGGATTTTTCATTTCCTAACCGAGACCAGCATACAAATCACTTCATTGTCTTAATCAATTAACTCAAATTTATTCCGCCATATCCGATATTAAATGCTAACAGGATCCCGTCAGCGTCAATTCTAGCGCTATAAACACTCCAGTCTGAAATTGAAGTTAAAATGGATACTAGCCAGACGCAAATGGTATTCCACAACATGCAGTGAAAAGTTTAATTCTCTGTTACCGTCATGTAGAAATGATTTAATTTAAAGCTGTATTCTCAGCTATTACTACAAACATAACATTGCCAAATTTACTCTTATTATGATTTAGGTGGTTGAATTTATGAATATTTTGCTGTTATTAAATATCTATCAAAGAATTTGAAGTGGAATCAGCCCAGCAAAAATGTCCGCCGATGAGCGATAATAAGTGAAGCCATCGCAGGAAAGGAAGTTGGTGCATTCCCGAAATATAAATGAGGACTGTTCTTAAGCCCTATATATATAGCAAAATCAATATGACACAAAACATCCGAAACTTTGGTTTAATGAATATTAGATGGGTTGAAAAAGGATGGAATAAAAAATAGAAAATCTTTAGAGTTTGACCGACGTTAACTGAGAGAGTGCAGCTTTGATAGCACCATGTGTCGATGTTTATATAATATGCTTTTCGTGTATAAATTTTCATGTATACATGTACGGTACAAATAATTTTAAAATATTCTAGTGAAGTGTCAACACATTTAATAATTTGTCGAACATCGTTACCACAGATTTTCTTACCGAAGTAGATTGTTTAGATGGGGGATCCCGTTTTTTCTTCAGGTATCTGATAAATAGTATCTCTTGAGATCTATCAACAACTCAACTCAAATATACATGACTCAAATATACATAACTGTTACAGCTTCCTGTAATTTACACTCGGTAGTCATCATGTAGACACTTTTAAGACAGAACAATCTAAATTTTGGCAACTAGTGACAGGGGAATTATTAAATATTGTTCTATGCTATCTTAATATTTCGAGCCACACCTCGCAAAAAGATATTTTCACTTTAATGCTTGGTATTAGGCACAGTCCCTGGCTGGCGTGGCTGGCTGTGTTGCGATTAATTTCCTAGTTTTATTTCATGGAAACTTTCTCCAGGAATCGTAGATGATATTCGTTGCAGAGAGGGATAATCAAATTCACAATTGATATTGGCATTTGGTTCTAAAACAGCAAGAATTGATGAGGTTTCGCCTGCCAAGGAAAGGACTCTGTTTCTCTATTTGAAAGGAGTCGTTTTTGTTTTCACCAAGTATTAGCAAGGCGGTTTCCTGGCTAAAGAGTGATCTCCATCCAGAGATCAGCATAACTTCCAACGTGATATCTCCTTCGAAAAGAGTGTTACACTATTTCCCCATCAATCTATAGGCCTACCAAAAAAAATGTTGGAGACAGAAGTTTTCTCAATCTGAAATTTGATATATTTCAACTGAAATCTATAGCGTTTTTATTCATTGAAACATACTTGCAGCTTCTAAAAAGGTAAATGAAATTGTCGAATAGCATGAGTCCATCATTATAAGTAGCGCTATACATTGGAGGTCTGACACTACTATTTTCTCTTATAATGTTGGCTTATTCTGAGGCTAACCGATTGCTATTGCAATCTAATTCCCAAGCGCCCCTGGTGTGAAATAAAAACAACACCCGACCAGGCCGTAACCATGTGATTCACGACTCGGACGACTTGGTGAAACGGGTCTTTGACGTCATAAAAGCTAGTACCGTAGTATGGATTTTAAACTGTCGCCTATCTTCAGGCGCTGTATTATTCCGATAACTTACAACTCGGACCATTAACGTCAAAGTCAATTTAAATATAAAAATTGAGCGGATGCGTTAAGTTGCTGCGATTCTAATAGGCTTCCGTTAAAACTGGGAATGATTTACTCAAGTATTCTCGGATATGTGAGCGCGGCGTACCGAGACTTTGCCCAACGCTTGTTTTGACACCATGACACTACGTCACTACAACGTCACGTAAAAAGCGTCTCCAACTTTTAGGTGACATTAAAAGACTGGGAATGATGGGAACGACGGGGTGGATGGTTAGGGCGGGATTTGTCGAAAAAGTCGTCTGCTTTGAGATTAAAGATGGCGCGCTAAGAAGGAGCTCTGCGAAAAGATTAAAAATGGCATGGTGAGAGCGAGGTTTTAGCTTTATATGGAGATTAAAGGTGATGATATGAGAGTGAGGCTGTCACCCAATTGCCCGGATGTTGTGGCGTGATAACGGGACAGGCATGGAGACTATAATCACAGTGTTATTACTCACTTTCCTTAATGGCTACAAAAGAGCTGCTGAAGGGTATATGTGAGAACAATCAATACTTCCGGTCATTAAACATCATGGAGCACCTAAAGTGCATGAACGATATCGTTCTGTTGTATTATCCCCAAGCGGGCATATAATTAGAATGATATAATTCCAAACCAATATTTATTCGGCAATTATAGTAGATATTCCGTTTCAATCATGTTAGGCTGAGCTGTGACCGAAGTAAGCCATCTGAACAATTCCCAACAATTCAATTCATCAAACAGTCAATTTTCACTGATCGTTGTAATAATAATTGTTGCCAGTGAACGATTGAAACAACTCAATTATGTTCAGAATAATTGAAATAACATCTATCACTAACCTAGTCCGGAACTGACGCCAACCTACTGTCATGAATATATATAGCCCGGATCACCTTTCAATTATTCTAGTCATCAATCTTTTCCCCCTTATATTTTCATGTTTTATTGAAGCAAAAATACCCAAGGGACGGGGCCTAGTGGAGGTCTGCCTAGCACACGCGGTTGGATACGCCGATTTATTTGTATTTATTTTGCCGTCGACTATTAAAATGTACTTGAACATTTCCCCTCAGACAACTCCCTCTTGTCTGCATGATGCATGTGTTCTCCGGGGTAGTAGTTAACAAACAAAACTGATGATTCCTCTTATTATCAACATTTAGTCAATGAGACTAGCTCTTAGCTCACAGTCTGGGTTCACAACACTCATATCCAGTCTAGGCCCAAAGATGAGAGAGTCCCTTCAAACGGAGGGAAACCTCTCGCCTCAAACCGCAAAGTGCCATTATAATTCCATTAGGACCGCAAAATGTCATTATAATCCCATTAGAACGCCTAGTCTTAGGGCAGGTAACCGATTAGCGAAGTAGGCGTCTAGTCACTGACATAACATTCTTATCTGATCTGAGGGTTTGGGCCTGGACTGTATCAACGATATAGACAGATTACTGGAAACATATAATTACATGCAGATCTTAAATAACGAATAAAATCATCTCATGGAGTCATTTCAACAAATTATCAGTCAATATAAAAAAAAAACCATTCAGCGTTGAAAACAATAATCAGGTTAGAAACTGGTGTCAGATAGAAAAGCATCCATTTACTGAGAGGCTGTCTTACCAATAAAATAAATAACAACTCAAGCAAATTACAGGTGCCCTAAAATGTGCTCATGATATGCACTCATATTATCATAAAATAGTGTGAAGTAGTATTGCTATCATGTATTCCCGTATTCCTTTTTTGATTATTGTATCCTGTAGTTATAGGTTGTGCTGTGTACATGTACACCTTTACATATCGCTGGTGTGATTGTTTTTATTCTCGCTGCTGATGTGACTCTAATCCGACAGCTTGATGTAAACTTGATTACTTTATTGCTGTCTCATCATTGCTATCATATTCTCACCTTACATCATAAAATATTGGTGGCTCAGTAAAGTAATATGGCTATCATGTTTTGTCTTGTATACGCTTTTGATTGTAGTATCCTATAAGTTGTGCTACAAGTATACATTTACGTATTATTGCTTGTGTGAATTTTGTTAATCTCTCCGATGTGACTCTCTAAAACCCCCCCCACACACCTGAGCAAATTTGCGCCGATTTAACTTGTCCCGATCCGATTTAACTGCTCCTGATCCATTTTAGGATTTAACTTTCCATCCCGATCAATTGGGAGTTCAATCGGGACGAATTTCATACTCCCGATTGCAAAATCACCGCCGATTGAAGTAATTTTCATCAATCGGGACTAGTTAATTCCTACTTTTGCCCGATTATAGATTTGTCCCGATTTTGGCTTTGAATTTTTATAATCCCTTCCTAGTGTGGGTCGTACAAATTATAACTGTATAATTTAAATTACATCTCGTTTCATCCTTATAGACCTCCATTTCATTCCAATTTATTCCACTCGCCTTATTGAATTTCTGCATTATTGCTGAACAAATCCTATTTAGTACCCAGTGCTGGGATGTGGTGAAAAGCAGACAACTCTGCCTGATCCTCGACGTGCTGAGATGACAAAGGCCACTCATTTGTTTATTTCTGCTTCTGTAAAATCAACTCCATTTAGTCACTGCCTTGGGGCTATAACCATATTACGCAGAAACTAAAATGATTAATATCCTCTATTTTGGGCCTGCTGGTGCACTGTTTGTACCGTGATTATGCACCAAACAGTGCACCAGCAGGCCCTCAATGTCGGTCATTAATCCTTTAATAACCTGTAAGCTGTGTGCACACATATTCTCAATGCACTCACCATAATATTGGGAGACACAGTAGAGACCTAACAATTTGCAGTCCCTGTTCACGACTAGATTACTCATCATTTACTTGATGGATGCCGGGGATTAAAGTGGAGCGCATCTAAGTGATTAGTTATGTGACCTAACTAAACACTCTATGATTATCATGCCACTCTTTCGTTTTCACTACTTCTCTCCCTGAGTAAACTCCTGCATCTCAGATGTATTTCCTTATATATTGGTCACAGCAGATGTCCCTCTCCTTCCAGCTTTTATAGAGAGTATTTTACCTTACTGTAA
This sequence comes from Sthenelais limicola, assembly GCA_942159475.1. Taxonomy (NCBI): domain Eukaryota; kingdom Metazoa; phylum Annelida; class Polychaeta; order Phyllodocida; family Sigalionidae; genus Sthenelais; species Sthenelais limicola. The sequence goes on along the minus strand of OW804097.1, from coordinate 93,140,977 downwards.
ATGGTGATAATTATTGAGACAAACATAATAACAATAATCGATATAATTGATAATCCTTCGATGTATAATGTCAAGCTGAATCCTCTTTTCTTTTTTGTGGTATTGCCTGTTGAAACTTTCTAAAGAAGAATCCTTCATATCTGACATTTACAAACGTATCACTATATAAAGCACTGGAATTGACGCTAATTCTGATCATTCCATTTTTATGCCAAGATCGATTTCAAATCACCGTATAGGGAATATGAAACAGACTGAAGCGTCCAGATTTACGGATCTGTTGGTTTGGCATCTGCCTCAAGTTGGCTCGTGTCGGGGCGATACTAAAGTTTGGTCTTTGAATCGATACTCTGATCAGATGTTGATGCCTTAGGTTGTTGGCAAATCAGCCATCCCCTTGGGGCGACCTGCTGACTCACAAACAAGAATTACTCCTACATATAGCCAATCACTGTCTTAGCTTTCAAATTAAAGTCACGCTAAACTAGAGTTATAGTAATACCTGCGTGGCATTGATCAGACCAATGCTTTGGCTCTGATGGCAAAACGCTTGTAAAATATCATTCTAAGAACACTATTTTGAAAGTCAGTGATAAAACAAGTCACAATGGTGTTAGGGTTAAATATTTTACCTTGAAATCATAAAACCAACAGAATGATATCTTTTTTCAATTTCGCGATCAGTGACAACTTTTCTTCAAACAACAAATGCATTTTTTGTTTATTCACCTCACCTATTGTGTCTGTCTAGCAATAAAATAGGTAAATGCAAACTGGGTCTCAATGTTTAGTAACATCTAACAAAGCTTATCAAAACAGACTGTCTAAATGCAGCATATTCCTAGGGCTTCCTTAAAGGCATGTGTGCTGACATGCTATCTTCGTTTCCACCTGGAGTCTCTGTCCACAAGAGGACTATACATGTGACGTAGATCTATGTTGGCAAAATAATGCGACATCATATCTAGGGAGAGTGGCCAACATTCAGCTCCCCATCTCTTTGCTGTTCCCTACTTTACCCATGCAGTTCTCACATGATTGTTTGTCAAAATATGTTTTGAGGTCCCTAGGAACTGAAATCTAACGGTGATACTTGTATAAACACCCGTGATGGTAAGAACAATTGTCTTCCGTTCCAAAGATCAAGGAAGATGTAGAGGCCATACCATGACGAATAGATCGATATAATTATACACAAACTCCCATTGGCAGTCACCTGCTTGACAGCATTTATCTTCACTCCTTAACAGGTCTGCCTAGAACGATTATACCTTCTGTTCTATTTATGAGGGGGTCTCACCTGGATGTGACCTATCTTTCAGGCTAACAGTCTCTTTTACTTCCACTAAAGCTCTCTCTCTCACCACTGCCCCTCATTTCTCCGTCTTTCCCCATGTTACTACATCCACCCCCACCTCTGCTTCATCCCCATATGCGTCCCCATCTTCCCCGTCCTCCTGCTCCCACAACTCATTTCCTGTGTCTTGATTTTAGGCACCTGGAGAGACCCGGATATGCCATTAGCGTAATGATAGTGGGCGCCGTTTGGGGTCGTGGCAATGCTTACACGCTTACCACATTTGTAGTGAACACGAGTAGCACATCATTGCTGACTCGGTTGGGATTTGCCAGTTTAGCTTGTTCTTTTTTTCCTTTATGCATTTTATTCAACACATTCATATATAACATGAGATTTTCGGACATTCCAATAAGGTTGGTAGGAAATATACTGTTCTAAACAATGAAAGTTACTTATCTTTAACATTAGATTATGTTATGTTGAAATAGTTTTACTTTCGGTCAGCTGAACTGGTGCATGGCGGTGGTCGTTAATGTACTTTTAACACTGTGAATTCGAAGGCCACGCAGGTCATTCGTGCCACTTGGTGCAATTAACTGAATTCAATCATGCGATGCAGAGTATATTATTTGCCCTGTGTAAATTACTTCCAAGAAGTGTCATGTGCTAAGATTTTATTTTATTTTCAAAATGGACCCTACACAGGTCCCTATTCTATTATAAAATTAGTAGTTAAACTAAATAGGAAACAATAGATAGAAATATTATTTAAAGTTATCAAATCGCACGTCCCCAATAATTCAAATTATTCTAGGTTAACATTTCTAGCAAGATAATTTGAGATTGCAGACGTTTACATTGACCTGGTTCCTCCAAAATAAGCCATCTTCAAATTGAATCGATTTTAATATTGGTGCTAGATCGTTAAATCAGGAACGCTTTGAGATTATCAAATCAAGCTCGAATTCGGTTCACTATTTGGTAAAATTCCCAATCCCATTGTCGTGTTGGGGCCTCCTATAAGGAACTGCGTAAATCCATTAACTGAAAATTGATGTTTCATGCCTTCAACTCCAGAGGTTTAATACAAAGCTGGCAGGGCGCATTGTGGCAATACATTTTAGCGTTACACTTTGATTTTTCATTATTTCCATTTCGTCCCCAGTAATGCTCATTGGCATTGTTGTTCGCAGTATTCAGCTAAATAGTAAGAATCACGAAGCACCAGTGCCGAGTTGTTTTTCGGAGAAGTGGAAGGAAAAACAAAAATTCAATACCCCACAAACAGATGGGACGTTGTGGTTATTTTTCCCTGAAGCTGGAGTGCATAAGAAAGTTTGGTCGGTAAAATAATGAAATTCTCGGCTTGCTTGTCATCATCTCTGTTTTATACTTAATTATTAAGATGTTTGGTCGAGATGCCAGACATGTTTTTAGAACAATTCTAACTAGATGGATGGTTCATATTGCACCCTTTTCTCCATACTGTATTTGTCATGATATTAATTGTTGGAATTCACAGTGTGTTTTGTAGAACTGTGATGAAACGATAGTTCTAATTTCGAGGAAAGTTGAAGTCCAAAGGATTAGCACTATTTCTGGTATTGTCTCAGGATTGTAAGTTAAGTCTGACCACGACGTGTTTTAAGCTACATGATAGAGTTGCGATAATCACCAATGACCTTACCACGGCGCCGGTGTGACATTACAGCGTGTAATGTAGGTAAACCTTGACATTTACATGTGCCAACATGAAAGAGGCTGAACAACCCACTCTTTGGAGATGTTGTACTAACCAGGGGGCGATATTTTACACAACCCAGTCTGATCATATGGCGGTAGTTATGCTATCTGTATTCTAGTATTAAGGAACCACTGTTTAGACGAGCAATAACACTGTTAGTGGGATGTTCTACGCTACACCCTACTAACACTTTTTAACAAACGGTGGGACACTGTGTTTGAGTCCTGTTGGCAGCGGCAAGGATGGTGAAACTTAACTGTTTGTAGTGTTGATATCGGGAACATACTTTCCCATAGGCCTGGGTTTATATCATGAGCATTACTTGACATAAGGATTTTCGATTGCTCCTCAATTGATTCGTTGCATTCCCAAAATTGACCTATACTGTCAAGTCTCAAGATTGTTCCAGTCTATACCGTCCTCACGAGTTGAGGATGAAGTGACTCCATGTAGGGGAGTTGCTTTCACTACACTGATGTCATTGCACTTATGCTTCCATGAAGATATTATGAGAGGATCCTAAGGCTACTAATGACTAATGGATATGGGTGATGAGCCTCCAGGTCAGGCAAATACTAGCTAGGCAAAGCGAGGTCTCTTATCGTGTGTCCACTGACTGTTATGTGTTACTTTTTCCCTCTTTGTAAAATGCTAGTTCAGGAAGGGATGCACTCCTCAACAGGAGAACATTCAATTAAGTATAAAAAATAAGGTCTAATGCTACATCGCAACATACAATATACTTGTTATCAAAGAAGGTAATTTATTATTCTTCACCTGTTGCCACCTGCATACTTAGCTATTTTCCTAGCTGAAGTGAAGCAGATAGAAATAGATGTAAAGTTAGTTATTAATATCTACTCACCAACCGACATAGGCAGACTAAAGACAGAGCTGGATGACCTGCAGTTGGCATATGCAGTTATCAAGAGGATCACTTTCATGATAAAGGTTCCACCTGTGTATAGTGATCTTGGGTAAATGCTTGGGAACCAGGGAAAGTACGTGTCATTAAAGGGGTCCACTAGTATTGATCTAGTTTAATGAAATTCTCAGAGGTTTGTTCAACCTCCTTGTAATACACATAGTGATGATGCCGATGGCTTTCTTTGTACGGAAAGGAAAAACACACATACAACCCTTCAATATATATAACTTGCTTGACAGACAAGGGTAACATCAGGTACTTTAGCCTATATATAACAATGTCCTGCCATGGCTACATTAAAAATAGAAACAAGATATTCCGCATGTAGTACATCGGTCTTGAGGAATAAGGGCTCTATTGATAATGCCTTGATATGTGGGTCAGCTTCTACGTATACATCATCAAGTGATGTTGGTTCGTCACTTAGAGACTTTTGACTCTTCCTACAGGAAGGGTCTTGCATCACTGACACGTTAAATATTTACCAAGGGCGACTCTCCCATGATCAAGGACTATGGTCACATGACTAATCATGGTACTGCCACCTGTCAGGCGGGGCAAGACTCGTGGCTGAGAGGGTAGCAGTGATGGATGATTGCGAATAAGAAGGAACAATCAATGAACCTTGTTTTGCCCCAACTCTTCTTAGCGTGTTCTAGTCCTTAGTTGATTACAAAAACACTTATTCTCTTATTTGTTTTTTCAATTTGCTTCTGGATCTGTCCTGCAATGTTGATCTACATTGGATGCAATGTTTTGGAGAATAAATTGATAAGTGGTTATTCGATCAAGTTATTCTTGCAATGATTGATCTCACGAGAATGATGAATTCCTTTAATTGTAATAATTGGCTTGCATCATATAAATGTATTTTGTTAGTGTATATGTATATCAATGCTGACTATATTTCAAACAAAAACAACATTTTTAGCAAATAAAATATTTTCATTATTGAATATAGAATGATTTGCTATCTAGATATATACAGATGAAACCACGGGAGTGTTGTATCTCCGCGGAACGAATACTTATATAGATCGCCATTTTATTTCTGTCCCCTTTTTTTAAAACAGGACTTATTGAGCCTCCTTGTGCACTCGGTCTTTCTCACACGAGATTTTCTTTTTCACGGGTATCAAAAAGGCCTTGGTTTCTGGTCACACCTGACCGTTCAACGGCCCGGCTGATCTCTCAGCCTCCTTCAAACCGCCAACCATGCTCAGAATCCCTCGCGGTGGCGGTGGTGTTCGGCTGACCGCAAAAAATGAGTCAAACTTCTATCGATTAATTTTGGTATCTTTTAACTCGGAAATAACGTATAGAATCCTTGTTAGAGTCCTTTTGCCATCGTTTTTTAAATGAAAAATTTGAGGACTCTCTTTGCGGGTATGTCCACTTGTTATACATACTACTTATATAAATCTCAATTAATTTGACATCGCGGGGAGATCATGGGGAGATCGATTGATTGTCTCCCCAAAACACTCCCCAAAGTCATGAATATAAAATGGGAAGCAATACTCTTTTTGTTATAACATGCACTTTCAAATGAAACACCTGCACGGCATGTGTTTCTCCGTTAACATTCATTTGCTCAAACAATGTTTGTGTAAGTAGTATATGGCAAGTGTGCATTTCTTCGGGGTACCAAACAGAATTATGTTCCATATAAGAGAGCTATAGAAGGTTAATCTCAGCTTAACCTTTTAGTAATACTCTACACGAAGAGAGTCCCTTGCAGGGGTCAAATGTTTATTTCATCCATGAAGCAGTTAATCACCCTTATATCATTCATGCTGTTTCAGTAACAACCTTTAATGTGATCAAAAGGGCCATGTTATACCAGATTTCTGACTCATCGGATACTGAAACATAGAAATAAACAAATACACAGAAGCTGATTGATAGCCGTTCCCTTGCAGAAGCATAATTGCATCCATGTATAAACACTCAGAATAAACTCTTAGAATAGCGGCCATGGTATATATAAAATAGGTATACACTGCATGGTTAATGTTTGGCATGGCTGCTTATCACTTGGCGTTATAAACATCCACTGAGAAACTAGTGAGTCCACACATGAGGATAGTTTCCCATAAATGAGGTTTTAGGTTTCACAGAGGGAGAAGATGCGAGTGAACGATAGCAATACTCTATTAGTGTGGGGGTCACACATGATGGAAAATAGACTTAAAATGAACGAAGTTTTCCATTTAAGCCAAGCGAACCGGCATCTGACAATCATAGTGGATCGTGAGATTGGACGGTTTTTATGCCGGGGGATTAACCGCCATTCAAACAAGATGGCATCTGTTCAAATGACTCAATTGAAACATCGGGATATGGAATGAGAAACCTATCCTCTAGGGAATTGCTTCCGGCATTTCTGTTTCGGTATCGTCACTGTGATAAGTCTGGTTGTAGCCCAAACCTCCCCACTGTATCTCCCCCTCGGGCGAGTCAACCTTTTATCAACTGAGAAACTCAGGGCTATTTTTGTCACTGTTGCTCCATTTTACCCTCCCCCTCTTCCTCCTCCTCCCCTTCCCCTCTTCTGCTCCTTCCCCTAGCTCACACACATCACTTTAGAATCCTTTATAGCACATTGATTTCTATCGTGGTCGAATGGTCTCGATATTGATGTTGTCCTTGTGTCGAAAGATTCAAGGAATAGATTATGTAAAAAAATATCAGAGCATTCAGCGAAACACAAAGGGTTGGTCCGCCTAGATATTTTCATAAGGTTTTAGAATGTTGTTGGAATTGAAAATGAAAACTGGCTTTGAAACTGGTGATAAGATTTCAGATTGTCCGCGAGTTCAATAGAGACTTGGACCGCTGCTGTTTCTTTTTCCTTACTTTCCATCAACTCCCCGTTTAATCCAACAATTATACGGACGTTAACTTTACAAAAATACCCTTGTCAAAAAGCAGCTATTATCTTAAAGGCATCTGCGCATTTAATTCGCTTTTGAAATAATGTTTTTGTTTATCCTAAATGGAAGCCCAGTCAATCATATTGATTAAACTCCTTTCAAAGGCATAGAGAAGCTGATGGAGTAGAGAAAGGAAAATGTTATTCTTTAATAAAGAACGAGCTGATATTTTTTAGTAGTGTCGGCACCGGCTTTTCATTTTCATGACAATGAAACTCCAAGTAATTATATCTTGTCATTTATCTATGGTATAGAAACCAGAGAGGGCATGCATAGATATGAGGTTGCTCATAGGGGATAGCTATAATACGTTTATCTACACAAAGAGTATCTATCAACTTTATATTCGTGCAGGCATTTAACTGCACTTCTATGGAACAATGACACTTCAAATCCTTATATTATATGGACGATCATTATCCATATATTTGATGAAATAAGGCTGTTTTTCCCGCATCTCGTGACAATAGCTACGACTCTGCTGCAACGTGTTCAATAAAGTTAGATTAACATTGCTATAAAGTTGACAATAAAGCATTTACATTTAATTAGCATTTAAAAACTGGAAAGCAGTCGAATAATTGCATACTCTGCGGGAGTAAACGAATGCGTCCAACTACATTTTTGTCTATCCACTTGGAGCCTGAAGGTCTTGAGTGCTTGCTCAGCATGGGAAGGGCTTTAGATAAGAGTTCCGTGTGGTCATCCCAGGCCTTGATAGCCACTGATGGACAGGTCTTTGTGAGCCTCTCGTGCCGCGCCCAGTAATGGTGGCCCGCAACTAGCATTTTATTCCCGATGGTGTTTTATGGTATCCTTGGAGTGCGTGGCACTGAGGATGAAAGCTCTAAAAACAGATATGAAGTATGAATTTAGGATAGGGCTTGATGAATGGTATCTTGGTGAGTGCACTTATATTGGGCACCGAATGCTGTATCATTTCCATGCGTTATACTCTCTATACTACCTAATGCATCTCGCGAAGTCTCCCCGGCTTCAAAGCATTGCTCCAATCCCCATAAGAAGAAGGAAGCCACATGTCACAGGACAAGTTAATCAATGGATTGGGTTAAAATTAGCCCCACCAGGAATATGGAGTATATATATGGAGTGTTACAAATGCTCAAGTGTATGAATGGCGAGGGTTCTATTGTTCAATATAAGAATATGACGCCCATATACCATCTGCTATGCTATGTATGCACATTGTAACACAGCACCTACAATATGTTAGAAATCTTATGGGGCGAGGCAGGTGACATACTGATAAAGCCAATGCATACAAAAAGCACCTCAGGGTCCCAATAGTCTGAAGATTATAAACCCAGAAACTGGATAAGGGACATGGAAACTGAGGCGTGGGTTCCCTAGGCAGGTCATGGATGGGAGGAGCGGTAAGGGTACGGTTGAGTATGGTCTTGGGAGGGGACCGAGGGAGCTAATGGACCCTAAGGAGTTTCTCCAGTAGAAAACAACAAACCCTGTGCACAATGTCATCTGTTATGTACGAGAAAGCTCTGCCAACTGGCTTTAGATAAATGATACATAAAGGTACAGACGATGCTACGATTGTTGAATAAAAATATTACCTAACTATTAAACTAAAGGACATGATAAAATCCATACTGATAAAAGAAATAGCAAGGGCAATCTCTGAAAGAAAACATATAAAAACAATTGATATTTACATCGAAAGTAGACCGCAACATATATATAATTACACTTATTTATCAAGATTATTTCGAGAAACAAATATAAAGTAAATATCATTTGCAGGAGCATCAAAATGTATCAATAAGCAAACGGGGATTAATGGATTAATATTGTCAAATAAGAGATATTTTTTTAAGCGGGCGATAAAGCTGCGACGTTCGTCCTTTTGATTGTACCAGCACCAACCGTCCACATGACTACGGACTATATTAGCCATCGGGAATCTTCATTGTTCTTAACAGAGTGCTACATAAGAACTGGCGCCAGCTCCCCGAAAAGCAATTGCGACCAATGTATTACAATAAGGAAATTTGTCGTTAGGGATCATAATTATAAGCGACAAAATGCCAAGTATAATTATGTCTTTCCCAAATCAGATTTCCTTTGTTAGGCCAGGGTCGGTTATCATCTGACGTGCAACCATCATGTTTAGATAATTAATACGAAGCTATTTGCAGCAAAATAGCATGATTCTACAGCGCCTCGAAGCCTTATTGTAAGAGGGCAAGAGGATGCTAGGTGTCTGTGCACTTAGTGCATTGTAAGGGAAATTATATTAATGTGCATGGAATATGTTATGGAAATACTGTGAGGAAAATTAAGGCTAAATATAGTGCATTGCTATATATATAGAGAGAGGCCGAAACATAGAAACGAATAATAAATAATACAGCAATAATTAAACGAAGGTTCAATTCACTAAGATCAAATCAAATCAAGTACACTTGATACATCTACTAGGATGATTCTGTAATCCTCCACTACAGATGTTTCTTCACAATGTGGCCTTTGAATACTTGGGTAGAGGACAATTCGCTCAGACATTAACTTCTGTAGCTACAGCTACAGCTTATCTTGTTTTCTGCTCTCCACTCGGTCGGGCAGGGGAGACATGTTACAAGAAGTCATAGTATCTCCTGCAAGCAGAGGGGACATGGTAATCCCAGTTGAGTCTTTCGTTACCATCTTTCGCCCTTTGTGGATGACAAACAGTACAGTAGGTCTGTACTCACTATTGTTTCTGATGTTACCATAAATTAACACCGCTGTACATTAAAGTTTATAGTTATATTAATGTGGGAATATCCCAGCAGTTAATCGTATTGCTTATATCGTGGGACGCGTTCAGTGAATAATTATTCACATTACACCTTCTGTTCAACCTCCACTGGAAATTATTTATAAAAGCAAGTAGTCAATATTTCGCTCCTTAGGGGATAGAGAACATTTTCTTTCCTGAAGATGGTTTACAGTCAGAAGAAACATTTCTCAAAGAGGAATTGCTTTAAAAAAGAATTCCTGGGGGCTAGTGATCGGGTCGTGAAGTCGAAGAAGGTAGTGGGAAGTTTGTCATGTCAAGCACAAACAGCGCCATTTCTCCTGAGGCCAGCATTTGATAAAAGCTTCATGGCTGCTCCCCAAATAACATTGAGAATGCTGAGGCTCTAGATTATACCCTTAGGCCTAGGATTATGCCCTCGGGTCGTTCTGAAGAGTCACAGTTCACCCTCAAGTAGTACCCGAGGGACCGCGCTTTGTTGGTCCGAAACGCCCTAGCATTATAGAGGGAGGTCTCATGGGAACGAATTCCCCCCGCCCTGAAAGAAGGAAGGGCGCTACCATGGAGGACAACTGGAGACTGGTTAATGTCAATGCTTAACAGAAGAGGGCAGTGTGTGCTCATCAGTCACGTGACTCTGTCCGTGGAATTAATCCGCTGTATAATAAAGAATACAGATTTAACAATTTCATTCAATGGCGGCGGGCGAGATGGATAGAAAGGGACGAATCCATACATAGAGGTGTTTCCAAGGAGAAGATAGAGGCTCATGGTTAGTGCACTCGAGATGACCTTTTATTGATTGCAACATCAATCAATGCCTTCCTCTTGCGCGATACAATGTAGTGTCATGATGGAATGAATGTCGTGGTTCAAAGGCCTGAAAAGATACGATAATACGACGATACATACACCTATAGACCGACTAGGTGAATGAACTAGGTGAATGAAAATGTTTATGTATGAAGAAGTAATCATTTTATCAGTGCATGATTCAATATACAGTGTAATATATATGCAAAAGTACCGAAGTTGTTGTCTTGCTTTCTGAATGTTTAAGAGACTGGTCTACATGTATACATATTCCTTTCCAATGTCAGAGAAAAGTATCTTTCTAGAACGTATGTACTTGTTCTGCCCACGCAAGACCGTCATTTCCGTAATTGTTTGGAGCTCAAGAGATAGTAATGACTTTTACATTCTGTTTCCCTTTTTATTTAAGTATCTTCTGACCCCCTTAAAAGCTCATTACCCCACGTCAATCCCATTGGCGATGGCATTTCCAGACCACCTCGGAGGAAATGAAAATTATTGTGAGAAAATCATGCAAGAGTATCTTGTATTCCGGCAGCTGAATCTCCAAAGATCTTCCCCAATTTCTTTCCGCAAACTCAATTTACTGGTGACACGCACTCAATCTCCAACGCATTTTACTCTTTTCTGTAGGCTCCAGATCTCTCCCCCTTTGTTTGAGGATGACTTCATCGTCACCTTAATCCTTTTCTAACCCCTTTCCCTTCCCAAGAGCTTCAGTTTACAATGGACCACCCACCAAACCCTCTTACAACTTTATTCTCATGTATTTTCCTCATGCAAATCAGCGGTATTGGTCATTCAAGTCCACCGCCTGAGTTAGATCCTTGTTACTGGGAATACATCCCATGAAGCTGGCCAAGTGTCCAGTCAGTGTCCAGGGTGTGAATGGTCAAGCTGTGTCCAGCCCTCAGCCACATGTAAGTGACCGCCACTTTCCACTGGCCAGCATACTAAGTGACCACTCTCCTATATCGCCTGGTCTGCGGTCTCTGTAAGGTAGGATGGGGAGAGAGGGAACCTGACAAGAATAGTTTAGGGAAAAAGAAAAATTGCTGGACCCGACTAGGAATGGGTTTTATCTAGGCGTGGGGCTATAATTAAGGTAGAGCAAGGAAACTGGTGCCTTATTTGCCTCTGCCTCAGCCTATATATTCCTGTTCCTATATTCCTATAATTGACATTGCCAATATCATAAGACAAAGTGGATTAAGACCGTTGTCAAGGTACAACTGTGTTCGGGCTAGATTGATATTGATTACATTAAAGTTTAACTTTATACCATGTTAAATTATTTGCGATTTCCTTTGATTGTGTTACCTATTGATTCCTTTTAGAAATTGTTATCACTAAAATGAAGCTATACACTGTGAAAGAAATCTAATTCCTTATTCCTATTCCGTTGCACTGTATCTAATAACTATCATGAATTTAGGTAACTTTAGATTCTACCATGTTTAATTTTAGTTGATGGATGTCCAAATATTCGAACGCCAGTTGGAGCCTATGTCACACGAGAAAATGACAACGCTATTGTTCGGTGTAATACGTCCCAAGAAACGTGGTACATAACCTGTGATGGTCATAAATGGATAGGAGACATTGGCAATTGTACAGGAAGTAAGTCGGTTTGAATGTTATTATACTTATTCAATGGAGTCCAACGGTTCCTTTATTTAAAAAAAACCCAGTTACATTGTTGGCACCAGGCTCCTTTTTTGTTGTTTTAAAGAGCATAATATAAAGATACAAATATATGTGAATATCTAGCATGTTTTATAAGAAATATCAACGATTTAATCCTATACATCGGCGTGTATGAGTGGTAACCTGCGTATCATAACCGAGTGCATAAGGTTTAGTCAAAGTATTTCACAATATTGTTCAACTCTGTATTTGTTTCTACACTTCTTATCTATGCTATACTATAATCTTCTACCTTGTATCACGTCTTTTTCTTTTTTTTACGCGAACTTTATTCAGGAAATGAAACATGGCATATGCCAGTGTTAAATGTTTTTTGTACGGCTAGGGAAAACTCTGTCTTCCTCGGCATCCTGGAATTTCACAGTAAACATTTTAAACAGTAAAACCACTGACTTAGGTAAACTTATTAACTAATTTGGCATATACTATAAACACCATACTATATCACTACTTACATGAATTTATGAGCTTCTATAGACTAGTGCTTCTGATTTCTGTAAAATATTAAATGGCTAGCACCAACATACTTTCTTTTTGAATGTTTGTTGAATAGATGCACTAGATAAACCATTAAATGCTGAACTAGTTCTTGGAAGCCACTCTGGTCAGCTAACCTGAGGGCTCAGATTATTCATCTCGGGCGAGGCAATTTTTAAACCTTCGTAAAAAGTCGCTTTATCTCTTAGATACAACCACCCCAACGCCCTGGCTGGAGGGAATAGTAAATTATTTTAACTGCATCCTTCTACCATCTCCTCCAGTGAACCCTTCACAAACCATCATCCATGAACATCACCCGTGCCATAATAGAATTGACAAGAGAACACATATAGTATCAAAGTCAAGGCATGCGTTGATATAAGCCACACAACTATATATTTGTCTATCAGAACCAATTTAGCCACAACAACAACAATTTAGCCACAACAACAACAATTTGGCCACTGTTTATGATGGATGAGTGGGTTAAATTACTACATAGGATTTACGTATTCAATATATATTCTGCTTTACTTAATTTACTTGGGTAAGGATTAGTATTGGACCAGGTAAAATATACATGATACGAACTGATTGCCATCGTAGACATCGGTAAATACAATCCCATTCCATAATATATAACCATTAGGAAATATTTTTCTAGCTTGTTTATAGCAGGCAATTTGTATGTAGGTATTTCTGGAAAATGTCAGCCTTGGAAAGTGTAATCTGAAGGCGAGCGGCTGGCAAATTGTAAGGTCCCATTCTGGATAGAAAAAAATAATCATATTCGAAGTTGTGTAAATATGGCGTACAAATGCATCTCCACAGAAGCTAGACATATTAGAGCAAAGTATTCTTGTAATGAAAGGTTGCAATCAAGAAGAAACCTGCAATATAAACCATTTCATATAGATGCAGATTCCTAAGGCGAACGGGGAACTTTTCAAAGGCAATTTTGGAATTGGATGTGTCACAATCTATTCAGCCAAAAATTAAACCTGAGAATAATGCTGCAGAAATACAAAATTATGTATGAAAACCCCAGGCCGTTCTTATTCGTTTGGGTGCACAAAACGTTTAATGCTTTCATACAGACGAATTCCCTTGAAAAGAACCTCGGGAGCTTCATCCGTTTCTTAATAGAGCAATTAGACAGAGTTTCCCATGGTAATGGCTAATCACAAAAGCAAATAATCTAGATCCACTAATCGCATTGTGCCGATGCTTGTTAGCGTGAAATTTCACATTCGTCTAAAACATTCTTGCTTTGATGTACCAACTTTGCTGCATTTGGCCACTGTTTATGTGCCTGAGCCACCTAATGGGTTAGGAAAGACAGTGTTTCTATGGGCTTCAGAACTAAAGTAATGCACTGAAATAGACGCCTCTAACCATAAACATACGGCCTCGATGCACATCACGATAAATGAACCTGCTGCCACAAGAGGCACTTTTTCTCTGCCACCCATTCCGCAATTCACTTTTCTCTATGGATCCTTCTGCAGTCCGTTGGGTCTACATTAGTATGTATATGTTCTTCCTCCCCTAGGGTGCTGTCAATGTCAGATATGCCAAAGTGTCGCGACATTTTTGTGTGAGGTGCTAGACGGAAAAGCTGGGGACCATCCTCCGGGCTTGAGTATGACCATGTGCTAATGGACTTGGCAGTTGTCATGCAGGATCAATTCCTTTATCGCAACCGCGTCTCAATGAGTAGTGAAAAAATTGATAAAATTACAAATAATTCAAAACAATGTTGACGTTTCAGGACATCGATTTCAATGCACTTGAATCCATTAGTTGCTCTGAGTGAAAGGCAGGATCGGTTCACCAGGCGCAATGGGTTGGTGTATAGAATTTGGAGATATGAAAGTGATGCATAAAGTCATCAAGGATCGTTCTATCAGGATGTGTCATCACATGAGAAGGCACTGAGAGTTGAATTTATAGAAATTAAATCGCTATAGAAGATAAACGAATCACGGTAATAGCGAATCTCTCTCAGAAAAACATGCATGGAACTCGTTAGCCTTCAGTACTGCATACATTTTTTCAATTTAATTTCTCCCACAATAAGTTTACCGATGATGGAAGTTGTAATTATAGAAAATGAATCTTCCTAGTTGATAATGGAGTAGAAATTTCGTGGACCAATTCGACATCGTGTACGTGTTTAGAATCTTGTACATGTCTTGGATAATAAGTCACGGTGGACTATATTCTGGTGACGCATTGTGAGGTGTCCTGAATTATAGAAAATTAAAAAGGAAGGCAACGGCAATTATTCCAATTCCAATTAAAGACTTATTTCAAATGAGAAACTACAGCCAGGGATATATATATATATATAGACGCAATTCCACCAGTTCCCTCATCATCATTCCTGACCCATCCACGGAGGAATTGTCACGAAGCGCTTAAGGTGATCCATTGCTTTAGGATAATGCACAGCTGGTCGCCTTTGATGGCAACTTTTACCAGTAACTACATTATCTTAACACCTCCATCCATCCGTAAACTTTAACTCAGCCTTCACTCCATTGCCTTCAGCATTGCGCACCACGCGACAAAGCCCCCTGCCTTATCCTTGGCTTATCCCTGTCATCCAGCTACAATCTGTCCATTCCAAACTGACCCATCCACACATGATTTATAATATACGCTATCTACATCATCTAACGACATTCATTGTCTTGTAATCAACTGTATTATATCATAACCAAATCCCTGAGTTTGATTTATATGTTTCTTATGGCTAGTATATAATATATGTATAATACATATGATATATATCATATAATTATATTTAGACAACGCCTGTGCCGATTAGGGGTATTTTCCGGATATAATAGCAAGTTATATCAGACCGAACGAAATTATAACAGGCTGTTATTTCAGTGAACACTTTTCCAAAGTTTTTGACAGGAGAAGTAGGTGAGGTTGTTTAGGACACCCCATATGTAGTATTATAAGACCTGGGAAACCAGGAAGTGCACTTCTCACGGTATCTAAATAGTATCAGTAAGGAACTTGTAATATAATCCATATAAAAATCTAGTCAAGCTGGCGGTCATAAGAATTGCACCAAGTGCTACTGATATCGTAGATGAGCTACATATGGTCTATATGTTCCAAACAAATAGGCTTCATTTCAACCTGAGATAACAGGGTTCAATTTAATTTGCAGACATTATATCGCAACATTCTCATTCCATGTCAGAAGCCATTGCTCCTGGCGGCCGCTTCTGAACGATCAAATAGTTATGAATTCACTGACAAAGTGATCATCTGAATGGCATAATGTATTCATTCAGGCGTAACGACCATTAGTGTTGTGATTAACACTTCGGGCTACACACACGCATGAGCTCCCGCTCTCTAATTAGGTCACGTTATCACACTCAACTTATCTCACGTCGCCAAACGTCGTCGCCATGGCAACTCAAGGGCGCAGAAGCGGCAGCCATTTTGTTTTCTTATTATAGATGGGGGTGGGTGGGGGTGCTTGGCTGTTAACTGGAGATAGGATTCCTGCTAGAGAAAGAGGATATCCCAAACAAATCCCTCAATGCCTCATCACACAAAGTGGAGATTAGACTGCGGGAAAGAGTATCCCCCCGTGCATCTATCTTGCTAGATCATCCTCCCCAAAGCATTTGTCAATGTGACCGCTGCTAACCTACCGGGATACTGCATGCATACCTTTTAAATAGCATCGCTACCTCTACCTGTGAGACATGCCATAATCTTTAATGATTGGAAAAATAGATTTTAATCGCTCAACCTTTACTCAGGGAAAGCCTAACTTTGGGTGAAGAATTATTGCATGACGGCATCATGGTTCCTACAAGTGAAAGGCAATAGTTTACTAGAGGGAGACAAAATAGGTTGACATGGTACATGCCTATACATCTTGCGTCCAACCCTTGGGAAACTATTGCGAGACTTATAGTACCAGAGGGGGGATGATAGAGCCTGTTACTGATATCATAGCTCAGATACACATATCTCACCATTCGCGACTTCAATGTGCGTGTTGCGCCAGGTTAAAATCGATCCATGTCAGTTATCCCAGCTTCATATTTATGGTGCATCCACCAGCTCATGAGCAATTTTTCCTTAAAGTTTACAAGTCCTATATCCTCTAGCATGTTCCCCCAATGAAATGATTCCAATCGAAATTGGTGTTTATTAGGAATTAAAATAAAACCTTTTGCTTAGGTTTCAACGAAAATCACAGAATGTTTATAATGCATAATTCAACAGCGATGATTATATCGCTCACCCCTTCACAAACCTGTCAACAGTAATAAGGTGGTATTATCTTTTATTTCCCAATAATAGCCCTTGGCCCAGTCTCTACACTGAATTCATCTTCATTCTGATTTCAAGATGACTTAACTCCGACAGAATATCTGTCAGTTTGATTCCACGGGGGTGTTAAATTTTACATTCATTATGCACATCGATGTTGACAAGTTAACTATAGAAACTGTATCTAGGTTTCTGACTCTTCTGATTTTGCCCCACTATAATACCCGTAACCACTGGGATTTAAGATACATTACAGTGATCCAAGCTAAAATGATACCAGCTGCTGACACTTCTAAACTCCAGCTAAGAGTCCATTCTCTGTAGCCAAATTGCCCCCTATAATTTAGTAGCCATCGCGAGGGTAGCTGTTGTCTAGGGGGAATACAGTTTACCCTGAACCAAATGGATCGCTGCTTAACACTGGCGATTATCCGGACCCATTTGCATGCTCTCAGCCAATGCATGTCATTATCAATGTGCAGTCAGTTAGAAGACCTGTCAAAGCAAGCTCGCCTAAATTTTCCCCCTTTTTAAAAGGGTTGTCTTTTATCCGAGCCAACATTAGCTGCAATTACTAGCGAAGCTCCCTGCAACTTTGCATTCAATACGGAGGGCTCATTCTCTATCCAATTCACGCAGCGCTAATTCGAGCCCAGGTAGGTTTGAAAATAGTCGACTCCATCCATCAAGTGAGCCTGTCAAATCAATTAGGGCTGAAGCCTTGATGCATGCAGCCACCTTTTAGAAGGGAACATGATGCAGTTTTAATTCCTGGGTTGAAACACCATCGGGGTGGTTATAGGTGTGAACACGAGGCACTGCTAGTAACGTGAGGTATGATCACCATCGGTGATCTCCAATAACGTCTAGAGCTGTAGGCACACGTACACACGGGCATGTTTTAAAGGCTATTTTATGTAGAGGGAAATATGGCCACTATTCCTGAACTAGGCAAATAAATGAATGGTTCGCGAAGACATGAATGGGGTCGTAGAGCTTTGCCCTGAATATTGAACCCGAGGAAGAATAGTTTTTAAAATCCACACGAAGAGGTATAATGTTGATTATAAACCATTTATATAGATACACTTTATGCTTAGCAATACAATAATGTCTGGTGTGAAATTGAGCAGGGTCTCTGTTCAAGAATATATAACGAGAGAGGCTATACTTTTGCTCTTTTAATAACCGAGGGCACGCTGTGCGTTGCTCATGATGAATATGATGAAATCAGATATGTGTTGTTTGTTTATATATATATACATGATGTGTATTCGTTATGGGTGGTAGGTTCAGTGTTATATAACATTATATAACATTGCTCAACCTAATTATGCAGTACCTTACACTACATTGATTTCCTTTGGATGCAGATGTATAAGGTAGTTGGAACCCTGTGAAATAATTGTCAAGATGAATCTCACTACATATATATTCCGTCATGATATCTATATTAGACGCGCAACCCTATACGATGGTCACATACGCTCTTTCTTTTTGACCTACCTATACGTAAATGACTTGCAATGTTTATGTATATATGACCGAAAACTATAATATATTACTTCTAGAACAAGGACTATAGATACAATTTTACCGCTTCATTCTACATTAAAAGAGCTTTTTAAGCTGTACCCGACCAACTACAATTAAACGTATCCTAAATTTTAACAAGGACAGGTGTTCTGACTGGATTATTATATAAGCTTATTACCAGGATGTTTTGAGCAAAGTATCTCGAACTGCATTCTTGTGAATCTCCAGTTACTAAAAATGTTGCTTATTCTCTAAGCCTTACATTTACATTGTATGAAAAGAGCCCTTTCCATTTCCTCTACCAAGCTTGAATAACAGATTATTCACCTATTCGTATACTATGCGTGAAAATTGCTTACACTTCCTCATTTATTCATTGCTAATTGCAGTTTTTCTGACGTCAACGATTAATTTTCTATTTCCATTGAATTTCGATTCTCATGCCTTCACGAAGTGTGAAAGGTTTGACGGGAAATGTCATCTTTCAGGACGGTTTATCCAGTCGAAAGTTTGACTGGGCGATAATCAGGGCCTTAAGCATTAGGCGCGCGCCCATGGGCAATCTATAAATTCCCTGCTAAAAATGGCCAAGAAGATTTTTTGGGTTGGAGAAGGAGGAGGTTGGGGCTGGAGGAGGAGGTGGGTGAATAAAGGGAAGGGGAAGAGGGAGCAGGGATTGGGAGCTGGGCTTAACCTAGTTTTCTCGACAAGGCCTCTATTGATAATAGTTACTCTACGTTTTTACTGCACTTCGCTCCATGATGTACTTTGTTTGTCAGAGATGGTCTGTGTTCACCAGGACGCTTTCTCCTAATCCAGTGTGAATGGAAATGGCAGCGATAATGTCGTAATTTAATGTATCAATTGGGGGCATTCATCGGTATAATTTCCAGGATAACTAGCAGCAGAACGTGATACCCGAGCTTGAAATAATAATCTAGGCACCGGTCTGGATTTCGACATTCCTTTTCAGGCATTTATTAATAATGAAACTAAAAGAACTGTCAGATACTCCTGTTTGCATACTATGCACAAATATTATACCAGGATTTCCACATTCCTCTTCAGGCATTTATTAATAATGAAACTAAAAGAACTGTCAGATACTCCTGTTTGCATACTATGCACAAATATTATACCAGGATTTCCACATTCCTCTTCAGGCATTTATTAATAATGAAACTAAAGAACTTTCAGATACACCTGTTTGCATACTATGCACAATTATCATACCTAAGGAATATAGATTCCTTCCCGTTGGTGTATATATGCGCCGTCATCATTTCTTCTCAATGTAGATTATTAACAGATTATATTGTTACATTTAACCTATTGTTATAGGTGATACAAAATGAGGGTCCATTGTTGTAATTGAGCAATATTTTAACTATGATCTTTCATATGGTATAACATAGGCACACAACCTATATTATATGGTATCGGTACATCCAACTAGGTTGATAAAAAAGTTAGATAAAAATAGATGGATAAAAATACCTCACAAGGCCTTTCAGATCGCTATTTTCCTTCTGAGAGCGCCACCCCGTCACCACACTAACAGTTCCATCACCTTCTTATTCTCGCCTTTCTAGCCTCGAACGCCTTCTCGATCCCCCTCTTCCCACCT
Source organism: Sthenelais limicola (assembly GCA_942159475.1). Taxonomy (NCBI): domain Eukaryota; kingdom Metazoa; phylum Annelida; class Polychaeta; order Phyllodocida; family Sigalionidae; genus Sthenelais; species Sthenelais limicola. The sequence goes on along the minus strand of OW804097.1, from coordinate 93,120,816 downwards.
ACCCACTCCCTTCATTGAGAGTTGGAAAGTGAATTGCCCGACGCCTATTGAAGTAAAGTTCAGTGAGCTTGTGATAAAAAAGGTCAGGGGTGAAAGGCATTCTATTGATCTCATTGTGAATACTGGGGAAGGGGGTCTTTCTGAAGACGCCTCTGTTACTTGGGGAAGGATAATGCCTTGAGTCCCTTACCCATTGTGAACTCTAGCAGCCCAGGAAGCTACATATCATTCTCCACTTCCTACTTGGCTCTAATTGAATAACGTCGCCCTGGGAATACCCCGGTGGTAGAATGTCCGACCCTCACAGAACAGACCTCCGGGTCCCATGTGGGGTGTCTATACTAGTCAAGGCTATTGATCTGACTAGCTTGAGTAGCATTCAGAGGACCCCTCAGGAACTGGAGAGGGATATGTGGCGATCATATGGAAAAATTTGATTCATCATATGATTCCCTATACACCTTCAAGTTATTTCCACTTTTTCAATCTATGCGTATATAGCGACTCAATCTAATATATCTCACGTTTGATCTACCATCAGGGAATACTGCTTGACCCAGGATTTGGAGGGCGAACTGACAAGCCAATCACAGTTCCCTGTTGCGTCGATTTGTATTACAAACCCAAATGTCATTTGTCAGAACGGCTTTAATATCCATAATAAATACAACCATATGTCATTATGGCAACGACGATGATCAATCTATCAAGTACGATTGTCACAATACATGTATATCTTTTTGCAAGGACATTTGCATATATATATTGGTCTATATGTTTTCAAGCATGCAGTGGGGATTTTCACAGTTACCTTCCCGAGATTTAAGATAAAACCCTAAACATAAAACCGAAATGAATTTTTCCGTAGACTTATTCTTCACAAGACCTTTGAATGATCAGCTTGGCGCCATGGAACCTTGAAAAGACCTCTCAATGCCTGTTACTTAGTGGTTAATCTATGGCAATGCAGGCTGAGTACTGTAGATCCTGTGGCTTTCCGCCGAAGAATACCAAAGAAAAGTGTTGCTAGAATAGCAATTCCCTAAGAGGGAGTGTTTGCTATCTCAACTAATCCACCAGTTGACTTCTTGCCATTCAGGTTACTCGACCTCCCCGAGCGTTAAGTTCAAGACACCTTGACTTCACCTTCTTTCCACCTTTACATGGATGCAATCTCAATTTAACCTTTACTTCGTGATATTTCTTTTGCCTTTCTGCACCATATTGCTCAGTGCTAATGAAAAGAGCCATTACGAACCATTACGAACCATTGGAAGTGGGACGTTCGAAATGCCATACTCAACCGTCACCTGAATGTTCATCATATAATAACATTGTTCCAAAACTGCAGTGGGTTTCAAATATACGTTCCTCATCTGGATCAGTGGATCTCAGTTGTCATTCTATAATTGATCGGAAAAGGACCAAGGTATATATGCAGTGAGAAACCAATGATCACAAGGGCTCCTCATCCTCTTGGAGTCAATAATGTTTCTCTCTGATTTTGACTCGCTCTTCCCAGGAGCCAATTTTAGAAGACACTGACTGACATTGATTATTTTCGATAACAGGGCAGGTGCATGTTATTCCGATAAAAGTATGTATAAAGGAGTACCAATTGAAATATGGGAGAACATCTGACCTCTTTCCTTCGCAAAAATAGTTAGAAAATGTCGGAACAAGTAAGCATGCATAACACTTGATCGTCTCTGTGAAACTAGTTGTCGTACTATAGAAAGAGGCACGGATAGAATAGCATACATCTTCCCAGGCTTTAAATCTCAGTTGCTTACTTTGGGGTATGTAATCAATCTATCCAAATCCCATAATATTACAATGTTGACTGAAAAGCCCGCGTTAGATATGCAAAATATTATTGTACCGTCACAATGCTCCCACAGGTTCGGGTCTATATTCGTGCAGTGTATTCGACTATCTACCATTTGAAACCTAGGTAGCTAATAAAACTAGCTAAATCTTGATGTTTTGACCACTCACAAGTCTGGGTCACTACATCTTCTGGGAGGGCTACAATGGTGCTTGTCAAAAATTCTGAAATAGGGCATCACAAACCGGTCCAAGTCTGTCGGGAGTGGTCTGGAGAAGGCACCTAGAGCCTTTGTAAATCTAAAGAAGGTGTTAGAGGGAGCCAAATTATATAGAGGCACCTACAAAGGCCCGCGTCAGACCTGCACTGGTTAGATGCAAGTGACACTAAAAGGGAGGAGCCTAATATGATGACCTAGCTTTGATTCATTCACCCATATCCTACAGTATTCCTTCTGACAGAGTGTCGGGCCTTATCAAAGGCTTATCAAGGCTCGATGCGGATAAAAGACGGCCATCGTTTCACCCTTCAGGGAAACGCTGAGTGCTTGTCAGGACCCGCCTCTCTCCAATCTGTCGCCCAATCGTGGCGCATATTTCACGGGGTCCATCCAACCATGAAATCACTTTAGCGCAACAAATAAAATTACCAACTAGTTCTCCTTGGCTGCCACGAAGCGGCGCTGATTCGTCCGGCAGGGGGTGAGTGGGAACAAAATGGAAAATTAATTAATGAAGAAATGGCGCGCTCAGATTTTTGTGACGTCATTTCCGCCTGTCAACCTTTTGTAGCCGGCCGGTCCCGTAAGTGAAGCACTCTTCGAGGTCTGTGGGGAACTGAAGTTTCCACTAGAAAATTCAAAACCACCTGAGACCCGTGCACGTGCATCAGGTAGATATCCCTATGGGCAACTCGGATTTTTGTGAATCCCTTTCAAAACATCTGCTGCTCATTCTGAGTATTTTACGTAAACGAAGCAACGTTATCGGGATTCATCAAAAGAAAATATTCCCATCTCCAAATACAGCACGGAAACAGACACCCCGAAGAGAAGTAGAATTTCAACAGATTTTGAAAGATGATCTTACAAAAGACACTTTTGAGATGATCCATCTTGCCGACATTGTTATACGACAGTCCATGGCATTTGAAAGGGACTCCATTTAAGCGATTGTTTTATATTCCAGTATCCAATGTGGATGCATTCAAAATAATATTAGATAGAACGCAGCCAGGCATCAAGTTAAAAGCTAAAAGTCAATCAATCATTTCCTGTTGTTTAGAAGAAACCTAAGTGCAATTCCCCGGTCATTTTATTCATGTTCAAGCTTTTGTAGCCAGAGTACTAGGAATAATATGAGACAACAAAAGATTGAACCTACGAACGGTTTATTCTGTCTTATTGTTTGAGAACAATTGATTCGATACAAGCAATCTGACCATTGTCATGACTCCAATTCCAGAGTTTATTAGCCTAGCCTTTGATTTGTTTCGCTTGTTTTATATTTTAATTCTCACTATCTGAGTGGCAAAGTGGCAAGTACAAAAATCCAACTGATGTATAACTGTATACTGGAGGCATGTGAAAAACCTTGCCATGAGGACTTGTTGTACCCCGTCAAAATAACATTATTTAAAAAAGCCACACATACACACAACACACAAACCCCCTCAGAAAATAGAGATTCATCAACTTCTACTTTTGTCTCAGCTTGACGTGAAATCTAATTGCTTGTTGACTTTTCCAGTAAATCAACTCTCCCTTATCGAATGAACTATCACACTTACGACTTGATTAATTATGCATAAAACAGCATTTCTAATTCAGATACACTATTCCAGGTGTCAGCGACACAAAAATGGAAACCTATTGAATTATTTGAATTCTCAAAACAATCGTGCTTAATGATAGAAGCAACCATTTGGTGCTTCAGCAATAGTTGCCTTGGTAGGGCTGCATGTTGACATATCAAATAAGTGTCAGGCATTTTATTGGCAAATCTTAACGATTTACAATGGCTCGATAGTGCCTGGATGCGGACGCCTGGGTGGTAAAAAGTTGGAGAGAACAGTTCGAGCAGGATGAGTCCTTTCTCGGCAACTTTTCATTTAAAACATCAGGTTTGGACAAACAGAAAAGAAACGCCCAAGACTAGCATGACGAAATCCCTGCGATGCAATCACGCGAATTTGGCACAGCTTTAAAATGGTCTCGAACACAATGCGGGCTACGAAGAGAAAGTCTGCTATTTTCTCAGGCGTAAATAATTCAAGCTTGAGTATTTGATGAAAATTAAGCACTGATAGTTTTTCCACCATTGAAAGAGTGGAGGAAATTGTTGAATTTCCTTAAGCTTTGGGCAATGTTGTCTGAGATGCAGATGCAGTGGATTGGGATTTTACTCCATTTGCGCTAGGTCGAACAGACGGGATAGATGGTGGGTGGGAAATGTAGGGGAGGTGAATAGAGGAGGGCGGTTGTATAAATGTTTTGCTCCAGCGGTTTTGCTTTGTAGAGCTGATGAGTAAAGTTAAACTAAACGTACCTAAACGGGCGCAGATTTAATGAAAATCATGCCATACAAAAGATGAGTTTAAGAATTTATAATGAAGGAAAGGAAGTGCCATGATTTTGTAATTTTGAGAGAATTGTTATATTTGCATGCAGAATGATACACCCCAAAAGAATAAGATTTTCATCTTTTTATGACAACATCGAGGAGTGGTAATTCATACTTGGGAGAACTGTGAGTGCCAAATAGTGATAACATGTATTTATCCAGTGCCAATGCAGAATTATATTTGTTATTTAAATCAAATTGGTTTGTTGTAAAGGCCTTATTCCTGCTTATTTCACTCTAGACCATTTGAACTGACTCGGTTGAAACTGTGGGCAACCTAGTGGAGCTATGTGAAGAACAACCATCCCTCCAGGTCTCTATCCCTACACCACTTAGATACTTTCTAGACAGACAAATATATGAGTTTAACCTAGAAAAACCCTGCTCCTGCCACCTTTAACCTTACAGATCGTGGGAAAGTGCCAGAAACTTGTTTGTGGGGATCAAGAACGAGCTTTCCATCTGAAAATCATCTTTGGCTGCCACTTCTTTTTGCTATTTTTATAAACTGAAGTACATTCCAGTTTGGCAAACACGTAGTGGCATGCCATAAAGAATCTGGATTATATGTTCCACTGGAATGAAGAAATGTGGGGTAGATGGTGGAATCCTCCTTATGAGAGGGTGAGCTTTGGTGGCTATGGGTGTGATCGCATCTTAGGCACTTGTCAGCAAGGTGATAGTGGCTCCACCTGAAACAGTCGGCGGTAACGAGTTGAGTTACTTCCTCACATCCTCCCATACATGTACAGCACGGTTCAAACTTCTTCGGGGATCCTATTTCATGAAGATCTCATTCAGCTAGGCCCGATAAATACAGAAACCTGAACCCATTTTGAACAAGCAAGTATTATAGAACAACGATTTGTATTTAGTTTCTGGGATATCTAATATGCTGTAGATATTATTATGTTTGAATAATCAGTTTGACAGCATCAGTTGTTGCATATAATACTCTCAATAGCTATTGATACTATTGATTTGTGTAATATCCTCCTGATCTTGGAAAAAGTACATTTACATATGCTCTTGCATTGGTATAACACCCTGAACCAGCCATCAATTTTGCTTGGACTTTTCACAATGCAAATGCATTTCTCAATTTATGGCCACACATTTTACTAGTAATACCAGAAATTGTACCAAATTAGTTTGCTGTTGAGTGTATGATTCCAAGGTGCTTATATTATACTGTGAATGTTGGACAAAAAATGTCAAATTACCTCAAATTAATGGAAATAATACCTTAGTATGAACATTCTAGGAGGCCTTCTAGTATTAATTGAAAAAAATCTTTCTAGGAAATGTACTCTTGTCCTGAACAAAAGCTTTACCTTGAAGGCCAAGCACAGTTACACTGGCTTCTCATGTAAATAACGCTTCAGTCAAGCCCACATTAAAGAGGAGATCTACTGTATAATTGGTCAGATAAGGTTAGTCAAAGAACAATGAACCTCCCTTAGTTCCTCATAGAAAGGCTGCGTTTTTCTTAGTAATACAAGCTTCAATTATTGTAAGGAATCCAGTCTCTTAGCGGCTATACGTATGCTCCCTTGCAAAGGCTCTCTCCTTTCTCGTCTGTGTGTATCGCTATATCAATAGACGGTTAATATAAGTGCTAGCGAGTGTTTAAACAGTTTATCACAGCCCCGTCAATATTTTCCTTCAACCGGACAAGAAAGTCTCTCCTCAAAGAGCGGACTTTTTATTGTGTTTTTTCTAGACATAATCTAAAAGAACTACATACGTTTCCATTATAGTTTTTACATTTAAAAGAGTATGTTCTATATTAAATTTGGTTTGTTCAGCTCTGCAGGCGCTTGCTTTATGGTGAACGAGCCACTAGTATTCTGTCTGGCTTAGACTTGCCTTGTCCAATTTTGAGAATTAGGCTCAGCACGTACAGGAATCTAGTCTTAAGGGGGAAATAAAATCAATTAGATTAGGCTGTTATCATTAGTGCCTATAGCCCCCCAGTGAACGCCATGAAACATTCAGGCTATTACATAGTATGGGTATAATACGTCTTTCTTCGTGTACCGTAAATACTCCAAAATCACCTACTCTGACTATTATACACGCAACGGTCACTTTAAACACTTCGACACTCATTTATTGTCCATCTCATTAATTGTACAACAGGATGAGACTTTACATGCTTGGCCTTATTAATTATGCAATTAGATCAGCTACAATTTGGATGAAGGAAAAGTACGAATGGGAGGGTTTACGTTGATGACCGTGCTGACCTATCCTCATGCTAGGACATGACAAGAATGAGGTCCTTCTTATAAATCTCATAATCTTTTTCTTTAATAACGGGATACGCGTCTTTATAGTGATGATGCATATTTAGACTTTTATTTTATAGTGATATATTTTGTATTTGTTTTATAATTTCTATGTAACCATAATTATAATATCACCCATTGTCAGCAGATGAATAAACTGATTTTAAATGATTTAAACTGGTAGTCCCATGTATACCGGTGCTTGATATTATTTTCCACAGAGTGCCAGAATGATTGCCCGCATCTGTGTGTGCACATCATACACAATTGTGCGCACAACACTTTATATTATAGTGATCCCCACCTACATTATACGTTTTATTAAAATAATATGATCCTCAGCCTAACTTTAGATCTGGTCAACCGATGACTGTGCGCATTACGTTGCCTTATGTCTATTGTAGCGAAAATATTGTAAATATAAATTTGCATTTTGATATAATTCTTCCAAAATATGAACAAAGATAAATACATGAAAAGTGTGTGCAACTTGCAGCAAAGTACTACTAAATTCCATCACATATAACGTAAAACATATATAAAGCTTTTCTAGAAGATATCCTCTGCAACTGAAATGCCTTCTTCACACGGTCAAGAGGGGTATAGGCGCTGAAAGGGAGTGTGGGTAGAAATATTGCTAGAGGCAAGGAATTGATAGAAAGTGAGAAAGAAGGAGGATGCAAGGGACAGACTGTGTAGAGATGGTGAACAAAGAAAGCAGCGCACCCTTCAAGCTTGGTTAAGCGTGATGTGATCTGAATAGTATCAACATCCTATAGCCTACCAGAGACACTGTCCTTGGGCTGGGGTGGATCCTTGAATGTCTGTAGGGAGGGGCACACAGGGTTCTAGGTGGAATAAGATAGAACGGTCTCGGGAAAATCAAAATGAAAATAGTATATTTCGGTGAAAAATACAATAGATTTTATGGGGTTTTTTTCTATGTTGTCATATTCGAGCGATAGTTACACAGGAGAATGTAATATGAATTAAGAAAAGTACGAAAGATGGTAAGAAGGAAATGCTACAGTAGGGGCAAAAAGGTGCAGGCATCATATATACAAGAAGGAAAAGGTTGGAACGTGTGTGATATGAGAAGTACAAAAATAAAAAGTATGCATTTATTGTAGTCTTAGGACTATTGATGTAATAATACACTTTAGTAATAAAACGAACCTGCTGGGGCTCCCAGACGAGAGAGAGAGAATGTACAACATGAGAATTCATGATTTTATATGCACACAGAAAACCTATACTAGGGAAACCTGTTTATTAAGTTGCGATCTCGTCGTGTTCATGTTAAATTAATCCACTAGAATAAACGTAAGATTTTGCTCGTATGAAAGACATGTTCATTATTTAGCTAATTGGAGAACGAAGCAATGGAGTCTCCAAAACATGATGAGAGTGTGTGGGTTCAGACTGGCGCTGAACGAATTCCATCAGAGGCGAAAGCGTCGTCTTGGAGAGTGGGAGAGAGGAGTTGCATTTATATCCGCATAAAATGGAAAGGCACCAAAACTAGGGAACGGCACGGTCCTTCATGATATGAATTGGGGCACTGTTATGAACGAGGAAGTACTTCACTGCACAAGGCATCGGGTTGGATGGGTTATATGGCCACATTGTCATACTGGTACAGGCATAATTCATAAAGCTTTCGGCCCAATATGATAATTAATTTGAGCAATAACGACCTCAATGGGGTTCGTTCTGGTTCCATTTATAGGAAGAGATGGTGAATAAGCTCAATGAATGGTAGGATGTGCGTTGTTCGGATGGCGAGGGTTAAGTATTGTATAGAGATAGTATCTAATGAAGTGTCTTATCAAGCATGAAATCCCCTTCCTCGTGTGGTACCACTGAAGGGCCCTTTCAATATTAATGGTATAACGCTCGAGAGCAATTGTTTACGGGGATAATCACGATGTATATGCTAATAAGATGTAGTAAGTTATATGCTATTGGTTGCAATTTTTGGTGCAATGTGGCTCTGTATCATAATAATGGAATGACAGTGGAAAAGTTTCAAGCAAAACATATTTCCACTTTTCATTCCACTATTATAATACAGAGTCACGAATCGCAATTCTTGGCAAAATATCACCATCAGCCTAACATAATTATAACTTATTTCTAACTGATCCCTATTCGATCCGCCATGTTGAATGTTGGTACTGCCGAAAATACCCTAATCCTTAATTCGGACTTATCCTTTGGTAAGAAACATAAACATGTAAAAGCGGTGTTGAGTGAGACAACATGGAGAGATGAGATATTGTTCTCACCCGGCTATGTATCCCCCGTAAAATATTTGTCCTATTGCATAATTCAAACAACGCCGCTACCAGAGAACCGTCACCAGCTGGGTGCTTCCTAGAATGAATACATCATTACCTACCACCTCTATATTTGTGGCTGGCACGTATAGGGACCGGCCATAAATCATACAGTGGGGGAGAAGATATCACAGTGTTTATGGCAACACTGCTTTTAGCCTGGTGTCTAACTTGTAAAAGATATGAGCTCACTAACCGAGGTCCAGGGTGGTGCCTTCTTTTTTTCCATAGGGTGCATTCTAAAAAAATATTATATATTATAAAGAAGAGGAAATTGTATACGATGTAATTCGATATCCATAATATCATTTTACTTGTTATGAGCTTGTGCCATCAGTTTGAAACATCCTTATATCCTAACATGCTAATATATAAATTGTATGTAATTATTCGTTGGGGGAAAGACACTTTTATGATAAAAGACCAATGATCCTATGCCTCGTATATAGATGCATTTAGGATAATTCGTAAGAGAGAATTCCAACAAGTTGCTATCTGCTTAAAGTTCTCTTTTATGTATGTAGTGAATCTAGTTTCGTAGAGGCTTTGTTCAACGCAGCCAGGGAAGACAACGAAAAGAGGAAGTACTTCTTACTCTTTAATTTATTCCAAGAATGGAATCCAAGGTAATACCGCAGCATCAGTAGACAAGAGAACTCTCTCCCTCACCCCCTCACCCCTCACCCCTTCTCACTCTCTCCAATCACTGACAAACCATTCTTATCTGTTTTAAGAAGCTGTGAGTCGAGAACCCGTCTATCAACTCCCTCATCCTCTCTCTCCCTGCCTCTCTCTCTCCCTCTCTAGACCGTGTCTGCCTGCTCCCTTTCCAGCTCTCTCCCTCCCTCTCTCTCCGACCCCCTCTCCCCCTCTAATCCCCCTCTCCCCCACCTCCCCTCTCCCCCTCTATAATTGATGCTTAAATTGTATGAAAAAATGCTTGCTTGGAATTGTGCCATACACGTATGCTTTACACATGAACGGTCTATGAAATTGCAAAATAGAAAGTAATTTTCAAATTTGATGATGTTCGACACCCGCGCCCCCCCCCCCCCAACCCAATTGTCGATGAATTGGTGTCAATGACCTCCTATGTTATAACGTCAAGAACCTGTATCAATATAGAATGTAATGAATTCATAATAGGATTCATAAGCAGGACTCTAATGCCGTGAAACCGAATGGACTTTATGTAGTATTAAAGGATATCACAAGTTCTTTAAATTAAACAAATCTCAAAACACTGCTCGAATTTAAACTCTATGCATTGACAATTGTGAATCGGGCAAAGGGATTCACGGCAATTCTGATTATTTATTATCAAAATCTACTTGCACTTTCTTTAAAAATTATTCTTCATCTATTAGCAACGGCATTTTACGAGTATTTGTTCCTTCAGTAAGTAACCTAATGATAATTACAATTGTCCATTGCATCGCTAGTGTTACTTTTTACTCCGCTCCTGCAGGACCTCAAACAGCGGCGCCCTGCAGTGTAATCAATAGCCAAGAGATATATAAACCCCCGTGGGAGATTATCCCTGATTACAGGTAGATTAACTTGATCACAGGCGGCGGTAAGAGATTAGGGATGAGGCAGAGATAATCGTGGATTCATGTCCTTTGATCTTAGGGTAATCTCGTGGATAGAGATGTCTCTAACCAAAGGCTAAACCCACGGCCAAAAGAGAGTTGTGACTGATATTTCCTGTTGATACTGCCTACTAGCTATACGTATTATATGCAAACTATAGACAATGTATGTACATTTCGTGATTTGTTTAAATCAGCTTTGATTGTATACATATATATTGCCAGGAGCATGGCAAGCCTGAATCATCAATCTAAAATCTAGAATTGGAAGACTTTTAGTGCCTCTCTATATATTATCATTGTCCATCATTTTAGTAACCATCGACAACATTATCCCAAACTAAACAAACACGAATTTACATTGAAACGTATGAATGAATTTCTAGCGTAGACTAATGGACTCCAATAGGTACTCTGGTTGTCATTTTGGCTAGAACGCGTGTAAGCCTATTAACAGATTCAGAGAAAATGTCAAACTTAGGCCTTGACATTTTCACTTGATCGGCAATTCTTCACCAGTGACAAGCCTATATTAATAATGGGTATGTAGTACCGGGGACCAGTAATCCTGGCTGACCTTGGTGCTACTGCATCTCTACACAGCTGCCTTGAGTACAGAGTGAATTTGAAGATATTCCACCGAGGGTTTGCAGGACGGTACTGTATGTGTTCCCTATGTGCATGGACAGTGTGGACCTCCAATTTTCATCTCCTTTGAGGATCCTTTAGTCCGCCTTACTTATCTGAGTATTTAAATTCGAAAATCCCCCAAAACACGGTTGCAAGGTCCAAGGTAAAGTACTGTGAATGTTGGACATAAAATGTCCCATTCCCTCAAATTAATCGAAATAATACCTTAGCATGGACATTCTAGGAGGTCTTCTAGGAAATGTACTCGTGTCCTGAACAAAAGCTTTACCTTGAAGGCCAAGCACAGTTCCACCGGCGTCCCATGTAAATAACGCTTCAGTCAAGTTAAACTCATTGTTGTGAGTGCAACTAAGAAAATATTAGAGTAATTGAGACCTCCCTCAGTCAGGCCTACTGTCAGCAGCCACACTGTCATAAGCGCCTTCGGTGATTGATTTAATTATCAAGTTGAAGTTTAAGGAACCTCAGCAAACGTCCCCTTAAAGATGGTTAGCTTAAAATTAATATAGGGGCTACAGCATTTGTGTTTCTTCCCTTTCGGGCACTACAAGTTACAGCATCACGCGTCTGTAGGCCTATAGTGTTGCTCGCAGCAGTGCCACCTTTTTTTCCCGTAGAAAACTCTGCAGTGTAGAGTGTGATATGGACACAACTCTACAACGTTGTTTCAACGCCAATGCGTATATAATAAAAGAATTAATTAAATCCTCCAGGTATGTATTAATTAATGATATACAGATCTATTGAAATGTAAGCAGACATGCCCGAGATTCGGAGTTTAGTGGCAAGTGCAACAATTTCAAGCTTCAGACATTTAGTCAATCTCACCTCACCATGAAGAAAACATTATTGATCATTTGAGTCATTAGTTACTTAAAACTTAAGTGATCCTTTTTTCTTTCTTTCAACTTGTGATTAACAAAGAAAAGAACATCGATCAAGTTGAGAGATCATTTAGTTATTTATGCCACAGTAGCTTGAAGCTCGTTAGCATATACTTAATATACAATCAATACATCTGTGTTGAATAAAGAATAGGTACTAGTGTGTCGATTTATCTATTTTTTCATGAGAATGAAGTGGTTGTAACGTATTTGACGTGCATGGCAGACACTAGGCAACTGTTAATTGAAGTAAAGGACTTATCACTTCTCTCGAAGGCAATTCTCTTAAAATAGATTAACCCTGAAAACTGCTGTGTTAAAAAGAGCCACTCCATCACAATTGGACATCATTGGCTTTCACAAAAAACCTAGACTGAAGCACTGCTTCCACAAAGAAGCAATTGTTCTTTGGTGAATGAACCAGAGAAAGCAAAGTTTGGTGGGCGTAACGCTCTGTCTCTCCTAACGCAACAACCTCTCACATACAACCTCACCTTCTCTTCCTAGCTTAGCAAATGGGTCTGCTATATTGATGGCTGTATCGGTCTTCCACCTATGCACAGATACCTTTAATTATGAAAGAAGCTGACCTCTGCCAACAATTACAGCAATACAGTATGTATTTGGGTTGAACAGACTATTATATTGGAAGAATACATGTAGGTCCAAATTCACAGTGGATTCTTCGAAAATTTCGAGCGGACTCCGATGTCTGAGCGGACCCTTATTTCATAGAATCCACTCTGATGTCATGGAGAAATACTTTTTGAATTTTGAATAGTGGGTATTCAAACCCCAGATACAAGAGGGAGACCACCATCGCGGTGATCTAGTCCTGATAAAAAATATAAAATAAAACCGAACCAGTTACACCTTGGAATGAGAGGTCCTAGATGCATATAAGGACTGGCAAGCTAATAGTAATAGGGTTGACAACCCTACTCGCTAGGCCACTGGGACTCACAAAGGGAATGTAAAGGACAGTGTGATTTCTGAAATGACAATTTGAGTAGTAATCAATTAAATGAGTTGGTCGGTTCGTGTGTATAACACCTCAATAAAAAAATATTATAAACAGACAATTGTATAGGGAGGGGTAATCACTTATTATTATAGATTCTTACATTTATACTCAAATAATACATTACCTCAGGAACAAATGACCGAATATCGACATTTCTTGGGGAAAAAACTATGCTCGACGATCATGTTCTTTGAACTGATTTACACTTACCGATGACGTGTTGGGACCATGATTTCACGATAGAGAATGATAGAGTATAGGATTAATGGCTGGAATTGAGGGGTTGCAGGTGCACTTGCACTGTTTGGTGCATACTTATGCACAAACAGTGTATCCGCAGGCCCGAAATAGAGATTGTTGTAGCCCCAAGACGTTCAAGGCTCTGATTATAAGGAGGGGGATAGAGAGACAGAAAGATAGAGAGAAAGAGGAAGAGACTACCACTGATTGAGGATATTCTATGGAGGAATGAAAGATATGCCATGTAGGGAAATGGCACTCTTCAAAATGAATGCCTGTCCCAGGGCCCTGGTTGGTAGGATTAGATTGATGAATGGTTGAGACCGGGAGGAAAAAGTGTCTGACGGTACTCTCCATCATCTAGCGGCGACAAGACGTCAACACTATGTACTGGTCTACATGTATACACCTAATCATCGGGGGAATGTGTTTACACGTGCATTTTGTTAAATGTATAATTACTGATACTGCGGGATAAGTTTGTTTGTTTTCAATTACTTAGTGAATATACATATGAATATACATATGATTTGTATATAATGCATGCGGTTAAACATTGTGATCATTTGGAGACAATGTGATTGTTTTCTTTAAAATTGTGAATAACTGAATGAAATGCCATGTTCTGGGGTAACAATAATCTTTGTATATAGGGGTAGGGTATTTCTCATCTTAAGTAATCTGCTATTTATTCTGTTTCTAAGCAATGCTTATCACGAAGTAGCCCCAGTTCTTTTCCAATATGGTTGAACACGAAGCAAACAATGTTGCTTTGAGTATGAATAAGCTCCCGCTCTCTCGTAAGATGAGGATATTTCGTCGAGTGATGATGATATACGATGGCTCATAATCGCAACAACCTGTTCCCTGCAGCAAGACCAAACAAGCTCGAGCCAGGAAGACAAGAAGAGAAATATCCCTGGATGGGGCCAAGCCTTTACCCCCAAGTGAACAGAACCACCAGTGCAATGGACAAATGACAATGGCGGTGGAGATGAATGGATCTTTAGGGAAATAGAACTTGGGAGTTAGTGCTAGGCATATTTATAAATTCCAGTTTCTGATTGTTTTTATCTCTTTTATAAGCTATGGTTTTTGTTCGCCTTACGCGACTATTTTTAGCATGGCATGTCAGTAGAGCAACGGTAACGACAATGTGATTACTCAATAAGAACACTTGATATACATGACCTGATTCCTGATAGGGAAGTAATTAGAAAAGCAATTCCCAGTAACAATATAATTAATCTTTTCAATGAGCCAAATTCACACAACGGAGACAACAGTCGGTATACAATGGTGAATTCTCTTAGCACAATCGGTATCAGCGCATTTAGGTATAGAATGAGATCGACAGGTAGATTATACTGTTCTCGTACCCAACTATTCTAAGTGTGCTCCTCGAATTCGAGGGCAAACATTGCCTGAGGAGATTACGTGTTCCATAATCATAAGAGAGCGCACAGACCTAACAATAACTGTTCTACACTTGTCATCCTGAACACTGGTAATTGTCATTCTACTGATGTGATTGGCCTCCAGGTCAACAGATGGCTCTCAAGTAGGCCTTCACTTGGTCCTTGCCCTTGCCTTGTCGAAAGATGTAGAGCGAGCAACATATTCGAGCTAACCAACTGTTGTTTCATGTGATAAAAGAAGGCAATATATCTATGTCACTGGTTAAAGACCTTCTGACAAACACAGTTAATTTAGCTGGTGTGTTCTTCCAAAAGGTGCAGGTAGAAGGTCTACTCAAATGAATCAGATATCGTGAAATAGCTGGTGCATTGCATGGGTAAACTATTGTTAGCAGGTGTGTTTACCACGTGCTTTTCTTGTCAGGGTGAATCAAAGCATACAGGTCATTGGGCCACCAATCCAGGGTTCCAGCCTAGGCTGTCTTACTCATTCCCTTAGGTTTATAGAAACAGAAAATCTTGCAGAAAATAACCGGTCACCATCATGGCACTCACAGAAGTGTACGAAAGAATTTCCAATACACTACTTTAGTTACAGCATCCCTATCATAGCTAACCATAGCTATGTCCATAGCTGGGTCACTCAACAGGCGTTGGTAGCTTGTTGAGGTCAACTAATTCTCAAAGCCAACCACTCCCAACTAGCTCGACCATCAGGACAACCAGAAATCTGTGATTGGTGTATGATTAAGAACATGCTGATCATAGAATTCAGGTTGGTAATAAATATCTTTTAGGTTTCTGCCCATGGACAGATCAATAGCCTCGGAGAGCAGTTGATAGAAATGGCCAGTACAGTATCTGCCCTCCCCCTGCTCAATGCCGAAGCAGCAGTGGAATTGACAGCTAGGTAGGCCTGGAGTCACTTGGGGTTAAGACAATTGAAACATCGATGACATGCACCTATCTACCGTAGATTTCTGGTCCCAGGAATAGTTGGGAAGTGCATATAAAGTTCCCATTGGCTTCTGACTCACCAGGCCTCTTTATATCTACCTTTTGCCTCAGCTACATACTTGCAAAAGGAGCACCAACGCCCTGGATGCACTTCACTACAACCCGAACATTTGTAAAAAAAAAGGACGCCCAATCTGTGGAAGAGTGTGTCCGAGGAGTTACCATGGTGAAATTACTGAACACCTGCAAGGTTTTCTATGGGGAAATGCAATTTATAAGACCATATAATTTCCAAAAGACAGCTACAACTGTTAACAGTAAGCCACTGTAACCATAACAGTAACTTGATATTGAGTAATATAACATTTCTCTCCCTATTCTGAAAACGGCATGTTTGTCCGAGTGCATGGAGTTATTTAGGTTTTATTACAAAGGTTTCTATATAATTACCCGATGGTGACCCGGTGGTGGTTTTATGGCATTCCCTGAGTGATGGATGCATTGATGTCGCCGTGTGAGACTGAGATAAGACGATGTCTTCAGGACAGATTATTCTTCATTGTGAGTGAGCTGGTGGGGAGGCAAGCAATAGCTAGCAATGGCGATGAAATGGGTCCAAGAAAGAGGCCAGGAAAGGCCATTCCGAGGTTACCTTGTGGTAAAGGCAGAAGCTTTGAAAAGAATCATGCATGGGTTTGCCGAATGGGATGTTGATATACCAGGCAGATATTGAATTAGGCATAAAATTGGGACAACTCGCCAATGTAGATAAGCAATGATAATTGGATTCATACGGTTCCCTTGAGGTCAAGCGTTTCAAAGGTTTCAGATTGGGTCAATTACGTAAAAGGTAAACTCAGGTTCAGATGGAAAATAGGGCAATAGAGTTGGCCCAAACGACAAAACTACATGTAATGTGAGAAAAAAGAGGAACGTGAGAAGGTTGAAAGTTGTGTTTATGGAGAGGAACTGTCAGAACAAGTATGTTGGACTGGGGTTAAGTAAGAATGTTAGTATGGGCTACTTAAAATGTTTTGTACAAAATGGGAGAGGGGCGGTCTAGAGAGGATCTCTAGGTGCTTTAGTGAAAGGAAGGAGTTCCGAAGGCTGGAGGAAGGAGGACTGGAGGAGCACGGAGTGGTGGATGAGGATGTGCTGGAGAAGGGGAGAAGGTCAGAGGCAAAGTGACTCATTCATCAGGGTGGATGTCCTCCTGGGTGGCAAGCAGGCAGGATGCAACCACTGGGAGCTTGGTTCCTCTTGTTATAGAAAGGGAGATATTCGTATACTGACCTCTGTACTAGGATGAGAGTGCACATACATGTATATTATTTAGATATATAAATCTAGGTTCTCTTTAATAAAGTGACAAACGAATATAAAGGAATTAAACCGTTATTTGTTATGTTTATTTCCAAGTGCAAGATGATGTTTGCGACATAGATGTTTGCGACATACATGAAATTCGGTATTTATACAGAAATAAAAAGAAAATTCCGGAGGAAGCGAATGAATTCCAAAAGCATTGCTGTCGGAAAGTTTTGTGTATGTTTGTTTATTTGGGGTCTGAGTTTCGGGCACATTATGCAGCCTTTATGAGGGAGGTATATTGATATATTTCCTCGAATATTCTAAAGTCATTTCGTAACAAAGCTGAAATACATTGTCTTAATTTCATTACCTGGAGGCAGCCATTCCTTGATATATAAAAGACCATCCCTAATTAAAGTCAGTCAGGATATCATTTCCTAATACTCTAAGAAATCATCCATTTCAGCAAGAGAGTTCCTTAAGCAATGCACATATATTCGTAATGTCCTTGAAAGCTATTTCCCCAAAGCCAAATCAAACTCGGGGGTAGTCCAATAAGACTCATTACTTTGGCTTACTTGGAAAGGAAAATGCTAAAGCAGCAGGCCCCTTGAAGGACGTAATGAAGAAAGCATATCGAATTTCCCCTCCTGCAGTCTATGATTACATACAATTTTCGAACCACAAAGAAGCTCCTCCTTTTAAAAGAAGTTCCTCATAAAGATTAGAGTCAAAAAGACTTCTTCAGCTCATGCCATCTGTTTCGATACAAAGCTTTACCAGCCCATGGTCACCAGCTTATTTAAGGTAAAGAGGGAGAAATGGACCTAATTAGGGGCTGATAAAGGACATTCCTACCTAGAAGAACACGCACGGTTACTGGGCAAGTCAGACATCTTTGCCATCAGCGCACCTCCTAATCCTATTAAGCCTTTATTTATGCCCTCCGGCCATTGATATCTATGGTACAGGTCGTTCCATGTCCTTTTTATCTCCTTTATGTCGTTTTCGAAACATTTTTCGCCGTTTCTTAAAAGTATGTATCTCTAGATATTGTCTTTCTATAGGAAGGCAAGACCGAAGACTGCCTGCAGCGGTATCACATAAACTCAGTATCTTGACTGAAAAAAAAAATCTTCTTGGCACCAATGTCTGTATACATGTTCCCGTCCGTGAATCTAGATATTTTAGAGTAACAACAATGAAAATGATCATGTGAGAATCTCTTGCTCAGTCTCATCGCGTGTATTTATTCAAGGCAGCCCATTTTCCTTTTTAATCAAATGTTTTATTGAATTGAGTCTTGCCACGTGATTCGAGGTAATCCCCCATTTTAAACTCACAAGGGAATCGGCTAAACAGGAATTGTCTAAGATAATTGGCTGAGGTAAATGTGCTTGTTTGACCTGTGACCTACAGTGGTAGAGCCGATTAGGGAAAGCCTAGTCTGTGACGAATGTATACACGACACATGCTCAGTATACTGATTTCCGCACTCCTATTGTTGTCAGGAGCAACTGGCAAAGAATCTCGTCTGCTGGACCTTCAGCGTTCTAGGAGAAGGTGAAGGGGGAATGTCCTGTTCCATGGTATTGTCGACAGCCCACATGTCAATTCTAAGACTAGAGAATGGTTAATTTTAAGACAGGAAAATAGCTTATACTGAATAGAAATTGTCATAAATGGTTGCTATATATGAGAAACAAAAAGTGGTTTGAAATACGGCATGCGGGGGAACTATAGGCCATGTCATTGTGCATCAGGTGTTTGATGTTATATTGTTGGCGGAGTATTCATTTCTTTTGCGAGGTTACTCCATAGTAACCAGAGAGAGCAACATGTATGTGCTTTCATGAAACCATAATAGTAGTCCCCTTACAAGCAGTAAATACAAGCACGTATTTATAAAGAAGAAGACAACGTAAATAATAAAAAAGGATTATGTATGAAGTTGTTCTTACTCGGAGAATATCCATTACAAGTTACCAGCGCACATGGAAACACTAGCATATTGTAACCAGCGTCAACAGAGCTATTCGTCAGTTATTATTGTAAACTTTTCCCTGATGCAGGGCTACTAAAATCACGAAACGTTGGAAATAAAAGTCACCATCTACAACCAGACTTTCGTCAATGTTGCTTCTCAAATCTTATAGTGATTAGCTTCCCACCTTATAAATATTATTGTAAAATGCAATTAAATTAGTAGTTTCCCATTCCATAGATTCTATTCTATCTCAATTAACACATTGCAACTACCAATACATCATATAAAACACCAAAATTTAATTAATGGACTTGAAAATGTTCGAGATAACTTATAACCATTATACAATAAAAGGTAAATAGAGAAAGTAGACCTGTGACTTAGGAAACAACACCCGATGTCTAGTTCCGATCCGATAGAAAGAAGTAATTCAGGAAATATAAATCTTTAGCCTTTTGTCATGGGGTGCTGGTACTTGGCCGGGCCACGCATGAACTAGCCCAAGGCCCGTTCCCTGTTAAATGCTTTTCTCTGTTACCATCATCGTCCTTCAAGCACAGTGCCTGCTGAACTGACGCTGATTATATAAAGACTAAGTAAAGAAACCAGTATAATGTCCTCCTCTCAGGAGACACACTATATTAGCCAAAAGCCTCGACAAGTCCTACTTAGATAACAAGTACTAGTGGCAGGACTGTCTGGTTAAAACAGCTCACCACTGTAGGAAAGCGATAGCGGTATACCACCAAGGAAGCAGACCACTACTAATTAGGTTATACTTTAGCCACTGGGAAACAACTTGGAGTTCTGTGAAAAGAAGAATTGATCAAAAAGATCTCACTGCTGATATTCTGTTTATGGACTTTGCATTATATATCCATTCGACAATGGCTGGATAATCATAACTTTGATGAATATATACCATTGTCTGTTTTTCCCAAACCTTTCTGAATATTTCGATAACCATTTCGGCCTTTTGTATTCCGAGAAAACTTTGGTATGAATTTACTTGCTTTGACAATCAGAGATCAAAAGACAGGAATTATCCATTGATTGGACTAATTGACCAATAATTCCGAGATCCACTCAGGATATTAATAACAATGTGATGTATAAAACACCCCTGTCGCCAGATCAGCCACCACGTATTGATTGACAAGAACATAGACAGATTTAAGAGCCTGGGACTCTCAGGATTACCATATCTAACCTTGCCGAAGTGTTCCTAAATACCACGCGTAATCTCTCTTCAGCCCCATCCTGCCCAAGGTTTTTTTTATCCTACTCCATCCTTTGTCTCTGAATGTCAGAAGCTTCAGGTTCATTCTCGGGGAACCCATGGCATTTCCATGTTTTATATCTCCTGACACTTTTTATTCTTGGTCGCAGACCTTAAGTGTGGTCATCTGCTATAAATTCTTTCTTTATTATTGCAGGTACTTGGGGTCTGGCCAAGTTTTTTGGGACAAGGATACCAGTTACACAAGGTTTGTATTTATATTTTCATTTAAATATTACATATTCTAAGCCAGCGTTCACTTTCCCCGCAGCAGTTGATTGTATTAGTAGTACACTACTTTTGCGGTTTGAGAAAAAAACCGCTGACCAGTTTTGCTCCTTTAGATATGTCGTGTACGGGAAGCTACATCATACGATTCACATAAATGTGGCGATATTAAAAGCGTCTCCATCTGACTGAGGAAATGTAGTATACACCATACTGGAACTGTTGCTGTTCTCAAAACCTTAATTCCTTGCGAGTACTGTGGAACATATATAATCATTTGTTCGGTATTCCCTTTTTAAATTACCCAATTTATGTTCCATAAAAATAGTTACATTAGAATAAGTACGGGAACTCGAACAAATGGTCATTTTCTACTGCTTTCTGCTTTGTTCGCTGAGACGGCAGATTCTCAAGCAATTATGATGATATTCCCTAAGTGCAGCTTTTACAAATTCCTATTAATGTAATATCATTCCCTTTTTGAAATCGTCAGTAGTCGACTCATAAAAAGGAACTGAGGGAAATCCTTGACAAAGTATTAAAATCTGTCCTTCGTTATTGACTCTCAAAGCAATGGAATATTCATAACGCCGATGGCTTTGCAAAGAGCAAGCTAAAAATCACAACAGAATTAAAAGCGACTGAGGATGAAACAAAATTGACCGAGCAATTTATTGATGTTGAAATGTTTAAAAGGATCAACTTTATTGGTGGAGTAAGGGCCGGCCACTTAAAGTTGCCAATGACAGCCAAGCTGATAGTGTTCCAAACCTAATTCATTTTGCCTAACGCAGATTCTAATTCCTCTGGAGAGGAACATAGCTTTTTGCATGAGCTGCAGAGTTAACTGATGGCCTGGGACACTCCCATTTCAACTCCTTTTTTTAATTAAGCATTTCTTTGCATAGCGCATTTATTTCCACATCGGAGCTGTTGTCTATATGTACACGTATATTCATCTATAGTAGTAGGACTAGTTAAAATTCTGCTGACGCTGATCGACGTTTAGTCAGTTACAAAATAGCTTTATAAGGAGTCTATACTCTATATACAGGTTGAATAACGAGTAGGTTGAAGTAGCGTGAATATTGATATTCTAAGCAACTGAAACCAACGAGTTAGTATTAAAGGTATTCTAAAAGCGCTAATAACACGATTCCATAAAATCTGCAACAACAGCCCTCATTTGAAGATGCTTGCTCTATACTATTTAAGACACAGAAAGAGAAAAGGAATTTTTTGGCCAGAATTCTTAGAAAAATCAAAGCAGAAACCCTTTATGAACTAAACTATATCACTGGAGAGAAATAGCCCTATGGGGCATCCCTGAAATCCAACATGGCCTATTTTGTTAGCAAAATAACATGTAATTACAAAAATATCATCTACATCATTGAATGTATTAAATGCAAAGAATACTACATAGGGGAAACTCAAATTCATTAAGACAAAGATTAAAAGGCCACCTACATGACATTTGGACAGAACAGAAAAAGACCAGTTCCCAAACATTTCAATGATATACTCCATACTATGGAGGATGATATGGTGATTTACTCAATAGAACATATATATCAAGGCCCGGACGAAAAACCCGTAAAAAAGACTACAAATTGAAGGCAAATGGATACAAGCACTCAACCATATTGAACATAATGGAATGAATATAAGATTGGCAGAAATGGGAGCTATTTCATTTATAACGGTATGTAATGCCACCTCCACCAACATCACTGAAATTGTTGAAACAATTTTACACAAATAAAACCTGCACATATCAGAGAGAATTTAGAGTTGGACAAGTCTTTGAATACAGGAGAACCCAAATCTCAATAATAATGTATAAACTCAATTGAAGTTTAATTGGTTTATAGCATTGTTGATTCCGACTGCTTGAAACAATGCTAAACTGCAAGCGGATTGTGCAGAAAATTCATCTTTGATTCCTACTGCATGAAACAATGCTGAACTGCAAGCAGATTGTGCAGTACATTCATCTTTGATTACTACTGCATGAAACAATGCTGAACTGCAAGCGGACTGTGCAGTACATTCATCTCTGATTCCTACTGCATGAAACAAGGCTAAACTACCAGCGGATTGTGCAGTACATTCATCTTTGATGCCTACTGCATGAAACAATGCTCAACTGCAAGCAGATTGTGCAGTACATTCATCTTTGGTTCCTACTGCATGAATATAATATTTTAACATCCCCTAAAACTAATTAGTTTGAACCTGTTGCCAGTGCAAACCTATACTAATAAATCCCATATATTATATAGGGGATACATAAAGCACCGTCCATATATATTGGGAATACATAAAGTACTGTCCTGCAAACCCCTGGTGGAATATATTGCCACCCTATTCAATGCAGTCTAGGGATTTCTTATACGCCTATAATACTAATTATAGATAGAAAGCATTTTTGAGTCTACGTCTATTAATTGTCTATATTTTCCGATGATCTCAGCTTATTGAAATGAATCAATCTTTTTCTAGGTATCCTAATAGCCGTAGCAATTGGCGTCGCCCTTGGCATAGTATTCGGTTCAACCCTGTTAGCTTCTGTCCTCTTCTGCAAAAGAAAGTAAGTATACCTCAAACATGTGCATTGGCTTATTTTATTATCTGTTAATATGCGGGTGTCACCTCTTTAAAATTCTATATAGATGTGAATTAAATGAACGTTCCGTCATCAACTATGGAAAAACGTTAAATCTCAATTAGTATTAAGTTTAATCTCTGTGTTGATTTATCATCATTTAGGTCATTTTCGTCGACTCCCCAGCCGTCTGGAAATTGATTCTAAACACCAGACGGGTTTGGCCATAGACCATTCTTTATTTGATTGTGCTTAATTAATTCAACTTACAGAGTTATAGCGGAACTCCACTATAGGTAAAAAACGGCGCCAACAGGCAAAAACGGCTGCGACGAATTTTTTGCAACGAAATATCTAATCAAGTTAGATATTTTGCAATTGTTGGCAACAAATAAATGTGTTGCCAACAACCTATTTTACCCCCTCATCAACTAGAATTTTTAGTCATGTCGAATTTTCCGAATTTTCCGAAATGTCGGCGACGAATTTTGCCTGTTGGCGCCGTTTTTTACCTATAGTGGAGTTCCGCTATTATGCAGATCTCTTTCGTATGCTAATAACCACAATTACAAGAATAACCAAATTCTATATAAATTCGATATATTATAGATTTCCCCACAAAACCTAGCAAATTTCTGTTATCAATTTCCCACCAAACAAATATAAATTAATAATCCATTCCCCGCCGATCAAATTCCATTACTTGCATTTCCCTCTAATAAGTTGAAGCGTTCTCCAAAGAAATGTACCCTGCTTAAATTGTACTCTAGTGCCTTCGTTTTGAATGGGGCGCTGGAACTAATTCAAACAACTAAATTGATGAAAGGCGGCTTATTTGGGGTTAGAAAAATGAGTTGATTGTTTGGATGCAGCTTACTGCACGTCTGCTTGCTTTGAATGTGTTGTGCCGTGTGGGCGGATACAAAAACAAATTGAGCTCTAACATGTTTAGATTCTAAAAATAAACGAAATGGGTCACATATGCCCACCCTGCCAGTGAGCCTCAGTGGGAGTGTGTCAATTTTGGAAATATTTGTTAGATTTAACCCTCACCATCAACGTACCTTTCACAACCATCATTAAGCAGGAACTTGGGACCTACCATATGACAATCTATAGAAAATATGGGGGTGGGGAGCTAGCAGAATCCAGCAATCAGACCTCAATATGTCAAAAGCATGACTGACACTTGTGCATCGTTGCCGTTTGAAGTGTTGGTTTAGATATGACCATTGTATGATGTGTAATATGCTTCAATTTCAACTTAGCTAACCTCAGGACAAGCGCTGGGTGAAATATATACAACAGTTTCATACAATCTTTCCTGTTTACCCTATAATACTGTGACAGTACTAAAAGTCAAACTGGATTTGACCAAGCGCAATTTAAACTAAAGACATGCTACTCTGTGTTCCAGGTGTCGAGCAACGCATCACCATGTTGATCAGGACTCTGATGACGTCATAGACCGTGACCAGTCAAACTATCCCAGCCTATTGAAACACGGAGTGGCAATAGACCCCCGCCGCTCTGCTTATACCGGTACCTCGACCAGTAATAAGACCGGTACAGGTACAGGAACCATGACTGGTACTATGTTTGATGTGAGTGATGATATGAGAGCACCAGAGTTCCACGCACCCCCACATGGTGGTGGCACCCTTTCATATGACTCTCAGTATGGCCCAAGGCGCAGTCATATCTACGAATGCCCAAACCCTCCAAAAAGATCGGACGATACAACAGTGGACCCCCCTGTGTATTTTGATCTTGATCCTGAGGCTTCGAGATACAAATCCAGTAGAGGGAAGCCCCTCTAGGTCTGGTAGCTTGAGATAAGTGGAATGAGATAAGAAGCGGGGAACGTATCACTGAGGCGGAAGTGACGTCAGTTGACGGTAACTGGACCTCCTGTAGGTGGCACCACTGTTCTGCCGCCGGAGGTGATGTGATGAATGGGTGAAAGGGTGAATAAAATGTAATCATTGCGATTTGGAAAACACATCTTTCAGTATCAGAATACCAGCTGGATATTACCGCGAAAGGATAAACAAGATATTTCAATTTCATGGAAACCTTTTGGATGTCGTTAATCAATGGACTTTTCCATTACTCCATTGTATGTACTATAAGCATTGCTTTTTTGCTATGTCAACATGTTTGTATTTGCTCTGTATTGACAACATAAAGACTGGTCTTTACTTGGTAATAATGAAGTTAAAAATGTGTATACATGTACAAGAATAACTACTCGAGGAAACTTGAAGTGATTACCTGCCCACTAATACACTTATAACTTTAGCTGGAATACATCTGATATATATGACGATGGTCTCTCAAAATGTAAAGCTCGTCAAGTAATTAACATTGAAATATTAATTATTTAATATCATTAAATGTACATAAACTGCCTGTATATCAATGAAGTTTATGTATTTGGGGTTGTGAAAATATACATGTACATACAATGACATTGTAAAATCAAATGAATCAAATGACAATTGATATTTATTAAATATATATATATATATTTCTTAATTGAATAATCTAAGTATGGTATATTGTTATGAGCCTGAGGAATGCGCGTAGGAAACGTCTCATTTCAGAGATGTATCTTGCCCCATCAGATGTTTGAAAAGCGAACAGGTTTTTCAAATACTGTTGCCAGAGAGATATGTATGAGGTGACTTGATACTTTTAGAGACTGAGGCCTTTTGTATAATAAGTGATAATGGAGCGGGGTGGAAACCCCATTAATACTAATAGAGAATTTGTAAGTAAAAAATCGCTGCTTATAAGAATACTTTTTCCCAATCCCAAAGTCCTCTAAGAGATAATGTTTTCGCATCATGAAGAATGATAAAACAGTGTCAATATCCGTGGGAAAGGAGTGTTTTTAATTTCATAAAATCAATGGACATGTATGCATATTACTTGTATATTAACAAACCGTTTTAGGAGAACTGCGCACATCTGCATATATCGAAGGGACTACATTTGATTTTAAAGAATATTAAACTTTATATGGTGAACATAAAACACATTCTGGCTAAGGCAAATTGAATGTATAAGCTGAAAATGTTATGCCTGAACTTTCGCTGTACAGAAATAGCATGGATAAAGAAAGTTAAATTTGTCATCATAATGTATATATGTTTGTGCGAGAGGGAGTTGACTGTAGAAATGTGAGTCTGTATACTGCCAATTGTGATGAAGCCGACCCCTTATGGACATATATAGGAATAAATCAATGTGTGAAACCAATCAGTGTTCATATTTTCATGGTGTTTATATTAACTAACAGGTTAGACATATTATTCAGATGAGACAGTTTACTAATAAACAATCTAACAATCTAATTTTCTTTTGCTCTAATAAGTTCATTTCGTTTGTTTGCAGGTCAAAACATATCAATTCATACTCGAAAGTTCAATTTCATCATAGCTGTAATCATAAAATGTATTCACCGAATCCTTAATCAATGGAGAATTATTAACTATTGTCTGAATCTATAACGTTTGAGGAAGACACTAACATTGCACACACTATACCAGGTGTCTCTCTGTTCCCTCCTCTCACAATAGTGCACGCATCACTATTGTTGCCTGATGCCCGGTCCGTTCCCGCGGGTGTTTTAGAGGGTAGCATATGCACAATTTTGGTGCAACTGCCAACAAGATATATGAGCACAATCGCGTCACGATAGCCATAACCTCATAGAGCCCCCAGACAGCCATGTTTAAATAGAGACTCTCTTTCAAGATGTCATGTCGGGCCTCGTGCTATATGCGCCATGTTTCCCCCTGGTGCCTCTTTTCCATCATTACACGCATGCCCATGCAGTACTTCCTGCTGGATCGCTATTCGCATTTATAACTCCTTCCCCCGTGCTGCGCATGCTCTCGAACGCTTTCCCCATTTTCAGCATAATGCAAATGTAGGGGGAGCCACCAGTTGTGGCTATAATTCCACCAGGATCGAACCACAAAGGATGCGGGGATAATGTAATTTGTCAAAACGAATCGCACGGCTCAGCGGCCCCACAACCACCCTCCATGATGATGGCTGACACTCGGACGTTGGTGTGCACTTCAATGCCCTCTGGGGAGAACCAGGATTAATAGACTCTGGCTCAGTGTCGAGTGCCCTTATATCGTCCATATGACCCCTGCGAACTGTGTTGTCATAGATGCAATACTTGAAGAGGAAAGAGAAAACTTTGCGACAGTTATTCTTGTTTATGGTTTTATTATGTGTTTATTATCTGATAGGGTACAAGCATGGCTTTAGTCGTGCTTGTGCGTAGAACTTTGCTAAAATCACCTCAGTGATATCTCTCGTCGCCTTATGCTACCGTGCATAGTATTGTCTGTATACCAAGAATAGCATTGTTATCATTTTTTTATTGGAATTTTGTATTCATCACATGGATATTAACATATATATATTCATTGCTGATATTATATACAAGCCATCATAAATATAACATTACCAGTGGTATCGAATGCGGGTGGACAGATTTTCTGTGAAATACTATTTTTTGATAACGTTTTTTACCTGTTGAACACGTTAAGGGCCCATCTTAAATTGGTGCCCTTGCTTCTTCGGGTTTGGGAATTGCTTTCCTCTTTCGGCCCCTCCCAGGTCATCAATGTCAACAATCACTAATTCAATTATATATTTTCCATGTGTTAGTAATAGCGGGGAAAAAGAGAAATTATGCGTATACATACGAATAATGTATACTCTTGACAAACCATTGACGTGACACAAATTAGTCATGTGCTATCATTCTTTACATATAATAGACATTCTTAAGTATCACCGCAAAAAAAATTTCATTCTTCTGCAAATTGATCTATATAAGATTCTTTGCAATTTCTAGCCTGGAAATAAGATATTCTATAATCGGAACTTTGTGTCTTCTAGCCTCATTTTGATTAAGTTCTAGATAACTGATGAATGTCATACTGGTCATTATTGCGAGATTGTATCGGACATCGCTGGTTCGAGAATGTAGGCTGAATTGTAACTGGTCCATGTTGGAAAAGCCTCCTTTCGAGTCCCATTGTCGTATACTACTTACAACCCAAGCACAGACTGGGATGGATGGTGAACATTACAATAGTTTAGTTTAAGGTATATGTTTATTGAGTTCAAACATTACATGCAGTAGATACTATTTACAGGCTATCCTGATACAAAGTTTATAAAACTGTTATAGGGATATACATTTCTATATCTCTCTGTTTTATAATATTATAATGATAAACGAATTGGTTAAGATATGATCCCAAATTGATTCCTGAGAATTCCACATGTTACTTGAAATGGTAAGAGTATTTGAAACTTAGGACTCGATGAGTGTACACAGTTAATAGAATTAATAGGACCAATTGATCGATATAACAAAACTCACTGTTGGCGGAATTAAGTAATGATAACCGCACCGGTCTGCGTCTAAATTTCATTACAGTATAGCAAAGGGTCTTCTATCTCATTGATTTTTCTTTGGACTAAGCATGCCTCTGAGTATTTTGTACTTTTTTATCTGCAAGGCGTTATTAGTAATACATGGTACTTAGGTCAATAACTTCACCGGGTTAACTACAAACATATGTTGCCAAACTAATGGAACTCTAGTAGAATTTTGCTGTCTGAAGTGAAGGCTTTCCCTCAGTTTATATCAGTTCCGATCCTAAACTGGACACGTAGATGTATGTATATATACACAGAATACTTATTAGAGTCACAGACAAATTATTTACCCCCTTCTGAGGCAACGAATATGTTCTTGAATATGATTTTGATTCAACTAAATCTATTTTGACATATATATATATATATACTACCAAAATGTAAGTAGTAAAGAATGGATGAGGTTACAAATCTATGAAGTGGATAAAAGAAAGATGATATGCGAAATTAATCGTATCCGATCATTGGGTGACTGTAAATAACTGACTGTAAAAAATACCGCGTAACAGGGCGAGCCATTAAATCTCTTGAACGTTTCTATTCAATGAAAGCTTAATTCCAACTATTGTCTAGTGTGAATTTCGTTCCATACGTGCTTAATACCCAACCCCCATCGTTTGATTTGATTTGATTTTGAAAATATTTCATTCAGGTCAAAGACATTTCCATACATATAGTACAAAGTTTCTCAGAATAGCCAGATTTTATCCTATACATTTTAAGTAAATTATCTAGTAGCTAAGTAGGTAGTCAAATGAGTCGGCATAGACTTGCTAAATAATAATTAAACTAAATCTGGGGATTAATCATAATGCTAAAAACTATATCACATCAATTCTGTTGACATACATTAAAGATATGCATACAGTTTAGACATGTCTAAAAAATTCCCATCCACCAACGCCGTGCTCTCACACGTTGACCATTAAGGGTTATTCATTATTAATACAACTAAATATTTGGTGACAATTTCACATTGTTTTAGACATAAGTCCAAAAATATAAATGACTACACAAGGCAACAATGCATGATCATCAGTAGGTCCTGTTACAAATCATTATGCACAGAAAAAATGGAAAAAACATAAACTTGCATCAACATACAACTGTTCCTATTCAGTAATTCCTTCGTCTAAACCCTGAGAGGCAACGTTTATCTAAGCTCTTCCAGCATATTTAAGCTCTTCCAGCATTGTTAGAATATGTTGGGGACACTGACCTCGTTGCTGTTTGACGGGAGTTTCCGCCCTTTGTCTAACCATAGGTCGGGACTTATCCAAGCCATCCTAAGTGTGCAAATCAACCTCTTGCTATCTCCAGCACTATCGCATTTCAGACTTTAAATCTTGGGTTATTTTATCACAAAATAAAGTAATCAGATGCCCTGACTCTACCCATGCATTAGTGTCTTCATCGCCTTCTCCCATTTCACGCTGTCTTTAATACCGGCTTGGCATTAAGAATTCATGTCTGGGGAGAACATGGAATTACAGGACGGTCTGATTTACTCGCCGTATCCCCCGGGACGTTCGCTTTGCTCGGGGACAGTCTCAGGATAAGATTACACGATCTGCGTCAGAGAGTCAGAACACGCTTGGAACATCAAGATTTTGATGGTTATTAATGCCTCGTGTTCAGTTAAATACTGCCGCGAGAATTGCATTCGTTAAATATGACAGATATATCTATTACTTCAGCTTTTGACACTCTCAACGTTTCTTCAGTTATTTCTACTTTCTGCTCATATCAGTTAACACTTAAATATCTATTAAAAATAATTATTGGGGAACCCAGTGCTTTAATACTCCCAGTAGCACGGGCAATGGGGATTCAATTGACTATGTAAATTTACACTTCAGAGTCATGCTTTTATCTTCCCAAACGAAGGGTGATATGCAGAAAAGAGGTCTTCGCCTGATGAAATGTATATGAACTGAAATAAGCGTTGTACGTGGTTCGCTCCAAAGAAATAGAATATTTCTTCCCGGTATCGCTCCCGAAAGGCAAACCTGTCCCATTTGCCCTATGATAACAAGTTGTGTAGACAGTTAGAAATAGAAATACGATTATGATGCTTAGAGGTTAATGGGAACATGGCGTGCGAACAAATGTCTATTTTGTTTGAAGAATATCTACGGTATGATACATACAGTATTCACTAAGTTTAGACTATAGTACGTATAACATTTCCCAATATGCGCCCCAAACAGATTCCTTTACATATTTATAAGGACGACCAACATTATTCGACACTTTTCATAAGTAAACAGAGTTGGTGTAATAGTATATTACATGTATTCGTATTGAAGACAGATTATGAGGGTACGAATATAACTCCTTATTATGTACAAGTAAAGAATGCTTACTATAATTGTCATATTGAAAGACTCCCCCTCATATGGTATATTTTAATATGTATTTTGAACAGCAGATCTTACTATTTTATAGAAATTCTTTTACGTGGATAGTACCACAGTTAGCCATACACACGGCTGGTCCTTTAGGACCCACAATTTGATAAACGCTGCCTGGGTGGGGGACAAAGGGCGCCCACAGCTATGTTTGAACCCACAATAAAGCCTCTGGGTCCAAAGCCAGGACCTTGGACCACTTGGCCGCCTCCCCTCCCCCCCCCCCCCCCCCACACACTTGATCAACAGTTATCGATATCTAAGTTTCTGAGCCTTGGACAAAGAGTACGAGGTAGAATGTACTTGCCCTCGTAGACCTAAGGATCTATAAAACGACAGACATTGAAGCAACGTATGTCACGTGATCTCTGCGAGGCTTTGAAGAGAGATCACGAGATTTGGCCATCAATCAGCTGTAGAGCTCCACACACAAAGGCGTGTCATTGTTTTGTTGAAATTAGCAGTAGGTAACATAAAACCATGTTTAGATTTACTTGGTAATGGATGAGCATACAAAGCCCTTCTTAACCAAGGTTTCTTTCGCTTAATGAGTGCTTCTCTTAAAATAGCTTAGTTATTATGAAAGCGCATACATTCAATATTTCGATTAAACCCCTTCTATAGAATGACAGAAGTAACATACAAAATCGTCATTACAGGTTACTTTCAAACAATGGGCCCACTTTGCAAGATATAGCTCGGTTTACAGACCGACTCGATCATGTATGTATAGATCAATCACTCATAGGATATATATGATATCCCTGCCAACATATGGTAACAAATAACTATTTATCTTGGAGATACATCAAACCGATTGAATTTCACAAATTTCGCTATTCGGAGAGAGTTTTCATTTCTTCGATTTCTTGGCATTTCCCTTACAATCTAAATTTTCCGCCGCTCCAATACATTAGACTAAACGTGGGTAGCTATCATATGAAAGATAAAATAAATCAAATACATATCCCAGAATATTACGGTGACTTTGCACTGCATGTTACGGGTTATGTCGACTTATATACTGGAAAGGTTAGAAAATACAAATTCCATCAAGTACCAATAATGCTAGAGTAATTTGACGGCAATGTAACAATACTAAATAGGAACCACTGTATCGGCGAGAAAAAAACACAATGTGGAAATTTGTTTGATGTTGCCAGAACAGAAAATGTACACAGACCCATTACACAGTGAAACGTCTACTACCAGCTAATTTGCTGAAGCATAGAAACCAAGGTCACAAGACCTTGAAGCCTATCAATCAAATTATGCCTTAATAATCGCTCCTAAAAGCGTGCATACAAGTTAATGATGTTGTCATTAAGGAAGCATGGCAGTATCGGTGTATGGAGAGGCTATATTTCACATTAAATCACCTGACCCTAAGTGCTTTCCAGTTAGGTGGGCGTATTGGTAATCTCGAGTGATCTAAAATAAAAATAAAAAGCAACGTAACATTTGAGTATTCCATTTTGTTCATTCTGTTGACAGTGTCATATGTGCACACTTCGAATCTTTTGAAATGTCTGAACTGAAAATAATGCTGATAATCAAATTGATATAGGTTGTCTATCATCATTAAAAAAGCTATAGAAAGGTCGCCTATATCAAGACTACGACAAAATACTAGAAACCATAAATATTTAAAAAGAAATAAAGTGAGATAACTCGCAATTATCTAGAATTGTTGTCCTCGATGACTTTTGCTCTCACAATCACTTCCAGTAGATAATAAAGAATCTCTATTGAGAGAACCTATGAATAACTTCCTACTGTCATGGTATATGTTCAGTATAATTTATTCATTATTACTGGAAATTTTATCGTCAATACAGGAGAGGAGTTTTACTTTCTTGGAAAACCACTTTCGATGAATTCTACTTGCAGCGTCCATGGGTCACCTGCGCGAAACTCACAAGTAGTAGAAAAAACTACACTGTCATGTGGAATTTGACAGATGCAATGTGACGACTGAATTTTACTTAATTTTGATGCTGAGATAGCGTGGGCACTTTTAGAAAATAACTGATGATTCCGTGGACGAAGTGTGACACTACCGATGGTGGGCCATATTATCTCATTAACGTCAACCATTGTGAATCATTATCTTTTCAGCAGATTGTTGTTTTATATCGCGATTTCAGAAGTATTTCAGGATATTAAATCAGACAAAATGTCACATAAATTGAAATTCAATGTCATGCGGCTGATGCAATACCTGTTTATCTAATTGAAGTCGGATATCATTAAACTAGTTACGAAGGCATCACACTCCAGTTCTCCAACTCTCTTCTTTTATATTGGCGAGCATGGAAACTATTACGTAATACAATTAATTAGTTAGTTAATGAATGATGTATTCTGATTCATACAGTTTTATAAGCGGTAAAACATAGTGTATTATATACGTGCATGGCATTTTTCTATGTGGATAATCTATACAACTTAATATGAACTGAGGCCATTCAATTAGCACGTTGCTTGAGTTCGGGTCAGTCAATACTGGAGGTCACGAATGACAATATCTTCATTCTTAAGGGAAAGAGAACTATAAACCTATATAAATAACGAAAAGCTTGTCGGTGGTGGTTAGCGCCCGGAAGTCTCGGATATTAGAGTCCTTTGAGGTAGGCTAGCAAATCAACTTCATTGAGTTTTTCATTGCTATCGGATGCACTGTCGACCCGAAATGATTGAAGTCAGGGTTCATAATTCACTGCGTAATGGTCTTAGAATCGGTTACGGCACAGTACTGGTACATTAGTTAAAAGTTAGTTTATCTTTATAGCAGACAGATATTAACATGAAACATTATTAATGGCTGACGTAATGCCAATCAAATAACAAAACAACCAGGAATTCGAGGATTAAAGATTTTAAATCACGGAGATTCTGGAGATCTAGAATCAATCAAAAACCAGTGTATGACCCAAAACGCAAGGTACACCCCTCCTTCCCCTAGAATATAAATTTGCTAAGACCTGAGTGATAGAAATGTTAAAAATCGGCGGCTATGTGAGTATATATTATATAATATAAAACAGTCTCCTCAACCAAGAATCAAACCATGGATCTCCCACTAACTAGCGAGCGTCCTAGCCACTATAGATCACCGAGATTGACTGCTTAGCGAAGCTGTTACCCCTCCCAACTGTAGTTCCACCGGTGGACAACCACATTTATATATGTATATATGTGTAATGACCCATAGTTCCTTGACGAGGAGAATAGATAATAAAAGACAGAAGCCTCAATATTATTACTCTGATTTTAATCCAGCACCAGGCAAGATTTTGGTATATTTGCAGTGTCATACATAAGGGTGTTTGAACTTGGTACATGATGACATTGGTAATGGTATAAAAGGGAAACCCAGTAAATACACAGTTATGGCACACAGGTTCATCTGGTGTTAAACAGTAGCAGTATAGAGTAGTTGTATAGAGCTTTTCAATACAAGTAGTATATGGAGAGTGTTTAGTGTTACTTCATGGCACTACATATGTGTGTATTTTTATTTCCATATTGCGAAATACAATTTGTAACACCATCTGTCAAATGACTGCTCATGAGTAACGTTGAATATATTTTGTTTAGTTGACATACATTTCTATTCGAGTGTGCCTATATTGGATGTTTTCATCAGGCTTATTGTAGTATATATATAAAATATCACAAGCTATATATTATATTATATCATAACATTATTTGGTTTGCTGGTATTGAGTTGACTTGATGGACACATGCATGCCTAATCCAAGTAAAAGCTTGTACCTAACGTTTTCATTCCCAGATTCTCCCACACCTGACTGGGTTCCTGAATTGACGGGTTAGGACAAGACGTGCCTAAGACATAAAATACAACTCGTGTAAAACGTACAAGGCTCAGTTTAGTACCCATCATGTCGTCTGATTGTCATTGCGAACAAGGACCTCACTTCACATACAGGCAAGGGCGATCACGCAATTCAGCGATTAGTGGCAAAATGTGCGGGCTCGGAATTCTTTACAAAGCTGTGCTCACCTGTCTCCAGCTTCTACTTGCGTCTCCATGAACAAGATGTGTTCGATGTTTTGGCTATTATATTTTCCCCAATTTCTACTCAATGCCAATACTACACCAAATGTGCCTCGGCAATGGCCGTTGGCTTTTAGTCTCGCTGATATAAATATGGTATTTTCTTTGTATTTGCGTTTTCTATGGAGCGTTAGTCTGCATGCTTCACCACTCAGACTATTCAGTGTAGAATTAAGATTTCCTGGGATCCAAATGGACTTTAGTATAAATAGCCAAAGGACACACAGGGACTTTCGACATTTTCCCAACTCCATTGTTATAAAAAAAACTATAAAGACGAAGACGAGAATTTCTAGACAAACAGTTGACTTTATGATAAAGTACAGAAATAACACAATGATAGATAACAAAATCTGGACGATTCTCTCTAAAATTGCACATTATTATTGTCTCTTTGTTTTTTGCATGCATTTCTAATTTAGAAAACAACAACTACTGGATGCGGAAATACTACAGGAATTCTTGCGTGTACTTAAAATAATGATGACTAGTTACATATTTATATATTTATTTGTGGATTAAGGCTGCCAGTAAACTATCATTAATTAATATTAAATGTCCAAGTGACGACAGTTATTCAGAGGGCACTCATTATTGGCGAATATTGATTCCTCTAGAACAAAACAATGACGCTCCCCTAATGGAAGATGACTTTTTACCTCCATCTAAAACCCAATTTAACTGGGTCAAATTAATAATGATCGAGCGAATTCCGAGGAGACTGAGATGGGACAAAAACATGTTATCAACATCGATAAATTCTGTCACAATTTTGAAATATTTAGATAAAAACTTCTGCTCTGAGTATTGGTAATTCTCTTCGAGGCTTGCATCCCGGCTTATCTTGCGAGAACGGGCACACTATTTTAGGGGCTTATACTCGTAGCCACTGTGCATATTTAGAATTCGGGAAATTTAGCATTCTATGTGCTAGGACGGAACAGTATCAATGTATAGCCGATGGCTTCTAGTGTGTTTATAAATGTCCTATATATCATTCTTAAAGACACCTCTGAAATAAACATGCTAAATTACAAGCATACAATTGCCACAACCAAACATAAAATGATAATTACAATTATAAATAATTAATTCATGTAATCATAATGGCCCTTATACCACATAAACATTAATCATCTATATGCTGACAATTGTTTAGAACCTCTTTGGGGTTGTATCCAGCAGGTTTCCTCGTTCCCACCCTCTAGATCCACTGCCTTCCACCATAGGCTTCCTCTGTGATTAATTCAGACAGGGCCGTCCGCACCAGCGAGATAATACAATCACAATTTGAGGTGTAAAAATCGGCAATTCTGCAGGGTGATCTAAACATTATGGAAACCGGGATGACCCCTTCCACAATTTGGGATAAGCCAATTTTATTAGAGATTTCGCCAATATTTCTGAAAAGTCTGCCTATCTTTTAAATGTATAAACATTGTATAAACATCGGCCGACTTTGCGGCCAATTTTGAGGACTTTGCAGGAAGTAAATATGATGCTGGATCACAGAGGTCTACTTGGAGAGGCCGCAGAGAGAGCTATACAGAGAGAGGGGGGGGAGCAAGAGACTTGAGAGAAGAGTGAGATGGACACAGAGAAATTGTTATATCATTAATTCCCAAATTTTCCATTTTCTCAACCTTTTTATGATGTTACAATTTTAAGACTTAACCAAACCAAACTTAACATTATGTGACGTAACACTTGAAGATACATTAGTTACATTAATTATATATATCTAATAGAAACAAGGAATTGCTCTGTGTTGATTAATATAATTATGTAACTATTTTCTCCTTCCCTCCCTTCTTCTCCCTCCCCTCCCACACAACCCACCACCTCTCCCTCCCCACCTTCCCTCTTTCTTCCCTCCACCTCTCTCTTTCCCCCACTTCTTCTCTCTCCTCATCCCACTATGCTCTCTCAATGGGCTGTCCGGGGTGTGGAATTCATTGTCAGGGATCCTGGGACATGCCGTCCTAGATTCCCTGGTCATGTTCTCCTTATGTCCATACAAATTACGATTTCTTACGAAGAATAAAGGGCTTCAAATGCACACTTTGACCGTAGATACCTTCACAAATCCCATATTAGCTATATTCTTATATTATACACCAAACACATTGCAAATATCTCAGCATAATGCAGGCATTTTTAATTTAATTTAATTAAGTTAAAACGAAATTTGATTGACTTGTCAGAGAAAGGTCCTTTCTAATTTTGTGGGTACAATTTTATGGATTGGGTGATCCCGGTTTCCATAAAAGTTGGTCCATTGACAAGGAGAAATGATAGAATGGTTTACAACTGCGCATGCTCAGTGGATCATGACGTTCCTATGAATCCCACTAGAACCGGATGTGACATTATGAATTGTCACATGCTATTGTTCTATAAACAGTGGTGCGGGATTTGTCTTGCTTGTCTCGCACACAATCTCATTTGCAGATAACAGGCGACGGGAGTTCAATAACTTTCAAGGAAAGTTCATCACATAGGCCTATTTCATCGAATATTACATTTTTAAGGAATCATTGGGTTAATCAATCCAAGTTTGATATAATACACAGAGATACACCTTAATGTCATTGAGTTATTCCATGCACTGTGGCATAACGGTGAAAAGCACTGGATTGAGATTGAGCTTAAAGGAGGACAGGGTTCGATCCCATAGCAGTTTTTCCAATAATCTAATTCCTTGTTCCAATCCTTTATAATAATTATTATCACAATCCTTTATTACGTCGGCAACAATGCACACAAGATTCTCAATGCATTGAAATGGAAGTAGAAGTAAAAAGAAAAAAGTGTTTATAAGTTTTCATAATGTCCTGAGTATTTTTTTTATGACAGATCTTTATTCAGGATTGGGGATTTTACATATTAACAGATTATTTTAAACGGCATATAATGCCACCTCCACCAAAATAACTGAAATCGTTAAAAACACATACAAAAATCTGCAAAATTCAATTGAAGTTTAAAGCTGCACTCTCAGTTAACGTCGGTAAAAAAACAAATACTTTCTACTTTTTTGTTCATTCTTTCCCAACCCATCTAAAAGCCATTTGACCGAAATGTTGGAGGATTCTGTTTAGTTGTTTTTGCTTCAGGGCTTCATAAACGTCCGTATTTGTATTTGGAGGACCAGCCCAAATCCACTGACATCACTTATTATCGCTCACTGGTTTTCGCTCGACCGATTCCACTTCAAATTCGTATATAAACATATAACAGCAGCAGAAAATTGATGAATTCAGTCCTATAAATCACAATATGACTAAATCTTTTGCTTGCCTTAAGAGCTGAGAATGCAGCTCTAATTGGTTTATAGCATTTTTTATTGCTACTGCATGAAACCAATGCTGAACTGCAAGCGGATAGTGCAGTACCTTCATCTTTAATCGTACATTCCTCTTTGATTTCTACTGCATGAAACAGTGCTGAACAGTAAGCGGATTGTGCAGGATATTCAGTTTTGTCAGGAACCCATACAACACTAATTTTCATGAGCATGGTCAACCTTCGACCGAAAAAAACCCTCAAAATTGGTTCTCGGATAGAGTAAATAAGTACTAATAAATCCCCCCCCCCCCCCACACACACACACTTGAGAGTTATACCATACTAATATTCGT
This sequence comes from Sthenelais limicola, assembly GCA_942159475.1. Classification (NCBI taxonomy): domain Eukaryota; kingdom Metazoa; phylum Annelida; class Polychaeta; order Phyllodocida; family Sigalionidae; genus Sthenelais; species Sthenelais limicola. The sequence goes on along the minus strand of OW804097.1, from coordinate 93,081,947 downwards.
TGCAAAGTTACGGTGTGTATCATATATGTAGTGCTGTGTGTATAAATCGACGGATGATCTGGACAATGAACAGAACGGAGCTGTTCCCTGGTGTCACTATATAGTACCATAGGGAGCTTCGCTGAAGAGCAGAGAGGATCTGACCCGAGGCACGAGCACATGTATGCGGAAAAATATAGACTGAACTTTTTTTCTTTCTTCGCATGTTGATTGATTTTCATTTATAACAGGGGCATTTATTGTAATGAAATAGTCATCACCCTTCTCGAGACAGCGACAACTACATCTGCCTTGCTTTCAATGTGTTTAGGGGTTTATATTTACAAACACTTGTCAATCTGCTTCTATCCTGCAGGGAGGCATGTGTCTACACCTAACTTTAGTCTGAGAATATATATTCTATTTTATGCCAAATCGGGAGACCTAATTAATATAACGACTGAACGATACGATAAGGAGAAAATCCAAAATAAATGTAATTTTCTGAGCTTCTAACTTGTAATTAGTTCTTGAGGTATATGGGTTAGATAAATAAAAACTTATTTGATTAGACATACACCCTGAGATTTTTTCCATAGATACATAAATGGCTGATTTTTATGTAAATATATTAGTATAAATTCGTTCGGGACTACGGTGCCAGGAATCTCGGCAAAGACGCGTCAAGGGTCATCGGCAAGCCCGCGAGATTCAAGTTCGAACTAGTTAGATCGCCAGTGAGCCAGAAGTCGCTCAGAAGGCCAGTTCGGAAAGCAAAACAGACAAGAATCTGCCATAGACCATATTGTAAATCACCGTACACTTGTATTTACCTGCTGAGAACCAACTGCGTCATTGTTGCGTTTCATTCAATGCCGTTATTGTTTCATAGTGGTGGATTTTGTCTTTGCCTTTAACTGATAAGGGAAAATCCGCCATTAATGGCGGATTTTTCCACACATTGCGATGCACCCTCCCACCCTAGATTTCCATGGAAACCATAATTTGATGGCCTTGCATGCTGTACTTGATAGACTTAAGGCAGAATGATGTATGTCAGTGGAAAAAACAATAAAGATGGGTTTAATTGAAAAATCGAAATATAGTTGATTAGTGCTAGTTGAAAATTAATGTTTAATGAGAGTTGAGAGTTGATTACAAATATGAAAATAACATTGGACACATAGGACATTTACATGGACATGACAATGCCGGACATGAAACGTATAAGAATCAATTTTTGTTAACATATTTTACTCAGGCTTTAATAACAATAATTATTATTGACACTCTCACCCCAAAATGCTGAGGTTGGAATGAATGGAGACAAAATATATACGAATGTTTGGAGAACATAGGGTGACAGCAATTTAATTATTCTTTCAATATACGAGTTGAAAACTAGTCTGCACGATCTACCATGAATGGAGAAGACGGCGAGTGCGTTTGATTGATACATTTTTCACTAGACGGCGTGCACGTTTGGAGGTGGTACGTCATATGAGCGCGATTGCGTGCTGTTGCCACCAGATGGAAGGTCAATCGAGCAAACATTGGCAGATAATAGATAAAATTAATGGAAGACATGAGTACACTGATTTATATGGGATTAAAGATTAAGAAGTTAATTCTAAATAATTGGGTAGAATAGTTTGTTTTAGTGTTTGGGAGTCTGTAGGAAGGGGTAAAAGAATCCATCCTGGATATATCTAGGGACGGGAAAATGGCACATGAATGGCTCATGAATTGCCCTAGAAGAGTTATATTATAAATGCATGGCATGGTGATTCTGTGGACATTGCGATGATTGAACCACCATGGATAAGAAAAACATTGAAGGGCTTATAAGCCACTTTGAGGACATTTAGTACATTGAGGCACTTATCTGAATTTTTAAACACCACACAATGTTAAAACTAATTAGGGTAGATCAATAGTTAACTTAATACTTGTTAGTAACATTACTATTGGTTTCAGGCCCCTTGTACTACAAGTCGGGCGCATACATAGCTATACATGTGTCTATATTCGACCTGGTGATGATTCTATATATATTTTTAATGGATATAATATATCCATTAAAAATATAATAGAATCATATTATGGTCCTGTGTGGCTTCGTCCCGGGCTCCCTCTGTGGCCTAGCATTTGAGGTGTGTAGCAAGCTCAAACACTATGTCATCAGTCGTTCAATATTGAGGATCAGAAATGTTTTACGATCAGAGCAAATAAGACTATCTGTTCAAAGGCACCTCAGAGGGGTTTCATATCATAGAGCCTGCTTCTCTGCTTCGAATATTCCGTCATTCGGTTGTTCAAATTACTTGTCTGCAATGCTTTATCAATGACTTGCTTAAAATTGAGTTGGATGAGGGGAAGATGATTAAAAGAAGTAGTATGCCTCAATGTGTTCATGCAATCGGAGTGGTTTCTGAAGGTAAAAGTGCATTTCATCCAATATCAGACTGCAGGAGACGCTAAAATTATTTAATGAATAATTCAATGTTGACTACAACTTTACCGTTTCGATTCAAAATTCGAGGGAGAATTCCCAAAGAAACACTGCTATTAATCTACAAGGTAATGGTATAGGGCGCGTAAGTAGTCCACGGCAGCGATTTTTTGAGTCGCGCTACTGTAGCAGTTTCATGACGTCATGTGGACATGTCGCGCAAAGCTCCCATAGCCCCACCATTGCGGAGATAAATAATCTCTGTTTATTCATCGATCATATAGTTTTATGAGTTCTAACTTACATATATATCCATCTTTAGAGGCAAACGATTTCAACTATAGCCTCCATAATCGTTAAACCCTTACTGGGGCGATGTATAGGGTGATTATCTATCGCCCCAATGCTAACTCTATGGAGATTGTTTACTTCCAGTCCACACATCGGTACAACTACGCGACTAATTTTCGTTAATACATGCCCAGCCACTATGACACTTACACACTCTATTACCATTAATAGACCAAGCAGATCTTCTTCACGACTCACACACCATGAATAGTACAAATAAACTTCAAATTATCCAGAACAAAATGCCCATTTCAAAAATTTATAGTGCGTAGCCAAATTTTGAGTTTTTCACTTGTTACCATGGCAACTTAACATATTTTTGGAATAAACCACTGATACTAGCTTCATGAAATTTAACACACATACAGAGACTAGTGTGGGCTATTAATTGTTCAAGAATCCTTGACCTTGGATGAGGTCAAGGTCATTTATTTCAAGGTCAAAGTATGGAGTTTTCAATATTTTTCGACAAATATTGAAAAACTCCATTTTTCGTTCTTTGGGAAATGACCTTGCTATTCATCCAAGGTCAAATTCCCTTCAGAAATCAATAGCCCACACTAGTCTCTGTATGTGTCTAAAGTTTCCTGATGGTAGGTTATATGGTTTTTATTCTATAAGCTGATTGAAAAATGACTAAATTTATACAAAAAATATATTTGGTTGCCATGGTAACAAGTGAAAAACTCAAAACTTTGCTTTGCACAAGAAATTTGTTGAATGGGTTGAATGGCCGTACTCAAATTGTCCAAAACCCTAAATTTCAACATTCTGCCCCAAAATCCTCTGATTTTATTCATTATATAGGTTCCAGTTTTTGCCGCCTGTTCTTTGTGCATATGCATCGCCCCCTTATAACGAAAACCCAACTCTGCTTATTTCCACCTGAATTTCCGACGCACTTGCGTAAACATCGCGGTGATTTTACGCTCCCGCAAATTGATAAAAATCGCTATTTCTATTCAAAATACCTTGCCAAGATGTTGAAATTCAGAAAGAACATGCTTTTCTACTCCCATGTCTGTAGTTTCATCAACATTTGAATTTAAATAAGGAAGATATGAGAGAAAATGTACTGTAGTCAAAAAAAAGAGTTTTCAGCTGTGGCCTGTGCTACTTGACAGCACAGGATTGCCTGTACAGTTTCTGATCGTTGTTTAATAATCAGGTGAAATTTCGTCAACTGACAGGATCGCTAGAAATGGAGTGAGAAACACTATTAACACAAACAATTCATCACAATAAATTCAGAAGGAACAGCCCTTCCTTCCATTAAATATTTATTTTCATCAGTATTTGTCTAACAAAGAAGATAGGAGGGGATGAATGCTAGTCCATAGGATGACCCCATTTGCCGCAGCTCAAAGGCACATCGCGGGGAAATTACGCTCCCTCGAAATAATAAAAAACGCTATTTCTACTCGGAATACACTGCATGCCAATGTGTTTAAATTCTGAAAGCTTAATCTTTTCTACTCTCACATATTTAATTTTATCAACATTTGTATTTAAATAAGGAAGATATGAGGGGAACTCTACTGTTAGATCTCAGGGAAAGTATAGCTGCGTGTCTACAGGACTGATGCCGAGTACGACGCAATAATGTGCGTCGTGAGGTCTTCTTATTCATGCATCGTGAGGTCTTATTCATGCAACGTTAGTAACGCGCATTATACTTCTGAGTGCTTGACAATGCTTTTTCCCGCCTTCCCTAAGTCGGGAAAGGTGTGTGTGTGTTGGGGGGGGGGGGCTCTATATATCGGGGGAAACCATTCTTTCCTTGGTCCACACCAAAATTTCTTGTTAACTATATTTTTCCCCTTTTCCCACCTAATGAGTTGAATTATCCCATAGAATTAACTGCTTTTCCTGCGGTAAGATCACAAAAATGACAATAACTCTTGTAAAATTGAGTCCTTAGAAATAATATTTTTTTAGGATCTGTTGACTGAGTTGTCCTCTATTAGATATCCAAAATTTAGGATTACACAATGTTTTTCCGGGCTAAGACTTACATTGGACTAAAGTTCTTTAATTACTATGCTACTAGCCAAAATTAGCTGAAAAACGGTTTCCATGGCACCTTCAAATTTTGGCAATTTGCCAAAAACGTCCCACACTGCGAGCACCTAAAGTCACAGATCCCTATACCCGATGGGCAAATGAGCGCTATTCTACGCGATTTTTAATGCGCAATCATCTCGCCATAGTTCTGTGATGAGAGTGGACGCTTTTTGCGCAATAGTTATTGCGCAATGATTGCGAGATGGTCACGCTATGGGTATAGCGCAATATTGGTGCAAAAATTAGCAAATTCTTATGGCATTTGGGCGGGATATTTCATGCACAATTTTCACTTCATTGTATTGCTTTTATTTTGCAGAATATTATGATTCGGAATTACTCATAATTTATTCTCCATGGTAATACATCAATTACTTACTTATTTTTATCCTGTTAGACACTTAAGTGTATGTGTGTATGTGTCTAACAGGATAAATATAATTATTTTCATCCATTCTACCATCCTCAATGAGAGCCTGAAGCATAGCAGCCTTCCATCTGTAGTGTTCCAGTTGTTTGTTTGCTCTGACTTGCCCAAGCCACTTGGGACAATCTATATGTACAATCATTAGGGTGTTTTGACCGCAGCATTTTTCAATATCAAACAGGTATATAACATACATAAACTATAGAAGTATATCACTTATGACATTCCTATGTACATGATGTGGAATATCTATAGTGCTATAAATGCCACATAAGTGTATTAACATCACTTTTATTGTAAAAGAAATTGTAAATGCACCCCAGTTCCCATTTGCGCCACCTGGTGAAAACAGTACCGCGCCACCTGGTGAGAACCAGTGGCATAATGGTAAGGGCTAAGGGTAAGGGCTATTCTCATTATTTCGAACATATATAATAGAATTGTTTTCTAGGTATAAGTTGTACCTTTTTCTTATTTTACCATGATCTGGGAAGCATTAAGGAAGTAAATCTGATGCAAGTATTCATTCATTTCTAGGTTATATAATTATTATCAACCGACCAACACAGTATTATGATAGACTCTAGTACAGACTCATATACCTGTCTCGTTTCTTAGATTACCATATTGTTGTATTATCGAACTATCTGGCAAATAAAAAAATTTCTTATCTTATAAATTATTCAAATCATTAATAAAAATATCACACAATCCATTTTTAATATGACATTATCGGTTATAGTTATACATTAATAAATAATAATATACATTAATAAATGTATAGGGGTTTCTTTGACTGGGTGTCAGAGAGTGAGTATGAGTGTCAGAGAATTGAGTGTCAGATGCGCGACAGTAAGTGTGAATGCTAGGTGAGTAAGCAGTGCCAAGTCCTGTAATTGTGGCTGCATTGTAATGAGCATTTAGGCGCGATTTTGAATGCGCACTATATGCGTGATTGAGATCACACCCATAGGCCTATCATTGTTATGTTTATACACACATATAGCACTTGATGTCCCTGACTTATGTAGATTCAGCCGTGCTGACTGTGTGGTAAAAAGATATGTTCGACTCTATTTTTTATTCGCTCACCCCTATGAAGGGACTTGTAGTATTGAAACTCTACTACTATATATTGTATATTCTGTTCTACTATGTTTATATACCTACATATATGTTGATATAAGCTCTGCTAAATCGCATACTAAAGTATTGTTGTGTTCATATACCTATTGATGCACACTCGCGGGTACATCTTATTATTTCAGGAACGACAGATATACGTTGCATACACCCTATATCTCTCTATGATAGATTACTCATATACGAGCACATATTCAGGTATTTAGTGTTAAGAGTTAAAGGAATGCATATGCATCCTAATGATTGACAACACACTCAAATGTGTGCTGAAAAATAATATAACGGACCTTCTAAACCTTAAGGGGAAACTCTATCTCCATTTAAATGTTAGATCAATCAATAATAAATGGCACATGCTAAGAAACGACTTAACTGATATCGACTTTGATGTTTTCACAATTAGTGAAACCTGGTTAAATACTAACATCTCAGATCTAAATTTCCAATTACCCGGGTACAACCTGGAACGTCTTGACCGACCGCATAAAACAGGGGGAGGTCTCTGCACTTTTATTAAAAGCACACTTGAATATCAATACCTAGATACCCTCTCTAAACAGGACGAGAACATAGAGGTACAAGTACTCAAAATAATCTACCCCCACTCTAGGAATTTAATACTCTTCAACTTATACCGCCCTCCAGCTGGACATGTACCCACATTCTGTGAAACAGTCGGAGACCTTATTGATGGTACTAGAGATTCTTATGTAGGTTATGATACCATATTGCTCGGTGATATTAATATAGATCTAACCCCCAGGCCGGAAACCACCACACATAAAGAAGACATTCTGAGACTAATTAACAATAAATTTCTCAAATCATATATCTCCCTCCCAACTAGGCTAGGCCTCAATGGACAATCATCGTCCATCGATCATATTATTTCGGATATTAAACATGTTAAAGAAACGGGAGTGATCAACTACAATATAAGTGACCATAATCTAGTCTACTTGTTGAACAAAAAGATAAGAGAAAAATATTCAACATGCAACTTTACGGCTAGAACCTATGGCAAACTAAATCAACAAAACGTTAACACCGAAATGGAAAAATTTCCAAACAGGTTTGATGTACTAACCCATAACAACCCAGAAAAGGCTTGGAACTCACTTTATAACATATATCTTAAGGTAGCTAATCAAGTATGCCCCCAAAAAATAATACAAGTCAAAGAAAGTCAAACCACCCTGGTACAGTAATGAACTTCTAAATCTAGCATATAACAGAGACTTCCACTTCAGAAAATACAGACAATCTAAAAATGAATATCATAAGCGAATGGGAGTACATTACAGGAACTTAGCCAACAGTGAAACTAGAAGGGCCCGAAGCAATTATTTCCAAGAACAACTGACCATCCATAAACACGATTATAAAAAATTCTGGAAAATCCTCAATAATTATTTACCTAATAAAGATAAATCTAAAACCCTACATAGAATTATTAATCCAGAAAATAACAGTATGGCCTATGCCAAGGACATCCCTGACATAATAAACAAGTTCTTCGCTAATGTTGGTACTAATACGGCAGCTCTTCCAGCTAGTACTAAACATTTTGGACTCGGCCCGGAAGCACCAAACGCCTTAGATAGGGAAAATACCGAATATGTCCCCCTCGATATTGACTCTCTCACTAAAATACTAGATTCCTTACCCATACATAAATCATCCGGATGTGACGAGATATCTACACAGATCTATAAATTCCTTTTCAATGCAAGCAAACAGCAACTTGTTCATATTTTAAATTCCTCAGTGTCACAGGGCATTATGCCCCTCCGCTGGAAGAGGGCCACTGTTATTCCCATCCCTAAGAAAGGCAATGCCACGCTGGTTACTAATTTAAGACCCATATCTCTTACCCATATTATGGGTAAAGTATTAGAGAGACATATTAACAGTCAAATACAAAACATCACTGATAGATACAACTTAATCTCCCCGCTACAGGGAGGGTTTCGCAAAAATGCCTCTACAACAGAAACCACCTACCTATTACTTCATAAATTGGCAAATGCTAAAAATTTGAAATATTTTAGTAGCCTGGTTTTTTTCGATTATCAAAAAGCCTCCGACACAATAGATCACGACTCAACCATGTCCATTTCAATGTGATTCAAAGCTATAAGTATCACACTTCACTTGTTTGCAGCCAATCACAAAATGATTGCAGTCCTATCACATTCAATTGCACTCAGTGCCCGTCGGGTAGCTGAGGTTTTAAGCTTCAATTTGATGTATGACCCATGGTGGTGTTTTTTCATGCATGGTACATCCCAAAATAAGGCCTTTTAGGGGCCTCTGCTGCTCCACTAATAACCCATTCAGTTGTGGTACAACACATGTGTATTATTGTTGATGGTTATCTTCAAATTTCATGAACTGCCACATTATGGAACAACCTAAAACTTATAATCTATAACCGGCACTAATCCATAATGAGGATTTCATCCAGGTTTCATCTTGCCATTAGACCAGATGGTATTACCAGCCCAGACACAATGGTGATCACCTTGGATTGATTGTGACAGTTTTAACAGCTGGTGGTCAGCTTCATATAACATTTTTTGTGGTATTATACTGTTTGGGTGCTTTTATCAAACTGGCTCTCACACTGGTCCTATTGTGGGACAGTTTTGTTTGAAACACCAAGCCTGTTTAAACACTATTTTAAATGATCTATATGTCATGCAACATTTACTTGCACTCTGTTTCGATTAAAAAAACACTTTTTAATATCTTGTGTAACTTCATCCATGTTGGGATGCATTTGTAACATAATTGTTTTTGATCACTATCTCGCCCTTGCCAAAATAAAACCTTTGATCATCCACTTATCACTTACTGATATACGGAGAGAAACTCAACGAGGAATAAGATGCGAAGAAGATGTGAGAGTGCCTTGATATTCAAAACAATTTTGCTTAATACATCTCTTAATTACTGAGTACAATCATTCAGTTACAAACAGTGAAAAGAGACTTCAACCCAGAGATATTATTGTTGAGTCAACTCTAAGTAACTATTCTATTACATGTGTTAATCACAGTTTTCATACAGAGATAGACTTTTAATTTGTACAATCAGTCTTATAAATCACAAAAGAAAATCAATAATGCTTTGTACAAGTTGCTTACATCATGAACCGGTCATGTTAACATGTAGCAACGGCATATTTGGTATTGTGTGGTATTTTCGAATTCATCACTTCATTCCAACCTAATCCCAATTTCCACTTGATAATGCTAGTTCCCTATCTCAGCAGCAAACTAGTAATAAAGGATTACTGGCCAACTCAATTTATCACGTTAATCCTGAAGAAGATGTGTATAATATTTAACATGTTAACTTGTTCTACTTTTTAAATTGATAATAGATTCCTGGTAAAAACTAATGTAAACTATGGTAGGTATCAATTGATCTGGTTGCTGGATGTTTGATAACTGCAACAGGTTAGGCTAAACATTGAAACAGGTGGTTAAAGTTGTACTATCACAGACATAATGATCATGCATTGTGTAAACATGGCATGTATATAAACCCTCAGATTTACAATCTTTGCATCACCGCTAGCTCAGCCTTACCAGAACACCAGATCAGGTATGTTGTTCCTCTTATCCTAGTTCTATACTTGTAATCAACTATTGTTGATAGTTAATTTCATGTTCATCATTGTATAGTTTGTACACAACAGCACAATATCTGCATGACAGATATCCTCCTTCTCGCTAGATGGGGGTTACTAATCATTTTAGTCCCTGCCTAATGGGGTTATACCGCCAAGACCGTTCAAGGCCCAGACTAAAATTATTGATAACTTTTGTTGAAGGGCTGCTGGCGCACTGTTGGAGTATACACAAATCAGTCTACCCGCAGCCCCTTAATGTTGCTTTGCCTTGGGATTATACACTAATGTTAAATGAATTTTAAATTCACAGACAGGACACCTAGCATCATGGCCATCAAGTTCACCTTATCCTGCGTCATTCTCTGTGCTGCAGCTTCCATCACTTCAGCTGGTAAATAGAGTAAAATATATATGAATCTTTCAGAACCAAGTCATATACGCCGGTTGTTAATTCTGGGTGTAAAGCAGTACAACGTGGTAGAATTTTACAAGTTTTTGTGAGATTTTGCAGAGAGGCTGCCACTACCTGATTAATATTTATTTTATGACCAGAGGTTCAGTCCCTAACCAAACATTTGCACGCACCCCCCCCCCCCCAACCACCCCTCAGTTCACATTCTTTAACCCAGTACATCGAAAGTAAGAATGCTTCAAATCAGTTAGTTTATTCTCATATTACATACCACAGGCAGATTGAGTTCTGAATATAGATTAGATTAGATTAGAATACTTTATTGGCATTTTAAAAAATGCATAGTGAAGAGGGTCTCACCTGCATCTGGTGTTACAATTGTCTGTTGTAGAGTGCAATATTAGTATCTTATTATGTACGCGTTGACATTGAAACAATGTATTGCAGAGTTGTATACGTTGTGTGCGTATACAACTCCACACTCTGAGTTGTGTCATATAGAACTCCATGCTCTGAGTGGCATCCCAAAGGCGCCTATGACAGCGTGGCCACCAAAAGTAGACCCAACTTATATCACACCATTGAACTGATTAGCTGTCAACGCAGGCAAAACGGGAGGTAAAACGGTGAAATATAGATCAAAATGAAGAAACTAAACTAAAATACTTTCTTCTTTATTCAAGACTATCCTTTGTTAAAGGATTACTGAGGTTTTAAAGCTGTGACAAGGATGGAAATTGATTCGAAAACGTGAGGGAGTTTCCCGCATTGGCCAAATGACAACAAAATCGTGATCAGTAGAGATCGCCGTAACTTTCAACGGAGGTAGAGGTGTAATATACCTAGCAAATGAAATAATAAACTAAAATCCTTTCATCATTATCGATGCCTACCTTTTTTCAAACCATTACTTTATTTTGAAAAGATTTAAAGCTGTGAAAGTGTCTAAAATTGATTTGGAACTGTGAGCTAGTTTTCTCAAAGTTTCCCTTCGCCCCAAGGCCGGTACAACAGCGTGGTGCAAGTAGGCCTAGTAGGCCTACTAAAAACAAAAGCATGATCAAGTATCTTATAAGGTTGCAATTTGATAATATTTCTACAAAATATACATTGTTTTCTCTTATATAAAGTATATATAATAAATTACATAACTAACTCGTTGGTTGAAGGTTGGTTCAACCAACGAGTTAGTTATCCTGTATTAATATAAGAAACATTAAAGCTGGAACTCTCAGTTAACATTGGTAAAAAACTAGAGATTTTTTTCATTTTCGTTCATTCTTGTCCAACCCATCTAAAAAACATTAGGCTGGGTATGACCTATGCTCATTACAGGGCATTGAAAGGGTGGCGCCACCTTCACGGTTTATCAAGAACTAAAGTCACACGCCAGTGCCTACTCACTTGGACTCTCGGTCGCAATCTTATCGGACTGAAATTGCCCACCCTCCGCAAAACATTTCATCAAAACTATCCCACAAAGGGTTATTTCATTCTAATATCAAATGACAAACCAGCTACCTGCATCGACAATGTGATACTATTTATTTATCTATTTATTTATTCAACAGAAATGTTCTTATCTACAAATTGTTCATCGCTCATACCTTTTACCCAAATAATATAATAAAATCATTTTAACTTATTTACGCCTCCGCTTTTAATGGACCAAATTTGGGAGGATTCTGTCTGGTTGCTTATGCTACAGGACTTCTAAAACGTCCTCATAAAAATAGTGAAAATAAAATCTTCAAACAAAATTTGTATTTGGAGGACCAGCCAAATCCTTCCCTGTGAAGGCTATGAAAACATATTATCGTTCATCGGCAGCTGTTGTTGCTCAACCAATTCTACTTCAAGTTCTTGTATTTACATATATAACAGCAGCAGGATATTGATAACTTCTTATAAGTCATAATAGTCAGATATGAGTACATTTGGTAAGATTGTCCTTGTCATAAACGCTGAGAATGCAGCTTTCAACCACCAAATCTAAAAGTGAGGATACCATATAAAAACAAATTACATTATGGGTTAGGTCACCTATAAATTTACAATCGGCAGCTCTATACATTTAGTACATTCTGCTAAATTTGGCTAAACATGATAAATACTAGGTTCATCTGATTACATTTGATATTATACTGATTTAAAATATCTGTTTGGTTGTGTGTAACTATCTTGAACGTCATTTTTGTCTTAGATCAGGGTTATTTGGGAGGATTGGGGTATACTAATTGTACATTTTTTTTGGCGACTTCACCCACTCAATAAATCCACACAATCCAGACCCATGCTTCTGCTACACAATGAAAATATAACAGAAGATAGGAAGGACAAACCTCGTCCAAAATTTGGATTAGTATTTAACATTTGTAAGTCATAGCCGAAGGAGCAACAAAGGGAAATTTGGCCCGTGTGAAATCATGGACTGGACGCATCAGCGCCTTGCGGCAGAGCACAGCAATGCCTGCATTTAACATTAATGTTCGGATGCACCCCGCCTTCCCAGGGGCTATTTTACAGTCTAGAAAATCTGTCTCGATCACCCAACTACCTATATGTTTTTGCACTCCTCGGGAGAAACAAACTGCGGATTTGCCATCCTTATCATGTTCACGAAGCAAAACGTCTGGGACAATAGGGTCTTTGCTGAACTTTAAATGCACATACCCTCGCTTCCCAAGGCATATCTAGGATTCTTTTTTGCGAAGCCATGACAGCATGCTCGATCTGTCTCGCACGCTTGGCATGACTCGGTGAAAGTTCGGGTAAACTCGGCGATGGTTTCTCACTCCCACCAGGTAGCACCACCGTATGATGTGCAAATCATCGGTGATGGTTTGCATGTAGATTTAACAATAAAATATAGCTTGGAGGATGGTGGGCGGGATGGTGGGCAATGTCAATGTACAAAAACAATCTATATTTTGAAAGTAAATAGCCTAAGACTTCCCCTCATTCCCATCAAATTGTGATAGACCTACTCTGGTGCCACATACCTCTAGACATCTAAATCTAAAATACAATTAAAGACTCAATGAGAGTAGACATTCATATCTCCTAATTTTAACCCTTAATTAATAATATCTATAATAGAACCTCACAAAATATAACAATAAAACCTTCTATAAAAAAGAAAACATCAGCTTCTGTGGTTATAACCACAATATTTGTTAACATGGGAAGAGCGAGGTATATTGAACAAAGCCACTTATGTAAATTTATGCTAGGATAACCAGGGGTTATCCATGTTTAAAAGTGCACCAGGCCAGACGCACTGACCCCTGGCCCCTAGTGGAGTAGGGTCAGTTCTCCTCCAGCGCTTGGACGGAAAGGACGTGCTGCGCGACTGCAAGCCATTATGACGGAAGCTGACATACCCGATCCCTTCGAGTTGGTGGCCTGGGGAAATGCCTTTGGTTTGAAGAGAACCACCACCACCCCTCTCCAGGATACGGAATTTAACACTGTAATTGCCTTGAAGGCCATGACAGCCGGGGATGTAGCTGCCCTTGCCATCAGCGAGGCTCAGGCCAGGTTGCTAAAAGTGGCCCTGGCTATCATAGGAAATGAGTACTTCCTTGCGGAGAGGACTAAGGCCGAGGCAGCGGCCAAAGCCCGTAATGTAGAGGCTGAAAGGAAAGCCCGAGAAGATGAGGAGAAAACTAAAGCGGATCAAGATCAAGCTGATGCTGATCGACTGCAACAAGCTAAGGATCGGAAGAAGAAAGCAGAACTGGATGCTATACTGCAGGCTGGGATACGATATGATACTCTCTTCCAAGAAATCGAGAAACAGACTGATCCTAAGACGAGGAAGGCTACTGAGAATGGCATAGGGGGTATAGGATATACACCTCCCCCTAACTCTATCAAGCTGGACAGTTTTGATCCTCGCCTGAGGCTCACCTTAAAGTCAGGGGGCAAGAAGGTACTCCATATACAGCAGTACCTCCCCGAATCAGTGAAACAACGTATGAATAAGAAGAAGAGGGAGGTGATGCGATGGAATGAGGATGGAGACGGCACAGTGGTACTTAAAGCGGAGGATACTCCAAAGTTAATTATCTCCCAATCAGAATGGGGAGCCGCAAACATGAGGGTCATGTTTGCCCTCATGGAAGCGGGAGACTTGCTTAGGCCACATGTGGAGGATTACATGAGCTTTACGCTCATGATGCATGAGTTTGCTTCATTATATGAGTGGCAGAGTGTGCTCGATTTAGATGTGCGCTATCGAGAGGTGCAAGCTCAGTTTGAGTTTAGATGGGGCTCACCGTGTCGCCACTTAGAAGATACCTTACTAGTGAGACGTGCCCCCGCCCCCTTTAATGGACCCAACAAGTCTAACAACCCTGGAGTAAAGAAAGGGGCCAGTAAGACCAAGGAGAGTTATGCAGAGGAGAAGTGCAAGCTATTCATTCAAGGGAAGTGTACCTATGGTGATTCGTGTAGGTACAAGCATGAGAAGAACGAATAACAACCACTGTATAGGCCTGTCCCTGGTGCACTTGACCCCAACGCCTGGGACCAGTTGCTCAGTCCGGATGACCCCGAACGACCCTTCATTATGGATGGGGTCATTAATGGGTTCAGAGTAACTAACCTTGACACCACTGAAGCAGGGGCTTATCATCGAAACCACCGCTCTGCCACTAGTCCAGAACACCGGGGATTAGTGGAGGAGCAGATAAACAAAGAACTAATTAACGGTCGCTATGAACTGACTGACCAGCGACCTGCTATCATCTCTGGTCTAGCTGCTATTCCCAAAGGTGGTGGGAAAGGGATTAGGTTAATTCACGATGCCTCAAGACCACATGGTGAAGCGTTAAATGACTTCGCCATAAATTACCCCTTCCGCTACAGCACAGTGCAGGACGCAGGGAAGGAGATAAGGCCGGGGGATTGGTTAGCCAAAGTGGACTTAGAAAGCGCTTATCGCAGCGTCAGGCTAAACAGCGATGATTACAAGTTAGCCGGTCTAGAGTGGACCTTTGAAGACGGGAGCAGGAGATATAAAATAGACAAGAGGCTGATGTTCGGGGGCCGTCTGGCTGCGACAATTTTTAACACCTTGTCTCAGGCGGTCTGCCGTATCATGAAAGACAGAGGACATGTGCATGTATGGTCCTATTTGGATGATTATTTAGTACGGGAGCCAACAAGAGAGAAGTGCCTGGATACTCTCAACACCCTCATGAAAGTCTTGAGGAGACTTGGGTTTGCTATCTCGTACCCCAAAGTTGTAGGTCCGACACAACGTCTGACATATTTGGGTGTGGAGTTGGACACTCCAAACTACGTGTACAGATTGCCAGTGGAGAAAACCAATGAACTTTTGGAATTAGTGGAGGTGGCAAAGAACAAGGCTTCCCTAACGAAGCAGGGCCTCCAATCTCTGGCCGGCAAGATGAACTGGGCGTCGAGGGTAATTGCTGGAGCAAGAACCTTCACTAGGCGCATTATTGATCGAATCAGACTATTGAAAGGTGCAAAACACAAGACCCGGGTGACGGGAGGGATGAAAGCAGATCTCCAATGGTGGTCAGATTATTTATGTTCTTTTAACGGCAGCATACCCATCATGGAGAGTCGGCACTATACCCCTGTCACCATCGATGCCTGCAGGAGCGGGGCAGGAGGGTTCTATCTGGGGGAGTGGTACCACATCAATTGGAACCACTGCCCGGATGTGGCAGGCCTCCACATAAATCACCTGGAGGTACTGGCACTGGAACCGGCGGTCCGCCTCTGGGGAGAAAGTTGGAGAAACAGACATGTGGTCTGCTACACCGATAACCAGTGTGCGGCAGCAGTGATCAACAAAGCCACCTCGAGGGAACCCCGGGTGATGCACTCCCTGCGCAACGTGTTCTGGTTATCGGCTCATTACAATTTTAAAATTAAAGCGATTTATTACGAGGGCTACCGGAATGTTTTAGCCGATCGTGCTTCTCGACTTAGTGAACAAGGTGGCTGGGAGAAACTACATAGAGCCATTGGGGAGTCGTGCCATCGTGGAAATGGATACTAATGAGCTGGATAAGCAAGTGGCCTATTACCAAGGGCAGGCTTTTGCAGAGAACACCTTGAAATCTTATAAATCTCAGAGGAAGTCATACTTAGACTTCTGTAGGAGACTAGGAGAGCCTCCTATTCCAGCGTCAGGTTCTCTGGTGTGTAGGTACGCGGCCTACTTGGCCAGGAAACTGAAGTTTAACTCAATTAAACAATACTTCTCTATAATTTCTCTAATGCATAAGGAATGGGGCCTGGATAACCCCTGTCTGTCTAGCTTCGCACTAAGACAGACCCTCAGGGGGATCAGGAGAGTGCTTGGGGATAAAGTCACTCGAAAGGAGCCCATCACTCCTGATCACCTCTGGATTCTTCTGAGGAATCTGAATCTGTTGTCGCCCAGGGATGCCATGGTGTGGGCAGCCACCTTACTAATGTTTTTTGGTCTTTTGAGACGCTCAAATGTGCTGCCTCCCCCTTCAAGCTTTGATGGAGAAAAGCACCTGCGTAGGAGGGACATCACATTTACCCAAGAAGGTATAAAAGTTCTCATCCGCTGGTCTAAGACAGATCAGTTCCGTACTAAACATCGGATTCTCCCTTATCCTAGGATGAGAGGGCACCCTCTCTGCCCTTCGACGGCCGTCTTCAATGCCTGGGAGAGGACCGGTTCCCCTGACCTGGACGGGCCGGCCTTCCCCGGGCTGTCCCCCGGCACCTTCTCCTCCACCTTACTGAATGCCCTGAGGAGGGGAGGAGTTGATACCCGCGGGCTAGGCAGCCACAGTTGTAGAAGGGGCGGCGCCTCCTTCCTGTGGTCTAAGGTGGGTTTGGATGAAGGAAAAATTCGATCACTCGGTGACTGGTCAAGTAATTCCTATGTGCTATATACTATTTCATCTTTTGAGGCTTTGGGCCAGACCATAAACTGTATGGCTGAGACGATCTCAGCTCTGCCCGAACCTGAGTGAAACTACATCTACTACACCCTTTGGGGTTTCTGGGTCTCAAGTTTCGGAGACAGACAACCTCGGATTTGCAGAGACTCAAAGACAATTGTGTTTATTATATTACATAACCAACAGGCGTTGGGTTTATGTTAATTACCATCCTTTGATGTCTTATCTCTTATTACCTTGCATTTTACTTTCATGTTTATCAAACTGCCTGTGTAAACATGAAGCGCGCATTTTACCTAGTTGTCAATAAAATGACTTTTACTTCCACTCCTGTGTTCTTTTAAGCTAGGATAACCAGGGGTTATCCATGTTTAAAAGTGCACCAGGCCAGACGCACTGACCCCTGGCCCCTAGTGGAGTAGGGTCAGTTCTCCTCCAGCGCTTGGACCACCACCCTCCCCTCCTACCGATTCAAGACTGTTTGGACATTACTGTGGGTAGGGGTCTCAAGTTTCGGAGACAGACAACCTCGGATTTGCAGAGACTCAAAGACAATTGTGTTTATTATATTACATAACCAACAGGCGTTGGGTTTATGTTAATTACCATCCTTTGATGTCTTATCTCTTATTACCTTGCATTTTACTTTCATGTTTATCAAACTGCCTGTGTAAACATGAAGCGCGCATTTTACCTAGTTGTCAATAAAATGACTTTTACTTCCACTCCTGTGTTCTTTTAAACACCACAATGTGCATGCAAGTTATTCAAAGTATAAAAAAGTTGTTTTTGTAGAAACAGAGTGCAAGTAAATTCTGTATGGCATAGGTCATTTAAAAAGGTGTTTAAACAGTTGATATTTCCAACGCTGTTGTCAGAGTGTCACCTTGGTAAAAACACCCAAACCAAACATTATTTATATTACCCTTCAAAGTGGACGGCCTTGCCCATTTTAAATTGACATCCATCCGGTGTGAAAATGGTGAAACAATTAGGCTTGAACATACACAAAAACCTTCTGAAATCATTCCATTGAAATTGGCTTTTGTAAACTTAAACAGAATCGACTAATCGCATACATGTTATAATTTGAATTGTAGTTATTATATTGCAGTGTACTAATTATATTGAAGTGTACTAATTATGAGAAAGATATGAAATAAGGGGGAAAGAACCTACAAACATCAATCTGGTACGATAATTTATATTTTATTTTACCCAACGCGTTTCGACATAGTGTTGTCTTCTTCATGGGTATAGTGATCATGATCATAATTATGAGAAAGGTTAGTCTGTATTCATAGCTAAATCGGCTGAAAGGTATTTTTTCTCATTCTTTCTTTGTTCCCTAGTGTTGCATTGTACATTAGTTAACGATTTGATACTGAAACTTATTATTATTATTTATTTATTTGATTTTAGTCGAAGTACACCAAAACCATGAGTCAGCAACTTTTTGAGGAAGTTTTCTGTAGTTTACATTTATTTATTTATTTTTTCTGATTTCTTTTGTATAAATTTGTTACCATGATATGGTCAGTCTAGGCACAAAGTTGAGAGAGCCCCTTCAAATGAAGGGAAAGCCTCTGACCTCAAACTGCATAGTGCCATTATAGGTCCATTAAGACCGCAAGATATCATTATAGGTCATCTGAGGGTTTGGACCTAGAGTGTGGTCGGCTGAAGTTGTTACACTGCCATTACAGGCCAGAAATGGAGGAAATTAATCCTTTTAGTCAGGTGTTTATAGCCCTGAACTATTCAAGGTAGAGACTACACCTGAAAATATATTGTGCATTAGTCCCCGTTTGTTGGTCTGGCGGGGACGAATGGAGAGCCATAGAGGGATGTCTAAGGCGGAAATCGTTTTTGCTAGTGGTGGCGATGGTACCGCCACCTGACGAGTGCGGCAGTGAACTGACCTGACGGCCCTGGCCACGCATGAAATTCGCGGTCGTCGCAGCTTTTGGAGGGCCTAGTATCTTGAGTTCAAGTGTAATCGTATTAAAGAAATGATAGTAACAGCCCAACAAAAGGGGACTAAAGGCATTAGAGCATTCGGTTATGGTGCTTCGGGTTGATTATGGCTGCCGGAACCAGAACTCGGCTTCGCCTCGTTCTGGTTCACGGCAGCCATAATCAACCCTCATCACCATAACCTCATCCTCTAACCGCCTAATAACAATGATTCAATCAATGTATGTATCATGAATTTCAGCTGCAAGCAGTGATGATGTAAACATCATTCTTGATACCCACAATGAACTCCGTGGCAGTGTCAACCCTACGGCCACAGATATGAATAAACTGGTGAGTATACCTGCCACTTAGACCAGCCAAAATCTCAAAATGAATATACCAGCATGGTTGTGAGGGTGCATTAGTCAAAATACCCCCAATTATCACACAAGTCAAAAAGCAAAACCGGTACAAAAGTGTACTATGAGCTTAGTATGGTATTCATGGTACCTACACATACACATGTATTTAGATGACTCTTTGCTTGTCTGTTAACAGTACTGGAATGTCGACCTAGCCAGAACAGCCCAACAGTGGGTTGATGAGTGCTCTTTGGGACATGACGATAGTTATCAGCGCAGACAGGACACAGGTAGGATTTCAAAGAATGCCATACTAAAGAAATTGAAATGTTTAGTTAAGTAAAATTCCTTAGTGGATACCACCACTCCGCCATGAAACTTAAATCTCCAAAAGGTCAACCTACAAATGTAATACACAAGTATAGTGTTAATGCCCAAATGATATTTAACTTGCCTGGTAAGGTAAAATCTGGAAATTACGGTTTATACTGATATAATTCAGGAAAGTCTGAATGAAGATCAAGTAGGTATAGAAACATTTGTTTATGTTACTTTTATCATTTATTGAATTCATGTAGCATATAAATGTGCCATTTGTGCCATCTTTTCATTTTTACCCATACTTATTATGTATTGTACTCTCCATTCTGACCACATTACATAGTACCAGATAAGAGTAGTACTTTATCTTGGAAACTTTATCCAGCAAAATCTAACCATGAAAATTGTATAATTTTATGTTAGATATCGGAGCATCTGTTGGGCAGAACTTCGCCACTGGAACTGATGATAAGGACTGGGATGAGGTGGTCCGCAAGTGGCACTCAGAAGAAGCAAACTTTGCCTATGGCTTCGGTTCCACTGATGGTGAAGATATTGGCCACTACACTCAGGTTAGTAATGCTAATGATTATAAGGAAATTATGGCTGCTGTGGCTCAGTGGATAGAGGACAGGACTGAAAGTTTCTCCACCAGTGATATACTTAGATGGTCCTATTATATTTATACTAAATATCCTTTATATTAATGAAATCTCGGAGCAAGGAGTAAAGAAGAGTGACTCAAGCTGTTACAACGATTGTTCTTACTATATTATTTCCGATGATGGGAGACCACCACAAGGTGAGCTAGAGTTGTTAATAACCATGTAGATGTAATAGTTTTGTAATAGTTTTATTTCCTTTTTTGTGTATATATACAATTACAATAATTGTGGAAAAAGGGTGTAATCCCTCTGTAATATTTACAGGGCTTAATTACACATTTAGAATGATGTAAATGTGACTATGCCATAATAAAGATTTTGAACAAATTATGTCAACTATCCGGAGCAAACACTATTTGGGTTTGCCCATGCCAGTGACGCCACCTGGCGAATGCTTACATGAACTAACCTCTCACCTGGTACCTAGCCTTAAATTTGTGGTCCTAAGTCAGTACAGGTAGTAGGTATACCCTATTAGCATCCTGGCGCCTAATACTTAGTTGATACCTCACCTAACAACATATCAGTAGTGACATGTGATTGGTTGAAAGTGAATATTCTTATTGTACCCCCAATATTGTTCACCACATTGACATATAGTATGTATCACAAGGTATCCTACAGGTAACTAATCAGTTTCACATCATAATTAAGGCAGACTATGAATGCCAAAAATAGTTATAATATACATTCCTCATTTTCTTTTGATGCAGGTTGTGTGGGGTGCAACTCCTCTGGTTGGATGTGGATACAAGAATTGCAGTGGCACTCCCCATTACGTTTGTAATTATGCTTGGGGGTGAGAAGTACTTTCTTATTTAGTTACACCTTTTGATTACATGCAAAAACTTCTGTCGCTATTATTCCTATAAAATGGATTGAAGTGTTCATTTCATGTCCATGCCAGTTGTACAACACTTTTGTTTACAATTCTCTTTTTGCATTCTTATCTTGCACAACTCATTATTCATGTTGCAGTGATATTAATGACATATAGAGCAAAGTTGTCAATAGAAACAATGCTATGAGGCACCTATATTCGGAGTTTATGGAAGATTTTTCATAAACTTCAAATCACAGATGATGTTTATATCATGTCCTTGATTAACATTTCCCCTCCAATAGTTGTTTTATCTTGTAACCAACTATCCAAAGATAGAAAGAGAAGTTTGTAGTTATTCAAACAATTACTCATGGGTTTTCTTACAGGGTGAAGAAAAGCATAAACATACAATATCATAATGCTCTCCTATAGATGTAATATAGTCTCCTTTATATATAATAGCCATAGACAGTCATTATTGAATATGAATGTTTCTGGTCTATCTCTAACAATTTTCATCAGGCAAAAGTAAGCTAGGGTAAGGAGCACCCACAAAGGCACTCCTTTATAACAGTCCTCCACTAAGTATAGGTAAGAGGTCGAGGCTGAGTACTCTTAGTGAATAGGGAGGCTGAGGCTACTATTATGAAAGTCGAGCTGAAAGGTACACAATGGTGCATACCTGAGCAACACAAGGGTGAAACAAATATCAGCCAATGACACACCAGTGAAATGGTTAGTGTGAATAAACCTAAAGGATTTCCTGCTGTCAAAGTGCTCTGAGATGTGTTCTCATTAATTAGAATTGTCATTCTTGAAGGTGATCCTGTATATTTTGATAGTATTTTTAAACTATAAATCATGCAGAAACGCTCCTAGCCTTTTAAGTAATGTTAATACAACTAGCAAGATAATAGATGTGGCAATAGTAAGTCTGAGCCAACCACTGCTGTGTTGGACTGTATTCTTTAAGGGAGGCCAGTACACTCTGTCCTCAGGACTCAAACAGAATGTAGGTACAGGATTCTACCGCCCTTACCTTAGCAGTAATCGAACCACAATTATAGACAGGCCCTTTGATGTTGACAACTTGTTGAAAATGAAATAAAAATTGTATTTTACAGTAACCTAGGCATGGAGACCCCATACCAGACTGGAGATACATCCTGTGCCCTGTGCCCATCCACCTGCACGGACAATCTTTGTGGTTAGTATGGCTAATAGTTAGTTATTCTGATTCTAAAGGTTTATCTACACCGGGGCGTTTACAACATACCTGGGCACTAGTCTTTTACAATTAATCCCGCAATGGGTAATGTATGTGCTGACTTAATGTCAAGACTACAAGAATATGTCCTAATAGTGGGTATCAGAGAGTAAAAGAGGGTTGTTAAAACCTGCGGTTTACTATGCTAAAGATAAGAATAGAACGAACATGGTTTATATAACATGATACTGTGGACTGCTCTGCATTAACTGGCATGTCTCAATCTTCCTCCCTTTTTTTTAAACCAAAAAGTTGTATGTTGGGCATCTTATATAACTTCTTGCCTTAAATATCAAGCTATTTGAAAGCCATCATATAATATACATATCATGGTATGGGTTTGAAATTAAGACCAGCAGCTCTTTCATGAACTGAGTGACCATTGATGTAGAACATCCCACTTCTGTACACTGTAATTCATCCTGAAGCACTACAACTAATCATTGGCCATATTTTCTGACCTAAAAATAGATTGCAACGGTAAAATGTGCAAGAATGGAGGAACAATGGACTTGAATGCCTGCACATGTACATGTGCTAACGGTTTCACTGGAGATGAATGTGGTAAGTAGCATACTGTACAGTCACAGTGGGGTATCAAAGTCTAAACATTTTCTACTTTTTGTTCCATACTTTTCCCACCATAATGCTGGCCTTCATAGACGTCTACATTTATATTACTGATTATCGCTCACTGGAGCTGATAACTTGTCTGCTGCTAGGCCTTCAAATTCCAGGAAGGGTGGCATTGCTAGAGCAGGCCTGAATGCCTATTTTTTCCTTTAGTAGTATCAATAGCCCTATGATCAATGGGTATTCATCTGCAAAATTATAGGGAAATTTTGTTTTCCCTGCCTTTCCCATCACCACCAACCATGCCAACCAACATGTGGTCCCTTTCACGTAGAATGACATAGCATCTATGCGACCCAGAGAAGAAAATAAAGCTGCGTGATCTGGCTGAGGCTCGAGCATGCAACCCTCCACTCTGCAGTCCAGTGTCATACTGACTGTGCTACATCCGCTGTCGGAAGTGCATGGCCTAGAAAGCTCTTATAAACATGGCCTAACTGGCATGGCAGAAGGAAAAACGTCGATCTAGAGATGTTAATAGGGCGTTCTGTGGCAACAGAAATGACCAAATATATGAGTTGACTGTAAAAAGGTGTTTGGGTGATGTTTTGAGCATGTATCCTTTCTCTGAATAGAGAGACTGGGGCAACACCTATGACAATTGATTTGTACCTGCAGCACCTTTGGTGGCCACAACTGAGTCGCGCTCCATCTAGTATCAACAAAACAAAACATAGATAAGTCCTATAGGTTGAACAATGAGAAAACTTGATTAGACCGTTTTTGCCACAATAGCTGAGAAGACAGCTTCAGCATTTTGGAGTTTAATATTTTTAGATTTCTCATAAATATCTAGAATGGCCAAGGAAAGAAATTGGTTGTATGATATTAAGTTGCATACGTGGGAAAAGAAAAGAAACGTTGTGATTGTATGTTTGATCAATGAAAGCATATCCAGGCTTATGATTCTGAATCAGCTTAGAACTATATAGACTATAGTCATCACTGTGATAACCCATTATGGTGGACTGGTACAAGCCAAATGTCCTACATGTCATATTCTCCACTCTCACTGAATCCAACAGAAACCTGCCCATTTGTGGATCAAACCGAGAGCTATACTCTGGATATGTGTCCCACATATACCAGCGTACCCGAGACACGTCCCATCCTATGTGGCTTCTGTCCTGGTAAGCACACAAATGTTTTATTCAGAATATGTATTACAATAGGATGAATAATCATTATCAAATCTTTGATCTTGTAAAGTGGTCTAGGTAATAAATCCTACAACTATTTTACAAATAAGAATTAGTTTTACGTTTACTTTGTGATATTTGTCATTCTGCACACACTGTTTCTGACTATTATGACATTACAAAGATTTTACAAGTTGACAAACCTTGTGAGATAATTAATTTTAATTCCTCAACACCTGATTTGACCAATGGGAATAAAAAGTTCATATTGATAAGGTTACAGGCAGTATATATCTAGTGAACTGGCAGAAAAATAGCTTTACATAGACCAGAAATGAAACGCGGGTCTTTTTACTTTCCATGCCAATGCTCTACTAACTGAGCTATCCAGGCTGCTGAGATCCGTGATCATTTTTCTATTTCACTCATAAAAAATTGTAATCCTTTAAAATGGGATTAGTTTTAAATCATGGTCACATTGCATGGAAGAATTTAGAAAGGCAGAATTTATTCTTCAAATATTGATTTTGCTTATGATGAAAAATTGTGTACCAACACTTCTCTTCTCTCATCTTCCCTTATAACTTTTATTTCCACCTTTAGATGTGTGCGAGGGCAGGACCATAAGCTACTGCCAGTATGAAGGTACTCTCCAATCTGACTGCACATGTAAATGCTTGGATGGCTACACCGGGGAATCATGTTCAGAGATCAGTGAGTTTGTATAGAATTATTTTCAGTTCCCTTTATTCTTGGCTTAAACCATATAAGCCCACAACTTTCAAAGACAACTACAATACAATACGTTCATTAGTATATCAATTTCAGTTGCAATGGAGCTTCATCAAACTACCTTTGTTAATCCTCCATGACACGTAACATAACATGTTAACAGTTTTAAACACTACATGAAGGTTGTATGGGATGGAATCCATTAAGTTTTAACAGAAAAAAAAAATAAATGAATTAATAAATGCTGTCACATGTTGTAGATTGCATCTCCCGAACAAACTTATTACTTGTTATTTCACTGAAAGCTTCAGTATAAACCACGACCAAAAACCTCTAGATATGAAGATTAAAATGTTTAATCTACTTTATTTATTAGTGATGTTTTTATGGAGCCACCTGTAATTATAATAATAAAAATAATAGTTATGACGAATCAATGTTTTTAATATTGCAGCGAACTGTGCAGACCAATCCTACTGTGGCATACCACAGCCCTATGGATTTACAGACGATTTATGTACCATCTCAGACGTACAAGTAGCTTGCCCCATAATGTGTGAGTTGTGCTAGATACAGCCTGCAGACGGCTATCTATGGGGAAGGCATTTGACCACGATTTTGGAGGATTTTGTCCAGTTCCTTATGCTGCAGGGTTTCATGAAAGTCTACATTTATTTTTTTGAGATGCGCTTATGTATTTTTCCTGCAGTCGCTTCACATACTATTTATTGCTCAACAACAGCTGTTTTCTCTTGGCTGATTCAACTTCAAATTCTTGTATAAACATAATCACAGTATTAGAATATTGATAAATCCAGTCATGTAAATCATTAACTGAGTAAATTTGGTAAGATTAAATAAGTTGTAGGAGCTAAGAATGCAGCTTTAACATCAGGACCATATGAGCCAGTGGTATTCAGTAATGATGTTTTATAATCCATTGAAGTGATTAGACAATATGGATATACAGTCACTCAATGTAATATAAATTACTTGATTAGGCTATATTTGTTGTGACAATAAAAGTTGTATTTGCCCTAATCAATGTTAAACTTCTAAAGTACAAGAGATTGATACGTTCGCCTGTAACTGTACATCATTAATTATTAACAACAGTGTTGATCACATACATAAAGGGATTTAATCTAGCAAAGGCTTACTATGTTGGGGGTGGGTTAGCGGTCAGTAATCAATTAGTCTTAATACAATATAAAGTGCTTCATACAGCTTCCTAAACTCCAATAAAATCATGTTTAAAAAAGTTGATGCCTTTGTATTTTTTGCCTTGGAACCCCGCTGGAGATGCAGTATTCAAAGTGTCCAAAACATGGTCAGTAGAAAATAAACTCTTACAACTAGAGAACAAATTCAAAGAGGCTTATTTCATATCCAATATGGGACACACAATCGAAACGTCTAAATTGATTGAAAATACACGGAAACCCAAATTGATTGTGTCACATTACTCATTATAGTTACTAAATCCCAGTACATAACAAACCTTTCTTGGCGGTATACTTCTAGACATCAAATTGTTAAACTCTACAAAAATGTTTCAATTTGATGGAATCATATAGTTTGTAGACAAAACATTATAAATACCGTAGTCTAAATAGACACTGAGAGGAAATTTGATGGAATTCATGTAACTTCAGAATTCTATCATTAGGCAAGGAAAAAACTTACAACAAGCAGTAAAGATAATGCAGAAATGTGTCTACTGATAAAGTTCAATCAAAACGTTAAACAAGCAACAACAACAACAAAAAGCTCGCATGGAATCCTGAGGCTTCAAGAGGTACTGAGTTTGAATCCCATGCCCCACTCTGAAACTGAGAGGGACACACATCAATCTTTCAATTTCCATCAGAGGCATCCCTTTCCGCTGCAGGTCCAGTCATATTAGGGAAGCGTTCACTGTTGCACCGCATCATCATGAGTGGGTATGTCAAACTCAACACCTTTCTGTATGTCCTGTAAGATTGGATATCCCATTGGATATCAGCAGCTTCAGGTGTATACATCCTAGCTAGTATGTCCAAATCTCCATGAACACTATCAAGGTAATCGGTCATTATCTGTGATGCCCATTCTAGGCAACCACAATGCTTGCCCATTCGCTTGAGGTGTCCCACAAGGCTCCATACTTGGCCCCCTACTCTTTATAGTGTATGTCAACACCCTACCCTCTTACATCATGTCACTCTCAAATAATCAAGTCTCGTGTCAGCTCTATGCCGATGACACAGTACTCTATGTCTCATCCCCTTCTATTCTCAAATCCCTCGAAATACTTCAGTCCTCACTACCCCACCTCTAAAACTGGTGCTCTAGAAACAAACTAACGATTAATGCAAACAAAACAAAAGCCATGATCTTTGAAAATAAATCCGAATCAAAAAAGCAAACACCCTCCCTGAAACCCCTAAAACTATCCGGCTCTTACATTGAAATTGTACAAGAATTTAAATGCCTAGGGACCACACTTGACTTGAACCTAATGCCACTGCCCACATCAACTCAACTATAAACAAATCTAACATTGCACTATCGAGCTTAGCAAGAATCAGACTGTTCCTTTCGAAAACTAACAGCAGTCCAAATTGTCAAATCCATGCTGATTCCCTACCTAGAATTTAATTCGTGCTTCCCGAATATGGCCCCCTGCTCAGCTAAACAATAACTAGACAGATCTCTTAAAAGAGGTGTCAGAATTGCAGCCCTGCTCAAAAGGAAAGAAAGTCCCTCTCTTGCCATGCTCGAGTATAACATTCTCCCCCTTGAAACAAAAAGAAATATCCAAATCCTTATGATAGCCAACAGGAGAGCCCACTCACAAAACGCCCAGTCCTTAAACAACAACCCCAATGAATCACCAGAAGCCAATCAGCCCTAAATCTGCCGATCACACACCCAAACCTTGAGACATTCAAACGATCACCCAGCTACCCAGGTGGAAAACAACCTACCAAAACCCATCAAAGAAATACAAGATAAAAAGTCTGTCAAATCAGCCCTTAAGAAACACCTCCTTCTACACTAAGCCAAAACCCACATCCCTGACACTCCCCCCTCAACATCCCTCCCAAACGTCTGTCCAAACCTTGTCCATAAATCCTGTGACAAAATACTGTTAAAATTGCCATGTATGTCATTGTTTCTTTTGTCTCACCTTTGTCACCATTACTCATCGATATCCTAATTCTATACTTGTTAGCTTGTTAGCTCATTTAGCATAAGCCGTTTTTATCCTTTAAAGATGGCCTTAGAAAATTGCCCATCATAGTTGTAGCTCTCACCTCAGCAGCAAGTCGAAAACCTTGTTTTCATGGATAAGAAACTTGTCCTCATGTTAAATCATTGGAGAACCTGTCGAAATAAAGTCTTTAAAAAAACAAAAAAACATTAAATAAAAAACAGTTTAAGTCTTGCATAACCTCATTAAAAAGGTTTTTACACATATTTCATTCTCATAGGATACTTTCACTTTTTTTGGACAAAATAACATCTTGACTGGATCACACTAGGAGAACAATATAGACAACATCGCAATGGGTTTATTCAATACTCTTGTATAACAATCTTTTCCATAGCTTACTCTTTTCGGATCAACCTCACTTGATTTCAATTCTATGGCTTTGAATCTATATTGCATTTTTATTCAGAAAAACTCTAAAGATCACATCATTTTGATGAGATAACCTCGATCTGTCTGTTCATATAGTCTTTTGCCATTAGTATGGTCCAATTCAAAAAATCTCTAAACTGATTTTGTCCTTCATATCCCACCAAGATACCACTTGGCTTGATATTGGTAATATTGAGATCTTCACTGTCTAAATTATTATTACACCATTGAATATAATCTCTCCAGAACCTGGACTCTACGAAAAATGGACAATGGCATCTTCTTCACAAAAAATACAAATACTAGAATCGACGATTATTATTTGTTTTTAAAAATTGCCTGCAACATATTTCCATGCGTTACTTTATATTGTGGAACATTAATATTAATAATGCTTTAATAAATGTAATGTTGTTGATCCTTTTATTTTTCAAGGCTGTTTAGCAATTTGTTCCATAATGCTAAAACCACAAAAGATGACCCAATATTAGTTCTCTCCTAAACTTACACAGGCCAGTAGAATGGGTTGTTCTAAGACATTTGACAAAGTCACCATTTAACAATTAAAATATACATTTACCTACGAGAAAATGATGGACATTTGACCATCATTATAGACCCAATATTACAAGGCGCATTGGGTTTATTCAGATTCTTTCTCCATTTGAAGGATGTGAAATAACCTAATGTAAATCTAAATGGGATTGGGGTTGTGACAGCTTCTGGTAAGTAAAGGTCTGTCTACAAATTTTAATTTGAAGCCAGTATAGACTCGAACATGACTCTTTAAGTTATGAGATGCCCATGACCTAGCCTCCCTGTTCACAAAGCAGCTACCACATGATCGAGGTGGATGAATCATATAATGACTCCTCAGACAAGCCAGACATGAGTCATTGGGGAGTCATTCCGCCACCAGCACTAGCACCAGCACACTGCCTGAACGGAAGAAGAATATGCTGTGAAGAGTAATATTTGTTTCACCATATAGGAGACACATTAAGAATATTCTTGTACTGTCATACTGTAAATTTGCAAAAGAAGACTTGAAAACCTCCCTCTTGCAGGAGAAAGTCTTTTTGTAACGATCATGTGATTGGAATAAAAGTGTATCTAATCTAATCTAATTCAGATCATATAACAGTTATATCAATATAATAGCTCCGGTAAAAGTCCCCTCTCTTCCCCCTCTATCCCAACACATGTGCATATTATCCGTACCTCGATCTCTGTACAATATATGATATGATATAAAGAAACGTTAAGAATGAGCTCTCTCATAATCTTAACCAGTTTTATTTGTTTAATAATTGTGTCTTTGGTGAATATGCTTGTAGTCAATGAGAACATCTTAAATCAATTATCAAATATAAAATGGCAATTGATGAGGGTACTTAATTGAGTTGTAAATGATTACTATTGTTAGCGGGAAGGGTCATTCGTAAGTCCACTATCCCAATCAGCAATAGATTTAGAATTTATGATTTATATATGTAATATCAAATTATTAATTA
Source organism: Sthenelais limicola (assembly GCA_942159475.1). Classification (NCBI taxonomy): domain Eukaryota; kingdom Metazoa; phylum Annelida; class Polychaeta; order Phyllodocida; family Sigalionidae; genus Sthenelais; species Sthenelais limicola. The sequence goes on along the minus strand of OW804097.1, from coordinate 93,051,513 downwards.
AGTATTGAGAGTGGCATCACAATCATGATTCACAACAAGAGACGAGCAAATGATACACTGCAACATTTTTTTTTTATTATTCACTTACAGGCCAAAGACATTTAACAACAGTAGTTCATATGTAAAAACGTAAATGTCCACCACATATACATGTGTGCTCTTGGACAGTTTTACTTTGTGGTTTCTTAGAGAAAGAGGTTCCTCTAAGGTGGTATCTATACATGTATGATTTAATGAAGGAGTACAGTGCAAAAATGACCCAAAGTCGGACCCAAATACTTCAAGTCATTGTCTATTATAGTTGTTAAATACTCTGCCATTTGATGGCAATCGAGGAATTCCTATTAATTCACATGCTAAGATATATTTCATTTTCGTTAATGCTGCATGGAAGTGTACGAGTCAAATCATCATGCTAAATAAAAACAACATTTAGGCAGTTTGTGAAGAATAAGATTGAACAATGAAGGTATACGGTTTGGGGAAAGCTTTTGCCCCTCCTGCGTATTACTGAAATCTCCAAACTGTCCATAATATTGAATACAGTATATCAACATTCAAGCAGTTAATGATAATAGACTCGGGGACCCCTGTACTGATTGGCGAGACGGTGGCTAGCCTCTACAATCACAATAGTCTCTCCACAGACCCTCTATCCACATGCGTGTGGGTCTGGGTATGGACTAGCCTCTACAAATGTTATCTGCTCACTGATTGGCTGCCATACAAAGATGTTTTTTACTAACCAGCTAAATATAGATCTAGGTCAGTGGGGTCAGATGTAAGATGGCACTCTTCGAGTACACCAGCAGTCAGAGCGTAGCCTGGCCCATTATAGCATACCCCGGGTTATGTGAAAATGCATTTGAGCCTCCGTGGAAACAGCTAGAAGACTACTATATCCTATGACTTTTCGTCTCAAAGAATAGAGTCAATGAGCATGAATGAGGGCCTAGAGTCCGTTAGGTATAAGATTTAAATAACTAAAGTTCCATGAACAAACCGCATGCAATCGCCAAGATGGAAACTAGGTTATCTTTTTTTAAGGCCAACGTTTAGTACTTTTCGGTTTGGCACCTGTAAAGGGTAGCCTGCGGGACTGCATGACCTGCCCGATGACCTCGACTCGGACGATGCTCTGTCTATTGTAAGGGGGGACGGTAGGGGGATTTTTTTTTTTTTTATTTCGAGAGACAATTCCATACAGGTTATGGTACGTTTCATGAGGGGGAATGGTAGGGGAGGGGGGGGGGGGGTGACCAAGAAAATACGTCACCACCCAGGCGGGGGGGGGGGGGGGGGGGGGGAGGGTAAGTGATGGGAATTAAACACCCCACCATTGTGCATTTAGGGCCGTAGAAATACCCTATATTGGACACGCAATATAATGAATCAAAGAACATTTATTATAAATGAATTAGGTTACCGAATGCACCGGTATGACAGAATAGAAGGTTGTCTGGCTAAGCAGACAGTCTACCTCACTCAGCCTCACTGTAACACTGCGACCCCATCGGGACACCACTATCACCTTACCACTGGAATATAACAACACACAGAAACATACCACCAGTAAATTACATCATTATGTAAGTATAACCTCCACACATTGACGTTCGTATATGTATATGTCCGGTGTAGTGTATTGCGTAACATAGGCAGTGAGCCGGTGCTGGACAGATGGTGGTGGGGTGGGATAACTAGACACTGGGCGTTATTCACAGGCAACAGGAGCTGGTTCAGCACTCGGGAGTAGGAGCACTGCTCCAGGGCAGAGGAAACTACTCAGATTCGTTCAGGGGCGTTCGGCTACCCTCTTCCTCTTTACATTTTCCATCTCCATTTTTAACGAAATTCTATAATCAAAATCAATTCATGTGTTCTTGTTATTCTATGTTTTACATGATCTAGTGTTTTCTATACAGTAATCTTAAGTTAGTGACTTTATAGCAATCCTATGGTACTATATTCCTTGCCCACTCAACGACAAGGAATAATACTTACCTCCATATCTTATTTTCAAATTATTCTATTAACATGTTATTAACATATATATATGATAATTAACATGCATATATATGGTAATATACCAGTACATGTATATAGTCACAATTGCGTGCTGGTTCGAACTCTGCAGCAATCACTCCTTGTCCAAGTACTGGCCTTCTGCACTCTAGGTCCAAACCCTCAGATCAGATAAGAATGGTTTGTAAGCCTACTTCGCTAATCAGTTTCTCGGCCTAGGACTCAGCGTTTTAATGGGAATATAATGACATTTTGCGGTCTTAATGGAATTAAAATGACACTTTGCGGTTTGAGGCGAGAGGCTTTCCCTTCGTTTGAAGGGACTCTCTCAACTTTGGGCCTAGACTGTTCTGGTACGGGTTACTTGGGCCTTGTCCAGAATGTATTACTATCACCACGCAGTTAAATTATAATGTAATGTTTGTAGTGCAGACTTGTGACCTAATAGCTCCCTGGAAATATTAGAAGAGAGGAGGACAGCGATGGCTTTATTACGAAGGTGAAGGTAAGGTATTTTGAGGATAGAGAACGTGAATAATTGATATAAATGGAGTGATTCATAGAAAACTGTCTGAGGATATGTAGTCTCAGGAGTAATAGAGAGGTGAGGCATGTCTATGTATTTTGTTTTTCCTTTTGATTGAATATATCAGGGCTTCAGACTAACTAATAATTCCGAGTTACTTTTTCCCCTCTAGTCCTCATGGGTTTTCATTGGTCCACACTGGCCAGACGGACGCATAGAGCATGATATAGAGTAATTACTATAAGTGTTCATAATTATAACACCAACTTTAGAATTAGACACACTTTATTCAAATAATGAACAGGGTCTCTACACTCTAAGAAAAAAGGGTTCTTTTGGGTTCTAGATAGAACCCCATGGTTCTACCAAGAACCCTAGGGTTCTTTGACACCTAAAAGGGTTCTTCGGGACCACCGGGGGTTCCATCTAGAACCATAGGGGTTCTTCAGCGATTTAAGGGTTCTTCGTGCACTTGAAGGGTTCTTTAACTCAAAGCGGTTCTACATAGAACCTCCTTTTTCTCCTTAGGGCTCACAGGCACACATCTACATCTTAAAATCAAGGTTTATATAGGCAGGAGAGAGAGAATTAAAAGCATTTTCTAAATAATGTGAAACAAATGTTATCCCTTCAAACAGATTACTTTTATGTGATGTGTCACATGAAAACGAGGCATATGGAATTATTTCAATTATGTGGGTTTGTGACTTTTAATGAATTTCTGCACATGTCTCCTGGGTCGATTCATATACAAACTTTACATATTATTAAAGCTGCATGTCTCTAGATTACAGGGGGGCCTTTAGTTTGAATCAATTCGAGCAACTTGAAGGAAACCAGAGACCAAAATGTGATGCAACCTCCAGTGGGCTCAGATTTTCAAAAATGATTTTCAAAAACGGAACGGTTGATTTCACCAACTTCTTAGATCTTTGAGTATGAGACGCATAGGTCCCTGTTATACCCTCGTGCCAAAGGACGTTTCATTCTGAGCATTTTTTCATTTTCAAATCAAAGGATTCGTTTGACATTGCAAAGTAGGTAAGAAGAATAACACATTTTAGGTACATCTCTATGGCACAAATTCTGAAAAAGGTGACTTTTTTCTGGTGGCCCATAGAAGTTTTGTGAGATATTGACCTAGTCCATTTTTTTCCCCTCTTTTCAAATCTGGCCTCCAATTTTTTCTATTGGCATTATTGGCGACGTTATCGGCAATCCGACTGTTCTCACCAGGTGGCAGTAACGTGGAACTTGGCTTTCACTAGGTGCCCTCACAGGTTACTACATGCTATTTACAATTTCTATTAGAACAAAAGTCTCACTAGTAATACTTATATGAGGCATTTATACCTTATAGATATTACACTTTATAAACTTGGGAATATTGAAAGCAATGAAATCAATACTTTATTTGTATAACTTACCTGCTTGATGTTAAAAAATGTTGTGAAGAAAGCACCCTTATAATTCTAATATTATTACTATGAGTACTACTGAAGTACCAAGATTGGCAAACCCCAAGTTGCAATGGATATCTATGTCAGCTACAGTAGAGGATTGTATTAAGGGTAAGTTTAAGCAATGGAAATGGATGAGGAACTCTGAAAAAGTCAAGCAAAGGGACTGCCTTTAATATGCAGTCTCCTTGAATGCTCTTGGGCAAAATGCTTCTGTGGAGAAACATGCAGCATTAGCACTGAGCACAAATCTGCTGTTATAAGGACCAGTCTAGATTCAACAGGGAATAATGAAATCAATACTTTATTCAGAATTAACATTGTAAATTACAAGCAATTTTATGGATGCCAAATCAGGGTTCTATGTCGAACCCTACCAATTTTGGCCAGAGGGTTCTTCAAAGGGTTCTTCAAATCGAGGGTTCTATGTAGAACCCTGCCTATTCCCGAAACGGGGGTTCTACTTAGAACCCTCAAAAAAGGGTTCTAAGTAGAACCCTTAGGGGTTATGCCATGTCGACAAGCTGAAGAACCCTTAAGGGTTCTTGTTAGAACCCTTTCTTCTTAGAGTGTACGGGGCCTGGAAAAGCCTGGAATTTGGAACAATGAATTCAAGGCCTGGAAAAAGGGAATCAAAAGGAATTTCAGATAACTTTTTTTTATATTTTTGACTCAATGACTCATTTCCGTAATATCGTCTGACAAAAACAAGACCAAAATAAAAAGTTTCAAATTCAATTTAATTGTCATTTCCCCTAAATTCATGAAACGTATACAATTTAGTACTGGTAATATGTGGACCTACATAACAGGAAACGTGAAATATAAAAATAGGGTTTCCCAGTGAAATCATGATATATGGTATATGGTATACATAATTATGTGGTATTTGATTGAATCATTAGATGAACGGACCCATGGTACGTGGTGGGGTGGTAGGTGTGAGCCCGGGGAAATTGGGGAAATTTAGGTGCAAATTGGTGAAGCCTGAAAGTAATTACTTGTTAGCTGATTATTGCTGTAAAGTTGACTGACTGTTGCAACATTGGTAATAGGAATATTTTGAAAAACTTAATCATTCCTTAGAGAGGGTTAATTGGGGTTTATTCCATTTTAAGAAAATTCCGATAACTTTTTTATGTTTTTGACTCACTGACCCATTTCCGTAATATCGTCTGGCAAAAGCAAGACCAAAATATAAGGTTTTCAATTCAATTTCACCATGAAATATAAATGTCATTTTTCCTAAATTCATGAAACGTATAACAGTACTGGTAATATGTGGGCCTATGCAAGAGGAAAATTCTGACAAATATGCACAAACAATAGAATGACAATGATAATGTGTGTATGTATTTCATACCTGACTCTTTGTATCAGGATTGTTGATGACACACTGTATAAACATCCTAAATTTTTGAAAAAATTGTTCGAAATCCCTCATAGGCTTAGAAAGTTAAACAAAGTCTTACATTAGTGTTTGGAGTAAGAAGGGGCGTTTATTTCTTATCGCCATCTCCTGAGACTCCACCTGTCTTAGATACCCGTTGCTTGATATAAAAATATGTTACATAACACATGCGTGATTATATATTATTTGTATTATCCTAGTAGCTGAGCCCTACAACGGTTGCAGGATGGAGTGGGCGTGGACATCAATAGTTGTTCTCGGTAAGGAAGCATTTTTATCAAATGTTTGATTTAATTGAAAAACCTTTTATTCAATGGTTGGTTGTTGTAACGGGGCGATTCTCCAACATATGGGAGGTTTCAGGCGCTCTTTTGGGAAGTTATAATTTTGTTGGTGGTGAACAATGTCCCATTTGTCAATGACAGAGTAGATTCACCACTATTTTATCAAGTTCTTAGGGTAGCTCTGCTGAAAACATAACGTGATATACTAATTACAATTGCACATTTTACCCTTTGTGTAAATTTGTTGTTTGTCGAGATCTTTAGATTTGGGCAGGTGGGTAATTTTCAAGTCTTATGCAGTCAACAGCAGAAGTCAAAGTGAGGGTCGGGTTGCGAATAGGCTTTAGTAGAAGTGTATTGTTCCACCAGGTGGTGCTTCCTTTCAATGCTTATCAATTGTCTTCAATTCCCTGCATGAATTAAAAACATTGTACTTCTTGGTAGTTGTATTTGTATTTAGTGAGGAATCAAATATAATAAAATGTCAATTCACAGCTAATGCACATGCAATGGCAAACTAATGGACAAGCTTTTCCTATCCATTGGACTACTTAAAGCCCACACACACAGCCACGATTTCGGCCCACGAATTGGCCTCACGAATGTTCGTGGCTAAAAATCTATAAAATGTAAAATCGTGGCATGAAATTCATGGCAGTTTTGCTTGCCACGAATAATCGTGAAAAGTCACGAATTTTCGTGCGCAAGTTTGTGAGCCATTTTTCGTCAATTTCTGACCCGCACCTCCATGAATTTCAATGTCCACGAATTATTTTTTTTGGTGGATGCCGATTTTCAAATAGTCCAAATAATTTTAGTGATTCGTGGCTGTGTGCGTATGGTCACGAATGTTCGTGGCTTCAACATTACTGTCTACGACAGTTCGTGGATGCTGCCACGACAATCGAGTATAGTCGATTGTCGTGGCAGCATCCACGAACTGTTGTGGCATCAAGGGATAATAGTTCAACACGAAACAGTAGATGGCGTAAAAATTGATTTTCGGCCTTGACCTTGCGAAAGGAGAATGACGCGAACAAGGAGCACCCAAGTTCCCGCAGAGCCAAAGGTAGGTCTAACTGATGGTTCTACGATTTATTATAAGGTCATAACTGTATGTGTAATGAATGTAGATTGGGGATGACCTATACGTAATTCTGGGGGTGTTTGTCCACGCGATATTGAGTAATTAAGCACAAAAGTTCGGACTCGTGCGAGAACTGTCATGGCCACGTTGGTGTGGTACATTCGCTTATGCTATGAATCCTTTCGTAACCAGCCTGTTTATGTGCTATCGGCTCGTGGATGATCCCGAGTTCACATGCTGTGGGCATGTACTATACTTACGGTGGTCTGTAATGTCTGTAATGTCTCATTTGTTACCTAGGCGAGGGTTACCAAGCGTAAACTCAAGAAGCCTGGCCAAAAGGAAAATGTTAGCGGTCCGTCGACCAACAAGAAGAAGCGGGGCAGTACTCTAGGGGTGCCTCTCAAGGCCACCAACAGAGACAGGGACAGACAAGTAAATACTGCAGGTGTTGGCGACACAGCCGACATATGTGAACCTCCACAGGTAATTACAGGGTTTACATGTCATTGATCCACTAACATTTTAACTATTATCGATTTCATTAAATAGATTGAATTGAACTCAAGATTATCAATAAAACTTTACTGACAAATATATTGTAACCATTTGTGTGTTCTGTCTGTCTGTTGTGTTTCTAAATGTTTCAATGCAATCGGTTACAGAAACATGCATGCACCAAGAGTCGGGAGGAAAAGGAAAAACCAGAAGATCAACCAGAAGAAGAAAAAGCAGAAGATCAAGAGTACGTAGCCGATAGCCTGGAGGAGGCATACAGTGTCTCCGATAGTGAGACTGAAAGAGCTGAAGTTCTCAATGACGATAAGAAAATTACTGCGACAAAACAAACCACCCCCGGACGGAAGATGGGAAAAGGCAGAGGCACGGTACGCCGACTTGTACCACCAGAGAAAGTCGATGAGGAGGTGTTTGATTCGGTACCAGAGTCTGAGGTTGAGTCTGTGGAAAATGAGCAGGTTGAGTCAGTCGACGAGGCTGAGGTTGAGCCAGTACAAAAGGTGAAACCAACTTATGGAAGGAATGGCCCAATTTGTATGACAAAAGATCGCCCCATTATAAAGACAGATCCTGGAAGGAGCGTGCCTTGGGGAGAATAGCTGTTGAGTTAGAGAAAACAAGTAGGTGTTTTTGACATTTTGCTATAATTCCTTTCCTATTTTTCATTATTCATCCTTTTGTATTTTTTTAAGGTTTCCCCCGCCGAAGGCGGTACGAGCGCCGAAGGCGCTCGTACTGGGAAACCTTATATAGGTTCCAGTTTCTGCCGCCTGTTCTTTGGGCGTCCGTGTTGCCCCCTTATAAGGAAAACCCGACTCCGCCTGTTCGCACCTGAATTTTCAACGCACTTGCGTACACATCGCAGTGATTTTACGCTCCCGCAAATTGATGAAAATCGCTATTTTTACTCGAAATACATTGCCAAGATGTTGAAATTCAGAAAGAACATGCTTTTCTACCCCCATATATGTAGTTTTATCAATGCTGTTAATTAAATAAGGAAGATATGAGGCAAGCTGTACTGTTGTATCAGTGGTCAAGAATTTGACAACTTTTCAGCCACATTATTGAGTCAGGATGTACGAAAATGTACAATTTGCCTGTACCATATTCTTCTCAGATTTGAGAAAGAAATGAGGTTCAAAATACAGTTTTACATAACCAAGCAGATTCGTTTAATCAATCTTACACTAAATATACTGTAGTATAGCTAGTATTTATCATTTTTCAGAGTAAATTATCAAGATTTACCAAATGTGTAGAGCCGACGATTGTACATTTCTGACGACCTGACCCTATTGGGTTGTGACAGGCACATCGCGGGGAAATTACGCTCTGGCGAAATTATAAAAAAACGCTATTTCTAATTGAAATACATGGCCAAGATGTTAAATTTCAGAAAGAGCATGCTTTTCTACCCCTATACATTTAATTTGATCAACATTTGTATTCAAATAAGGAAGATATGAAGGAAAGTGCACTTTACCATTGAACAATAGTTTTCGGCCTTTCCCCTGCTGCTGCTAGCCTACACAGATCTGTCATACTTTAGGCAAAGTAATGAAAAAACGCTATTTCCTCAAAAGATATTTCAAAATAAAGTAGAAATTCAGTAAGACATGCCAGTTATTTCCCTCTGAGATTTATTTTCATCATCAATCCTATCGGTGGGTAGGCTAGATGTACGTGGATATCTTTATGTAAATATACCGATATGCCGTACAGGACGCAATATTGTACAGGTCGTTGTGACGTGTTCGAAAACGTTGTTAGCAACGCGCAATGTAGACCTACTTGACTACGCTTTTTCCCGCGCGTGACGGCCGTGGAATTAGTCGGGGGAAACCGTTTTCTCCTTGGTCACAGCCAAAATTTCTTGTTAATGTTTTTGTTTTGTTGTTTCCTATCTCAACCCATGTTATTAACTTGCTAACCTAAACTACTTGAAATGTATTATGAAAGAAGAAGGATGTTCTATCAGCTGTTTTGCCAATTACACATAGACGCTAACCTAAACTACTTGAAAGATATTATGCAAGAAAAAGGATCTTCTTTCATCTGTTTTGCCAATTACACATAGACCATCACAATGTTCTAATGTTGCTAACTCACACAATTTCCATACTGTCTTTGTAGGGGACCAAGTCTGAAAACAGATTACCTCGCTCAGGTCCACCTATGGTCGGATAAGGAGGCAGGTCAACGTATCAGGTGCTGGTGACCCAAAAAAGAACAAGAAGATAAGCGACAGGAATTGGCATATATACCAAATATGTCGGTTTCTGGAGGAGCATATCAAACAGAATCAAACGGATGATAATTTAGATACGGTGAGTTGAATGCGACTTTTATAATTTTGGCGTTTTCCAAACAGTCACTCACGATTTAAAAATTCACTTTTTTAGCCGCTCTTATAACAATGAAACAAGGGAAAAACTGTGTTTGACAGTGGGTTGCCTGAACATGTTTTGGTATGAAAAATTGTTAAAAAACGACTGTTGGATAAGTATTATTGGAAATATATCATGAAGCATACATTGTAATAACCATGTAACCATGTTTATATTTTCAGAGTGGAGGTGAGGAAAGTCCTTCTGAAGACGAAGATGAAAATGACCGAGTGAAGAAGGGTGACCCCCCGTCTCGTGAGCTAGTAACTTTGCAAGAGGAAAGAAAGAGACATGCCCGCAGTATAAACGTGAGCGGCGATGAGTCGGACCAGGGAGACAAGGGCAATTTAGACTATCAACCTGGGGATGACTTGGAGTCACCACCTAACCGGAAAGGAAAGATCTCCAGAAGTAATTCGCGCTCAAGCTCCACCCAAGGATCACAAGTAATTAAAGTACGTGAGCCAATAGCCTCCACCTCCACCGGAATAACACACATGGACTCAGACACGGATGAAAGCTTTTTCGGCTGTAAATCGAAAGTTGTAAGGACCGATTCCAAAGATGACAATACTACCTCAAAAAAAGGTAAACCTGAAGGTGAGAGTAAGCCCGAAAGTAAATCATCCGCCCTGACCTCTGTACTTCAAAATATGGCGAAAGACTATCACCAAGTCGCTGAGAAAATCACGCAGAATGCCACAGTTAATGTTGCTGAATGTTCAGAGAACATGAAGTGGGCCGAATTGTTTGCAGCAAAGATTGACCGCATGCCAGAGCGTGTCCAGGCACGCTTTAAATTGCATGCGGACAGTATTGCCCTGGATGCGATTGAAGGGGAGTGGCCTCCGTTAAATTATAAGAGGACTTATCAAACAGGACTATAGTTTTATAACAACATTTTCATCAGATGAAGTTATTTGTCGTCGCCTGTCAGTATTTTATAATGTAAGGTGCTATATCATTGTTTATTTCAATGACTTACATCATGTGGCAAAGCATGGGGCCTATTGTAGTGTGTTAGTTCGACTGAGGTTAACTGAAAACCGTGGTTGGATGAGTAACATAAATAAAAAATTGTTTCAGTTGATAAAGTAGTACCTGTCTTTTATTTATAATAACTACTAACTACTCACTTCTCGTGTTCTGGACTCTTGTCCACAGTCGGTCATTACATTGACAACGTATGAAAAACAAATTGAACTTTCATAAATGATCATTTCAATAGCGTACCTTACAATATACAATAAAAACAAGTTAAAACAGTATGACTTAGATTTGCTGGCAAAGCAAGATGCACGTTCTTGGCAAATGCATTCAAAACCTAAATGTAGGTGAGCATAATAAAATTTGCAAAAATTTTTACCCAATAGCTTTACGTTATGTACAACCAATATTACAGGTATGAACTCTGCAATAATAAAGAGTCTACATTTCACAGTGCCACCTGATCGTACTGCCAGTCGACAGCCCCAGCGCGCACGAAGTAGTCGGCCAGGTTGTTCCGCATTTGTTTTGCCGCTGCATATGAGTTCCTCCCAGTCATCCTCTGCAGACCATCAACTTGTGCCACCTGTCGCCAGCCACCAGCATGCAGTACGTGATCACTGTCTTCATGGTTGACCATGTTGGGCGCCATGTACTCGCGGCCACACCTAGACCGCATAAAATTGTGCAGCACGCACGTGGCCTTCACCACATGGACTGCCCTTTCAGATTTCATCCTCAAGTCCCGGCTATATATAGCGAACTTTGCAGAGAGGATGCCGAAGGCATTTTCGACGATTCTGCGGGCTCGCGACAACCGGTAGTTAAATATTCTCTGCTTGCCTGTCAGTCCCTGGCCAGGGAAGGGTTTCATCAGCCTCGTAGATAACGGAAACGCGGAAATATTCTAATATGTCTGTAATAATACTTACACCTGTTGGCTATTCATACATAACAAATATAGTGTTTCAAAATATTTTCAATTTCTTTAAATTCACTTTTTGATTTGGGGAATTTTAACGTTGCCATCCCAACGCTCTTTTGAAGTGGTTGCCAAAGGATGAAAAATAAATATTTAGTCAGAATTTGTTCATGGAATGTAATCTCCAACAACTCTATTTTAAATTGAAATATTGACTAATCACATACTCGAAAAACTGTTTCAATGAGAACTGAATGATTAAAAAAAGGTCATGTTGGGGAAGTGTTAACTTTGCCAACCCAACGACATTCATTTCAAAACTGTGCCTAAACAATTTTAGATTATCTAATGAAACTTAGTCATTTTAAAGCATCTGTTTAGAGGTTCATGCCATAAACTTTTAAATTTCAATCTAACATTTTTTCTGCTATTTTTGGACTGAATTTAGCAGGTGTTGCCACCCCCATGCAGCAGTGGGGTGGCAACACAAAATAATGGTACAGAATAATTTTAGTTGAGACCAATGACATGTAATATAATGGGAAAGCTATGTCATTTTGCAATAAGAATCAATAAAAAAATATTGATTTTGAGAAATCATGAATATTTGACAAGGTATAGAACAAGGCCATGTCCTTTGATTTTAAGTGTCAAAATAATAATACGATTTTTCAAATGTAGTTCCTAAAAATAGAAAAATGAAAAAAAAATCCAATTTTCAACCAATGTTTCAGTTGAAACGTTAGCTTAAAAATAGAATAATTAACAAAAATATTGAAATCTAAAAAATGGTCTTCATTACCACTACCATATGTTTCTATCTAAAAGCATTCGTATGGCAACGTTAGAAAATGAATATCCCACCAAATGCACAGTTTTCAAAATTAGTGTTCCCAATTTTTATTTTGAACCCTTCAATATATGTACAATGATATGTGCAAATGGCAAAAAGTTTCAATGCATTTGAAATTTTAGCCAAAAATACCCCCCGTGTACCCATTTCGTGAGAACTGACCATATATAGTATTATTATTCTGAATCAAAATCTACATCATATTGTCCAGAAGTGGACACCATCCTCTCACAATGAGTTCTTCCTGGAGGGTCCAAGATTATAATATAATATTATAAATACCAGTTTTTTTCTAAACATGAAATAAAGATGTACATACTAAGTCCAAATTGGAACATTAAGTAACAACTAATTAGAAAAACCCAGCCTAGCTCGTAAATTCATCTATCTTACTGTTATACAATCATTTTTTGTATAACAAATAGAGAACAAATATAGGAAATAAACAGCCTTTGACATATATTGTTATTGTAAGCCACACTCGGTTAAATTAATAATATGGTACACTTGGAAAATGTGTGCCCGACGTATATAAGTTAAATAATACCAATAGTCAGGTGTATGTGGACATATTTACCTAAGCACAGAAAGCGTAACGTGAGGCAGAGGCGAATTTCAGGAGCGATGGCTTTTCTCCAATTCGTGTTCTGTTTAGTGATCCTCGGCCGGACCAAATCTAACAGTTCCTCAAACACTGTAGGCGGCATGCGAAGCGTACGCATTAGGAGGTTGGTTTCGCCATCCTAATAATATACAAATGTCACATATAACAATAAAATATAAATCAAATTATAATATACGAAGAAGTTACTGGGGTCAAACAAATTATGCTAGCACATCCGATTAAATTAATATTAAATTAACACAAACAAATTATGGAATATTTATTTATCAATACAATATAATAGTCTTGACATAATTATGTAATAATTATGGACATAATTATTTATGAACAACTTATCTAACACCTATATCGTGAAAGTGCAATCACGAAGGCTGAACTATACTACTGTGTGGACAGTAATACGTTTACAGTAACATATAACCCCTAGCTAATCAGAATAGGACAAGTAGTTGAACACCATTGGTGCCGATGGTCATTGATGTACAATAGGTATACAGGTACTTACATTGAACAGCTCTTGGTACAGATGTACCAAACTGTGGCCATCCTCCTCATCGCGCCGCTTCAGCCAGGGCTTCATCCAGATTCGTGTGGCGTTCTCCACATCATCATCATCAAGGAATTCAACCGCAACACAGAGAATGGCGGCCATTGGGGCATGGAGCGCAGCAAGGAGTTCGTTGTTGGCCATGTGCGCCATCTTGAAGTCGAAGTGCCAGCGCGTTCGAACAACAGAAAGGGCAAAAATGATTAGCTCATTCGAGAGCTGCTCTTTACCCCCTCTAGCGACTACTCATGACGTTTTTAAAAATCGTGGGAAGCATTGAAACCAAATTTGTGGTGACTACTAGCTGCAAATTCGTGGCAGTGTGTGCAACGCCGACAAAATTTGACACAAAATCAGAAAAACGTCTGAAATCGTGTATGTGTGCGCGTAAATTTGAACCACGATTTACACAAATAACACCCACGAATTGGTTGAAATTAGATCCACAAGTAATCGTGAGTCCCAATTTCGTGGCAGATTTTAATTCGTGGCTGTGTGTGTGGGCTTTTACTTGGCCATTTAAAACCCCTAACCATCATCAATGTCGCTTACGTGTCCACTTAATCTCAAACCTGTCTGTTAGTTGTCCATTAAACCTCGTATAAAAATCTACATCTGCATTACTTGTAACTTTATAACATGTGCATTAGATGTGGATTTACCAGTGCTCGTGGGTCAAGGGGAAGCAAGGGAAGTTGGTTATATATATAGGTCAGACTACCATTTCTAACAGTTGGCAGTTAACAGTTGACAGAACCAGTTAGCCTCATAGGTGCCAAAAAATTGAACTGAATCATTTTGGATTTTAACAGAATCATTTTGGATTTCTACTCTGTTTGAATGATATTTAAAGGGTCACAATTAAGGCAGAGGACAACCAGGCAAGTGATTACAGAAGTGATATCAAAGTAGGAAATGGCTCAGGTTGAGAGTGGCGTAAAGATTTGGTAGCTGCCTTAAGCCTTTCACATATACTGGTGTTCTCAGTACCACACAGACTAGATTGCGCTATTTTTTATAAGAGAACATTTACAAAGATTCAATTAAGACTTGGAGTAAAAACTAAATACTCATCAGTAAATACTATGACTGTGGCAGAAGTTAAGAGGAACCTTATTAAGCATGCCAGTTAGATAGGATAATAGACCAGGCATATATGCCACTGCCATTGAAGGCTGTGCATTACATCAACAATGGTAGTCTTCTTAGATTTTAAGAAGGCTTTTGACCTGGTACATCATGATCGTTTAGTACACTACTCTGTTCCATGGTAACGGCCGGAAGAACTGGATCTTATTCAGAGGCCAGTCTTGGCATATTCAATTCAATGTGTGTTTACCAAAGGAAGCTCCTCTAAAGACATGTGGATTATTTTGCCATTGAAGGTCATGTGACCTGTGCATTGCCTGACCATCAACTCTGCATCTGGGTCACATGACCTGTGCATTGCCTCATGTACATCTACATCACATGACCTGTTCATTGGTTTGCCATTAGACCTAGTCATTGGGCCATTTTTCCAGATGGATTTGCACCAATGTTTCCTTTGCATTAAGATCAGCCTGTAGATATTGAGTAATATTTGAGAGGTGGGGCCCAATATTGGATAATGCAGTGTAATCAGCAAACATCTGAATTTTGGATAACTTTGGATAATATCCAGCTTCTTGGAATAGATCCTATTTCATTAGTTAAGGCAAATATATATTTAAATTTAGAGTATATAAATTTATATATAGAGTATATATATTAAATTGTTGTGCAAATACCTGGAGAGCAATCTTCATTAGCCATGAAGGCAGTATTGCAATACCAGACGATTTACTAAATAGAATGCTTATCATATTCTTCAATTCCACCATTCAGACAGGATGTTAGTGAAATTGATGTGGTTTGTGCAAATCTTGGTATTTATTATTAGGTGAATATCGATTTTTGACCACGTATTAGGTTGGGGCTGCTTTGTGCCAGTTTGTTACCAATAGTTGCGAATTAGTCATTGAAATTTATCAGGTAATCGTGAATATTCACTTTTAAAACCTGAAATGGTGGACCTCCTTATAACACAGACATGTTTACAGAATATATGTATTTTGTTGCCTTGTACTTGTAAGGTTTTCAGAACAGAGCATACTGATATAATAATATAAATGTCAATAATATTCTTCTAGCATACCCAACGTTTGAGTTCCACCAACATTTAGTCTAACGATGATATTTTGTGGCTACTCAATTTAGACCTAAACATTCCTCCCACATAGACTCACTTTATGAATCCATAAGAATGTGCAGTTTCAAACCTGCTTCAAGTACCGTTCAAAATAATACAAATGAATATTATAAATAATAATTGACTTTCGTGTATATGACGAAATACCATTATTCTAGGTGTTCTGATATATTAAGGATTTTCATCTCTCTACTTCAGCCATGACTACACTATGTTGTGCAACCAAAGTGCAGTTAGGTGAAAGTATAACCATGACTTGCAGCATCAAGGTGGATGAGGATGGACTCCCAGTGCAGCTCTACAAGGAAGAAATGACAGTAAAAGCATTCAGGGGAGCAGTTAGCACTCCAAGGATATACATCTCAGACAATGCTAAACTCAAAGCATTTTACACCAATCATTCAGACCAGTACGTACTCCAAATCAACGCTGAGAAACTCATTTCTCTCACCATCATAAGTAAGTAGATGATATGTTGATATTATTCAATATGTTAAATCCGATCTTACTACAGAGCATCATACTACAGACTACAGACTTACTACAGACTACAGACTTACTACAGAGCAAATATTATCTTCAATAACTACTCTCACAGACTGAGAGTGATATTTTCGCTCATATGCTTTGTTAGAACGCAAAGCCCAGTACTCAATTTTGTTAAACCACTGTTTTCTAGATGTGACTGCCGGAGATGCCGGAGCTTGGGGTTGTCATCGGAATGTTACACATGGTAGTGCGGAGTCTATCATGGAAACGCTGGAGGTAGAAGGTGAGCTTAATATATCTAATCATATAATCACTTGCAATGTATCCGTCTGTGACTGTTGACAGATGAAAAAAGTGGCCAGTCAAGCACATATTGTGGATAAACCCAAGGCAACTACACTCCCCCTTCCAAGTTAGAATGGAAGCTTACTGTAGTCGTGGCTATCAACCAGTGGGTAGCTATTGACCATTGGGTTGTAGCTATTAACCAGTGGTTAGCCTACTTATGATATCCTATAGTGAAATGTATAATGGATAGTATTTGTATTTAAATATTTTTATTTAGCCAAGCGTCATGTGATACACAATATTCTCAGTCAAAGCTAATGGAAAAAAAGAAAAAAAGAAAGAAATTACCAGTACAGTTATACAAATCGAGCAGGTCAACAAAAGTGTATTACTGAGATTTACAATCAGAAATAAAGAAAAAAGAAAAACAAATTATCTTAAAAACCTACAAAGAAGTTAAGATCAAGTGCAGAATGAGGAGCATCGTCATACTACATCAGAAATAGACATACAGGCGTCAACATACTCATTATCAAGACAATCCATGAAAAGAAAGATTTATCAGTATAATAATAGTTACAACGTTCCATAATCACCCATGTGAGGGTAAACGCACCAACTAGCAAGGCACAAATGAAAAGCACAAATCACAAATCAAAAACAACCAAGTACAAGCACAGTGAGACCAGAATTACAAGTCGGGACAATTCCCCAGGCCAAGAAGAGCACCAGGAAGAGCCCAAACCCCATTAAGATTATGTTCATCGTCGTTAAACAGTTTTTGCAGCAACCCAATCAGACAAATTTTAAATTTATCAGGGTCATTCTGAACTTTTATTCGAGGGGGTAGGGTATTCCAAATGATTTTCACCTTTCCAAATAGGCTCCTCCTTATACTCTCCTTGGCCCAGTCATCCACCTCAACACGAGCAGGATCTCTTAATATGTAGGGTCCCCTTAGTAATTACAAGAAATAAGTTGAATATCAAGATCATCCATCGGTGCAGTAAACTCATGAGTTTAATTTCTACACCACTTTTACACCTTACTTTTAAATACCGTATACACCCGTGTACAAGCCAGATCCTGTGTATTAGCCAACCCCGTTTATAAGCCGGGGGTTCAGCACCTCCTAACATTAATATAAGCCGGGTCCTGTTTATAAGCTGGGTGCCTGTACACTCATCAACCAATAATAGCGCTAATTAATGTAAGATGTGGAAGAGATCGTCCAGAACGAGCTTTTAGTGGATCATGAATGATAGTTTGAACATACAACTCAGTTGTCGTTGGTTGATTGTGAACTCACAACAATTCTGTTAGAGTTTTTTTTTGTTAAATTGGAGTTTAAAACACGAAATCTAGAGTAATGAATGAAGATAATAATAGACATGAATTTCAGTTATATCTACTGGTTTTCAATTATTGTAATATAAGCCGGGCCCCGAATATAAGCCCACCTCGAATATAAGCCAGGTCAATTAACCATTTGAAATTAATATAAGCCAGGGCTTATACACAGGTATACGGTAACCAAGAAAACCTGTCTCTTGCTTGAATAGTTTGCTTCTTGTAAATGGTCATGTTTTCAGGCCTTCCAATTATATTATGGGAGAACTTTTAAACCTATTGTTTGGTAGCAAAAACTTTTTTTTTTAAATTTTAGGGCAAAAAACTTATTTCTGATAAAAACGTTTTTAACCTTTCTTGGGGTTCCAAATTAGAATTAGAAGATTCAAAATTAGAAGATTAGATGTGTCAAAGAATGTTTTTATGCATATTTTAGAATAATTGAGTAGATTTGTGCTTTATATTTAGGCTAAATAGGCTAACTATTTTATTTCTGAGTGTTTCAGACTGGAACACTTTTTGCCAGAACATAGAGGTGATCGCAGGAGTACACATACTTAAAAACACCATTACATTTTGGACTATATTGCATGGCTATGATATGTAGCTTTACATCGTTAGGTTTTACCTGATAAAAGGTTTTTGTTTTCCTTTAAAACCCATGGACAAACCTATTTTTCTTTAAAAGAAAACCTCTTTTTTTAAAAGAAGAAATGTAACTGTGAGGCCTGTGTTTCGGATATTCAATAAATGGAACCCCTTTGTGGCTCCAAACATAATTATAATACAGCAAGGTGATTTTAAAACTGATATCATAACATATTTTTTCTAACCAGGGCCTGTGTTGGAGCTGTTTTGGGTGAACAAGGACCCCAACAAACACCTGGGCAAAAAGCCCAATCAAGATTATCCTGGCCGCCTGATGGACAAGGCAGTGGTCACCATGGAGGGCACTTCCAGGAACCAAAAGCTCTATTGTGTGGTGGTCACCACGACCACTGAACCAGAAATGCATTTCACCCTGGGAAGATACGGAGAGGAAGGAACAACAAATGCCAGAAGAGAGTCCCTTATTCCCTCTGGGTAATATTGTTTGTCCATGAATCTTTCTGATTTCAACTATACCATTATTCATTAAGCTGGCATGATGTCATAATAGCGACATAATGGACATTATATATATAATGATATATATGTATGGTCAATTCTCACGAAATGGGGGCAGACAGTATTTTTGGATTACGAGGTAGACTGTGCTTGCAATTTTACTCATTCCCAATATTTAAATCTCACTATAAGCTTTCCAGCTATATATAGTTTATTACTCTGAAAATATGCATTTTGTACATAACATGATAAAAATATAGGAGAAAACTGAAGATTTCTAAAACTGAAATAACTAAAATGAGAAAGTAAAGTGCTCAAAACAATGAATTAATGTAGAAATTTTACTTCATAAAAAGAATCTGACCATTCTAGTTAGATTCTGGGGAAAATATAGGAGAGGGTTTTTTATTGCCACTTTTTGGCTAAAAGAAATTGGCTAAAATCACAGGGTGCCTACATAGGGATAGTAAAGTCGGTAAAAAAGGTATGAAAATAATAGTCTAATGGAGGTCACTATGATATGCATATAAATCCAAAAATAATCATGAAAGACAAAAATCAAACTATAATTTTTCATCGTTGACAAGTTACTTTGGCTAAAATCTGCAGGAGTCTACATTGGGGTACAATTTATTTCATTAAGCTGTTTTTATTCATCTTTAAAACTCTATTGCTAATTTAATATTGTATTCAATAAACTTACCCCACCCAACGTAAGCCCCCACGCTAATGTAGGAATATGGTGGCAGCACGTAGGCTCTATATATTTTATTTAGTCCTTGTATGATACAAATGATTCTTAGTGTGATGACTTGAAGAGTATAGACAAATAGTAAATATTTTTCAGCAGTGTTTGTGAATGATTTGGGTAGACTGTCTACATCTGGTGGGGTGCTGATGTTGAGCCATTTTCTTTTCAGTATTATGAATTTCTACACATTACAGACCCTTTAGCCCTGTCAAGCCTCAAGTTAACCTGGTATTGCCATTTTAAAAAAATAAACTACATCATCCTTATATGGTGTGTATGGTATATACTAGAATAAAGTAATATTCCCTAGAGAATAGTATCTACTCTATATTAAATGAAAATCATTGGAGTTGTGGATAGAGATGTTAACTCAAAACCAGTTGATCTTAAACTGTTCTTTAATATGCTATAAGAAAGGTATATTGACATGTGTTCCAGCTGTACAACTGCTGTCAGGAATGTGGAAATGGCATGTGCCCTAACATACTACTCATAGAATAGTATAACATGTTGTACCTTCACGCTGCCACTAGATTTACCAAACTAATAATTTCTAAATTTATTTCATTTAATTTTGTTTCTGATCTTGACCTTGGGTATTACTTTGGACTTTGTTAAATAGAGTTAGATCTAGATAGACACAGCGGTGGGGGCGGAAGACCATGGTTATTCTGTATTGGATTGTCATCTGGGAGCCCATATCTCAATGTTAATGCCATTTGATTATTGAACTTTACTGTACAATGTACTTGTTTGTTGATAACTCAACTGTCGTTATTACAGAAGTTGTGCTGTATAAAATTACTAAATAAAAAAAAAATAGTAGGTCTGTTCACATAAATATGTATACACTAACACAAAGTGATGATATGCTCATTTTCTCTCAAACCAAATTATCGTTGTAATTCATACAATGATTCCACTGGCCAGGCTGTAGGGCATAGTCTATAATTATATTAATGCTTATCCTCATACTTATGATTTCACTAACCAAGGGGCAGCACCTCCAGACATGGAGGCACATTCTATTTGAAAGCTAAAGGTATTGTTGTAGATATAACATGGGAAATTCATCTTAGTGAGTCAAAGGTCTAAATTAATCTCTACTACTTCCATCTCCTCAGTATTGTGCCTGTGGCAGCTAGTACACATACAAAACTATGTTTCTGTAAATCATGAGTATTATATGGTATTTTCGTTTGTCTCATGAAGTATGGTATACTTTTTTAATCAGATCCGTGATCAGTTCGGAGAAAACCATTATGTCGTATGAGACATTGTCCTATTTCACCATCCATATCAACAAACTGGACTATATGCGCAAGGAGGACCTATACTGCAGAGCCTCAACCAATAGCTCTACAATGGAGACATATGTGCGCCTAAGACTTAAAGGTGAGGCAATTAGAACTGTTGAGATTCCTTTCTCTTTTTGGGGGGATAGTGTGGTGGATTCCTTTTATTTCTCTTTATTACACATTACTGAGGTGCATACATGTTGTATAAAATTATGCAGAAAATCTGCATATGAAAGAAAGTATGCTGAATACTGCAATATTTGATTCTTTAAAGGATGAAATTATGGAGTTTACTGTATGTGTGCAATACAGAAAAACATGGCCGCTGATGTAAGCACATCTGTGGTTGGTCAATATCAGACCAATCAGAGATGAGCTTACTTTACACAACTCAGAACTTTGCATGTTCAGAAAAACATGGGCAGGAACTTCTTGTGTGATTCAATGGCTCTTGTTAACACCTTATTTTCACCCACAGCCTCTGGCCACTTGTTGGATACAAAATCAAATTATGGGGTGATGTATTCACAAAACACAAGTGTGTCGTTTTTATGTCCTGAATGGCAAAGCAAAGTATTTTGTGAATGGATCATCCCATAGCCACCCTGAGTCTAGTTGAATTTTTTAAGGGTTCCCCTACAAAGGTGGTACAATTAAGTATCAAAGGTGCTATTGTGTACTGGGAAATCTTATATAGGTTTTTCATGGGCGCTGTATCTTGGATGCTCTTTTAAAAACATTGGAAATCGCAATATGAATTGAGAACACAACTCTACATCAAGCCAGCTGAATTTCAGTTGTTAAAAGGAGTTGTAACAAAGTTAGGTTTATTTGACAACTACATAATGCATGCATGCAATGTCAGAAAATGCATTTATGTGACATATAAGCATATGAATAATATAAAGGTAATTTATTTTTGAGCTATCAAATATCGGGTCAATAAGGTACAGGGTTATTCAAGGAGAATATGAGCTGAACCATAACACTCATATGAAAATGGATACATAATTCCAGTTAGATAGCCCCCCATTAAGTGCAGAGTGAAGTCAAGTACCAAGTGGTAGGAGCGGTTTGGTGGTAGGTCTTGCTCTGCTCTGCTGTGTGCTGCTGCTAGAATGATGCATAAGCATATAGTTGATTCTTGTAACACTTTTAAACCTTGTTACCATGGTAACTCCCAATTGCGTACACATTGCGGTAAATTAAAGCAGCGATAAAGTAATGAAAATGCCACTCAGAATACATCAAAATAAAGTAGAAATTCAGAAAGAGCATAATTTCCCAGCCCTGAATGAGTTGTTTATCAACCTTGGTGTTTTAATAAAGAAGATATGAGAGACACTTAATACTGCTACATTTCAATTTCATAACCTTTAAGAATACATCAAAATAAATTAGAAAATTGACAAAAGGGCATTTCTCTCTTGGTTGTCCTAATTTTCTCCTTAGTGTTAGTAGGTTGGTTGAGAAATAAAGGAGATATCACGAAACTTAGGAGGTATACTTCTGTGAGTGGGTGGAGGGGGGGGTGCTTCTATTGGGAGAACCGTACATTGCACATCCCACTGGCTCAGCAAAAGCAGGTTTCTTGAGTTTATGAAATGGTAAGCAAATCACTGAAAAGAGCGTCACTGATTTGCTGAACCCAATTTACGTAACTAATCAGAAGCGCACTACAACTTGGTGGCATTCAAAAACGCCCACACTAGGGAAATCTGCCACTACATATCCAATCTGGCCCCGTTTTTGTGGCTACGCCAACTCATCGATCATTTAGTTTAGAAGTATATGAGACATTTAGACTGAGACATTAGCTGAGGCTCCACTCCCCGACACACTCCTCAGCTGAAGGTCACTGACTGTTTTAATCCCCTCACAACTGACTTTGAAATATTGCACTCAATTTTTCCATCCTTACCTTCTAGATTTTGATAAATTTAATATTCTTACTTTATCACAAGTTTTTTTTAGAGAAAACCTCTTTATACTTAGGTTTTTTTAGTAGACATTATAATTGGTCTTGACGCTTGGCTGCAATACCAGCAATACCTATTTTCTCATTAATACCCAACTGCACTCATATATAAATGTTTTCAACGTATTTGAGTTATTGCCATCATGACCATGCCCTACAAGACATGTGACCCAGCTAGGAGGTCCTCTATCCTCCACAGTTGCCCTAAACAAGTTCTAATGGTGGGAGGGATGTGTACACTTTGTTTAACTGGCAAGCATATTATTATTGTTTTTACCATATTCATCTGGTTAATAAATAAATAAATAAACAGTGCTTGTGATCTATTGTTTTGCAGAAGCACCTAAGGAATCAATGAAATGTGAAAAGTCGTTGAATTTGGCCAGGCCTGGAGCATTTAACTTTACAATGACCTGTAAAATAGACTTGTACCCTAAACCTACTAACATTACCTGGCTGCTACCTGATCAGAAAGAGCTCATGGCTGACTGCGGTTGTTACCCCAGTCATACAGCGTCACTAAAGGTAAGTCCCTATTGTGGGGATTGTACTTGAAATAAAATTAAATATTGATTATAACCATTGTAGGGGTCTGCAAGGAAGTCAAGACGGTCTTGTGCACGGTCTTGTGCACAAGCTCAAATGCTGTTTTGTCCATCCTGAGAAAACGTCTGTATTTGCAAACTTGGGTAGTAATGTAAAAGACAACAAATGAATAAATCGTATTCGTGAAAATTACCAAAAACTGTTAAAAAACTAACTTTGAACATTGATCAAATTTATGCCTTGGAGTCTTACAAGACCGAGCACAATAGCAACAGATATCAGGAGCCGATATCGGATATAGAGCTCCTCTTTTGTTGGAAAAGCATTTTTAGACAGCATATCCTCAGACAAGTGACATCAAACAATACTACATTAAGGCACATTGTAGTAAGCAAGTCACAAATAATACAGTAATTATTGTAGCCATTGACATAGTAATGGGATATGGGCTCACGGTATGTGAATCAGTAATGATCAAACATGGTCTTCCACCCACCGCTGAACTTTGGCTACGAGAATTGTTGTTCAGCTTCTCCAGTCCTAGTCTGAGTCTGTCACCAGAAGGGGGACAGTATAATGACAAACCTTGCCACTTCAGTTCTACATGAGATCAAGACGCCCGATACAGCTACTGACGTGACCCTTTGCAGTACAGCAAAGGGTCTTTTATCCAATTGATTTCTCTTTGAACTATAAGCAGGACTCTGTCTCCAGTATTCTGTACTCTTCAAGCCGCAAGGCTTTTGTAGGTAATAAATAGATCTTAAGTAGAACCCTGTGTTATTCTTTCTCATTGACATAAGCAAACCTAGGGTCCACTAATATTATATATTATTCATTTATTGCCCTTATCATACTTAACATTATGCATTTCTATTAGGCTCGGGTTTAGTGAATGGTATATGAAGTATGATAGGTCCTAACATTGTGAAGGGATACAGGAGGACCAATGAAATTGATGTTTTCAAAATTGTGATTGCAGGAAAGTGAAGATGGAAACCTTTTGGCCCAGCTGACGATCGAGGAAGTGAATGCCACTGATTTTGGACAATACACTCTCTCATTAACAAATGAGTTGGGAAAAGGAGAAATGACAATGGAACTTATGAACGAAGGTTAGTGGTATTGTGAGAGTTTTGTTGAACTTGTTTCATTGATTCCATGAGCAAAGAAAATGAAATAAAAGATAATTGTGATAAAGGAAAGGGAAGAATACAATCAAGATATACTTTTTCAATTTTGATGTTCAGATATCATTTTTATGCATTATACACATCAATACCATAAAACTCCCAGTCAAGATAAAGATGCGGCCCATTCATAAATTGTAAATACCTTGAAAAGATTATCTGTATGACATATGTAATAATTTTATTTCCATTTGTACATCTACAAAGTAAGGAAAAGGGGACAAAGAATGAATCGAATAATAAGAGTTACATTCAGAACTATCTGTGGTTACACAGGTCTTAGTTTTAGGCCATGAAAAACACTATCTACTGCCTATCATTCAATGATCTCAAACATTTATGATGCACTAACAACATATCTCACATATATCAGATTCCTTGACTTTTAAAAAGCCTTTGACAAAATAAATATGATATACTACAGAATTTGAGTGATTTAGGAATACGAGGAAGCACATATATCTTTCATTTTGAACGTCAATTAACTTTTCGTCATATGCAGCCTTCAGGCTGCCGTTTATTGGCAAGAATAAAAGCATACACATGTATTAGCTCATAATATACGGTGGGAATGAATAAAGTTGTGAAATCAAATTATGTTTGGAATTATATTGGAATTACATCATCATTTATATAGTACCACATAGCAATTCAGCCCCATAATCCTAAACAGACATTGGGAGTTTTGGTTTATACTGTAATCGCTTTAGTAAGAAGGACTCTTTTTTATGTATAATGAATATAAAGTAAGAAATGGTGTAAAGAGAAAAATATGGGGCGAGTATAAAGAAAGGCGAAAAGGCTCAAGCTAATCCCTATAGTGCTATTGTATGTTTTATTGATGTGGAAATATGTTCCATATGTATTAAAATATGCATGTGTATTTGAAAAGAAATGCGAGAAAAATCAATAATCAATAATGTTTCTTTATGTTGCAGATGAGTATGTATCAGGAGCCATCGACTTTTCACCATCTGCAGTTCTCCCTCTCGTCCTTCTGATACTGCTCTCTCTTCTATCTGGCTACAATTCACAATAGAGTGGATCACCCTGACAAAAGGGAAATTCTGTCATTATAGGGCAATTATGTATCGGAATATAAGCTGGTAAACAAACCAGTCTTCAACAACCTCAAATTCCAACGATTTGCTGCCGATTGGTATGACAAGGTGTAAAACCCCGTTGTAAAAAAACCTAAAGTTATCCAGGTCGACATAACATTGTGCTTGATAGAAACGAGCCGCCTTATTACCTATGTCTTGCGTGAAAATAACCTACGGTTTTACAGGCTGATAAGAGAATTTAAACCTAAGATATCACTTTCATTGTCATGAAGCCCAATACGGTCGATATCATATGTCCTTTGAGGAACAACGAGGAACATGTTAACTGTCATGAATATCATTTTATCAATGATTTTGCTGTTTGAGATGAAACATGTATCCTTACCCTTTTATTTATCTGTGTTGATGTTTATATAATTTGATGCATTTAATTGTATGCCATCAGGCAGTTGCTCCTTGTCCTGATGTGTTTTTTATTCTTACCACTTGATATAAGATAGAAATATTGCTTCTAAGAAGTGCCTCGTTGGATGAATGAATCCTCCGCCGGACAGTGTAGGCTTGTGTTAAAGGTTTTCAGTAATTGAACAATTCTATTGAAACTTCTTTAGGCAGGGGATTGTAAGACTCGGCTTTGCCTCGGGATTATACACCAAACAGTGCACCAGCAGCCCGTTATTGTCGGTCATTAATCCTTTAGCAGACGCTTGATATTGGACAAGATGTGCCAAGTTGCATCACACTAGGGAATTCCATTCCATCTGTGTGACATTATCAGCATTACTATCGGTCCATATATATATAGTCGACTTAGTGAGGTGGAGGAGGATGTCACTGCATTTAAAACTATAGATTCTGATCTAGCTGCCTTTATCGAGGACCTCGCAAATGTATCACATTGGTAACCTGGAGGTGACATCATGGACTGCTCCTTACTTTGCTGTTCCAGCCATGGTCATATTATATGAAATGATCCACTGTACAATCTTTATGCAGAGAGTGTAACTCCATACAACAAGCCTTTTGTGTTATATCTTTCTAGTGAATACAGAAGAGGATGTATGTTTCTGTGCTGCAACTAAGTATAAAATAATGACTAATACAGCATTGGTTAGTGTGAACAAAAATTGTCAAAAGTAGTTTTCAAGGGGTCAGTGCCATAACCACTATTCAAAACTGAATATGATGCGAATAACCTTGTCAATAGTTAACCAAAATATGCATCATTTCTTAATCTAGATCTCGAAAGATCCCCTGTAAGCACCTTCTTACATCGGTTTTCCAAGGAGTATTATTTTTCTTCATAAAAAGGTCCAATCCCATCATCTGAAACGTGCAAATATAAAATGGCACGCCTTGAATGCTGATGTCAGCAAGATTTATGCAATTTGCTTGTGGACTGTATGGTTAGGTTAACTATTATATTACTTAGGATGAAGCCATTTGCTTCTTGGAAAAATGTATACATATAATATAAGAGTTTGCTGAAGAATGTATGTCGTCAAATCTCAAGTGAATAGTTAGGAGTGTCATTGCAGTAAAGTTATTGTTGTTCGTATAAAATGTGTGCAGACTTCCATGTATTTCTAGGTTGTTTCTGAATTTCTGTTGTGTATTATTTTCTTCAAAACATAGTGTTCAACGCATTCTGAAAACATAAAATATAAGAACGCATTCTGAAAACATATTTATAATATAAAGACTCCATAAATGTCAGGGTAGTGTGTATTAACAAATTATTGTTATATTGACGTCTTTTATTTTTCAAAATATAAAATCGGGTTATAAATACAAATTCTTTACTGTGCGGGATTTCCAATTATTGTCTGGGATTTCAAGCACTTAATGTTTATGTTCGATGACTTATTCTGGTCAGGCTTAGCTGAATCGCTGATGCTAACGTGAAATGCTTTAAATCGCTAGGTTGTGTGATACTGTTTATATACGCATTGATATGACTTGAAAATAATGGTGTCAAGAAGTCCAATACATGGCCTGAAGATATTTCTATTTAGATTATTTTAGGCATATACAATACATCATTTAAAGTTATATTTTTCTGATGGTATTTCACCGCATATAATTTTGTGTCTATTTTACTTGGTGAAATACCATAAGAAAAGTAATTTAAAATAACTTTTATCACCCCCGATCTGGTTCACACCAACACCTGTACTCATTTGAATGATAGTAGAGAAAATCATAAATAAATATGATTTTTTGCTCTCCAAGAGAACACACCTAATAAAGTACCTGATGAGGCCAAACAGTCGAAACCGCTATACATTTTGCAGTAATGCTATCAAAAAGAATGCACTGAAGCTCTCTGTCTCTTGCCCAAAAATCCCCTCAAACCCTGCCCGTTTCCTTCCCCCTCCCCCCCCCCCCCCCCCCCACACACACACACTCCCCAAACCCAAAGGTATGGGACTTAGACAAGTCAGGTAAACAGTACCAGGGACAGATGGAAATAGAAACAATGCCCAGGGACCACAACAAACACTGCACACAGGACTCTTGGATCTGGCAGGAAACTTTGGCTCGAAATCAGATAGTATAAATAGCCTCAGATCCCACCAGATTGTCATTCAGCGGTCAAAGCTGTCTACGTAGTATATTGTGAGAATGCAATGGCAATTTGCCCAGAGATTCGGTAGGTAAAATGATGAAGTCAGAGAAGTCGGATGATAGTAGTCTTCGGCCAGGCAGCAAGGTGTATCCAAGCTTACTCTGTCCTCTTTATTTATAGTCACACGTTAATTATTCATTAGCATCAAAATGGGTATAGCAAAGTGCGCTCCCGGCGATCCACCCTTATGATTGGCTGAGGGGGATCCTCCTCCACATGATCATGACCCCCAGCGCTCTCCCACGCCAAGGCCATGCGCTGTGCGCCTGCGCGGAGGATCCCTTGCCCTCAACCCCCCCTCCCCTCCCATTATCCCTGACCCAAGCATGTAGCGTCCCCTCCCTCCCCCAGTCCCTTCCCCCCACCCCGTAATGAGAGTCACGCCGGAGAACAATTGGCGATGCTATTTCGGTTGCTAAGACAATCAAACAGGTAGACACATAACAACAGATGTCCAGTGCCCCGCTCTCCCCCGCTCCACCCAGGTCCCGCGTGGCGGTCGAGGCCCAGGCGGAGGGGAGGGGGGGAAGAGGGGGAGGGGGGGGGGGACGGCCACTCTATGGGTAAATTCCGCTCGCAAGAATTGCAATTCTTTACATTCGTCCAATATTTTTCTTTTGATTGAAAACACAGTCTTTCAAACAAAATACTAGCCGTCCGCCCCATCAATACAAGTAACATTACTAAAAACATACATGTTAAAGCAGTAAGATAAGAAGATAGATATAATACGAGTCAAAGGTAAAAATGTCTCTTTGGGACCTTAATCGGTCAGAAAAAATGTCTCTGGAGATGTCTCCTTAGGGGAAGGTTCATTATCGTATGATGCCTTCATTCAATTACTAAAAAGTCTTTTAGTCAACATGGGTAAGAGAAGTCTTTGTGTATATAAGTGTGCTTCCGAACACTTCTACAAATGTCTGTCTCCCTCTGGGGGTTCTACTACACAAATTCCTCTAGTGCGGTCGTCACCGACGTCTCCTCTGCCCGCCTGACCAGCCGAGGCCCCCGCTGGACCTCGTCGCTGGCCGACTGGGCGCCCGTCTCTCTCTCTCTCTCTCTCCTGGCCTTTGAGAGCGAGAACGGTTGGGTAGTCAACACTACCGTATTTTCATTATTAAAAACCCTAACATAACTGCAGAGCACATGTTTTCTCCTGCAGTTTGGCTTATAAAACTCCTCAATGAAAAATACACTTCAAAGCAGAATGGTTTGGAGATAGACAAGAAGCTCTGGTCCTGTGGTGCTTCTTCTCAGACTCTTCTTACTCGCCCCATTCTGTCTGCATAAAACAACTTCTCATAGCGAGAGTTGGATAAAATACCTTTGGGCTGGATCCTTGTCCGTGGATTCCACCATTTTCTCCTGAGAGAGCAATGGATTTCACCCAGGTATATTACTCTTTGCTCTGCGGTCTCTCTCGCACCCGAGAGAGGGCAAAACAGCATTAATAGTAAAATATTAAAAGAGTACAAAGAAAAGACAAGTTCATAAAGTGATTAAAGTACTACCCAGAAAACCAAACAAAATAGCTGAAACTTATTACTTCATCCTGGTCAGTCCGAGATTGGCAGCGTAATATGGTGAGGTAGAGGGGTGGGCGGGGAGGTGTTCAAAGGGGCGGGAATCAGCCCTGGCGCCAGGGTCAGATTCTCCATCCTCTCGATCTTCGTCTTGGGGGGGTAGGATTTCCAGGGTGAGGGTTGGGGGTTCTTCGGGGGCGTTCTCTCGGGGCCTACGGTTCCTTTGGCAACACTGGAGGTTGACCATGCCTCTGGGGGCAAGCCCCTTTCGGCGGCGGAGGTAGAGGATTCCCAGGGTCATGACTCCTAGGAGGGTGGGGATGAGAGTGGCTATACCCCAGATAGAACTTTCAGACCAGGGGCTAGGGATAGGTGTGGGGGAAATGGGCTTAGGAAAATCGGTGAGAGAGAGTAAGGGTATCTCAGCTCTCTGTAAAAGGGTCAATTGTTGGGTTAATTGGGGGTAAAGGGAGAAATTTCCATAAGTCAGATTAAACCCGGGGAGGGGCATAATCGTGGGGGTGGGGAGAATTATATGGGACTTATGGCGTTTGATGCTACTCACACGCCAATCCTTTCCAACCAGGAGACAACCGTCTTCTAATATTACCCTAGTATGCTGGCGATACGTTTTAATTACTGGCTTCTGCCCAGGACACCTCAGGATGGTTTCTAGGGGTTGATATACTGTTAAAATTATAGAAGAAATGGACTCTCCCTCTCTAAATACTTGATTGGTCAAATTACCTCTCTTCAAAATCTGGGCCTTACAAAGATCGGGTCTTTTACCCATGATGATATTGGTCTCACAAGTTGGGGTTAGATGTTCAATTGCAGCTGAGCAAATTTGTGGTTTAAACCCAATACAGTGCTGTGGGAGGAAAGATGCACTTGACACGCTGTCTAGGGCCACTTCTTCCTCTCCCATTAACTTTCTGAGGTGGTCAGCACCATACGGGACGGGGAAATATTTTAGTCTATAATGTAGAAATTGGGTGCCTGAAACAGCCGGAATTACCGTCTGATATACCAACTCCTGCTCGCCATCTAGTAATAGTTGGACGTTCAGGTGCCTGTAATACCAGCGGTTATCTTGTGGGGTATAATGCTTCCCTTCTTGTAATTTAGACAGAATTTCTGATAAATATGCCAGTGGTAAAATCTGGTCAGTTAAGAATCCCCTTTCCAGCTGAATTCGCTGGCGATAGAACAATTCGTTCTGACGGTAGTAATTTTCTACCGCTCTACCTACTTGTTGCAATAGAACATCCACTTCCCTTCGCATGTGGATTCGGTGAATTTCTATACTAAAACCATTCAAATGTGTTAAGATATCAGCCACCTGACGGGAGATGTTATTGGCTGCAGCTTGGAGCGCAGCAATGTCCATACGGTTTTCTCTCATATAGAGTCTAGTTTGGTTCAGCACAGACACCATCTCCTCTTGACAATGGGCTAATATTTCCTCACTATTGTGGGTCGCTTGAACTGCAGCTTGCAATTCCTCGACCTGTCCAACCGTAGCTGTGCCAAACAGGGCACGGCTCAACGAACCCACAAAATTAAATAGGCCCCTCTTCTTCCTGTTTTTGAGGTGGGCCTGTGCTGGTATCTCTGTCCGGAGGAACTCCATGTGCTCCTCCCAGTGGAGAACATCTTGGTCTCCCACAACCTCCGCCTGTCTGAGCTCTGCAATCCTTCGTTTAAGAACCGAGATCCAAGTTTTGACAGGAGGGGGTGTGGGAGGGTGCAGTACAATCACAGTCGTCCAAGTCGCGGTCAGGGCTCTGACCTCCCCTTCCTCATACACTAACACCCCTTCCTCCTCAAACAGACCGCCTCTAACCATCGTGGCTAAGACGATCATCAGGAGGGTTTTTAGGGTGAAGTGGGAGAGAAATCCGTCACTGGTGGTGCCACTGGATCGAACTCCCATGGCTGGGGCTGTGGTGGGGGTGACGGTGGGGGTGATGGTGGTGGTGGTGGCGATGGGGGTGGTGATGGTGGTGGTATGCAGGGCAGCTTCCTAGGCCTCTGCACAGGTGAAGAAGGTGAGACTGGGTTGGGGGAGGAGTCAGGCCTCTCTCTCTTTGTAGATCCCAAAGAGTGGAAAACCTTAATCCTCTTCTCGGTGCCTTCAGATGTAGTGCTCAGGGCTTTGGGTAGAGGGTTTGTAGTTGGAGTCTCAACTCTCCCTCTCTTAGCCCTTGATCTTGTGACTGGACCTGGAGGTGGTGTGCGCTGAGGGGCAATCTCCACAGCAACGGCGGGTGGTAGGAGTGGGCGCACTGTGACTGGCTTAGGTGTAGCCAGTACTAGTACTTTCTCCTTTGGCGGTCGCTGCTGGGGTGGGCGTGGCACTTGTTGTGGTCGTTGGGGGCGTGGCACTTGGTCCTCGTCCTCCACTAGCATGTGCTCTTCCTCTGGTTGATTTGCGGGCGCGTCTTCCTCCTGTGGCTCTACCTGAATTATACGAGGCATGTGAGGTATGGGTATGAATACAGGGTCAGGCTCTGCCTGAGGCTCGGGCCTTTGTGGGGGTGGTGGTCTGACTCGATTAGCTTGTTGGGCCTGTCTCCGAGCCCTATTACGTTTACCTTGACCCGCCCTTGGTTGCCTAGTTCTCAGTACATCCCATTCTATTTCCCCTGATACCAACTTAAGTCTATTTCTATTAATACGTTTTTGTTCACCTTGGGGTCCTCTCAGAGTTATGACGGTACCCCTGATACCAGTTATCATGTAACCATGATCCCATTTCGGGTCCAGTGGAGTGCTGGTACCCGATAACACCACTACGTGATCCCCTATGTTTAGATCTTTTGCGTTCGCTCTGGCTCTCAATCTTTCGTAATTAGCCACCCTACTTGCCTCAGTGCGCTCAGCGGCCTCTCTGAACGCACTTGTCAAGGCCTGTAGGCGCTCACTTAGCACGGCATCCTCTGTTCCCTCTGGAGTAGGGAATATTTTAGAAAAAGGGTATTTTGGTTTGGTGCCGAAAGTTAGAAAATATGGTGTGAAACCAGTTACACAAGAGGTGGAGACTCTATGTGCCCAGAGGGTAGGGCCTAAATGGCTCTCCCACTCTGCTGGTCTGGCGTTTATGAATTTTCTGAGTATTCCTTTAAATGTTTTGTGGAATCTCTCTATTTTACCGTTTGTGGTAGGGTGGAAACTTGTGGAGTGCCTTACTTCAGTGCCTATTGATTTGAGATACCCTTCTACCTGTTGGTTCATGAATTCTAGCCCCCTGTCGGTGATGACTACCTCTGGAGGGCCATACCTGGGGACGTATTCATTCGCCAAATAGTCAGCTATATTCTTAGCTGCTTTGGTGGGTATGGGTTTAACTTCTACCCAGCCAGTAGCGTGATCTATTACAGTTATTATATACCTGTTCCCTTGTTCAGAAACGGGGAAGGGACCACACAGATCCATCCCTAGTATCTGGCCAGGGTATTTTGCCAGAGGCATAGCTGTAGGAGGTACACGCGCCTGCCCGACTCGGTTCACTGCACACCTAGCGCATTTGGTCAAAACACGGAAAGTATCCCTTCGCATTGTGGGCCATTTATAGGCCTCTTGAATTCTATCCAATGTTTTTCGCATACCCTGGTGGCCTACCTCAGTGTGGGCGCGCCTCACTACTCTATACCTGGCTGAGGGTGGTAATACCAACCGGGGGTAGGCTGGCTTACCTGGGGGAGGAATCAGAGTAAAGAGCATTCCATCAATTATGGTAGAGAGAGTAACTAGACAGTACAAGGTACAGATCTAAACATACAGAACCCAAGGACCTAGCGAAATAAAAGCTCTAGGCATTTCTCACGCACTCTCCAAGTATTATGAGTGGTTAAGTGTGATCATTGCACCCAATTTTGTACAGTGTCCCCAGATCCGCTTCCCACACATTCCACAATAATATACAAGCAAAATCAGAGTTCAGATTTCCACTCACCCAGTCCTGTTCTTCATTTGCTCGCCTGGTTTTTCTCTGACTTCAAGATGAGGGTTTTGCTATTTTAGCAAGTCGTCTCTTCGAATGGTCGCCAGTGTGAGAATGCAATGGCAATTTGCCCAGAGATTCGGTAGGTAAAATGATGAAGTCAGAGAAGTCGGATGATAGTAGTCTTCGGCCAGGCAGCAAGGTGTATCCAAGCTTACTCTGTCCTCTTTATTTATAGTCACACGTTAATTATTCATTAGCATCAAAATGGGTATAGCAAAGTGCGCTCCCGGCGATCCACCCTTATGATTGGCTGAGGGGGATCCTCCTCCACATGATCATGACCCCCAGCGCTCTCCCACGCCAAGGCCATGCGCTGTGCGCCTGCGCGGAGGATCCCTTGCCCTCAACCCCCCCTCCCCTCCCATTATCCCTGACCCAAGCATGTAGCGTCCCCTCCCTCCCCCAGTCCCTTCCCCCCACCCCGTAATGAGAGTCACGCCGGAGAACAATTGGCGATGCTATTTCGGTTGCTAAGACAATCAAACAGGTAGACACATAACAACAGATGTCCAGTGCCCCGCTCTCCCCCGCTCCACCCAGGTCCCGCGTGGCGGTCGAGGCCCAGGCGGAGGGGAGGGGGGGAAGAGGGGGAGGGGGGGGGGGGGGACGGCCACTCTATGGGTAAATTCCGCTCGCAAGAATTGCAATTCTTTACAATATAATAAATGAGTTAACTAATCCATCGGATCCACTCCTTTAGAACATCGCACTAATTCCTTTGTAAGCCATGTGATATTCACGCTCCTTCAACCTGTATAAATGTCATAACTCGTTTTATAAATAATAATATATGGTAACGTCTACTAAATATTATTTTAAATTTGCTTCGGTCTTGCTTTCTTTGTTGCTGTGATAGAGGTTGGTAATAGCAAGGTATAAATTACAAATTTGTGATATTGTAGTGAATTCCAGGCCTGATAAATGGTGCTTCCTGTTACTTTTACCCAGCTAAAGCAACAAAGTATTGTCAGCTTTCACTAACCAGATTCGAGCTACTTTCTCTGACTATGGTGGAAATAAAACCAGACAACCATTTCCTGCTGACTTGCGTTTTATTTCTCCTTGGGTATGATGGTGGGTAAATCAAAAGTAATAATTACTATATATAATATATCTATGTAAACCATATTATATATGATATATTTGATTTACAGGTCAAGATAAGACATATTGTACATATTAAACAATTTTGATAGCAGCTGGGGACAGTCCTTGACCAATTCATCAACACGTGCACTCTCTCTCTAATCTCAAGCCAGTCAAAGTTACACCTCCCTCTCCTAACATCAATCTCCCTTTTCAGGCCCAAAAGAGTTGTTCCCACGTGCTAGGAGAGGAGGGGAGGTGGAGCAACATAGGATTGGCTATCATGCAAGGTTTACACACACTAGCTCACACTCTACAGAGCAGAGCAAGCAATAATATAGAAAAACGGTAGGAGCTATCACAATATTGCTATGGTTTTACAGATAAAATTCGTATGGAAAGGAGACACCAAAACTTTCACTGAAAAATCCTAATCCAATCCTCACTAAATCCACATACTTAGGAAATCCAGCTCAACAGGATCAAAACATTATTTTACTGACTTCTACTGAATAGATTGACATCTACATTTGTTTAAAAGATCTCATGTGAGCATTATATCAATCAATGCCAAGGTTGGAATATCGAACAGTCGAGCCAGGAACCATAGCAACATATAGCAAGACAACAACAATCTTAATAATAACGGCCCATATTGTGTGGTTGAATTGAATATATCTCATCCTTCGCAGGATTCATTACTTTCGTGTGCAGCACGTATGTATATGTATATCATGTATATCCCAAATGATTACTGGTTTGGTGAAAATACTGAAAAGGCCCATTAATTAGTATTAAGTGGTTTTACGTTTTGCTAGCTCCTCTTTCAGCAAAACATTTTCGGCTTGGAGTTTCTTTAGTTCTTCATTATCATAACCTGTTTCTAATGTCATTGTCGTAGTTGGTGCGCTGCCTGCTTCGTTGTCCTCCACGCCCGTTTTTGTACTTCTTATCTTCATCACCTAGTAGCAAGTAGTTATCAATTAAGTAATTTAAAAAGCTGATCGAGTAACACAATGGAAAAAATGTCATGAATGATATTCCCTCTTCTTCATAATTAATAAAGTTAGGGTATTGATTAGCTATTTACCTGAATATAAAACAGTTTGGTATTATGTTAAATGCCTATCAAAAAACGTAATCATTCAAGAATCACTACAAATATACTGATTTACATTAGACTGCTATACAAATAGAACAACAGAACTTATAAATTATTGGACTCTTCACATATACAGGTACCATGAAAGTCAAAGTGGATTTGATCTTCACGGGAAACCCTACTTGATATAATCTTTGGCGCATATTGGGTGTTTATGGCAAATATGGAACGATAAGCAACTTTTATATTGGCAATATGTAAAAAGAAAATCATCCTCAAACTCCAATTTGGCCGATTTAGCTGAAAATGCAACTTTAAGAAGTATGTATTGAATATCGAAATAATACCTTAGGAATGAATATTATCCACTGTACCATTGAGGTTCCGAAAACCAGAAACCCTGATGTTAGTATATAAAGTAGTTCAACCTCATTATCAAAAATGAATACTACTATTGCACTCAGGATACTGAGGATAGAGACGTTGTAGATACACATCCCAATTAGTTGCGAATCATTCAGCGCTGGGATATTGATCTGGTCCATCGTGGTTGAAAAAGGTAAAAGTGCTGAATTAATGTGAACACATATTTTATAGCATCATATTGTCCAATCATATTGTTTTATGAAGTATAAATTGGCTGTATGTCTGTAGTATAGGAAACCTGTCCAGAAATAAGCTTTTGATCAGAATGTCTAGCCATCAATGTTAAGGTATGATGGAAGAGCCCTTACGTAATACCTATGGCTTAGCATGAATAAGTAGACTTGCACAGTACTGGATAGCTAAGTATAATTAGCGATTTTAGTAATGAGATAATATAATTAATAGGTGATAATTGATAGATAATGAGGTTACACAATGTTACGTAATGTTACATAACATCAATTCTGAAATAAATCAGGCCATCTACTAGAACCAATTAGTTGGACTGCCTTATTCTTACCATCAAAGTAACATAAATAAACGAAAATGTCTTTTGTGCCGAAAGTATCAAATGGATATTGATGGAACAGGCATGTGAAGTGGTGGTATATATTTCGAAAGAAAGGAAATGTTAAAGTGGACGATATGTTGCAAGCTATAATGGAATAAAAACAAGAATTTTGATGAATTTTATTAAGCCTCCACACTCTTTGTCTTTCTCCCTTTTACCACAAAACATTTAATAGATTTCCAACGTCTCCCAATGAAGTCAACATCAGGAATAAAGGGTTCAAGATTCAATATTCAACATGAAATAGTCGCTTCTGATGTAGTTATTATTTTGGTGAATATGAATACGATGATAGGGCTGTTTTAACAGAATTACAATATTCCATCTAGTATTTCTTAGGGAGGAATGGGACGTGAAAGACTCATTACCTTCCTTGTCTGCCAAGCTAAAAATGCTCCAAACAAAAGAATCAGTCCCTTGTAAGTATAGATTATTCCTGAGAAATATAAGTCATATGCTGATTTGCATATTGCCACTTCCTTTTGTACTATTAAATCGCCGTTCTGATACTCCTACAAAAGACAAGATTACAAACAGAAATCAAACACAAAGAACCTTCTCATCGCTAGTCAAACAGAAATCATATTTTGTATGGTATCGTATACTATAATATGGGTCTGGGAGAGTTCCCCTACCTCAATCTTGGCAATTTGGAGTTCCACCATAAGAGGAGCACTAAATTCTCTGGTTATAAACAAGACTACATCTACTCCAAGAATTACCAATACAATCAACATGAGCCGGCCGTCCTTGAGAATCTGTTAAAGAAAAGTTCCGACATGAATAAATTAATTACATAACAGGCTCTAATACAGAAGTATGGTAACACATAATGAATTGACACAGCTCCCTCAGTACAATCCCGACTACAGAAGCAATTAAGCAATTAAATTGTCTCTTTTTCATGGGTACTGCTGTACTGCTAGCTTTTTTTACTCAATAGAGGGTGTTCCATTACTCCACTACTCCAGCGATATACTATAATGCTACTCTAAGCTGCATCAAAATCCAAGCCTAGAGCTTGAGCAGCTCTCTCTCTCTACTATGTACTATGCAATTAGATCTCTAATTCAAGAAGCCTCTAAACGAGTTCTAAGTCTAAATCACACGTAACTATAAGATCTACAAGTGTATATATGGTCGTAACAAGGGCCAACTGGAGGGATGGTTTACTGACAATTGGTCTCTTTCTGGTTTACATTTATATTTATCAATAGAATCGTACAATTATAACGATTCTATGGTTCTGGACTTGCATATGGCCAGTATTCACAATACAACTTACATATCTACCACCTACCAGATAAATAACTTACCACTTTCTTTGTTTTATTCGTAAAAATGAAGTAAACACGCCATGTTTTGGCAAACAGAGCTCCGACTGAGAGGGAGAAACCTATCATGACTGTCAGTGTTCGAATCTGGAACATTCCATAACATGTTTTATTACATACGTATGTGATTACAGAGCGCCTGATTCGGGGGTGCCATTAGAAATCTCGTATCACATACATATGTGATTCGGGTTGTCATGGAAGCATGTGACCCAAATAACGTAACATCATTGGTTCATGACGTTGTGCTTCTTAGCGGCTGAAGCGTAGCGCTGCCTTGCATGTTTCGAAAGTTTTCAGACATTGTGTTGATAATTCGTCAAGAAAAACAGTACTAAGTAGGTAAATATAACAAATAATTCCAGAAATCAGTATGTAATAAATATCTAATGGCCCTCTGTACGGTTTTGAATCGATCTCGACGGAGGGTCAAATCCCACTCCACCCCTTTGGGGTGTCGTGCGATTTGACCCTCCGTCGAGATCGATTCAAAACCTACATCGGGCCATTAGATATATTATTACATACGTATGTGATTACACAGACCCTGATTCGGGGGTGCCATTAGAAATCTCGTATCACATGCGTATGTGATTACAACCGAACTATTTTCGAGCATCACATGACTTGATCTGACCAATGAGAAGCCAGAATTAAAATCGTCTGCTTGACCCGCTTTTTCAATGCCGGCACGGCCATACGTTCGCTAGTTCAAGTGACCAGCAACAAACAGCAAGATGTGTATTTGCCGGAGCTAACATCAGTGACGAAAGTTTTATTCTCCATGTTAAGAAAGTAATTTGAGAAATATGATATGTATTGCTTATTTATTGTCTAAATAAAGACGAAAGTTATGGTGTGTTGACTTTTTTTGTGAACGTATCATGACTTGGTAACCAGGGAGAGAAAAAGTAATCCCCACTTCGAAGAATAAGAATCTAAATATGGCGAGACCTATGGAAATAAAATAACTAAATAGCTTCAAAATCCAGAAAATATACGTATTTAAAGAATTATTCAGTCGTAGATGGTCAGATTTAAATGAATCGGTGGAAAGAAACGCCTAGAGTAAGTGAACAATCTGCGTAGTAATATCAAGTATTTCCGGTTAAATTGACTTCGAAGATCGCCGTCATGGCCAAAGATCGATGGAAATCAGGGTAAAATGCTATTAAAATTGTGTTAATCTTGTTGATCTAGTATGAAATAAATACCGAATAGCCCTCTGTCGATGTCAAATCGATCTCAACGTCGGGTCAAAGCGCACTCCACCCCTTCGGGGTGTCGTGCGCTTTGACCCTCCGTCTCGATCGATTTGACATCGACATCGGGCTATTCGGTATATTTAATGTATGATGTGTAGGTTTCGGAATACCTTGTACAAAATACGGATAGTCGCCCCTATATATTTAAAAATGAATATATACTAAATTCATAACTAAACTCCCACACATTATGTGCAACTATTTTACACAATCGTAACACATTACGGGTTTATAAACCCGAAATCTCTTAAACATATATTCACTGTCCCTGAAGAAGCCCCTCCCCCCCCCGCTCTACAGGGCGAAATATTGGACTGCTACAGTGATAGAAAAATAAGAAATGAAAAAACCGAAGATGACGACTTGAGTGAATTTCTTCCTCCACAGAATTAATTCATAACTATACAGGGTCTTCAGGCTTCAAACCAAGATATTAAGATATTTTGCTTCATTAACTTTATTGGTCTTGGTAAATGCTTTTATCGTTACTTGGGACTGGATGTCAAACTAAACACCAGACAGGCTAGTTTATACATCCACGTATAGAAAAGGATGGGTGTTACAATCTATGCCTATGGTCTGTGTAGGCCCTATTGTTAGCATATAAAAAAAACTTTGTTTATTAGCCTATACCTTTCTAGAGGTTGGTATTATAGGCTAAAGCATTGGTGCCCATAGCACGTACGGCAGGTTATAAGGCCGAGACCGTATAGACACTGGCATTGGCTCACTACATATATGTTCAATGGATCCGAATTAAAATATACAATACTCACCTTACATAAGAGGAGGGCAAGGTCCCGTGAATATCCTTGAAAGTAAACTGTTGTGTAGATCACAATGCAACCAATCAATATAACATTATTCATTTTTGGGGAAGACATTTTTATCAGTCTGGAAATCATCAAATGCATTTGTTAGGTTATAATCCTAATTAACCCTGAGATTTATTATGGCAGACGGGAGCCCCACATTCACTCAAGTGCCTTGCTACATTCTTGTACTGTTCCTACACGGTAGTAAATATTGTTGTAATGTGTAGCACAGTAGTAAATACTATCTATGCCTGTATTTAACTACCAATTGTATGCTTATATATTAGCATTAATGACTTCATAGGATACTGACCTCAACAAAACTTACTTTGAACACATACACAGATTACATGTGAATTATTATATTATATACATGTAGGTATACTAATATGTAATACAAACACTTATACGTGTATATATTACATATCCATCTAATCATCTTTCCTAATAATTCAGCGATGTGACTGATATATGGTCCTATATGGTGTGGTCTGAATGGTAGATATTTGACTTGCCGATTATGTCTGTAGTACACATTAAAACCTAGCAGTAGCAGGGCGTTTGTGATTCCCAGTGAGGCAAAACTGCACATAATGACGTAGATATGTTTAGACACAAACAACGGTTCTATTCTATACGTTGTAGAATCCTTAGGGGCCGATCCTCCTGGAACAAAAATAATGCTTATTGTTACCAATGGGTACAAGGTGGGCATTTCAACAACTTTATTAACATTCTACAAGTCAATTATTTGTAAGAACAGTCCAACCGATATAAACTTTATTGGGTGGGGGTAATCCTAACTACATGTTTACAACCTTATGAATATTACAGCTAGAGGTCTTAAATTTTAAACAAAGAAATGAAGGGTTAGCGTGAACTTATATTGCTATTTTCTGGCATCGCTAATGAGTTAGTGGCACTTTTATGGATAAGTCTGTCATTCTCCTGCACGCCATTCTGTCTTTTGGCAAAATATAAGTGCAATCCATTATAAAACTTTCATCGTCCTAATGTAATTTATAGAATTGCATTGAAGGGTCACTAAAACCTGCAAAATTATGAGAAAATTATTATTCAAATACAATGGCCCCATACTATTGGTTCTGCTACTTAACATTTCGTGAGTGTTACCCATTTAGATGAGGGGAAAAGTTCTACAGTTCTACAGTTCAACAAATTTCAGGTCGCTACTGTTAGCCAACGTCATAATGTGGCCAAATCGTGATCTTGAGAGGAAGTCTGGAGAGGCATTGTGGGATCTCAGGAGAGCCATCTTTTGACGTCACACAGGACCCTCAATGCCCTCTTGTGTTAAACAAATCTGTTTAGCTTAGCTTGACCATTAACCCATTTAGTGACCCTTTAATGTTGATGGAATTTCATTGGAAAGGTGTGGGAAGCACTTAAGATGACCACCCTACTGACCATAACTAAGAGGCCATCACAGGCTCTTACAACATAAAGACACACCTTAAGACAGGGCAGTTGTAATATTGCAACAACCACGTTGTAAATACCTTGTAACTTTGCAAGAATGTTGCTTAATAATTAGGGAAATTAATGCGTACAGGGGTTCATCACCAGGGCTTCCCACACCCTTTCAGCGATTATTAACCAAACGATGGCACACTGTTCTTTGTACCTGCAAGTTCCCTAAAATCTACATACTTACAAGCTTACAAGCTTACAAGCTTACAATGAACTGAACTTACAACTTGACTATTGTAATATCATATCCCAACCCCCACTCATTTAAAATTGATTCAATGCGTGTGAACCGACCATTCCAAACAATCCCTGACAGCCAGTCTATGTTGTCATCCCAGGGATAATAGATGCCCACTAATTTCTCACCATCCTCTGAAATTAAGCAGATTCATAATAGTAAATTTGATTTCTGTGGTTTCGAAGATATTTGATCAAATTATAAATTGTACCTGAATTACTTACATAATTACTTTATTTGCTTTAAGTGTATATATACAAATAGTAATAGTACAAAAATAGAAATAAGTCAAATTTTATATAGAAATAAAGACACAGATTTGAAATTGATCATCATAGAGAACTCACTTCTTATTTGGGAAATGGCTACTGGTGAAAGGGCATCACCGTTCTCATCGAATTGTATCTTACCCATGACACCAGTAAAAGACACATTCAATAATTCTTCCTGCAGAATGTCAGCCATTCCTTTCTTGTGATAATCAAAATCCTCTATTTTCAATCCTTCATAAAAGAAATTGGTATTAAAGAAACATGAGTGTGGGGTGCACAAACAATAATGCTAATTTTCCTATTTAATTTTGGTTGCGGTATATATATGCTCAATGCAGAAGGTGGTGGAAGAAAGGAAAGCTCTTAATAGTCACCGATATGCCCGAATCTCTGCATGGATGAGTTCAAAGCCA
Organism: Sthenelais limicola; assembly: GCA_942159475.1. Classification (NCBI taxonomy): domain Eukaryota; kingdom Metazoa; phylum Annelida; class Polychaeta; order Phyllodocida; family Sigalionidae; genus Sthenelais; species Sthenelais limicola. Next base: position 93,008,412 of record OW804097.1, on the reverse strand, counting down.
ACGCAATAGCCCACATGCCATCATAAGCAGAATGCCATTCAGGGTACGCCGTGTTGTTTCCAATTCTTGCCTGAAGCATGTGCTCAGTCTCTGACCTTGTGTATCCTGCAATTCCTTTCTCTTCAAGCATATTCCCAAATATTTGCACTGGGGAGGTCAAAGGTGTGGAGAATTGTGCCTCGATTAATAACTATTTATCTTTTTTGCATTTACCATACTTTCAAACAGTTTGGAAATAATCATAACTATAATCATCGAAATAGAAATTGTTACGTACCTAGAAGTAATGATGTAAAAATATAATACATGTACATGTTATATTTAAACGCATGATTCCATTATCCTCACATCAACTGTTAAATCAACTATTAAAGTGACACTTGCCGCTGAGCTCCTGATTTTTTTGACATATGCTTGAATTTCAACTATGTTCTAGATTAGTATATTTGTAATGTATACCCGGGAGCATTAATTTAGGAATTACATATATTTCTTGTATTTAAGAGTTTAAAACTCCAATTTCGTAGGGTGCTGGAGTCACCCTACCCAACTGCCAGACACAATTCGGTTGGTGAGGGGAAGGTCCCCGACGCCTCTTATCTTAATGAGTTAAGTGATACCAGCTGGATGGGACAGGGTATATATATATGTCACTATGTACCTCCTGTCTCGCTCCTAGTTCACATCCCTTTACCATACACTGGGGCAGCACCTTATGGTCAAGTTACTTCTCTCTCAGATTTGAATTCCCCAATGGAACCTCTGCCACATTCTTCATTAACAAATATCAATTAATCTAATGAATATATAGCGTTGGTATTCTACACAAATGTTCTTACTTATGCATGTCATCGAAAACTACAAACATATTTCTAAATGACATATACTCGTTTCAGTGACCTTAGCCACTTTGATATAATGTATGCATTTCATTACGTAAAGATATACATTATAACCTTTAATCCCGATTATGTAAGTTAGATTTGGTATACATTAGGTAAATATTAGAGCCAAACAAGTGAATTTTTTAAAAAGGAAAATTACTGATGTAACAATGGCAACCAACAAATATACCTATGCTCCAGTCTTTGGTATGTGTCATCATTCTGACCATATTATAGACTGTATTTGCCATTTCAACTGAGTTCCAATTGAGTTGACATTGGTTTAATTTGATTTCACTTAAGCCAGATATATGATAATGCAACTTTTACAATACATCATGTTATCAATGGCATTTGGATATCGAACATATAAAATAATCTGGTTGGTCTATCATTATGATTATAGACAAGATGTTTCCTCATCCGCAATGTCTTCAAAAACCCTGCCGAAATTGGTATTATTCTACCATTTCGACCCTCGATTCATACCATTTTTATTCCTTGTGACAAAGTTGGAATCACATGTGGCATACATCAACAGATGCAGACATACATTTCCTTTCCACAACTTGAGGTGACAAAATTAGTTTTCATCAATTTATTTTTTAAGAAACAGTTGTCATGGTAACTTGCCAAACGAAAATAATTTCTCAGAAGTGACACTTGTAACAAACAGTTCCCCACAAATCAACTTCTTTTTCATCGGGGTAATATATGATTTTTTTGTGTTAATTTGTGAGATATGACCTCAAATAAAAGTATAGCAAATCTCGATTAATTTGGATTGGTAATTTGTTTCTTATTACGTAAAATGTGAAAAGATACCACATTTGCTCATAGACTCCCATAGTAAACCATCGGGGTTTTTTTAAAGTGACTCTACCAAAAAAACTAACGTGGTAACTTTTGTCATTTATTTAATCCTTCTGTAGTAACGAACAATCCCTGAAAGTTTTATGGCAATTGTACTGGTCAATATTTTCTTTATTGAACTGTTGTAAAGAATTTGCATTCTGTAGGTTGGGATCTGACCCAGTTAGCCCCTGATCATGGCCAGACCATGCATGCCACATGTGGCCTGGCCAGGAGGGGAGGGGGGGATGAGCTACTCAGAGCTGACCCCTCCACCCAGCCCGACCTAATTACTGTATCCACTGCTCTGGGTAAATAAGAGGGAGGGGGGAAGGGTAAGAGGGAGGGGGGGCAGGCACGAGCCTTGGGATCTATGAGTAAGGGGTGGGAGGGGGAAGGCTGAGGAGAGGGATCCAACTTGCATGCACTCAGCGCATGGCCTATGCATGGGGAGCAGAGGTCAGTGTGTGGGCAGGGAAGATCCTCTCTCTCCCTCAACCAATTAGAGAGAGGGGGAAGAGTAAGTGGAATAGTTCTTGGGTTTGATTCTATGAATAATTCATGATTTTGGAGTATAAATAAATGGATGGACAAGGTCTTAGTACTCGCTGAGTCACCACCGCCTAGACCGAATCCAGACGAACTACAACCTCGGACTTCTTGTCTCACTTCTTCATCTTACTGAACCTATGGGCTAAAAACCCTTAGACTTCTTTACACTGGCGAACCACTAAGAGACTCAGTTGCTAAGTTGAGCAACAACCCAATCTTCTGACTGGAAGTGAGACATAGCCTAGGCGAGGCACAGAAATGCTAGCTTCAACCTAGACCCTTTAGGTTGAAGAATAGCAAGAGAAGGATGGGGCTCACTTCAGCTGGGCTTGGAGCTGCCCTAATGCTAAGGTAGGTGGGAGGTTGTGTGTACATACTTTTCATCTGCTTATCACCCTAATGTTCCCATTTTCCTTCCCTCAAACCCCCACTGATTAGTCCGGATCTGGGTATTCCTCCTAATATACATGGAGGGAGGAATATCTCCAGTTACTAGGGGGAGGTTGGGTTGGTTTGTAATGTGGGGCACAAAGACGGGTGATTTAAATTGAGTCGGCCGACTGGATGCGGCCGGGTAAATTAATTCATTACGGAGGAACTAGCAATCCGATTCTGAATCTAAAAGCGGGGCTGTTTTCCTGACAGTCTAGGGAGTTGTGGGATATTTTTTATATTCAAATCGGATGGTTTTGGAGATAGATATGAGCAATCTAGTGGGAAGCAATATTTTTGCATTTGTGCAAGTGGTTACGATTGCGGCGATCACGCGCCGTCGTCGATGCCGCTCTTATGGTTAATGCTATACAAACATGGATTACATAGGCCGCTTCACCTTGAGCTCGGCTCCGTTTTAATAGTAAACACTTTATATTTGGACGGATTTGAAGGGAAGGGTTAGTGCTTGGAAGTTCTGCAAGTTTTGGTAGAATGGCAGAATGGTTTTTTTTTATTGGTTTTGGTGGGAAGCACAGACTCTACTGTTGGTTGCTTATTTTTCAAGCTGGAGTATTATCCTGGGAGGAGAGGGTATGTTGGGAGGGGCTGGGATAGGCATGGATGGATGGAGGGGAGGCCACAAGAGCCTAGCTAACTTAGGCATTATCCTACACTTATTTTCCCCGGTATTAATTGGTATTTTACTAGTGGGTAAGTTGGGATATCTGATACCTAGTGCTGCAAGGCATTTCCCCATCCTCCTGGCATTCCCATTCACCTTACCCTATAACCCTATGATAGACAACCCCTATATTTTTTCTTCTTTATTGGTTTCTGTGGGAGGCACGGCCTCTGCTGTGGAATGGGTTTGGTTGATTGCAGGGGTATATTTTTGGTAAATTACCTGGGATTTGCTTCTAGTGTTGGGAGGGATCTTGATTAATTTGTATTCTGGCAGTAAGGGAAAATAGTTACTGACCACCACTTTCAGTACCTCCAATGAATTGACCTGCATAATGGTTGGGATGGGGATGATGCAACCAGGTCATATAGTTTTGATTGGAACGCTAGTTTTATACTTTTGGAACACGACTATATGACTGTACAGGAACACATTCCCACCCAAGCCAGCATCAATATATTATTGGCCTCAGTAAATTAAATTCAGATCTGGGATCTGGTCTGGGGGAAAAGGTCAAGATTGTGGGATGCGTTGATATGTAACATTTTCAACCATTAACATCTGTTGGTTTACTTATTTTTCTTTTCTTTTTCAAACCTGAGTATTAATTATCCTAGGAGGGGAGGGTGTGGTGTGGGTGGGTGGGATGGGCATAGACAGATGGAGGGAAGGCCCCAGGAGCCTAGCTAAAGCAGGGATTATCCTACACTTATTTTCCCCAGTATCAATGTGTATTCTACTAGTGGGTAAGTTGGGTAACCTGATACCTAGTTCTGCAAGCCATTTCCCCGTCCTACTGGCAGTCCCACTCCCCTTACACTGTAACCCTATATATAATGGACAACCCCTATTCTATTTTTGTCCTGCAAAGCAGATGGATTGTGTGTGCATGTAATTCTTCCACAGCTGGAGCAGAGGGGCATGTGGTACCATCTGCTGTGTGGCTGGTGCCCATCTGTATTACAACACCAGTTGCCACTCTGGTTGGTGCTCTTGCCAGTTGCTCCAACATCTGCTGCAACATCTGCTGTGACATCTGCTACTGCAAACCCTGTTACCACTCTAGTTGCTGCTCTTGCCAGCTACTCCAACATCTGCTGCTGGATGACCGATCACTGCTGTGACATCTGCTGTGACATCTGCTACTGCAAGCCCAGTCAACACCCTAGTGGGTACTCTTGCAGCTCATCCCATCTGCTGCTGCACCATCTGTTGCAGCTAAGCCAAGTCAACATGGAGTTATGCCAGCTATGGGATACCACACCAGTAATCTTGTGGTTGTGGCATCAAAGATACCAGCTGGAGAGGGGTACAACAAACCATTGGAGAGCCCCTTTCTAACTCCCTTACAGCCGAAGGATGATTGGAAGCCCAACTGTCCTACCCATTGATGAGGTACACTCCAGCATGGACCGGGACAGGGAAGCAATGGGAGGACACAGAGGGAAACCTATCCTCAATTGGAGAAGGCTTCCATTCAACACTATGAACTCACCAGCGAGGGAAGAAGCCAACTCCCTGTTCATTGGTGTAATTTTAATTTTGAGATGAACAATGTTTGGGTGTATTAGGATTTTATGACTTTCTTAATATTGTATATGCTCTTTTAAAGATGAGCCAGGGAAGAGGGTTAACACTCACAGTATCTTGAAGTAAGTGCCCTTGGCAGTCAGAGGTGGTCCCCTGTTAGTTCAGTTAACTTAGAGAGAGTATTTTACATGTACCATCAGATCAATACGAGAGTTTATATGACGGAGAACTGCATGGACGTTGTCCTTATGTATGTCTTTATTTTAAAACCTGCTAGAATAATAATAGAGGGCAGTTGTACCCTGGTCTGAAAGGATTGGTGTGCGAGAAGCATACCAGGCCATAAGTCCCATATAGCCATCCCCACCCCTGAAGTTATGCCCCTGACGGTTTAACTTAACTTATGGTAACATTTTCCCTGCAGTTATTTCCTTTATTCCATGGCCTAAAGACTTTATCTGAGGATTAGCTACCCTTGTTGGTGTTGTTTAAAGGCCTATAGAAGGAAAGATCTCTCCCTTGGAGACCCTGCAACCCCACCCCCCCCCCCAACTCTGCCCCTGAAAACGCACCCCTCCAATCTTGGGAAAGGGAGAGTGTGGGAGTGGCCACCTCCTGCTCTCTTGAATTCCCATCCCTTGCCGCCCCCTTTTTCCTCACCCTATCACACTGCCAGATCCAGACTGACCAGGATGACATCATAAGTTTTTAAGATTTATTGGTTTCTCAATGTTTGACACAATCACTTTATAAACTCGTATGTTGTATTTTTCCTATACACTTTTAGATATTGTTCTGTATTTGTTCTGTAATCTCCTCGGGTGCGAGAGATGTACATGTATGAACAAACGAATATCCATACCTTGGGTAAAATCCATTTCCCCTTTTTGGAGACAATGGTGGAATCCATGGACAAGGATCCAGCCCAATGGTTATCTTATCCAACTCTCTTTATGAGACGTTGTTTTATCAAACAGCTAGTTCGAGATAGAGAGGCCTGCAAAAAGCACCACAGGACCAGTGCTTCTTGTCTACTCTCAACTGCTGCTTTGACCGAAGTATTATCCATACAGGAAGGAGGTGGTGAAACAATGCAGAAATGTCGACTTGTGGTCTGTTATTGTTCACATTATTATGGAAATACTGTAGTGTTGACTACCAACCTGTGCTTGCTCCAACACCTAGGAGAACGGGGCAAGACAAGTGTCCTGTCGGTCAGCGACGAGGTCCAGCGGGGGCCTCGGCTGGCCGGGCAGACAGAGGAGGAAACGGTGACGACCGTACATGTGGACCTTTGTGTATTGAATTTCCTATGAGAGGTTAAGACATTCAACAGGTGTTCAAAAGCACACCTCCACACACAGACTTTTTGAACTTACTTCACTAAAAGACTTTTTAGTAACCGGATAATGGACTCACATTAATGAACATTCTTTTAAATTGAGCCATTTTTATAGTTCTCCAGGCCAGTTGGTCCACGGAGCCCCTTAGTTCAATTAGGGTACCTCTTACCATTGATTTCTGTAATTATGTAACCTTATTTCTATTTCTCTTGTTTGGTTGGACTGGGTTGATCAGTGGCTAATATTTTGTTTGAAAGAAAGAAATCTTTCAACCAAAAGAAAAATATTGGACAAATGTAAAAAATTTGCATTCTGTAGGTTGGGATCTGACCCAGTTAGCCCCTGATCATGGCCAGACCATGCATGCCACATGTGGCCTGGCCAGGAGGGGAGGGGGGGATGAGCTACTCAGAGCTGACCCCTCCACCCAGCCCGACCTAATTACTGTATCCACTGCTCTGGGTAAATAAGAGGGAGGGGGGAAGGGTAAGAGGGAGGGGGGGCAGGCACGAGCCTTGGGATCTATGAGTAAGGGGTGGGAGGGGGAAGGCTGAGGAGAGGGATCCAACTTGCATGCACTCAGCGCATGGCCTATGCATGGGGAGCAGAGGTCAGTGTGTGGGCAGGGAAGATCCTCTCTCTCCCTCAACCAATTAGAGAGAGGGGGAAGAGTAAGTGGAATAATTCTTGGGTTTGATTCTATGAATAATTCATGATTTTGGAGTATAAATAAATGGATGGACAAGGTCTTAGCCACTCGCTGAGTCACCACCGCCTAGGCCGAATCCAGACGAACTACAACCTCGGACTTCTTGTCTCACTTCTTCATCTTACTGAACCTATGGGCTAAAAACCCTTAGACTTCTTTACACTGTCCTGTATACCTTTAACTTAACGTGGACATACCTCCTGGAGTGGGATGTCCCCTCTATCCCCCTCACGGTGTTTGGCATTCATGTACGCTCCGTACTTGCGAGGTGACATTGCAACATAATGATCTGCTTAACTACTACATATTTATCAATACTCCATTAAGAATGCCCTCTCCTTTCAGCATGGAGGTTTTATCTATCATCTTCACTTTTATTTGCAAACTGACAAATGAGCCCACACAGATCAATTTCACTCAAAGTAAATTTGAATTCCCAGTGGTATCAAATATCTTTGAGTATTGCTTGCATGACTTACGTGTGTGAAAGGCACCTGTGATTGCTTCAAACAATTGCTCAATATTGCATTCAGCTGGATGCTTTTCCCACCATCGTTCAGCAAACCAGCCTGGGTACATCCAGACATACTTGGCACCATATAATCCATTTTTATACGCCTAGAAAGCAATCATCCCCATATCATCAGTAAATGCACCAACTCCATTCATTTTCAAATTCTACAATAGGAATGGTATATACACCCCAATGGTAAAATGTTTCCCATCTTCAAACTTTTGCTTGAGTAAACTTGTCTAATACAAATATACAAACCTCACAGAAAACCTTTACTGCCATGTTTTCGTAGCAACCAAGTACGATTATCCTCGCGTCGTGTTTCTGAGATACATGAAGTAATGTATTTTAAGAGTTAGGCAATGTGATGCACCTCTCCAAAATAACAGTTGATGCACTTTTCAAATATCATTATTTAAACACTGTTTTTCGATTTAACTTCATGCTGCAAATAAAAGCAGAAACCTTGATATTCTTTATTTGTTGTTCAGGATCATGTGTCACCAATTCAGATGTTACCATGAAAATGTTGTTTTCAGTAGCCATATCCACAAGGTCATTCATTACCTGAAATATACTTAAATCTGTTAAACCTGGGTGTGATCTAAATTAAAATTCATATGGAAAATCCGTAATGTTTTGTGAACGTGGGGGTGAAAATGTTCGAAAGGAGATCAGTCCAAAATGTTAAATCCTCTGGGTGTAATACGGAAGACGAGAGAGCTCACGCATGGAAAGTTTTATTTTTAAATAGGGTAAACTTCAAAAACCCTGCCATCATTTTGAGCTATCTATCGCTTCTACTGTGTGTTCCGTCTTTCTCTAGCTGTGTAGCTACTTGCTTCAGCTTTGATGAGCGATAGGATGGAGATGGACATGTTCGCCCATTGATGAGACCTTTTGAGGTCATCACACCCACCTGATGTCTATGATTTTATTTTATTTCTGATTTAATATCATCAATTCAAACATGACAACACTTCGGTATAGTCATTGAAGCCCTCAAAGCTCATCCCCGATCGCATCCCAGTTACAACAACAACTGTGATGAGGTCACAATCGGGTGTTACCAGGCTCACACAGCAACGATAAACGTTGCCCATGTGAGTCAAGGTAGATCGTTCTATCTGAGGCCTGCTGAGCCTCAGTTGTGGTAGCGCTTTCAGGACTGTAATATTCACACCATGAATATTAACTATATACATGTGTCAGTATAATTACCAGGAGGACAAAATCCGATCCACTTTCTTTATGTTCTTGAACCCTGGTTCATAACAAGGACAATCACACGTCCCATCGAAAATCCGTAATGTACAAAATTCTCTTCTTTCATATTTATGTCGGTCAGGGGCTTTATGGGAGTTTCAGAAAATGGAGTTTAGGGCTGAAAACAAGCTCGGGACTAACGGATTGCCGCCTGGCCTGTGGTTTCATGCTGTGTGGCACTGGCGGACTCTGATGTGGGCCTTGTGGTTAGATAAATTATACCCGATAAGGTATACATTCTGCCTTAGAAGTTTAGGGCTTTGGACCTGACCCTCTCTTCCCTCTACTCTCGTTGATGAAATTAATTAAATCGAAGACTAAACTTTTCTAGCATAGCCTACTAAATGTACTTCATTGAATATTTGTTTTACTTTTAGTTTTACTGCCATTTTATACTATACAGTCTTACCGTGGTGAACAGGGAATATGTTTCTGAAATGGCTGCCACCTTCCTCCAGTTGAATTGCTTCATCATCGATAGTCTTGCACCGTTCATCACCATATCTGAAGGCAAGGTTCTCATGAAACGTGAAAATGTCGCTTTATTGGAAAGGGCTGGAGATGAACACGACCAGGCTAGCTAGAATAAATCAGTTAACAAAAATATATCTGAATCCCAGTATAATTGGTTTCTTTTTTTTAATTCCTTGCGGAAATAACATAACAATAACAATAATTATATGAACATAACAATATATTATCCAATATTTCCTCTTGTGTTTCCATGGGTTTCAGGGCATTCCACCGCCCCCCCCCCCCCCCAATATCCTTCCCTCCGACACTCTCCCCTGACATTCTCCCCGCCAACTAGTCTCCCATCGGTCATTTCCCCCGCCTTCATGTGCCCCGAGGCCAAAGTTGACCACACTTCTAATAATCTTCTAGACTCTCTTCTTCCTAACGTTTCCCGGTTCCTTGTTAGGTTACCTTTAATACTGTCTCAGAAAGTATATGATAAACTAACCGTTATCATGTTCCAATGTATCATCGCTCTTGCTACAGTCTCACAGGCACTTGAACAAGATGGTCCAAGTGTGATCATCTTTACTGGAGGATTATAGATTTGCCAGAACATGGAGTTGAGTCCTGCTCCTATATCACACTGAAAAGGGGAATAGGAAACACACACACGTTTTTAACTATTATAGTACGTGGCTGTAGGCAGTTTCGTAATTCATACACGCGAGTATATCATACATGTATATTATTCTAAAGGAAAGGAAGGAAAGTGTCATCATTCCTTTAACCGAAGAATGAGAAGGCAACGGAAAGCTATTCAAGGCTATCAGAGGCACAACCATACGAAGTGGTCTTTTAAGGTTGTATTTAATTATAACATTTGAAAAAAATAGTATACCATAATGTACATATTTATATCAGTTCAGCATCGTTCGGGCCTCATATTACCAGTGTACTTTTTCAATTCCAGCAGTTGATAATTAGAACCAAGTAAAAAAGGATATACATTACAAACCTAAGCTACATCAAAGGTATTTTAAGGTTGTATTGAAATGTTGCAATAAGGTAAATAGAACGGTACGTGGTGTAATACATATTATATCTGTACACAAACACTTATTTTACCATGCTGTCATTCGGATGAAGAACTAGAGTGTAATCAGCAAGTAAATCGTCCCTCTCATTGATAGTTTCCATGGCCATCTCAGCGGCAGCAAGTCCTGCGATTCCTCCATCCCAGACACCAGTCATGGAGAATAATCCAGCGATATGAATCTCCTGCTTATCATTTTCTGTTGTATTGAATGCATAACTAAATTTGAATCCGTGAAACAGGAGAACAACGAAAAGTGAAATTGGCATAGCAGAATCCATTGTGGGAATATCTTGAACTCCAACATTCACACTACTTAATGGTATGTATAGACTAAAGATTCAAATTGATAACTTTCCCCCAGGTCGTGGCAGAATATTCTAATATGCTTCAGACCTATATGATGGGCTGCGCTTTCCGGTATTGAATGCGCCTAACCAACAGAGAGCCCGACCGCCTTTTCTCATGTCTATATATCTCGATGTAAAATGAGTCTCCCTCTGTCCGCCTCAACATGCCATAGCCTGCTGTCAGCCAATATTCTACAATAACCAGCAATATACAAAAGGAAACCTAGATGTCAGTTCCTATCATTAATTCAATAGTAAAGAAAGATTTCTTCCGATATTAATTAATATCTGTAAAAGTTGTCTGTCCCAAAGCTGATACGAGCCTTTATAGCCACAAACTGGGATCAGATTGTTATTCTAAACCCTTTATATTTCTGAAGTTGTAAGCATGTCATTCCTTTGAGTAAGGTGAACTAGGAGTTATCTTTCTTCCCCATGTTAGGGATGCTTATTACACTTTACACTCTGATCGTGAACCCATGGGCTTTGCCCCTGACCTCTAGACCTAGGTGTGCAGTCAACATATATTCAAGTAAGGTCCTGCTCCCGGTTCCTGTTATTGTGTAATTGGTGTCACTTTTAGCTTGCCCCATGTCACACATGCTTTTTGATGGTGAACGAAGAAAGACCCTTCCGATTTGAAAAAGCTAGATCATACAAAAGCCAAAAAAAGGTTGGTTGATATAACCAGAAAGTGAAAATATAATGTGGCATTGAAAGAACATACCGATCTTTGATGATTTCTTGGCTGATCTTTGATTAGTGCTTGTAAATAACCAACAAGTGACAAGGACTGTAGCAGAAAAGTATCGTTCTAAAATACACACATCGATTTAAATGTACTCATTGGTCTACGAATTGTCAAACGAACTTACATTCCATGAGGATTTTTAAAAGCCAATTCTATTCAAAATGGTGAACAAAGCTCTCGCATTGCATTTTACCTGCATTTGTAGTGGACCCACTTTGGAGCTTCATATCTTCTCTGCAATATAGAACAAGAAGAGGAATTACATTTTCTGCACACTTACAACTTCAACTGACTGTAAGATTTAGTAGTATTCTTCCATTAGGAAGGTATATAGCTTAGTTGTTCGTGTGTACGTGCGAAGGAGGTTGCCAGACAATAAATTGATTGGAATATAAAGCACCGATTATACACACAGTGGAGAGTAAGAGCGTGAAGTACACAATTTAGATTTGCAATAGATATTAGTAATGTTTATTTTTATAATTATATAAGAATTATATCAGGCTTCTCCGTGAGAGACGGTTAATAGAGAAATACTTTGTGAGTTCCTTTATTCCTCCTCCTTATGTGACGAGGCTAGGGTCCATTCTCCCCTCGCCTGTCACAACAAACGAGATAAGTTATACATACACACTACATCATAATGTTTGTAATATAAAAAAGGAAGATAAATATGTAATGCCATGTCTTAACTCTACTTTTTATATGCTACTTACACATGATATAATATATGCTCAAATACACGATACGAGCTGTGCAAGCATTTTACGCGCATTGTGTGCATTCTTATACACAAGTACTATGTGTATGTTGTCCACAAGGTGACATTAAGAGTCTAGTAGACTGCATTTTATTCTCCTTTACTTCCTTATACCTACATAATACTACATCCGACACTTTTATTCTTATGTTAACGCTTCTGCTATGTTCAATGTCAATCGTTTATTAAACAGAATAATTACAAGCTAGATTCACTCTTGTCCTTTACTTCCTTATACCTACATAATACTACATCCGACACTTTTATTCTTATGTTAACGCTTCTGCTATGTTCAATGTCAATCGTTTATTAAACAGAATAATTACAAGCTAGATTCACTCTTGTTGTTATTATTTCTCCTCCCCAGTGTTAACCAAGGGTCATTACATGTTGGTGCCATGGCCGGTCACACTCAGTAAAGGTAGTATTATATTCACTGTCTCTGAGCACGAAATCGTATGCATTTCGTGCAAAAAGAGTAAGGAATAGTGTAGTAGCCTAGAGTGTGGAATCTGGTTAAAGTGGTGGCCTTTGAGAATCGGTCAACCTCGGTGGTAATTATGATGAGCATAACTGCGCGTGCATAGCGGGAGATCCCTAATATAATATATGCTCAAATGCACGCGCATGCTGCGCAAGCATTTCACGCACATTGTGCGCATTCTTATACACAAGTACTATGTGTATGTTGTCCACAAGGTGGCAGTAAGTGTCTAGTAGACTGCATTTTATTCTTCATTACTTCCTTATACCTTTATGATACTACATCCAACACCTTTATTCTTATGTAAACGTTGCTGCTATGTTCAATGTCGATCGTTTATTAAACAGAATAATTACAAGCTAGATTCGCTCTTGTTGTTATTATTTCTCCTCCCCAGTGTTAACCAATTAAGGGTCATTACAAATATATGTTGTCCTTGCGTTGTAACATTGTAATAACTGAGTTCGAGAGGGAACCAAGAGGAACTCTAGGTTTATTCACCATAATACAAATACAATAAAGAAAAGATGGACAAGTGGGCACAGCCGTCCCAATGAAAGTGACAGTTAGGCTTATGGAACATGCGGTGGTGTTGACATGGAGAAATAAGGTAATCTCATTGGTTGAGAGATTAATGAGAGCGACGTCATAAGTGTGTGTGTGGGGTGGAGGGGGGGGGGGGGAGGGCGTGGCATGGATGAGAAGGGCAACGCCCACGGCCAAATATATGTATGTACACCGATGGGTAGATTCCATAAATAATTATAACAAGTAAATAATCATAGAATAACACAAAATAGAGTAATATATAATACATAAGACGGTTGGACTCTAAAAGTTGTAACATAAACCAATAATTAGTGATACAATTTCAAGAAAAGCTAATGTAGCTATATATAGCCGATTCCCGCAGATGTTCTGATCTTCATAGCAGCAAGTAATATGGATACTTCTCAGGATCGTTACATATTGCCATATACCTATCCTATATGATTAATCTGAAGAAGTTTCAAGTTATGATTAAAGACATTGTTAAATCACTCAAATCTCGCTGACTAAAGCTTGACCACTAGCGACCACCCCGCCCTCTGAGAAGAGGCGGATTGCCACGGAAGTAAAAATTGAAGTTGTTGAAATGATATCCCAGTCATTTCCCAGTAATAGCCATATACCTCGACCTCGACCAGATCACCAACTTTAACAACACATACAGCATATTGGTTGGTGTCAATCGAAAGCTATAATCGTATAATACATTTTCTATTGGAGGAATACATACATTAATGGTACAGCAATGCTGTTTTGAAAACATCCATTATCGGCAATATCGCGTGACCATTCGATCCCTTATTCCGTTCCGTACCGGTTCCATACCGTTCCCGGAAGTCACGTTTGCGCTAATAAACGTAAACGGCAAATGGGATATATTCAAAATGGATAGCGGTAGTGTTGATACATTTAAAGGGTGGGTGGCGTTGACGTACACAGCACGTTGTGGTGTGTACGTCTACGGTATTTAACACTAAATCAAATGGATGTTGTAGGTAGGAGGGAAAGAGAGAGCTAGGGTGGGTGGATGGGTTCTATTTCCGTTGAAAAAAGAAACCCCAACACTCAAAAAAAAATAAAAAATCAGTAAGTAACACCACCTAAAAATACTCGCAGGTAAAATTTCTGGACTCTTCCGTGACAACCGCTTCTGAAAGAAGCTGCCCATCGGCAGGATCACTACCCATTACAACGTCACACCCGCCATTACGGGTCCTCACGCAAATAGAGAGAGATTGATACTTATCCCCCTGTTTGCCAACGAAATAAATGCTCATTCAGCTTTCTTACCTAGCTTACTCCTACCGTATATTAGTAAGCAACGATATTAGCTAGTGATTACTGGAACAATATTGTCTAGAAAAGAAAATATAAGCCCATTTACCACTTTCAATTGGTGTGTTATGATTTGAATCGATCGCGATTCCCACATTTTAGTTCCGAGACAAGCCGTTGCGGCCGCTGCGGCGCCACTACTGCTGGCGGTACACATGCCTCACTGGGGCATGTGTATTATTAGACACCAAAACAAAAGCCTAGTAGGATGGGAGGTCGAGGGGCAGCCGGGGGGTGGGGTGGTGGGAAGCATTGAAAATGAGAACAAGATTCCAATACAATACCAGTACATAGCCTAAGACACCACAACCAAATTAACCTTGCGGTAATACTCTGGACCAAGCGCAACCGACCCCGCCCCCTATAGGGCGGATTTAGACCACCTTTAAACCTCCTTTCGTTGCTCCATTATCCCTGGTATTCTCAGTTAGACAGAACTCACACCCATCGACCTGTTTTTTATGTTTTCCCATCTAAATGGGTACCATTACATTGTCTGTACGGCAAGTCGTGTTCCTCTTCATGCCTTTTTAGGGGACGACTTATGTATAATCTGGTACAGGAAAGTTGCAATTTTAAATATAAAGATTGGTTTAGAATCCCACCCCTCCCAGAGCTCTCACACACACTGCACCTTCACTCACACACTACACTCACTCACCAGCCACTGCCCCTCCCGCTGCCTGCCACTGCCTACCACTGCCTGCCACTAGTGTGTGTGTAGCCTTGCCTCAAGGCTACACACACACTAGGCAGGTAGGCAGTCAGGTATCAAACACTAACACATGGGAGGAGTGAAGGATGGGTGGTTGGTGGGCATGCAGTGTCATTCAAGGTGAGAAAAATGACAACTATAAGAACAAAAACAGACAATAAAATAAGTAGAGCAAGCAAAAGTACTAGCGGGTAGAATTTCTGGACCGTCAGCACCCTCTGCTTCTTCCCTGGAAGAAGTCAGAATGACTCTATTTACAATCAAATCCAGTGCGCAGACAGACTAGGGTCCAACAAAATTATGTCTTTACACCCCACATACTTATCCACTCGTTTGCACTATTTTTCCCGGTGAGAATGTGTATCAATGCATGGAATACTCCTTTTAACGTCTTGGCTACAACTTAGTGTACTCAGATTTTCGATTCCATTATCAACACTGACACAGTCTGTAATAATCTATTGGGTGCCTTAAAGCAGGCATACAATGGCCGCCATGCTTCATCCTCCTTGCTCAACCCTTAGTTCATCCCACTCACACCAGGGTACGCCAGCTCTCCGCCCTGCCTCCCGATTAAATGTGCGAGGAGGCAGGGCATTCACCAAAACAAATACATTTCAAATCATATCAATATTTGGGCGGTGGGTCAACCTAGAATCAACTCTTGCGGGCACACACTATCCTGGACTCTGCTCCTGTTGTTTAGGATTATTTTCTGGCCTAATTTACTCTTTCTCAGGTTCGCTATATATATACTATAGATCAACCAGATGTTATATTATAATTCTTTAGTTAGGAAAACCAACACGACAAGGCAAGGTCCCAGTTAATACTAACGTTTATAGGGTATCTCAGTAATCCAGTAATTAGTAATCTCTGTAACAAGGCCTCGGGAGTCCAAGGAGTGCACAAGCACGTTGTGACCTCATGCTAAACCTGGTCACTACTCTGCTTAACTTTTGTGCAAATAACGGGGAGGATACTACTCACATACCGGGAAGTATACTACCAAAAGAAAAAATAAACAATGCCTAATATATGAATTTATAAATATGTGTATGTGTATTCATGCATGCATAAGGCACACCTTATTAAGAAAACAATTCCTGTGAAATTCATTGTATGTAGGCTACGTGGGAAGGATCCAACCCCCTAGATGGTGCGTTAGGGGGGGCACATATGGACGTGTAAGGTTTATAACCCGAAAAGATTAATAATGACAGAGTATTGAGTTCTGAGGATAATTATGAAGTAGATGAAAAATTAGAGGAATATAATCTGACTGACTGCACTGTGAAAGATGGTAAAAACGAATTGTCCCCACTACCAATAGAATACAGCTTAAATGAGACCCAGTTTACATTCGCCGTGCGGGGTTCAAGTAGCAATCAGGCCTAATACTGAAAGAAGAATTGGATAGAATGGAGAAAACTGATCAACCCTCTAAATAGGTCAAATCTATGGTGGCAGTTAAAAAACCTAAAGGGAATATTTGGAAATGTCTTGATGCGAAGTTATTAACCTTAATTGAGGAGGTAAATCAACAGGTGAATATACAGCTTGAAGTAAATAGCAATTGAAACATTGAAATAAAGATGAGTTACTCAGCATAGTAAAACATCTGATAGCAAATTGATGAAAAAAATGGAGAATGCATGGCATTTTTAAATATCTGTAAAGGACAAACTCTGCATTATCGATGGGGTTATTTAGGTCTATACTCAGAGGCCTACATCTCTTCGTAGAGACATACTGGAAAGGAAAGTCTGAGTCAAAGACCTGTCAAAAGATTGGTTGAAGAATACTAGTAAAACATAAATATGTGTATATGTCAACTATACTTCATTTCTCATACTTATTCATGTTATGTTTATCACTTATGTTCATATGTTGCATGCCAGGTTGACGTCAAAAGGGGAGATGTTCCAAATATATGTACGAGACGGTACCGCGATCTGCTGGTGCTGTTGCGAGTGGTGCTTTGCTGATTATGCACTCAAAGTCAAATCACTAGGTGGTGCAAGTGCAGAAAAGTGATGCCTACTAGTGTTTCCCACTTGTACCATAAGCCATGCAGCGCACTTTCCTCAAGAATTGGCTGTAAATGTAGTGACAAATGACAATTGCTGCTTCGTGGTAGCGACAAGAGAAATGAGACCCCCCCCCCCCCATCCCACACACCCACACTCAGGAGCCCTAGGAGTATGATTTCCCTTTTGTTTTAACATATTTATTTCTCGAATTTCCACAATGTGGTAAGTCTCATTCTCAAAATATAACCCACAGTTTTACATTCAATACCCATTTATACCGTTGTCTATTCTTACTAAATTAACTTTTAATATAATTATTACGTCATTAGAACTTAAGTTTGCGTTACAATACACCATGATATATCGGGTTCTCAGAAATAAAAATTGTGTGGAAGGGAGGTAGGAGGAGGGTTGGGATATGGCATCCTCCCAAGCTAGGGCGAGATTCTCAAGTCAGATAGAGTAAGCGAAATGAAAGACAGCCCTGTGGTCGGATGAAGGGATATGGTAGAGCTCATGCTTTAGATTCACAAAACAACGTGGCCTTCTCTAGATCGACAAAGACAGCTGGTGACAATCGACAAAAACACTTTCTTGGCCTGAAAAATTGACATACACTTTGCTATTATTTTTTTTAATATTTTTATTGGCCTTAAATTTAACATCACTGACCTTTAAGATCAAGATCACGATCTTAATTACTTTTTCAACCAAACAGATCTCTATCGGCCTGGCCGGTGACAAGCTTCGTTAAAACAAGTTACCAAGCAATCGTATATTTCAACCTACAAGTTCACGTTGATTACAATTGACTACTACACAATAATACACATTATATACCGTAATAGGAAATCTCCCATCAAGACATTTGTTTCACCAATAGATATTGTCACTGCATTTTACTATTTTAAGAACATGGCTGTTAAAAGAATTCAACGTCGGACAAATTCCCAACTAAAACAAGATGACTCATATATTAGAGAACTGGATTTTTAATGCATACTCAAATAGATATATATCCCCAATCTCCCTTATATGTAAGGACAAATCGTTCCATGTTTTCAGACCTGCATAATACAAACTATTTTTTAACCTATCAGACCCCGGTCTAGCCAAGTAAAATTTGGGTTCATTACAATTTCTTAGCTCTGTGTTAGTTGTGGGTTTCTTTAGGTAATTTAACCCTTTTGAATGGATTAGTTTTAGCATAGAAATTTTTCTTCTTATCTCTAACGGCATGATTTTGGCTTTGGCATATTTCTCCTCTAAAGAGATATTACTACCATATGCAATCTGCAACGCCCTGTTAAGGTCATGATCTAATTTTTTTTAGCAAACCTGTGGGCCGCTGTGCCGATTAATGCATTTGTATACTCCACCAATGGCAAGATAAATGTTTTAAAGATAATAATACACAACCGACCATTTATCAATTTTTTGTCTGTGTAGTTCACCGAGTTTCCAGTTTGCCGATTGAATCATATTATTGACATGGGTGTTTAGTGTCAATTTTACATCTATGCTGCATCCCAAGTATTTAAAAATCTTGACTCACTGGATCACACACCTAATATTACACAAATGTCAAATCTTCTCCCATTAAAGTGATCTTTCATCACACTGAATAGTTGAAGCTTTGTTTTTTTCTCGTTTACTGCAAGCTGGCTATATCTTCCTTAGAGTCAGCAATCTTTCCATATTACTCGAATTAAATGACAAACGACAAAAGAATATTCCCGGAATAGTCTTAGTGACAAACAACAATTGCTATACCATCTCCATAGAGCACTGTGATCCTCCTATTCTTTGCTTTTTTCTATGTATACTAATCACACGCACACTAATGTCCACGTTTATTAACTGTATTAATATTCATTGGCGTTTATTAACTTTATTAATATATATTTATTGCCTGATACTGCTTCTAATTATGGCATTTTTCATACTTAATATCTCCTTAAATCTATCTCAGACAGACACTTTTTATTGCTATGTATTTGTATGGCAGAAGGATTCGTGCGGTCATAAAAGCTGAAAGCTAGCTCCGAGGTGGGAAGCGCTAGCTGCACTCACCACGGCAGCCATAATACTTTTTACCGCGCGAGAATCTGGGTCAGCCTCCAGAGGTCGAGCGCCCGGAGTCTTCTGTTTTAATAATTCATCAACTGCTAACAGCTTTGGTTTCCTTACATTATACCGCAACGCCATGTATGGATGTGCGTCATTTGTTTTATTAATCTGTTTACGTAATGGGACATAACCTTTTATCTTGATTACGAGTATTGCTAACGATCATAAAATTGGATGACTTTCAAGGTTATTGTTACTCGTACTTTTAATTCCGAACTGTAATGCTAATTCTAATTCCGTAACTCTTTTAAGGTGCTTTTCAGGTCCCTGCTGTGCAACAGAGATAGATTCAGAGGCACTGTGAGATAGAGTTAGAGTGCTCGAGAGGTTAATAGTAGGCTATAATAATAAGATTAATAATAGGTTTTCACTTGGCAATTGAAACGTATCACAAATGTGAAATTTTGTCAATAAAAGTTTTAGAAAAAATAATGGGCAATGGGCAATGTGCAACATTATGATGTGTGAGAAATTGTGAACTTGAGTGTATCATAGACTAGCCCTCGTCTGCTAACAAGGGGGTAGTGACTCAATTTAATTGTGATTTTGATTAAACTTTTGTTTATAAAAAAAAAATATCAAAGACTAAGCAAGTCTAGAGTGTATCAGTAAAACAGACTTGTCATGAATAATCAGAAATTAAATTTTGAAGACACAGTAACCTGTCACCAAGGGCTACACACCTCATATCTGGACGCATCATTAATCAGAAATAATGAAAGATTGTAATTAATCACCCTGTTGGTAATTAGGTCAATTAGATTACCTATTAATTAATATTAATACGTAACAACATATATTATATGTATGGTCCCTGAAAAAAGAAACATGTATACCACTGCTACTACATGCTATAGTGGGTGTGGGATATGACTGAGGGAAAAAGTGCGTTCAAACTTCGATATTTTGCACTAGAAATCAAAGGGTCAAATATCTATGCCAGTCCAAAAAGGTGGTCCATAGGGAAAAAGGGGGTCAATAGGGCGGCGAATTTATATGTATACTATCTTAAATATAGAAGGTATAGGCCCCCCCCCCCCGCCCGCCCGGTAGGCCTACTAGACACAATGGTATACCGGTAGTATCTTATAATTGCTATAATATTAACCAGGAAGTAGCTGAAAGTACCATCTATAAATATAGACAAGTCAACCTACTTGACCTGACTTGAGGTAAGGAACTCATGAACGATAAGGTCACTGCCAATTGAAATGCCGCTGAATACTTTAACAATGACTCTTTCTGGGGTTACAACATAATTGTATGCGTTTACCACGTCATCTTGTCACATGGCAGGAAGGTAAGAAAAACCCCTAAAGAGTCACCCCATTCCTCCTAGCAACGAGATTGTTTTAAACTCGTTGCTCCTAGTTACCTTCAAAATCGTGCAGTAAAAAAATCACACATTTAACTGTAAGCATGTAAGATTCATACCAAAAGAGACTGACAAACTGCAACTTCATTTATTTTACTTTTACTGTATAAATTATACTGTATATACATGAACTAGAAATACCGGTAGGCTATTCATTACTATGTTTAGAAGTACAAATCCCGTTGGAAAAGGTGTCAACGACAGAGATGAGAGACCTATTTTCCAGATAGACATTGTATACAACCACAGAGGCAGATCCAGAGGGGGGGGGGTCCAGCCCCGCCCCCTCCCCCCTTTTCAAAATCAATTGTGCCCCACCAAATCTCCAGAGCTCCCGACAACACAACTGGACTAAAACAGTGAATACAGAGCCTTGAAGTTCAAGCCTCTGTATTCTGTTGAATCTAGGAATTACTGATACGTCATTAACAATTCTCTGTATTCTCTGTTGAACCTAGGAATTACTTATCCACTCATTAATCTTTATAGCAGCCCCAACCCACCTCCTTGCAAAGGGTTTTAATAATCATAACTATTATCATGGCTATGTAGAAGAGAGTAAGTGGAGAGCTCTTGATGGGTGTGTGTTGGGGGGATTTCTTTTGTCACTATTAAGAAACAGCATTTGGAGATAAGTTATGGAACGAAAATGTTGATTTATCCCAGTAGATTGATGATTCTAGAAAAAAGGGTCAGGAGCTAAGAGGGAGATACTGCGATTTGGAGTGGAAGAGTTTCAATTTTTGCCTTGGCTTTCACTTAAACTGTCTTATGATGTGATTGATGGAGGACATAAAAAGAATCCCATTTTGCAGATCTAGCTTCAACATTCCCAAGAAGGTGTATCGGTAATACCTCTTCACCTAAAATTTAAAAAAAAAAAAGGAAAAAAAAGATAATTAACAGATGGTCCTTATATTGCAGGTTTTAGGCTCCCAGACAGAATCACAATGAAGAAATCATTGTTTTATATAATTACCTTTCTGTGTACCACCTATATATTGTACACACCTATGTAGTCCTATGCTATATATATGTTTGTGGGGCGTATTAAGGAACAAATTGTATGAATTTCTTGTCTCCCATCATGTAGGCCTATACTAGCCTACCTCCTTACCGCATGTTATACCAACATACATCTCCAGAAAAAGATAACATCCTAAAATGTATTTTTTTCTTCAGAGATAGGCTACTGCTCGCTTTTCATTGCCCTTTTCTTACCCCCCCCCCCCCCCCTTCATTATTGCATGGTTCCATTTGTACATTGACGAAAGTCCAGGTGGGAAGACCTGGACCCCTCCTTCTTCAAAATCCTGGATCCGCCCCTGAACCAAATGGAAATATATATAGTTTCAATAATGATAAGATCTTCTGATAAAGCCACACATCCATAGGTGAAACGCGTATTAAGGGGTCGCTAAATAAAAATGCTACAACGAATCTCCTCTGAGGTGTTTTTAATTGAGTTGATTACATTCTTTCATTTTTAATAATAATAATCTCCTGTCATAGACCTAAATGTTATCAAAACTCACCAAATACGAGGGCGGATTTAGTTTTTCGCCGCTTAAAATTGAATAATCTTAATACCCGGTAAAATCGTTCCACTGTAGGGACTGCATGTGCATGGTAAAGGGTAGCTAGCCCACAGTATTTTACGATAGGTTTTCTGTGGAATGGATTCCTCTCCTACCATATCATTTCTTTAGAGGTGATGCTACATATATAGCCTATTTTAAATTCAATATTTAGGCTACATCATCGTATAATTAGGCCTACATGTTTTTCTTCTTACATGAAAGAAAGATTAATCATTAAGTTGTCACCTATAGCCTCCCATTTTTAAAACCCATGATCCATAGGACCATACCTGCAGTTAACTCCCGGAGTTAACTCCGAATCGCAAAATGTCAACATCATTTCACGAATCACGATATCCCTCATCACCACTGTAGCCTACTGTGAGACTGGGGCTGCTCATTGGCCAGCCGCCATGCACAATACTGATATAAATTTATAGGTCGAAGCGCGCTCGCCGCAGTCTACCACTTGCTGTCCGGCCAGTTACATTCACCGCAGACAAGTCATCAATCCCGCAGTCCTTGCTTGTAACAAAAGGTTCATCAAAATGTCTGCTGCTCCAACACCGATTCGCAAGCCCGAAGTCAAGTTTTCCCAGGTCTGTCTGCTTATTTTCAGAATTGACATGACATATATAGGCTACATTATGACTAGTAGCCCTGCATGTGTTTAGTCTGCTCAGCTGATCTAGTTCTGTTCTGACGTTATCTAGAACTACCGGCTACTAGTCCTAGCAGTAGGCCCACAGCTGGGCTTAGTAAAGTGGTTGATTGTTGGAAGGTGTTTTGCAGCTGGCCCCTCTCCGGCCTTTAGCTGCCTTTGTCCGGGGGACTCCTTTGTGACTGTCCGGGGGACTCCCCGAGGCCGGGGGTGGGGGCTCCGACCTTTTGGGGTCCTAAAAGACCTTCTCAGGCCTCCAGATTTATTGGCTAAGCTACCTCTTAAAACAGGCTTTTGATATAATATAATTATGAATGTAAAATATAGACTAGCCTATGAGTAGCCTATTATGATATTTCTATTAGGCCTACCGTAGTATATATAATATAATAAATTGATCTTTTCAAACCAATATTAAATAAATCAATTCAGAATTGTTCCATGCATTTTTCCATAGCTTCGTGGCTCACCAATCGTCGTCACGAGGGTTGAAGAGATAAAACGTGACACAAATTCCTCCATTTCTTTTAGAGTAGGCCTATGATATTGAATATACTTATAGGGATGCCTTAAATCGACAAGTCATGACCATTCCTTATAGATTGACAAAGGCAACGGACGGAACTGTTGTAGTGACAATCAACACAAACAGGAGAACATAATTCAATGTTCCTTTTTCGTAGAATATTATTAGCCTATATATGTTATCGTGGACGGGTCGTGGACCTTTCCTTGCATCTTTTCAAATATATATAATGGTAGGCCCTATAGATTCAATATAATTATGTTTCCTGTGATCATTATTCAATGAGTGTCATACCAAGTGAATATATACTTTTTTCAAATAACTATGGGGCCACGTACGCTATGCTAAATCACAGTAGTCACATCCCCTTGGAACTGCCACAGTTTGGTGCAACGCTGTGGTTTGGCCATCAATCACCACGACGTCACCACTTGCTATGTCATCTCAGCCTTCTCCGGGCTAGTCCATGAACCTGGACCCTCGCTCCGCCTGTGGATATAGTTTATGACAGGTTAATTAGACACCGGTGTTTTCTCTCTGATGCCGAGGAGTGGAAGAGGGAATGACCATTATTTCTTGTTAATCTGTTAACACCCTCATAAAAGAACAGCTGGGTCATGGTATGGCTCTGCCCCCTCGACCAAATTTTTATGGTCATTCCTCCTGTCTTAGCAGTAATATGATATCAGATCTCTCATCCCGTTCTGGTCTACCGGTAGAGGCGGTGGTGGGTGACATAAAATGGTCAATATATATGGTCTGTCCCCCCAACTCTTCTTCGACCTCCCCCCTTTACTCTCAAGGAATAGGGCGCTAAACTATAGTGGGTCTGTCTCCGGGCGTGGGATTCCTGTATAGGCCTAGAGTTTAGCGCTCCTTTCCTTTATGGGGAAGGGGGGAGATGGAAGGGGGAAAAGGTCAGATGCTTTGGTCATTTAAATGTCATTTAAGCGTCGCCTACTTGATATTTGCTATTAAGACCTGGCTTAGAGGAGAGAGGATTAAATCTAAGACAGGAGGAACTTCTCCCCAAATTGGATCGAGGGAAGCGAGACGAGGCCATAGCCCACTTTTTTTTTATGATTGAGGATGTGAACTGATTAACAGGGACTAATGGAATGCCTTCTTCCACACCTTAACATCAGACAGAAATCCCCGCACTATAATTACCCTGCCATAAACTATAAGTAGTACTATGGAAAACCATTTATTTACATAATTCTGTTCCTCCTGAATCCGGATGACGGAGGGGTGATTCACGTTGGCTCATTAGAGACCCTTAGCATATAGCCCTCGAACCTTCTATTACCGGTAGGCCTACCTATATTTTGTTTGATTTTCTGTTCCAGCTTTTTATCAACAATGAGTGGGTAAATTCTGTCAGTGGCAAAACCTTCCCCACTTTGAACCCAGCCACTGGTGAAGTGATCGCAAATGTTCAAGAAGCGGATAAGGTGAGAGTTTCAATTAGTTGATTGATTTATTAAATTTAAGGCTTATTAGATACAAACACCCTAGCTGTAATGTACTTCTGAGTTGTTGGTGGCACCAGCAATAGAACTATGGGCTATGTCCATCGAGGGACAGGTGTCAGACCGAAAATTGACCCACACTCTGCCCATCATGCGGCTGTTTAATTATTATGTATAATTGTATGTTTATCTAACCAATAAAATTATGCCTTGACTCTTAATTACTTTGCAATTGGACCTTTTGTGTGTATATAATATAGTCAATTATGTTAACCAGGCAAAATGCTTTAAGGTATCAAATTATATGTAAGGGCCGATAATTCATATATGCAGGAAAAATGCTTTGTGTCCTTTGTAATGTAATATCCATATATCATAATCATACCAAAAACGTTATAATTTAATTTAATTGTAATGTAGAATTAGGAGAGTATCGGATAAAGTAGTAATGAATGCATAACAAAGCCCAAGTCAAGTGAACTGTATTTATTTAATAGTTGTTCCACTTGGTTTTATTCGGCTGCAGCATGATCTCATGATGCAGAATAAGTTCATGCCTGTATGATTTGGCTGTAACATAATTTGAGGTTACTTTGACAATTTTCGGCATTTGTAGACTAATTAGTATTGCTATTTGCTGCATAATTTCGTAGACTGCATAATTTTATAGTAACGGCCAGAGATCAATGTGCTTAAGGAATGACTTGGTGATTGATAAAATGAATTATTGTCCATGTGTCAGTGAAGTTTCTCTGCTATTTTAGTGAAAGTAGAAATTTATGCAAACTACTTGCTGAAGTGCCATCAAAATTGCTACTGCAAACTGGAATGAATATATCCCATCCCAACATATAAACATGCATGATGTAAAGCCATACTTTTGCCCTGTTTGTTGATTACATATTTATAATGCTCCGAAGGAAAATATTATTTTTCATATTTAATTTCATGCTTGGCTTGATCTGATACGTTAAATAATTGTAGGCTGATGTAGATAAAGCTGTAGCTGCCGCCAAGGAAGCCTTCAAACGTGGATCAAAATGGCGCACTATGGATGCCTCAGCACGCGGACTCCTTCTTCACAAATTGGCCGACCTTATGGAGAGGGACCTCACCTACTTAGCGGTTAGTGACCTTTTCCCTGTAAGAAGTTGACATGGATTAGTCTGTTTACTACACGCTGAAATGTGCATCACCCACCTTTTGTATGGGCAGGAACTTAGTGGCCATGCATTCTTATAAATGTGGGAGAACTAACGCATGGAATCTGTCAGTTCTGTACTTTCAGTTTATTTCATCGGAAAATTTCCCAATTGCTTATTTTTCACTTATTACTCAGCTTCTATTGACTGCATTTATAAAATTATGTCAGATTCTGAAAGTGGAGAGTTGAATCTATGAGTTGTGTATATTTTTTAGTTCAGTTAAGATTAATTCTTTAATATAGATGATCGAACACAGCCCAACAGTTAAGGCAAAGTTATGTAGTTTCTGACCTGCCTGTTGACAGTAGGCATACGGTACTGTTGATTTTGCAGGAAAAAGTTCTAATTTTTCGATTATTTTTCCTTTATTTTGGTAGCAGCTGTGTAGTAAATGCAGAACCACAACTCAGATGTGGTAGATGAACGCATTTTCCTCATAGGTACTTGAAAAATATTGCCTTCTCAACACACTCGCTATCGCTTGTATGTTAAAGCAGATTTTTCTTCACATCTATGAGGAAACCTGTTCATACCACCTCCTTGTGTGGTGCTATCCTATTATCAGCTTAGAGCTTCTGCAGATAACGTATTATCGCTTATGCTCAGTCACTGCTCTGCTTTGTAATAGTTAGGCCTACATAGTTGTATTAATCCCATAGGGAAATGAAAAGTTTTGTTTTTAAACAAGAAACGTTAATCCACATCTAATGCACATGCAATGACCTACTAATGACCAAGTTGTACCTGGCCATTGTACCTGTGCATTAAGTTAAGTGACCTGTGGATTACATGTGTGTTTACCAGAGGAAGCTTTTCTAAAGACCTGTGGATTAGTTTACCATTGAAGGTCATGTGACCTGTGCATTGCCTTTATTTGAAGGGCCTGGTCATTGGCTCATTTGCATGTGAGATTTTCCATGTCATTACATGTGCATTAGCATCATATGACCTGGTCATTGCCTGTCCATTTTTTCCGTAATTCTGTTTGAAAACCTCAATATTTGAAATCGTTCAATCCTCAATGCAAATAACTATGGATCAAATGATAAGATAATGAATAATGTTGATCAAATCTGTTGAGAATGTGCCTCTAGCTACAACCTACAAGTGATGCGGAAAAGTCAAATCCAGGTATCATCTCAGTAGTTCCTAGCCAGTATAACCATGCAGCCCTTCCATTTATACCTGGGAGTAGAGATGGATACTCTGTCTAAGTATAGTCCCCTACTTGACTTGGCATTATATTATCTCAAACTAATGATTGCATGGACCACTGTTCCCACACTCTCACTCCATCCGTTAAATTTATTATCAGTCTTGACATAGAACAGTCATTGATTCATGAAGCCATCAGGGTAGTGTATCGAGCCCTCATAAAACTTCCGCATAAAACAAATCCTAATAATTAAATCATTATATACCGTTGTGACAATAATATTAACCATTACACGATCTTTTATAACACAACTGAATAACCAATCCAATGCGTGAGTTTTGTACCAATAATTTAATTTTACTTTTCTATCATGTCTTATCTTTTATTAACTTATTGCACTAACGAAATCGTATGATAGGTTCACCTCCCGAACCCATTGATAGAGGTTTGACTTTCCGTGGGGGCACCGACTTAGATTTTAATACATTCTTTAGAGATTGATTGAAATGCTAATTCAATTAAAATATTACTGGCGCTCATCATCTGTGTATATTATTATGTAGAACTTGGCGTTTGGCACTGCTTAGTTTACAATACAATTCCTTTGAAATATTAGGACAGACATTACAGTCGATTGAATTTGGTTTGCTTGACAGGTCAATTTGTATGATGTTTTGTAGAGAAGGTTATTCGAGTTTGGCAACGCACGGAAACAACTAATCTTGCAGTTGTGCGTTTTTTAAAAAAAAAAAAATGTTAAGCGTACTTAACTTTTTTGTATTTCATGTTGACTGCACAAAAACGACATATAAGCTTGACATATTTACAATGTGACATGGTCGCATGAACTAGAATCAGGTGGTCAGTTGCATGTGTCGAGAAATTACGGATTCTTTGGTACAGAATTGTTCGGAACTAAATTTATGTTGAAGTCCCAAACCTTCCTATTGATGAAACAAAATGTATACATGTATTTGACACTTCTGAGATAAACTCCGAGATACCTTCTCCTGATATTAATGCTGCTTAGATAAAATAAAATGCTCCTCCGATATGTTCATGCACAATCAATCTCATTTTGTGCATTCTCACGGCGATGGGATGGTGCAACATTTCCAAACAGGTTCAGACAAGTTGCACTCCGGAACGTGTCAGTTTTATTGATTGATTTCTTTTTCAGAATCAAATGCAAGAACACAATTAAATTAAGAATTAGAAAACAAATTAACCGTGCTTGGAATTTATTTCAACAACGCACAGGATTAATTGGAAGGTTTATACAAATTTCGGGAGCTACAAAAATATTCCCATTATATTTCCATGCGGATTGATATTGAATTATAAGCCTATTGTTATTGTCGTTCGTTCAAGTTAGTAGAACGATCTTTAGGCTGACTGATAAACAACAGCTCGTATCACCCTCTATCATATCTATATCTCTTTCGTTTGTGTCCCATATATCCGCGTTTCTAAAAAGAACTTTTATAGACGAAAACATGGTACGTTTGGACATATCAGAACATGTTTTTATCTATGTTTAGTCTAATGTTATATAGTTATATACATGTTTAGCCACATCCAGAAATTAACGCACTATGATTTTCGTTACAATTTGTTATGGTTACCTTATTATCTGACTTAGTAGATTATTTCTTATAGGTCGACGTAAAGCCTTTGCCATATTTCTTTTACCTCTTTTTTAACCGACTTTACTCAAGGCTTATGGATTATAATTTCGTTTAGTCCCTGTTCACCCAGGGATAAAATGTACAGATAGTGTCAAGCAACCCACAAACCCTTTGGTATGTCCTAAATAGAAACTGACTGGAAGGGTCATATCAATCAATCCCTGGGTGCATACCGTACATGAAATGTTCTGACCTAAATATCGGTTGAAGTAACGTAACCTTTAGACCGTCCAACAGCTTTGATCAAATGCATTCGTATTTCGTCCCATCCACGATCCTACCTACAGTCCTTGAACATAATATAACACAATGTCATGTATTCATGTAATTAGTGAGTTGGTAGTAAAACATATATAACTTTTACATTAAATTGACCCGATAACCAAAGTAAATCTGTGGTCCTGGGTATGACCATAAAGTGCCTTTCTGCCTCTTTTCTCTGTCTCTCTCTCCCTTCTTATCTATCTCTTTATCCTGGGTATGATCATAAACTGCCTCCCTCTCAGCTCTCCCGCCCTTGATAAAACATTCTTAAATGTGTTGATAAGGGCGTAAAGCAACCAATCTCACTCACTCACTCACTCACTCACTCCAAAGTAAATCTTTTTCGATCGCTCCAAAGTTGTTTAGCTTAGTTAATTTTCTCTGAGGAAATTCATAAAGTCTTGTTATTCATTGGCAGTGTGACGAAAACCCTGGCTTTATGTTGTGCATTAATAATTTATTTTTCCTTTTGGGATATTGAATATGTTCTGCATTAAATCATCATTACTTGTAGTTCATTTGTACTAAGTCGGGCTTCATGAAAAACCTTTTTTGTTTTACACTCAGAGTTTAGAGACTTATGACAATGGCAAACCCTTCAAGGATGCCTACTACGGGGACATTCCATTCGCTGTAAAGGTGATGCGCTACTATGCCGGCTGGGCAGACAAGGTCGTGGGTCAAACTATTCCTGTTGGTGTGTATACAATTGTTTAATTTCCTTGTCTTATATTGAAGGGCCACGGTGCAGCTACATTTTCATGACTTTATTCTGATTCTATCTGTTTTCTTATGAATTTACCCATTGTAATATATGCTGGGCGCATTCGAAAATCCGGGATATCTGGGTAGGGAAATGTAACCCCAGTTAAATAAAATCTTTAAAAAAAACGTCTGTAAATTTGCGAACTCAAGCAATCCCTGTGGGGTTGTTTCTATTAGCACGTTTGCAAATAGCAACTAAAACTGTATTCCTGTGTGAAATTGCCTTGTGGTGTGCATAGTAAACAAAACTGCACAAGCAGGCCTTAAATATATATAACATGCGTTACTGTCTGTTGATGGCTTATATAATCTACAATGAGTAGGCACAATGTAAAGAACAAGTGCACAAACACGGTTCGGCTTTAGTACATACAGCTATTGATTTGTCTCCCAACGTTAAACATTTGACCCCGCTTATCAGTAATATGATGATGTGAAGCAATCATCTAGAACATTCTATTTTCATGTCGGGGTTCAAAAGTCCTGTTGACAACTAACTTATTCATGTAACCAGTCAGGTTCAGAAGGCAGTTTAGGACCCCTAACATTTAGCTTTAGTCTTATAACCTTGTGGTTAAGCTTATCGCTTGATGTGGAATCGAGGAATGTGGCCGTCTGGAAAATGTAACATTAAATTTTGTACTTTCAGATGGTAACTTTATGTGTTACACTCGACATGAGCCTGTGGGTATTTGTGGTCAAATCATTCCGGTAAATATTCATTTGATATCATACTATGTCAAAACTTAGAGTAAATGGTTAGAACATTACATATTCTACTCCATGCAAGGTCCAAAAGAGAAAATATAATTTGATATCAAAAACCACTTATTTATTAGTGTATACTCTGCTACATATCACTTGATGCTTGATATCCCTTTTCATTATCTGGAATAATTTGATGTAAACTGTCAATTTGTGTTAATTTGCTTTGTTCACGATATATACGCGGCATTCCATATGTCATTCCACGACTTACAGAATGTCAAAGTAGAAATATAATTCCAACGTTATATGTTGTTCATTGATTTACTTCATAATTAGAACCAAAGATTTAGACTTTTTCAACTAATAAAATCTAAATGTATACTATATACTCTACTTCAGTGGAACTACCCAGTATGCATGTTCACCTGGAAGATTGCCCCTGCCCTGGCTACTGGTAATGTGGTGGTACTCAAGGCGGCTGAACAAACGCCCCTCACTGCCCTCTACATGGCTGCCCTCGCCAAGGAGGTAAACCATCAATAGAAATCTCAAACTATGGCACCACAATTTTGTTATGGTCAGATCTTCAGAAAATGTACAATCAGCTGCTCTACACATTCAGGACATTCTGCTAAAAAATGTTTAATGGCGGGTATCTGAATGTATATGGTATTGTGTTGCTTTAAAATATCTGTTTTGCTATGTTAAACTGTATTTTAAACCTCATTTTTGTCTTAAATGTGGGTTATGTGAGAAGATTGGTGAAGGCAAATTGTACACTCTCTGACGATCTGACCCTTTAAATCTGTGGTGTCGCACACATAATGTGCATATTATCTTAACTACATTTATCTTATCGCTATAGTCGTTAAGTGTGCTGTTGACACATATGATGAATAACTTATCTTTCCTCGGCACAAAGATTAACAAATCGATCCTATCTAATTATAGGTAGATGTTGAGACTTATCCTGTTATTCAAAATTACATACTATGTGTTTCCGTAAATATAGGATCATGATCCGCACAATAATATTCATATCTACGAGTATGCAATAGTCATATGATATAGTGGTGTAAACACCCACTTGGTTACAAGCTTCGCCACTCACACAGGTCTGTAGGCCTACATCTGACTTGGTTTCTAACTTATGTATATCCACATATCATATATATTAATCGCCCTTTTGTGATAATCATGGTACCAAATAACTGACAGGGGCTTTTTAGCGGCTTACTTTTGAGCTGAGTGAGATAACCTATAGCTGGGTGGTTTCTTCAAAAGGGCATGCATGCAATTAACGGTTGTCTTTCCTTTCGCTTACTCTATCATACACCCTGAGGCGTAGATTTGAGAATCTCGCCCTGGCTTGGGAGGATTAAAGGGGAGAGGAATCGGTCGAATCGGGTGGAAGTGAAAATTGATGACCCTCCTTCACTTATACCCCTTTCACACTACACAACCGAAGTGAAGCGTGGCGAATCGTTGCGAACTGGTTTCTATAATTCGCCCCATGCACACTGCAGCAGAGAAGCGCTTCGTAGCGCTTTCAGTACGTCGGTTCGATTCAGACTGCAGGGCAGGTCGCCGTAGTATTCTCCATACGTTTATAAGCAACACATCTGATCGATGACGTCAGAAACCACTTCACTTCACTTCGGTTCCATTCACACTACCAGAATTAGCACTGAGAAAGCGAAGCGAAGCGAAGCGGTTTACCCAATTCACCTATCTGAGGTGAATTACCCAATTCGCTTCTGAGTCGGTTTGGAAGCGCTTTCTACAAGTCGGTTCTATTCACACTACACCTCCAAAGCGCCTCAAAGCGCTTCGAAGCGCTTTCTGGGTGTAGTGTGAAAGGGGTATTAGATTAATTAAACGCGCAACCAGACGGGCGGACGTCACTGTACTTATGGTTGATAGACCAATTTTGGAAAAGATTAAGAAATCGACTCATATTAGAGGACATGTGATGTGGAATAGCTTACCTGCATTATATGTGTTATATGTAACACATTGTGAATGGTCTAAGATTAAGGTAGGCTACACATAGAATCTACAGATTTGTGGCAACACACTCTGTAAATTACTCTGTATATTGTATTGGACCCGAACGACTTGCAAAGTCTAATCTGAAGGCTAACAAATGAGGGGTACTGGTATATCACGGACTTGTAATGAGTATCATCAGGGAGGGATTAATTACCTCCCTGATATAATTTATCTCAGCCCTCTTCACACCTTACAAATGTAGTTTACTCGCAAGGAAAAACGAGCGGAGATGTGCGTTTGTATAAGCGAGATGATATTGGTTGCCACCATTGCCGTTGATATATGTTCTTTCAGGATGAGGTATAAATTTAGTTGAGTTATTAACCATGTATGCTTGTATAGGTTGGCTTCCCACCAGGTGTCCTCAATGTGCTCGCTGGTTATGGACCTACGGCAGGTGCAGCTATCACCGCCCACGCTGACGTTAACAAAGTGGCCTTCACTGGCTCAACAGAGGTATGCATAATATGATAAATTCTTTATATTGGCAAGAAAGTACAGGTACACAGCATAACAAAAATATGTAATACACTTCTGATTGCAATCTGGCCTTCCAGTGTTTGCTTCTATATATAGCCAATGTGCAGTTATTGTAGTTGTGTTATTTTTGCTCAAAATGTATTTATTAATGGCAACCCTCTTTCTCAATAAACTGATGTCAGGTCTTGATAACTTAATCAATTTTGTCGGTTCAAATCTACTCTAGGTCGGACAGATCATCCAACAGGCTGCGGGAGCAAGTAACCTGAAAAGAGTCACTTTGGAATTAGGAGGCAAAAGTCCAAACATCGTTTTGGCTGATGCCAACAGTAAGTAAAATATCTCTACGTTTATTTATGAGGAACATAATAGACCACATCTAAAAAGTAATGCAAAGTATGTAATTTCCAGCGAGATCTATACCCAAATATACCTTGTGTGCTATCATTTAGCATCGTGCAGTACGTTGGATCCCCTGTGTTGTCTTTAGTCCATGCCATTATGCACTTGATTTTCCAGTTGACCACGCGGTTGAAATGGGCCACCATGCCATCTTCTCCAACATGGGACAGTGTTGTGTGGCGGGATCCAGAACATTTGTTCATGAAGACATCTATGACGACTTTGTCAAGAGGAGTATAGCACGTGCGCAGAAACGCTGCGTGGGCGACCCTTATGAGATGTGCAGTGACTCCGGTCCCCAGGTAGGACTGTTTGGCCGTCCTTTCCATTACCTATACACTCTATACGCGTCCTGTAGGTAGTAAACATCAAAGCCTGCTATGGTTAACCCTACGGAAAGCCGCTGCCTACAAGACGCGTATAGAGTGTAGGTCTAACGACCTCACCCAGCTTTGATTCTCCAATATCATTGGAGATCTAGCTAAATGTGATGCGTTACAGGAAAATGAGTCACAAGTCGCAAAAAATGGATTTTGAGATATCATCATATTTGAAGAGATCAGATCAACGATGCCAATGGTAGTAATCAGTAGGACATCTAATAAGTATTTCTATTTTTAAAGTTTGATATTTTTATTCTTGAAAAAAAAAGTTTGCAATATTTCGGAGTGGACATTTACTAGTATATATATATATAAAGTGACTAAAATATACTCAATAGGATGACCTCCGAAACACAATAATATATTTAATGCACTGTCTCGAAATTTGGTACATAAATTCATATGACCCAGAGCGCTAAACCACCCAAAATAGAGAACATTCCAACAAAGGGATCTAATTGTGGATAAATCACTTGGAAAATCTCATTTTTGCCACTTGTGACTCATTTTCCTGGAACACATCGCAAATATTAGAAAATAAACTTTTATCTCCACGATTCTTTTCTGTATATATGAAGATAGTACTTCCTAAATACAATGTACTGTTTTCTCGTTATTTTACCATGTAACCTGATTGCTTATACCATACATGTGTCGATTATGATGATAGATGCAGTGCCATTTTTTTTAGATTGATCAAGAGCAAATGGACAAAATTCTGGAACTGATTGAGAGTGGCAAGAAGGAGGGAGCTAAAGTGGGTTGTGGTGGTGTACGTAAAGGCAGTAAGGGATTCTTCATTGAGTCCACAGTGTTCTATGATGTGGAAGATCACATGCGTATTGCCAAGGAAGAAGTAAGTTTTCCTTTTACCATTTTTGCATGAAACATTTCAACTCAGTCAATTATATATTATACAACTTTTATTCAGCAATCAAATAAATGATACAAAATCGGATGAGCCATCTACACTGTAGTTTTTCCAGGTCAACCTTGAAAATCATGTGGTAAATAAAGGAGATAATTAATTGGGAGAATACTAACCATATGATATAGTTAAGTAATCATTATTTGTAATAATGGCCGCCATTTTTTCATTTATCGGGTCACTGTCCTCATGACATTGACACATAACTGCCTTTTTCTCCAATATTATTTGTGAATACTATTATTCCAAATGTCACGAACTTTGGGAGATCATCTCAAATTTTTCATTTCTCAATCACACCCAAATTTCAGCCAAATATACCCCATTGAATGTATATAGCCTGGAGTGCGATGCTGTAGCGTGGTTTACGATAGTGCATCGAAAAACAGTGGCAAAACTTAGTAGTGAAAGTGTTTGTGTAATCATGGTGTATCATATGGGTGAAGTCGCCCGAAAATGTACAATTCAGCTTCACCAATCCTCTCAAACAACCCAAATTTCAGACGAAAATAAAGTTTAAAATATAGTACTTAACCAAACAGATTACTAGAATCAATGCAATGCCGAATATACTCAAATTTACCTAGTAATGACCAAATTGCAGCCTGTTTACCATAATTTACTAAATGTCTACAGCTGCCAATTGTACAGTTTCTGAAAATCTGACCCATATGTTTGAGGATGGTGTTTACCAATTGATGAGCACGGTTCCCCTTATTTCCCCCAGATCTTTGGACCAGTTCAGTGCATCTTCAAGTTCAAGACCATGGATGAAGTCATTGAGAGAGCTAACTCCACCCACTATGGATTGGGCGGCGCTGTGTTCACTCAAAACCTTGACAACGCCCTCGTGATCACCAATGCCATTCTGGCAGGAACTGTGTGGTAGGTTTCACTGATAAAACCTCTCCCAACATTTGATTTGAGTACGTCTTTTATTTCTTCTTTTCATACACGTAGCCTACATCTCCTAGATTGCTCCATATTTTCATCAGTATCCTGTGACACTACCTATTTTGTACATTTTATTTTGTTAATGATATATTATCTAGTCTCTGGTTCTTGATAATATCAAGAACCAGAGGGACTAGATAATGTGAGAGAAGAATATTCTTCTTCTCTCATTTATACAGATACACATTATTAATGAATCAGATATTCATATTTTCTTTCTCGTTGTTGTTTTGTCCTGAGTTATGTTATCCTCGTAGATTCAGGACAATTGTATACACAATTTGTTAACAATGATGCATGGACATAAATTATGAATATAGTTATGACAAAATAATGACGCTATAATGATAATAAGTACTACGCATCTCCCATCACGAGTGGCACAATTACAAACATAAGTCTGATACATTATACATTTGAATCTAGAATTATATAATTCATAATAAGTATGGGCATGAGTTGGGAGTCATTTGGTTTTGTTTTTAGTATACTTATGCAGCATACTTGTTGATATGTATTTAGATATAATTGCATAGCATTATATAGTTGTGTCCGCTGTGGCATATATATACTGGCATCTGGCAGTTTTTGGTGCATTCTTCTATTTGGGATCTAAATACAAAGGGATTGTAGGTAATTCTGATATATCTCCATGTGCACCACATATTATATTTCACGCACTAATTTCGTTGTTTATTGTTAATTGTTTAAAGGACAGGGGAAATGATCAGAGCGATGTGTGTGTGGGGAATGTGGGGTGGATTACGATGGAGGGATTGGATCGATCTTGACATATGCTATGAACCTCAATCTTCTATTGATAGCACCATCTTATTAGAGCTATCTCAATGTGTTAATCCTTCGTCTTACCTTTTAATAGGGTCAACACTTACAACATGGTTATGCCGCAATCCCCATTCGGTGGCTTCAAGATGTCTGGTCTGGGAAGAGAGCTGTAAGTATTATTTATTGGGTTGGATTATTACACTATTTTTAATGCCAACTTAATTTGCTATTTCTAACAAGATATTTACAGTCTCTTTCACCGGGGACTTGTTCCCTAAGCACATGGCTAATCTCCATACAATTTATCAGAAGTGATCAGATTGTTATGTCAATGGTTTCCCGCCCCTGGAGTAGGCCCAGCACTACCGTCCTAATGGGGTTTTAATGAGAATTGGTGACCAGTTACCCTTACTTTGAAGGAATCTGATAGGCTTTCTGCCTAGACTGATCTGTGCAGTTTACCCAACTACAGAACAGTAAATAAAATGAAAGAATTCCATCCGTCGGATGCTTCTCAGACCCCTAACCAATCCTAGATAACCTCAAAACAATTAATATAACCAACATTTTAATTTAATGAATCTGATCCAATACGGGGTTTTCCAACCCCAGATCTGTATACACAATTTTATGTTATATATGTTATGGTGTGAATGAAATTATTGTGTTTTTCAATTGTTCTTAAGCGTTGATGAGGTTATGTGACTTAAACAAAGAAATGTTTCAGTGAATATAAAATTCATTATTTAAATGATAAACCAAATGTATACAAAGATTCAGCTTATAAGGACATTGAACGTTGCATGTTGCTACAAGTTCAACAATTTAGTCACCTAGCTTTCATTTTCCTCAACTTCTCTCATTTTAGCGGTCAGTATGGTCTCCAGCAATACACTGAAGTCAAAACGGTAAGAAAACAATATGAACATTTTATTTCCATACATTACATGTCACAATCGTAATGCCTATCTTGACCCCTGTCTAATGTGCTCATATCGTAATAAAGAGTATGATTTTAGTTGATTTATATTTAAAAGTATTATGCATTTGTACACTGGATTAAACAATTAAGGCACACTTTTTTTTAATAACAAATATATTCTTACAAGGAACTTATATTAATGTATGTAGAACAATGCAATGTTAAATGACGTTAGTCATAGCTGTGCATCTTGTTAATGGTAATGTATCAATGAGGGGTTTAAAATAGCATCTGGTACATACATATATGTAGCATGAAGAAGACTCGAAAAAGTCGAATGAATGCAAGTGAACAGGCAGCAATATAAGCGAAAATAAACCCTAAAAATGTGCAAAATTAGTGGTTAATCCTCTTCTTTGTCCAATCACATACATGTATGTATGTGTGCATGTAGATTTATGCCTATGTATTTATATGTATGTAGGCAATGCCAAGTTTATATGACGTTAGTCATTGCTCTGCATCTTGTTTGATAATACGGTTAAATACATATTGAATTTATATTTCAGGTCATGATCCAAATGCCCAAACTTTAGATAACTGGATACAGTTATAAATCGTTATTGATGACAACATTAAGATTGACACGTTCAAATGAAAATGCAACTTGCCACGTGAAGTTATGAACACGAATAGAATAGAATCTTCCAGTTGCCCTGCGATGTAACAAGACGTCACTTGCCAAAGAAGAAATTGTACCTTATGGGACATTCGGTTCATGTGAAATATGCCATCTATTTGCCAAACAAAATGCCGAAAACCTTGCTCTTGTTTATCATATTGTTTAAGACTCCACTCCTATCTTTATTTCTTGGAAACTTTTTCTGAGTAATTCTGATTAATTAATCTTCAACATGTTATTTTTTCAGCTATTTTTGAACCGCTCGTAAAGGAAATAATTGTATATACTTTGCAAGAATACAATGTATAACCTTGAGTAACCAAGGAACGCATAATACACAGTGATATTTCGTAAACTGGAAAATATATGCCACGGCTAGCAGCCAGAGGCATATAAATTTGTTATAATTTAGCCATGAAATGCCTTGTCATTCAACCTCTAATAATTAAAGCATATAGAACATGCTGCTGAAACTTTGAGTGAAGGATCAAATAAATGATATAGATACATATTATGGGTTTATATTTCTTCTTTGGGAAACCACCCTCCCCCACCCTCTTTAATATCGGCAAGTTTATAAACAAGAAAATCTTCAAGCACCTTCAAAGAGTTATTATTGAATCCTGGGGGCAACATTCCCATTGTCTATTGTTGCCTAGGTAGATATCCAGTGGGCAATTCTTTTTTGATTCTGAAACGGTTATTTTAGCTTCCTGCATTATCACTATTAATCAATATCGATTTAGGTCACTAATCACCTTTTCTGGCATCACTGCCTAGACAGGGTTCCCAGTCTAGGGAGACTTGAAATTTAATGACTTTTTTTAAGGACTTGATATAGAAGTAAAGGTCGACTCACACATGGCTGATTTTAAGCCGATTTGAATCCCGATTTGGGTCTCTTGATGAATCCTAAGATTTCATTTTAAGTACTGGGTTATGGTTTCGAAATAACACAAACCAGAACTTGAAATGAAATCCTAGGATTCATCGGGAGACCCCAAATCGGGTTAAAATCAGCCATGTGTGGGTCGATCTAAAACCAACAAAGCGACAGGATTAAGTCTTATTGGTAATATGAATATATTTATAATATGGAGAAGAAAATAAAGACCTCAAATAACCGGGATGTAAGCTCTGCCGCACATTGTGCGGGGAAGGGGGGGGGGGGGGTGAACATTTTTGAAAAATATATTGATAATCGTTAAGTGACGCCTTAAGATGCATTTGAGCTGACTAGATATTCGGAGCAAAAGTTCCTGTTTATACATTAAAGGCGATGGGGGAAATTATCAGGTCACTAAGACTTATAATGATTTTTAAGGGCCATACGAATTTAAATCAAACGATTTTAATGATGTTTATGGCGACTGAAAATAAATGTAGATGGCCCTTAAAATCAGTAGAATGCACCCAAACAGCACTCATTTCACTGAAAACTTTTCCGCGGGGGGAAATTTTCAGGGAAATGAGTGCTGTTTGGGTGCATTCTACTGATTTTAAGGGCCATCTACATTTATTTTCAGTCGCCATAAACATCATTAAAATCGTTTGATTTAATTCAATTAATCGAAGGTCTTGTGAATAAATGCAAATTCAAAATTTATTTGGCAAAGATTTTCAGTATTGACAAGAATGTATAGAAATTACTTATCCATCATCGGCCATGCTTAAGGAACTAGCAATGACTATTTAAATGATCAGCTTTTGAGGATTTAATACGATAACAAAAATATGAGTTCTTTTATAATTTTATTTTACAAAATACAATTTTAGAAAATCTCCAATCTTAGTCTCAGCAGCATCCTGCATAAAGCACTAAAGTAGTTGAACTATGTAAAACATAAATGTAACATTTCTTCGAGTAAGCTTATACAAAAACGCACAAGACAGATATACATCAGCGAACAAGGTAAGCTTTGTCTTACAAGTAAACAACTACAAGTACCTGTACTAATAACTAAATATTTAGCAAAATACCACGTCAAAAACTAACTTACAAGCGTAAATGTATGTCTGTACTGCCTGAGGGTAGATTAAAGATATCCTAAGTAAAGTCGCTCTAAGCCCAAAACCATTCCGCAAGTACATCCTAGTATCTTATAACAGATAAATGTCTCAATTTATGTCAAAATATCCTTCTCAAAATACGGATACGTGCACGTATAAATGTATCTGGAGGGGATCCATGGAAGAAAGCACATATAATGACATATCGATGCACGTAGGTTATGTCCATATCAGAGTGGCCAATTCTTTTAACATGAAAGAAGTAGGGCTGGCGTTTTTGCACAGATTATCGGCACGTTTTTCTCCATGTACTCGATACCAAGGCCGCATTAAAAGGCAACTACAGGCACGTGTATAGTTTTTACAAAAAGTTAGGTTTTCATCGACAATTGTGTAAATGACTAAAATAGC
Organism: Sthenelais limicola; assembly: GCA_942159475.1. Lineage (NCBI taxonomy): Eukaryota > Metazoa > Annelida > Polychaeta > Phyllodocida > Sigalionidae > Sthenelais > Sthenelais limicola. Next base: position 92,967,576 of record OW804097.1, on the reverse strand, counting down.
ATTGGCATATTATAATTCGTAACATTGAACATCAATTGCAAATTTTTACAAAATACTACTACGGTAAAAACATTTTATCTTGGTAAAGCACTATAGCGATTATCAAACCACATTTGGCGTACTCTAACCGGGAACTAACTTTTAAGTTTAAATATATGTTTTCTCGTTAACGATACATAAGAGAATATCACAGACAAGCACAGGTAACGAGCGAGATCTACCGCATATAAAGGCTTTCTTGTACATTCACCAAAGACAAGCGGCATCTGAGCCTGTAATATCGTAAAAAAATACATTTTCGTGAAAATATATTGAGTGAGATGGTGACATTGAAACGGGAGTAAGGTCGATTTATTTTTTTGAAGAAATTTCGTTAGATCCTGAGTAGAGGGGGTGTCAGATTTGGCTGTCGGCAGACAAGGGACGTTAATTTTAGAGAGAATAGGGAGATTCCGCAAGCGAACCTATCTCAATTACGTAACCGTATCTTTATTTTGTGAATTACGTCGCATTTTTATGTATATAAAAATAAATTGTGAGATGAAACATTTTGCTTGATATGTTACGTTACGTTTTTCCCACCCTGTTTTGCTGAACCTCTTTCTTCCTATTAACGTATGTTTGTATATCAGAGATACGGATACGTTTACGTATAGGTTAAACTTGCTGAAACTCCCTAATAACACTGACATGCGGAGAGAAAGGCTTGGGATCCTGGTCTCTACCACCTTGCAAGGTACGTCACCAAGGCATGCAAGCAAAAATGACACACGCACACAGACAACGAAGGGCACCACTCCTCCGCGCGAGACATACGTTCAAACATATTTGTTGGTGCAATGCTAGATTGTGTACAACATAACGATACATTCTCAATTTCTTAACTCAATTTCTACAACTTGTACCCACGGGGCTCTGGCCACATTTTCCTCATCGACATATATGTATACATACAACTGTGCACACGCATATCTTGAATTATATTTTAACTAGCACCAAAAGAAGAGGCACTTTCATACTCAACAAAGTCACATTTTAGTCACATTATACTGAACCACATTAAACTGCACGCAGATGAACCGTTACTGTATTGTTTCAATTACTCTGCAGATCAAAATGTAGTCTCGGGGACATACCTCAGGCTTTTAAATCATATCCAGTTAAATCTATAAAACACATTAATTACTGTAGCTGCTGAATCCAATTTTGAACAAATAAAGAATTCATTCAATATCGATATCTGCTTTGTGGGAAATATTGAAATAGACTTGAGCGTTCAAATATATTTGATATAATGCACATACTATTATGTACACTCGTGGAATGTGAGAATGGAATATGGCTAAATGTCCTAAACCCTACCCTGCATAAACAAGCACTGTAAAGCTTCGAGATCGATGCTGATCAAGGCACGTATATATGTATTCGTATGTTTTAATTTAGTGAGGCATAATACTATCAATTTTGAGAATTACAGCAGAAGCCCAAAATTAAATCTGCCTGCCTTTGTTTTTTTTTCTGTTTGGCGAGAAACCGTTATCAATATATTAACGATTAGGACTCCCTGAGTTTCTTGGCTATAATACGCTTCCCCAGCTAAAACGTGATACTGAAGAGAGGTAATACAATACAAAAATACATCTTTGTCACAATGAGCTAACATAATGTTGATAAAATAATTCGTAGCGACTCAGGAAAGTGACGAGCCAGATGCCTGGGTTTGATATTATTGTGTTGTGCAATTTAGGTTCTCGCCCATGTCTTCAGCATACTTGTTAGAGATGATGTCTCGTAGGTTGTCAATGTCTTTTCTCAGATCATGTATTTTGCTCACTTTGTATTTGAGAGACTGGACATTGTCGCCCACCGGCAGCGCTTCATCAGGCTCCAGATTTAACACGCCTGGAATTAAATAAATAATAGTTAAATAGAGATAGTCGTCACAAAAAAGGATGATAATTATTGGTAAGAGTATTCAATTTAGTGGAAATATAGAACAAAATGACAAATTGTGATTGTGATATGTCACGGTATCACAATGGTTATATGAAGATATGTCGAACAGAGAATATCACAGATAACAAGTTCTATTTATGTAAGGGGGGACGACTGTCAACCAGTAGAGAACTAATTAAAGTTGATATGTGGCTTGACTGCTATAATTAAAAGAGACTTAAGGGCCTAGTCCACTAAGCCGATTCTCATGCGATTTTGCACCGAAGAGGACCTTTTGCACTTTTTCATTTTGTGTGAATTGCATGAGAATCGGCTTAGTGGACTAGACCCTGTAGAGATACATATCTAACTTTTTTTATTGGACTATATTTCTGTTGTATGAGGTTAATTTAGACAACAATAAGCAACGATTAGTCAAACGGAGACGAGCTGATTCATAGTCTTACCTTTAGCTCCCAAAAGGACAGAAATATTTGGATCTTCTCCCTCAGCTCGCTGTACACATATTTGCACAAGGGACTGTAACTCGGCAAAACACACCGCCATTTCCTTCAGTAGTCTGCATTCCAATTTATGCGCCTCGCCTGTTAGCTTCTTTTCCAACTCTCTCTGGTGTTCTTCTAGAGACAGCTTACTTTCCATCAAGTCTTGGTTCTGACTACCGAGCTAAAAAAGTTCAAGTTGTTTGTGACGGGATTAGCATTGTATAGCTCTAACAACATCAAAAAGAGAAGCGACTTATCAAGGTGTTGTTTTTTTTAAACGTGTTTTATTCAGGTTTAACAAATTACAATAGTTACACTCTCACTTAAAACTGTTTTTCGTCATGTCCTGCTATCATTGTATTGAGACAAGAAGTTTGGTGATGTTTCAGACTTGATTATTTAAATTTAAAATTTTCGACCATCAAGATAAAATGTGTTTAGGAGATGAGATGAAAGTATGAGAGATGAAGGCTACGTTCTACAAGTAGAATCTAGACTTTTAAAGGAATCTATCCGAGTCAAAATAAGACACTGATCTGACACTAACCTCCTTGATTGACTCTCGAAGCCTTTTCACCAGTTGATCTTTGCTGAGAATCTGCTCTTTTAGGCCAGCTACTGTGGATTCCTCCTGTCCTAGTCTCTCCTCCAGCTCCTTCACCTCGCCCCGGTGGCGTACCTCTATACTTTGTTGTTTCTTGTGTTTAGCCTCCAGCAACTACAAATTAAAACATAGCCAGTGAAAAAGAACATTCCTTATTTTTTTACACTGGATTGCTTTGGTCTTTTCTCGGCTAAAATGTTGTGACACATATAAAGGATCTGTCGCTGTCATATAAGATACGAGCGTGAATAAGTGTGTCCCGGCTCTTTGTATTGTCTCATCCTGGCTTTTAATTATGGTACTTCATGCAATTGACTCATAATACGAGTGGGTTAGATGGAATAGTATTGACTTAAATAAGAAAGTTTAAAAACCCATCGCTGATTCAAATGGCTTAATTTTAATGCACATCTAACCAACAACTTTACACGTCGTTGTAATACTTGCACTTGTTTCATGGTCAATATATAATATATTCGTGGGAATATGGCAAACATACAAGCCAATGGAGTAAAAAGCCACAAAGAGTATATGGACAACCCCTGGCGCTTAGGGCTATGGTATACTGACACATACCTTCCGTGCCTTCTCCATTTCAGCCTTGAGGCGCTCATTGTCATAGCGTAGTTCATCGAGCTGCTCGTGCACACTAGGGGGCACCTCACCATCGTCACCAATCCCCAGGCTGGCGCGTAGTCTGCTGTTCTCTGCCTGCACGTACAAATGACACAAATAGTACACTAATTCTTATAAAAACAAATTGTATTATCCGGGGCATATACCTTGTTTGGGGGAGGGGGGGGGCTGGTCTTCCCCCTTCCCCTGGTGTTCTATTTCGTAACAATTCTTATTAATTAATTCTTATTAAACTAGAGGGCTGGGTTTAATGGGTTGATGAGATTAAAGGAATATATGAGACTGATGTAAGGTACATTTTTATACAAAGTTAATTATTGTTGGAAAGGAGTAACATATTCTGCATGAACTAAGTTTTTTTAATAGCATATTTAAAGTTGTCTGGATCTTGTATTCGTTTCAGATTTTTCCATAATAGTAAGACTTCTGTATGATAGACCTTTCCGTTAAATTTCCATCTTCAATACTTCAATAAGTTCGAAATGTCTCAAATTAAATTACATTTCCTATATCAAAAGTTGACCATAGGATAACTCAATAAATGCTACAAACCTGTAAACATTTTATGTTCTCCTGACTGTCATTATCCGCATCTTTCAAACTGTCCACCAGTTCCTGTCGCTGCTTCATAGCTTTACTAGCTTCCGTTAGGCGGCGTTCTAATTCTATGGCTCGCGCTTTGTACTTAGACTTGTCTTTTTCTAGTTGGCGAATCTGAGGCGAGTCAAGGCTATAACAACTATACATGTATATACACGTTAAAGCATTCAGTTGACAGACTTTACCAACCCATAATCCACTCGGGGCTGTTGATGTTTCTATTATTTAATGTGTAACAGGCAATGAATGCAATGTAAGCATCAGCAAGTGCATGCCAGAAGAAAATGAGTAAATAGAGGAGAATGATAATAAGGTCTATATATATAGGAATGTTTGGCTGGCTAGTATTTGATCTGTTTGCTCAGCAAAATCAAAACACTGTAGATACTTTCGCCATGACTTGACATTTCATTGACCAGTCCTGTATACCTTTAAGTGGGATGGTTCCGCAATGGCAAAGGGTTCAACGTTCTGGACACCTACATTCTTTTTTAATATTTTTATTTTTATACATCACAGTATTAGTTTTTCTAAGCAGATTATCATCAAAACGTTTGAAAGGATACTTCATTCTCGCGCTTAGCATGGTCATCCATTGTTGGCAGATCCCCAAGATACCGGCCCATACCATCCATCTTTTTCTCTAGGAGATCCTTCTCAGATAGCATAATATTATATTTATCCCTCCACCCATCGATGGTTCCATCCTTCTTGCTTAACTGAAATGATGATAATATAGCGTTTACAATATATTTGATATGATTGAACTCATGAAATATGTTTATGCAAATTATTTAGAGTGTAAAACACATTACACATGTATGATGTAAAAAAAACATGAAGAAATGCAAAAAGAATACTCACCAGTTCTTGCATAGATTTGCGATCAATACTTCTCTGTTGTCTCTCCTTTTCTAGAGCTTGCTTTACTTCCCTTAACTCATATTCTGTACCCCTAAACAATACAAAAACATAAAAAACATTCACTAGAGTTGAACCATAGGAAGACTAACATCTAACTCTAAGTGCTTTTCTTAAAGATGTAATTATCTAAGGTCACAACGGAGTTGATTTTCCTCGAGATGAGGGAGATCGAGCTCCGATCTAAAGTCCCACTGGATGAACAAGAACATTCATATGAGCATAAAGATAAGATACGATAAGAGCAAGTGGAAGGACTTGGCTCGAACGAAGGAGATAGAAAAAGTGGGTTTCGTGTATGCTATATTAATTTAGAATGGAGATCATTTATTGTGAGCCAAACTTAGACCAAACATATCCCACGAATTTTCGACCAGATAGTTCTTGGGATGTATTTCTTTAATAACATCTTGCGTCTAAATAAATCAAACTATAAGGAATTGCGTGAAAGGGAATAGACTCACTTACCCCAGTCTTTTTTCAATATCGCCACTCATTGATTCTGTAATATGTGCTTTAAGACGGGCGATTTCATATTGGGATTCCTGTAGGAAGAGTGAGCAACACAGGAATTATGTATATGCATACAACATGATTTATATTAAGATAACAAGACATAAGCCGATGGTTTAACAGTGACCGCCGCTTCAGGCATTATCACATATCACTACAAAAAGACTACTTCAATATTGGTCATTAATACAATAATAATGCAAACCTTAATAAATATACGTATCGTTGGGATTTTTCATATCTTTTCTTTGTTTCAAGTAGTGTGAAGTGAAAAGACAATACTAGTGATATTCGTTTAGACCAAACAATAGAGATATAATACATCATGGGTTCAAACCTATGTTAATAGCATGAAGATAAAAGGTTCTATTAATAGAAAACCATCTTTTAGGGTGATCAAAGTCATCAATTTATTGAAGAGGGAAAGCTAAATGAAGGGTTCCATTGAAATAGAAATGCCACATTGGGCATAACGGATAGCCACCAGACTCGCGGCTGACATCTTGTATTGAGACCTATTAGGGAGATTTAGCAACCACAACGCACCGACAAACCCTAACGCATCCACTAACTTTTAGTACATTATTACCGTTGTGGGGATATCTCGAGAGACCTGCAATACAGATGCCCTCTATCTCTCGAAATGTCCCCACTGCGGTAACAATGTACAAATAGTTAGTGGATGCGTTAGTGTTGCGTTGGTGCGTTATGATTGCTAAATATCCCTATTATATATACAGGATAACTAACGAGTTGGTTGCAGGATTGTGAATATTGCACGAGTTGCGCAGCAACGAGTGCAATATTAACAACCAACTCGTTAGTTATCTGATTTATTATACATGCCTTGTATAACATAAAACAATATTATTTTGTAGAAATGTTATCAAATTGGGACCTTTTCTGTGATGTTTGATCATATTTTTGTTATGTGTAGGCCTAGGCCTAATCACACTGTTCTACCGAAGGAAACCCAGTTGAGAAAAAAAGCTCACTTTTTTTCGAATCAATTTCAGACACTTTCATAGCTTTAAATCTTTTTGAAATAAAGAAATGCTTTAACAAAGGGTAGATATCAATAAAGATGATAGGATTTTAGTTTATTCATTCATTTGATGGATATATTACACCTCGGCCTGCATTGAAAGTTACGACGATCTGCAGTTCATTTTGTTGTCAGTTGGCCACTGCGGGAAAATCGCTCCGTTTTTCTAATCTATTTCCAACGTTTACAGAGCTTTAAATTGTTTTAAAAACACAGTAATGCCTTAACAAAAGATACAGTTAAATAAAGATGAAAGTATTTTACTTTATTTCCTTCTTTTGATCTTTATTTCACCGGTCTGCCTCCCGTTCTGCCTACGTTCACAGCTGATCAGCCAAATGGCGTGATTCCCGTCAGTTGGGCCTACGCTGTCAGAGGCGCCTTCGGTAGGCCACTCAGAGCGTGGAGTTGTATACGACACAACTCAGAGCGTGGAGTTGTATACGCACACAACGTATACAACTCTACAATACGTTGTTTCAACGGCAACGCGTATATAATAAATGAAGGTATCTTCACAGTGAACCTACCTGAAGTTGTATACTAAGCGCTGTGCCTTCTTCAGTCTGATGCCTGTGTGCGTTGTGTAAATCAAACTCAGATTCGCCAATCCTTAACTCTAGTTGCCTGATGCGGGCTCGCTGCCTGTATGCAAGATAACCGTTGAGATGACATAAGCAAGATTTCTACATATTTTCCAATGATAAAGACACCGTCTCAAGAACAGGCACACTACACATGAAATACATATATATATATGATATTGCTGGTAACGCAGACCGTAACACTGAAACCCACAGAACCCAGGATTATTAGTTCGGAAAATACGGGGGAAATATTAAGTCTATTATGGACGCTTCAAACGAAAGGGAGATGGGTTAGTGTGTTAGCATCTAGAGTTAGTGTTATATAAACGTAAGTGTTAAGACATAGACTACACAAATAAATACAATAAGGAGTGGTTGAAAGTAGTCTTAGGACAGTCAGTGACCGCACCCTGATAGAATATTATTTTTCAAAGGGTACCCATGTTTTAAATAACAGCGAAAAATATAATGGTGATGAGACTATGGGCTGAATCAATTCAAGTAAGAGTCAAAATTAATTATCAGGACCCAGTATTTTTATATTGGCTACATATATTTAGTTTTCTCTCAGGGTACTTCTGTTTAGGGTAGGGAATATGAACTCTTAGATGACATGAAAGGAACGTGAAAACGTTGGATCTATCTGGGCTCAAAGCTAATATTTTAAGGCACACAGTGAAATGAAATCGTTCTGGTAAAGTCGCTTTAGTCTAAACGTTTCCCAACACCTGTATTCAAAAAATAAAACATCTATGATCTGCTTTTAATTTCTCTAAACCGAAGTCTGTTTAGATAAGCTAAAAGTTCCTACAGGTTAGGACATAATAAAAGGACATTCTTATCTACAATGTATACAAAATAACTTTGAATAAATCTTTTAAAACCGTATGAAGGAATGGTTACACATAACTAAAAGAAATACTAAGGGAATGAGAACGTAAATATTAGGGTCAAATGGAATTACTATTCTGGGGTTCTTAAAATAAATACTTACAGCTTATGGATGTTTTGAAGCCTATCCAAGTTATAATTAATTGAATTAATAGTTTAATAAAACTAGATGTATTTACATCAAGTTATTAAAATGAGTAGGTTAGGATTACATGAAAAGGGATTAAAAAGCAGACAAGCACTTATTATTTCGTGGAAACACATTAGAAAAGACATTAGAGAAACAAACATCAATTCAAAGAGGAACCAAAACCGATGCCCCATTTTCACATAAAAATATTTTAATGATTTTGGCACAGTAAATTATTGTTAATTATATATATCAAGTAATTGAAAACAGATATGTTGACCGTCCCAATACAAATGTATGATGTAAAAATGTCCCAATACACAACTTATCGAAGGGGGTAAAAAATGTACTTACTTTTCAATTATTTTATCTTTTTCATGGATGATATTATCAGCAGCATCTTTAACAGCATCCAGTCTGTGAGGGTCCATGTATGCGGGCTTGGCTATAGTTTCTACTCCTGAGTAGACCACAGGCTTTACGAAAGTAAAAATATTATTCACATTACAATTTAGACATTGGCAAGACCTTCATTTAATAACACTCATTTTGGTACATGAGGAGTGATACATCGAGAATGTTGTGAAACTGTTTAACAAATATCCATATGGAGGTTTGTGACTTTTTTTTCTATTTAGAATGTTTATACAGCAAGTCAAGAAATCAAACCATTTCATGAGTAGTCAAGTACAATAAAGTCACATAGTCATTTTGATTCAAGCTCTAATATAAATGTTTATTCTTGAACCAACATCCAAATTTAATTAGAGGCATACATAATACATATATATATATAGATCGTCACACCATTGTATATGAATTGACCATGTCTATGTGATGGACTTACCCGAGTTGCTTCATACCTCTGCACCATGAGATCGTCTTGGTGTTTCTTCTGCCAGCTCGTGATGTCTGAATTAATTCGCCCGTTAGGTATTGAACCAGTGGGAGCAAGGCTGAAACCTTTATTGTATTCGTTACTGGGGATAGTGGCCGGTTGAGGCGTTTGGTAAGCACTGGGACTGTGGTAACGAGCCGGTTTATATGATAATGCACTAGCAGGGGTAGAGTATGTATGAGCAGGTCCATCATAGGTATAACCAGGGCTAGCCTGGAGTGTCGAGCTCACACCAGCCAAGCGCAGTGGGTCTCTGTATGGCATCTCGCTGGTGGTGGGAGCAGTAGCGGCTTTGACCTTATCCTTGGTATAGTCAGGCTCAGGTATATGGCTCTCATTAAAAGTAATGTCAGTATTTGGTGGTAACTCGGAGAAATCAGAAGAAGCTGGCGTCTCCCCAGGTGCCAGGTGCTGGTAGGAGTTCCATCGCTTGGCGGCGGCCACGTGGTGGTTGTCAATGCCCCCTAGTGTATGGGGTAAGTCGGTGAAGTTGGACGTGCTGGCAGTGCGCCGTAGGTTGCTGATGTCCAAGGCGGGCTGGGTGAAGAGCAGGGCGCTGGGCGGGGCTCTGCTTGTGGCTGCTGGGTGCGGACTGACATGGGCTGTGGGTATGGTGTCAACCCGCGACACACCTGTGTGAATGAATAAGGATATTATGAGATCACAATGCATAACATACTTGTTAAATACGGGACAGCTTGCAAGCTGGGTCATCTGATAACATAACAAATAAAAGTATTACATATCATAATTATTAGGTTGTTCAATAATCATTCAATAACAAAACATGCACGGTCTCGCAGGCTAAAAATTCAAAACTTGATCAATGTCCAAGACCTGAATATTAATGTACAACATAATAATTGATATATTAAGGAACTTGAGGAAATATGTCCAAGATAAGAGATTTACATATCTCAAAAGTATAATAAAGTATAGAATTGCACTAATATCATCAACAAAATAATAGGCCCACCATCTAGTCAAACAAATTTAGTGAGAAACAGCCAAGGAATGAAGGACAACTGACCTGAGCATCAGGTACAGGTATGTTACAACTAAATAACGAGGAATACCTAACACACATTGACAATTAAACCCAACGTTATATATATGACTGATTATTGTTTTATTAAAACGTGACAAAACCGCTGTTCTTCTCTCGGTGCTACATTGTTTCTGAAGCTTTTATGACGTCATTGGGACGTCGTTCTTCAGGACGGTTTTCAATACCTCATTAGACCCTTGGAAACGAATGGCTCCTGATTCCTTAAATCGACAAATCGACAAAGACACCCAGTGGCAATCGACAAAAAACACTTTCTTAGCCTTGCAAATCGACATAGACCTTACTAGTGCTTAGCGACAAAAAATCGTCCATATTACTAAAATTAAGTGACAAACGACGAAAGAATTTTCTTAGAGACAAACGACAATTGCTGTTTCTTGGTAGCGACTAGAAAGATGAGATCCCCCACCTCAGAGGGCCCCTGAGAGGCTTCTGTATGATAGTCTAGATTTATATTGCGTTGTAGGATGTCTAGCATTGTACTGTTTTCCAGGTAATGGCATCCATGGTGTTCCTGCCCATCGGTAACATGGACTTGACTCTAAAACTAATTCATTGCTGAGGTCTTCAGAGGCTGGATTGTCCATCGAGCAGTGCACAAAATCTAATATGCGGAACAAGGCAACATGTTCCCCTTGTTGGTTGGGGCTGTTGAAAAGGTGTGAGACAGATGTATCATGCAATGTCAGATCAGGTCTGGCAATTGCCCTAAAGTGTTGATACATTCTTTGCACTCTTGGTCCAAACCCTCAGATCAGATAAGTATGGTATGTCAGCCTACTTTGCTAATCAGTATCCATGCCTAGAACTCGGCGTTTTAATGGGAATATAATGATATTTTGCGGTCTTAATGGATTTATGAAGGCACTTTGTGGTTTGAGGCGAGAGGCTTTCCCTTCGCTGGAAGGGACTTTCTCAACTTTGGGCCTAGACTGTTTGCACAAGTCTATGTTTACATGATAAATTATCAAGTTATATGACTGATTGTGCTCCATTTTCTACACTCAATGATCTATATCGGAACCAAGTACATCTTGGGTTTACCTTGATAGGAGAGATAAGGCTAGCTAGTCATCCATATACTATATGGATGGATAATATATAATATATGGATAATACATATTATGTATTATACAATAATCATGTCTGTATGTATGTGTATGTAATGTTATCTTCATATGTAGCACGATGGTCGTCCTCAAAGTGGACAGCCTACATTCGCATTCAGCCAATTAAAAGGACTATAAACAAGACTTAGCATAGGTTTAACGCACCGAAAGCATTGGTCCAAGACTTTGATGAACAAAAAATGCTAACTAGCCAGATATTTGGACATACATTACATTCAGAACATTTATTAATTATTCTAATTTATTAATTTATACACCATACACACATATTTAAAGTATAGAAGGGGCCCTCTGACTATATTGGCCACCTTCTTGCGCCATGTCAGAAAACTGTTTATAATATTCGACCACCCTCACTGGTCAAACCCCTCTAGTATTCTTGATTTGCACTACTGCTGAATGTACTCCAATCCCATTAACCTTGTTTCATTGCCCTCCTCCTTTGCAACTGATTGTACCAGAAGTAGATCTATATAGATAGATAGATCTATATAGATAGATATATAGACCTATAGATAGATTCAGGACCCAGAGCGATGTACGCAGTTACTGCAAAAAACGCTAAACTTAAGACAACAAGACAAAATCCATGTTATAAGTACCCACAAGTGCATGATGCACATTGTGAGTAAAATTATGGGGACAAGCTTACTAGAAAGAAATATCCAGAGTAAGTAGTTTAAAGCCTGTTAATATTGGTTGAATTCTAAATCTCCTACTATGTTGGACCCACTATATGTAAGATTGATTCCCCAAACTGTAACACTGAGGCCGACTAATTACCGAGACTAAACTGACTAAAATTGGTAACCAAATAGATGATTTCATACCTTATGACCAATGATAGTAGAGAGGACCTACACGGCATGTGCAACCGATACCAGCTGGATTGGTTTTATCCTATATAGTGCCGCACTGTTAGCGGGGGGAAAGTTGAGGTGCGAATAAAAAGTTAATCCTTCTATGCAGGTCCCTTGGATCCTGAATAAATATTCCCCTTCCTCCAGGCAAAGCTAACACGTTTCACGAAGGTGGGCTCCATGTGCATAGCCCTATTTCTATAGCCATTCTTTGTCTCCAAACAGGGTAGTATAATTGAAAATTAAATAGTTCAAAGAGAAAAATTAATTAGGAGGACCCGAAATAATCAAATTATTATTAAATGCTAAATAAAATAAATGCAACAATGCAGGGACATTACAATTTAACACCGTAGATAATAAATGTCTAATAATCTAGTCCATGAAAATGGCAAGCATAGTTTGCTTATTGAAAAACCAGGTAGGAATTAATTTACAAAGAACTGGGACGATTTTAGAAATACAATTCCATAGCGCGAGTTCGTAGGGTATCAGAAATTGTAGCACATATTCGCCGATTTTATTAGCGGTCTGTAATGTGTAAAGACCCCCCAGTAGGGGAATATTTCACATGCTTGTTAATTTTCGATCTAGAGCTGTCCCAAGTTTTGTTGACACATCATTACCTTAGTTTGCGATTTGACAAACACCCCAGAGTCGGCCTGGGAAAACAAAACATTTAAGAACTTGTTCATATAGGCAATAAAGCGTGAGTGCAGGTAGAAGCTTACAGTTCGACATTTGCCAAACTTTAACCATTTGCTTCCATTGACGTCACTGGTCTTACAGAACGGTAAGAACTGTACTAAACTTATCAACAAATTGTCTTATTCACAAAGTGAAAAAGAGAGGCGTTCTTCATCTAATGTCTCACAAATTCACTCCAGGTATCAGGATACTCAGCTAACCATTTAAAGTGTATACTAACGACTTATTAAGATCAAATACAAAACTATGTCTTTTCGTGTATGTGGTTTAAAATGCAGACATGCGTAAGAATTAACCCATTCAGCAGAACCTAATACAAGTTTTAAAAGAATTATGAATAGTCAAGAAAAGAAACGGATGGCCAAGAACAAGATGCACAGCACTTCATAGCTAAACTGCATATTTACGGTATGCATTAAATTCTAATTTTATTTTAATTTTCTAAACTTTTTATATTTAGATAGATCGAATATTAACGGAGCAACCCTGTTATCATAAGTCACTATTACAATTTCTGAGATACACAAACCTCCTACTGGAAGTTCTGACGTTGAGAACTGCTATTACAAACCCTATATTTTAATATCTAACTGTAACTGCTGTTATTACAGTCCCCCTATTGTATGATATGACAAACATTGCTGGTTTTACAAACATGCAATTTCTTTTATTTATTTTTTTAAATTCTAACAATTACAGATGCTATTCCAAACTTGATATCGTAATTTCTGCCTTATACTTTTGCGATGACAAACCAGCTATTATAATTTCTGGCATCATTACCAGCTGCTATTATAAACACCCACTTGTAACTTCTAACCGTAACAGCTGCTATCACAAACCCCAATTTCAACTTCTATCATTAACAGAGCAGATTCTCAGCCCAGTGCAATGGAAGAGCAATATGGATAGACGTGTCTAATAGAGCTCCGTCGTGAAGCTACTATTTTGGAGGACAATCATCTAAAATACCTTGATTTTACTGTTTCTTTCAAGCGATTCTACCGCAGATTGCTATGCTGTTTCCTTCTTCATAATAACGATTACTTGTAACCGAACGGTTAGTATTTCATTTGCGATTTATTCTGTGTTGATCTTCTTACCATTGGAAACATAGCGAGAGGATAGTTCAATCACTATGGTGAACTTTCATTTACTAAATTAACGATTATATCATATTTCCCTCTGCAGTAACACATGCCTCTTACCAGGGTCCAGGGTCCAATGCAGTGGTTATTCCCTATGGTCATGCTCTGAAGTCTTCGAAGCCATATTGATATTAGTCATAATGTTGAAACATATTATTATACTATATATCACTGTGCTTTATATTGAACCTACAATAACATGGTATTATTTCGGATATCTTATTATATAGTGAACCCACTCTACTATATCATGCAAAGAGGTTAGCTCTACTATCTAGATAAAGTTACTTCTGAGGATAATGATATGTTAAAAATTCATCTAGCTAGGGGCGTGGGGGGGGGGGGGGGGGGGTTAAAGTGGAGTACATAATTTGGGGAGAGAATGATGAGAAGATGGGGAGAAGGGTGAATGGTGAGTAGGATGGGGAGAGGGGGCGGAAGGAGCGGGGGGGGGGCAGGACGAGAGAGAGAGGAGGGGGAGGGAGAGAAAGGGGGAGACAGAGTCGCTGCTGGACAAAGAGTGATGATCAACATATATAGGGAGAGGTAGGATAGGGAGGAGGGTGAGAGGGACATGAGGAGAAAGGGCAGACTATGAATCTCTTATTTATAAACATTCAAAAGAATCACCAAAAGAATTCGAATCGCTTTTCAGGAATGAATCGCTTTTCAGGAATGAATCACTTTTCAGGAATGAAATTTGAAAAAAAACACAAGAAAAGGAGGAGGGGATGGCAAAAAGACGTGAACAACCAGCACCACCACTCACTGATAAACACTATGGATTGCTCGCTTACGTACATTTCCCTATTACATTACCGCACGCTAGTGATGATCAGCAAAGTGTCCCATCATCAGTTATATCAGTTTACAAATTGAGCCAGTGCATAATTTTGTACATAGCGTTTATACACATATTAGCACATAGCAACCCCACAAATGTCTCTCTGGTAAAACTTCTGAGAATAGTACTCACATCGAACAACTTCCAGTTTGATGGGAAGCACTACCTTCAGATTGGAGGCACAGCTATGGGCACCAGAGTAGCCCCCTCTCTAGCGAACATATACATGGGAAGATTTGAAGACTCCCATGTATACACATACAGACTGCAACCATTACTATGGAAACGATACATCGATGACATTATAATGGTGTGGCCCCATGGCATGGACGAACTTCACACATTCGTACAACACCTTAACCGTGCCACCAAAAACCTCCAATTCACTTCTGAAATCTCCCCTACCTCGGTAGATTTACTTGACACCACGGTCTACATCAACGGGGACGAAATAGAAACAACCCTGTTCTGTAAACCTACAGATAGTCACAACTACCTCCTGTACGAATCCTGCCACCCAACTCATTGCATGAAAAGCATGCCTTTCTCGCAATTCCTACGAGTCAAACGCATCTGTTCCAGACAAGATGAGTTCAGGAAACACTCCATGACACTTGCACTCCACTTCAAGCGGAGACACTACCCAAGAGATCTCCTAGAAAGGGCTTTAGCTAAGGCGGAAGCACTGGACAGGAATGACCTCCTGAAAGCCAAACCCGCCACAGAACCAAGAGATGAGAACACTGAGAAAAGATTCTATTTCATCAGTACATTCAATCCATCAAATCCAGATATCGAAGACAAGATCCGAAGACAAAATCTGAGAGATCTACTAGTCAAGGCGTCGACAATTCTTTGAGACGGCCTTCTCTCATCTGGTCACGTGACAG
Source organism: Sthenelais limicola (assembly GCA_942159475.1). Lineage (NCBI taxonomy): Eukaryota > Metazoa > Annelida > Polychaeta > Phyllodocida > Sigalionidae > Sthenelais > Sthenelais limicola. Next base: position 92,951,661 of record OW804097.1, on the reverse strand, counting down.
AGCATCTTGGCGAGCAGTGGGCCGGTCCGTGGGGGAATCCGGCCCTTGACGACCATAGCAACCCAGCTTAAAATCTCCAACTTTCCCCCTCGATATCTTAAAGTATACACATTTGTCGGCAAAACGGAACAAGCGACTGCAATGTGTGAACAATAATTGATATATCCATGTAAGATCATAGCATTTTGACCCGTTTATGTATGGTTTCAAAGGGGTTGAAAACAGGTAGTTTAGCGTTAGCGCCTATGAGACTCAGCTGTTGTATTCACCAGAGTTTTTGCCGCCGATCGTAGCGCCACCTGTAAATACCCGGATTCTCGTCTCAAAGAATACCACCAAGGACCATGCATGTGACAGAAGAACACAAATGCAAACGTCCAAACCACTGCTGATATTGCCCTCTGATGAACACCACAGGCACACTTTGGGTCAGAACCCTGCAACGGAACGTACCCAGTCACAAGCATGTCAATTGCAGAACTAACAATCTGATCTACATTATCACCTGCAAAACCTGCCAAATACAATATGTCGGTCAGACCAAGAACAATATTGTATCTAGATTTGGCGCACATCTCTTCGACATTGAGAAAAACAATGATACCACGGTTGCCAGGCATCAAAACCAGGCACACCCGGACATAGGAGAGAAAGGAAACAACATCTCTATTTCTATACTCACTTTAGTCAAGGCAGAAGCGTCAAGCGATGCTGCCAGAGAAGTAAGAAATCGGGATGAAAAGAGATGGATTTCCAGACTCAAAACTCTGGTACCTACGGGACTGAACATTTTGGACTAACTCACCAAAAAATTCTACCTTCCCCAATAAATGCCACTCCCACATCAACCTGGGAGTAGACATTTTATAATTACTCCAATCACATGGGATCTCAGCCTTTAAACAGCTGAAAGCTCTCTCTAACTCCACCTCATCACCACTGGGATTTGAAATAATCCTTCGGAGTTATCAGCATAAAATCTCTAGCTGAAGAAATACTTATTATAAACTGGCCCAGTGTTACAATTATTTTTTAACCAATGTGGCCACACTCGCGCCTGATGAGACCGCTGTTGGTCGAAACCACCCATACCCCAACCAAGGTGAATATAATTGAACAAATTTTATTAGTTCACATCAATTTCATCACTTATATGGATTCGAGCTATTTCAGAATCCAAAGGGAATCCCTCCAGAATCCCACAAAGCCAGGGCATCCCCACTCGGGGTTACCCGATGACGCAACAATAGGGGTTACCATGTTCTCTATGCAACAATCAACGTTGCCATAGGAAGAGCTCGGGTAGAACACTCGATAGAGGCACAGCCTCAGTTGTGGTAGCGCGATCGAGGCATCAACACATCGAAATTCAGCGTTTATACACGTGTCGTGATAAAATTCAAAGATTTTGCAAGAGCTTTCAAGACCAGGGATGCAGTTTTTTTCGAGGACCTAGGAAACACAAACTACGCTTAATACAGCAATGATTTTGATATCTTTGTTCTAATTCAGGGGCGGCAGTTGACAAAATGAGCAAGTATTGGTTACTGTGTATCTTATTACTTTTTAAATCAAGTGTTACACTTGATCGAACCATATAACAGGACCCTAAAGCCCCTGTAAAATAGGAAAGGTTGTAGGATGTGAAAAGAATCAGCAGTCAAGCTGCCATAGCTAGTGCTGCAGGTTTGAACTGCTTTTAGTGGGTGTGGGGCATGCTCCACCACAAATTATTTTAAAGCTATGAGAAAAATGGTACACGATGGCGGCATTTTTTATCATAATTATTACAGTCAGTTTCAAAATATATATGGGTCATATATGTAACATTGGCAGCTGTGCACATTTAGTAAATTCTGCTAAATTAGGCTGCAATTTGGCCAATACTAGGTAAGTTCGGCATTACATTGATTCTAGCAATCTGTTTGATCAGGTTGAACTGTATTTTGAGCTATTTTTGTCTGAAATTTGGGTTATTTGAGAAAATTGGCTATGTTGAAATGTACATTTTCTGAAAATCTGACCCATATGCTTGGGTACAATTTTCAAGGCTTTTCAATTCAAGGACCTTCAAGGCCCTGTACGAACCCTGTGTACATCACAGAAGTTACAATTTTTTAAGCTCCTGGGTACAGCCACAAAACCAACATGAAACGCTGCTGGAAAAACATTTCAACGTTAAGTGTCTTGTTGAAAATGAGTTGGGTAGCGTATTACTAGTAAATAGGAGTGCAGGTGAATCTCAAGATACCGGCAGTTCTATTCATTCATAAACATTCTAAATAAAAAAAATAGACAAATTTATACAACACTCTAGGTCCAAACCCTCAGATCAGATAAGAATGGTATGTCAGTGATTGAACGCCTACTTCGCTAATCGGTTTCCTTGCCTAAGACTCGGCGTTTTTATGTGAATATAATGACATTTTGCGGTCTTAATGGAATTATAATGGCACTTTGCGGTTTGAGGCGAGAGGCTTTCCCTTAGTTTGAAGGGACTCCCTCAACTTTGGGCCTAGACTGTCAAAATAAATCCCACACATAAGAAATCCAGACCATCTTTCTACTGCTAACAGCGAGATAATCAAACCCTGTTTCTGGTTGTATCTTACTTACCGGCGGCGAAGTCATACTCCCACATGTATTTATAAAATCCTCGCTCAACACAGCGAAAACACATCATGGCTGAAGAGCAGCCAATATCATCGCCACAACAAGTTATCATTTTAATGTCCTTGCGTGTGATATTGACAAGGCTATGCAACTACAACACGAATGTCCAACAATATAGTAGTACGTAGCACTCATTCTAGCTCCATGTGACTTTTTCCCACGACCCGAGACCTTAATGCTGGCCTGGCACACCTTGACTGGCGCGGGGAAGTCAATCTAAGGAGTTCCAGCACCACACAGAATCTCAATGACCTGGTACTCGTACAATGTAATATAGCTCTTGGTAGATTCTATGCATATGTTTAGTAGTGAGTATTGATCCTTCTCCATCCATAACGTGAATTAATCAAGTAGGCTTATATGAGCGCTTGTACTAACAAAGGGGCTTTGTTTAGCGCTAAACAAACACACTCCAGTACAAATAGTAAAGCTGGATGCTGGGGTGGCTCTAGTCGTCTCAGGCAAATAGGATTTCCCATTGTTTTCTTTAACTGGCTGGTGTTAGAAAACACTGATCAGCTGCGGCTTATACACGCCTGCCAAGAGCAACACACCGTTTATTGTCATCCATGTTCAAAGATCTTTGTATTGTTTCATACACCTTGGGAAAACCCACCAGCCCAATGCCTACCTCAGTCGGTGGTTTGAAAGGTCGAAGTCGGAGTGGGTATTTACTTCTATTAAGGCTGAACCATAGAGATGACCAACATGGAAAGATCAAGCTAGCACCAATGTAAGTGTATGATATGTGTGTGTGTGTGTTTGTCTGTATGCATGTGGGTATACATGCGAAAGCCTCTTCGAATGGAATAAAACGGGGACAAATATTTAATAAAAGAAGAAACGGTGGTTCGTCCTCTTCCATCTTAAGTTATAATAAGATTAAGTTATAATATCATAATAAAGACGGAGAACTACAATTGTACAGAATCATTTATATATATCACATTTCGTTTTAAAATCACGTGGGATTTTTGAAAAAGAACGCCACGTATATGTATGCCCAAAATATACAAACATATGGCGACTATGGAACAGCAAGGAATATAAGAAACAGCAATAATAAGAAAATGCATAAAGAGCATTGAGTTCGGTAGGAATTCACTAATTAATTTGACAAATAACTAATATACCTGAGTTATATTAGCTCATTGTGACAAATAATATCGTTAGTGGAAATTAGAATTAGTTAATGAGAATGCAGAGCATGTAAGGAAAGTAACTGATCTGCTGAATATCGAACCTACAATCAAACAGTAAAGCCAAAAAGAGCGACCCTTATAAGGGGTGGGAGATACCTGTACACAAGGAAACTTTCATTATACTACTACCTCTATATTGAGACATGTGCTCACCAGAACAACCGTGACGGTAAGCTAGGTCAGTGACCGTAGGTTCTGCTTTACGCAGGAACTACTATTAAACAATATATTTCGTATCTACTGATATTTTACTACAAAGAATACTACTTTTCTATATCGTGAATATGACTCTGAGCGAGGGGTGCACTGGGGACAAGAGCAAGGCAGCACAGTTGTCACGATATTGGACCAAAGAAGCACAGCTTGTCATAAAATGTTATGTGTACCATTAACATCATAAAACTAAATGAACGCAAGCAGGGGTAGTTTTAACAACTGGATATCACAAGAGTAGTTTCAAATAAGTTATTTCTTTCGGAGGCAATGGAAAACCTACCATGGAGAATTGTTACCCATTTCACGATGTAATTGTATACTTCATGAATAAAAATTCTATGTCTGTATCTACAATTTAGCACACAGTAACTTGAATAAACGACATAAACGAATAACAATGACTAAAAGTGACTCTATTCTAGTCACCATGTGATCTCCTATAAGTGTACGTGGAAGTTCATGACTTTCATCGCGATCAAACACAATTTCTAATATCTTTAAGCCAACTTTACATATTGCGAAAAAAAAAGAATATAATAAAAATTACCTCTTTCTGCTCTGTCTGATCGTGGTTGTTTGTGCAATGCTCTTTGTGAGTTTCCACAGTCATTTTCATCTCTTTTACAATCCTTGTCACTTGAAAGTTTACAAATATTCAACCGCTTTTCACACGTCCCCGACTTTCCTTCGATTGGTTTCTCAGGTTCCCTGTCGGCTTTATCAGAGGACCGTTTGCCCACCCTTGTGTAAGCATCTTTCTGTGACCTTTTCCCCTTCCCAGCTCCGTCCTTGCCACCCACAGAAATAGTGCCATCTTGGTTATACAGCACATTTACACCGTCATCATCACTGTCTCCGGACTCACTGTTCAGCGAAGGCACCCCCTGATGACCTTCAGTAGGCAGGGGTAGCGATCTCTGAAGGTATATCTCAGGCAGAGGTAGTGAATCGAGAATCTTCTGAGTGTCAGGATCCAACCCTAGCCCAAGGCCATTATCAAGTGACTTGCTCAAACTAACTGACGAGGACCACTTTTTAACTGAGGGTATTGACTTTTTTCTGTGAGTACGAATGTTATCCTGAGAATGAAGAAGATTGTTCTCAGAGCGAAATAATCGTCTGGACTTAGATAATGCAGCATCGGAGTGACGTCGGGGGCGTTGAGAAGAATCTCTTGGACTTGGCTGGTCACATTCTGAGGTCACCTCTTCACTTTGATATGTCTGGTCAGACGCTTTCTCCACATGACTTGACTCAGTTCTGACAACTCGCATAGGTGAGAGTGGAGACATGGAACGCTCGTGCCTCAGACTCCTGTCATAAGTCCGGTGCAAGGTTCCTGTTATAGACCTGGACAACTGGTCTGAATCACATTCCAATAAACGGGAGAGATCAGTGGTTTGTAACATTGACATGGATTTAGAGAGATCCTTCTCCGTTTTGTCATAAGTCTCAGGACTAAGCGCCAACTTCTTGTTCACTTTGGACCGACGCTTCGTATTGCGTGGCACACCCGAGGGTTTGCTATTGAGCCCCTTTTCCACGACATAGTTCAGCTCCTGCGGCAATCGTTCATCACCCATGGTTTCTCCGGTTATGTAACAGTCACTGCGTGTAATGGAGAAGATATTTGCCAAGAGCTCTTCCGAGAGAGCACGAGCCATGGTTAAATATTAATTCTGAACCACTCAAGAGGAGCACAGAACCACCGTTTCAGATTTACAGAGTGGGAATACATGGAGGTTGATGCATGCATGCAGTAGATCATGTTTTGCAAAGATTCATTGAAATATGACTCTTTCATCACACACAATTAGTAGAAACAATGACATGAGACTATATTATCCTCTCCATGGCAAGGCAAACAAACCATGCATATATTATATGCACGACAATGTGCTAAAGCATGCAGGAATATCTATGTACAATCAAGCACTGTCTACGAGTTATTTCCAGTGCGAATCATGATACCAGACCAGACAAAAATGTCAAAGATCAAGCAATACGTGCAGAACGATCAACTGTTATTTCTAGCATACAATTAATTTGTAACACCAAACATACACAGGAGGTGCATTTTTGTGACGGAATAACGAAAGCATCAGGCATATGATATAAACAATAATATATATTAATGCTGATAGTCTAAATCATATGCATGTATGTTAATGTGTACCTCTAATGAACGACACAGGGGACTGAAACACAGACACCATTATTACTCCATTCACCTGATTAAAACTTGAGTTACTTAGTCTTTGGACCTCTAGTCGGGACAACAGGAGAGGGATTAGAGTTGGAAATTGCCATTTTAGCATGTACCATAAAGGATTTGTTTAGGTTGCATGAGATGGCTTGGGAACTCTGGGAATATCTTTATTTTCCCGCTAATAATCTGAGATACAAACACAGCCTCGGCCAGGCAGTGATTAGAGTAAACATAGCGAGGATTACGGAGGCTTTATATTGACAAGTCGACTCCTGATTGAAATCGAAAAAGCGATACCGATCACCAACGCTTTTTCTCCCGTTCCAGGCAAGGGGGAAACTCAAATGAACATTCTGTGTATACTGTGCATGCCTGCCTATGTTTCAACTGGCTTTTTACGAAAGATTGGCTGTGTAAAAATTCTAAATAAAAAAAAAGAAAATAAAGTTACCAATTCACTGCGGGTGTTTCACAGCTTCTGACCCATGATCTATGATCAGTCTAACACTTTTACTCAGTTCCAATCCAGACAGTTCTAACAGGGTATTATAGAAGACATTTGGATCCATGAAATAACAAGTACTAAGCGATAGACGATCGTTATAAACAGTCCCTATAGATTTCGCTCAAGCACCAGTTAATCAATATTTGATTGTGAATCGGGAGAATTAGCCGGATTTGATCGACCAAAACTACACACATATTCATAGAGGAAAATATTCCATGTGTGCATCTAAGAGAAGAATCATGGAATTCTAGCCTAATAATGTCTCCTGTCTTCCTATAGCCTAGCATACAGCAGGTCCATCATCGAGATTGCAACAGCCCAACATTGGTATTTTGGAATTGAATGGTTAAAGAACCATTACACATGTACCCTTTCTCCTGACACATATTATAGTTCTTTGAATTCTTCTCTCTTTTTCGTTGGTCATGAGTAGGTGGCTGACATACATGTGAAGCATGATATCAATAAATGGATAAAGCCAATGTAAATGATTGCCATCCATGCAATGTATGTAGGGATGATGCACATACCTACATAATATGAATATTGAGAGTTTGTCCGAGAGCTTTCAATATATAACCTGCTTTTTCAAGCTAATGCGTCTAGAAGCACTGATAAATCTTTACGTGGGCAGCTTCCGCAACACGCAAGCTTGAATAAATGGAACAAAAGTATAACAACATGGAGCTTCTGGATGCATTGAATCTGATCAAGTCCAAGCTACTTTCCCTCGTCAATCACGTGTAGGCCATTCCGTTGGGTAGATCCAAGTTACGTGCACAACCTTATTTAATTATACATGTATTTAAATATATCCGATGTGATAATAAAGAAAAAACAATAATCCAAGGCCACATAACCTCCTACATGAATAATTTAATCACGGTGCGCACGAGGTCTGATCGGAGGAGTGCTTCTAGTTCTAGTATCAAGCAATCGATCTCTACAATTGATCAAAAGTATCCCCATGGCTGGAAAAGAAAGTATGCCCCAGCTCATGTTTTGTACGTAACATATATATGGGTTCCCCTCTCGCCAGTTCGCTCTACAAGATTTCCCAGCTCCTGGGGGTCTTTGGTAGCAAACTCTCGTCAGCACGAGTAGGTGAAAGTGGACGGTTTGTGTATGTAGCCGACGGTTTATACGCCAGGAAGTGACCACTCGGCCGGACCCGTCGGCATTTATATAAGTAGACTGGTAGTAGTACATGTACACATGGGAAGAAACATTGGTGGACATGATCAGAGATTTACAACAACGAAGGAGGCGGGTGGGGAGATTGGCGGAGGTGAGGAATATGGTAGAGAATATATCATACACCCTGGTTAGAACAATCTGGTTAATTAATTAAGTATAGTTACTAAGGGCACATTCTATTTGTAGCGGCTCAGATCCTACCTATATCAACTACCTGAAATGCACACATGAATCCAATTCCGCCAGACGTTTCTTTCAAAATAATTATTTATCTGATGTGACTGCCTCATAGCTCACATAGATTTAAGATAGGGGGTGATTCTAATGTCATGCTATTGGATCGGATTAGAATATATTTCATTTGCCAAGTTGTACAGGTAAAGGGGATGACAAATGGGTAAGCAGGCTTGGCCGCTTCTGGATAAGAACCAGCTCTAGCATTACTTGGACAATGGCAAACTAAATAAGATCTACACCCCAATCAAGCATGTGAAATTTAACAAATATTGAGAGTGAAGCATGGAGTCAGTATCAGGTGTTCAGAAAGCGGTGAAACATCAGTTGCAATATAACTAGAAAATGTCTTGCTTGGTTTACGTGATATACATAACTAGAAAATGTTTTAGATATATATTTCAAAGGCATGCACGCTCAAAGGAAGACCGATAGAAAGGTAAAGGTACTATTTAGATATGACTCATACAGTATCTGTGGGCATACAAAGATGAGCCTGTTTACAGTTAATTGTTTAGGCCATCACACCTATTATGTAGTTATCAGGGAACTAAGGACACACTTTATCCCCAATATACGCTAATCCAATCATAATCGTATGTATATATTGTCATCAATCTCATATCCCACCCATCATATGCCAGAGCTGAATAATCGCTAGTGATATCCCGGATAGAAAGCTTATCAGACAGGTTAGATCAACCCGAGTTTAAATATATCATCGGTAAATGTTCTATTATAATAGAATATCATATTTAGATATCTATCATTAGTAATAACATATCATTATTATAAAATATATGATTCTAATATCACAAGATTAATGAGTATTATTACAGGTTAATAGGTTTGATATTTTTTATCATTATTACAACTTCGCTCAAATTGTCATAATATATTATTATCCAGATTGAAAGAGAGCGAGAGGGTGGGACTAGGAGGAAAATATGTCTTATGTTTCCGAGACCCATGCTGTGAAAATCTAGACTTTGATAGAACATTTGTTTAATATCTCAAAGATTATTAAGTGCAAAGGATCATACTTAGACATGCGCCATCTACGAAATGGCCCCAAAAGTCTGCCAAATCGGCTTATAGGAACCTATGTGGCCGGCCAAAGTGCACCTCTTTCTATAGTGATAAGAGAAAGGCATGAGGCATCAAATAAATACTCAGCACGAACAGCGACAAATTTGCCTGCACCACCGCATTTTCTTTACTCTCTCATCTTGTAGATGTATTAATATGAACAGGTAAAGACTAATGTTTACACTTAAGAACATAGATATTCACCTTTTTAATTGCTGTGCCTTACTGTACATACTGACACTGAGCACAAACGGCGACATTTTATCTTAAGCAAAATGAATGATCCATGACTTATCATTAAAATTGTATTCCAATTCCAATCGGGTCATTAAATACCTAAAGATATATGAATAGTATATTACTAAGCGAAAACAAAATAGCATTGATTTAGAGCTGGACAAATATTGATTATTGCTTCATTAATAATTGATTTTTCCTCAGAAAAAGGTGTCTACAAATATGGGTTTTATGGGGCCATAACTATTCGTCGTAGATGCATTTAAAGCGAGGTACCTAATGCTTCGTTATGTATGTACACAGTATGCGTGCAAATGCATGCATATATCAATGCATTAAGCAAAACGTAATAAACTGATTTTCACAAAAACATTCCGAATATAATTTATAGTAAGCTCTGGGGAATTTCAAAGGGACTCACAGGGCTCCAAGTAGCGAGGTCAAACTAGGGAGCATTTACTTAGGCTAAATAGAGATTCCAACATAGTAGTATAGTTTGGGTTGTTCTGTTTGCAGTGCACACAATTTGATACACCTTGATGAAAGAAGGTTTAGTCCTTTATAGTCTAAATGCTCGTGTAAAAAGCTAGGGCACTACGTTGGCAAGGACCAATGGTGTATCCACACTATTAATTGGTCTTTTGCGGCATTGGCTGTACACACAATGTGTATAAGGCTTCTGTTATGAACAGAAAAAAAGCACAATTTGGAAGATTTGTTCTGGTTGTTTTGCTACAATGCTTCATAAAAGTCGACATTTTAAAAAAATGTATTTAGGAGACCCGCTAAAATCTTTTCCTTCCGTCCGTAGTTTGACTACAAATTCTTGAACAAACATATAAAAGCAGCAGAATATCGATACATTCAGTCCTATGACTCATAATATGAATACATTTGGTAAGATACTGAGATACAGTGTAAACTGTACATAATGTCGTGACGAATAAAGCATTTTAAAAAAAACGTTTGTAGTAATAGCCATGTGTACTAACGAAAATGTATTTTTAAGAAGAATTTCCTTCCTATGTCCCATAATTGTTATGAACAACCTAAAGATTATCTTAACGAAATAGGATAAGTCTAAGGTAACAAGGTAATAATTATAATCTGGTGTTTATTCAAAAGTGCACTTTGCTCAGCACATAACCCAGTTTTACAGTGTTAGTACATGTTAGTAGGGGGTAACCCCGTGGCCTGGATAGAGGTGCCACAGCTCGGGGAGCTAGCCTCCCAGAATTACGCTCTGCAGGTATCTATATTTCATACATGTTCATATGCTAGCTCTGAAATTGCCATCTTTCTCACACGATCATGAGCATGTGCTCAAGCATTAACAAAACTAAATGATGTTTAGAGGATCTCAACCTGTTGTAAGTTACCCTCCCCTAACACCACACATCCATGATCCCGCTCCCTCCTTGGCAGCCCCTGCGCGACCCAAGAATACGATGCATCCACTTCCAACACACTTGTTGCTATCAAGAATTCTTGGTGACGTCGACAACCCCGGAGAGGTATCCATCAGATCAGATTTATCTCCCGTTGTATGGCAAAAATATCAGTGTTTACTCCGTCACGTATATCGGATGTATGGGAATATGTATCCTAGTATTGTAACCCGAGGTGTCCCATTGCTCCATAACTCCATAACACGAATACCAGCATGTTTACATTGCGGTAATCCTCACAAGAGTTTCTCTAAACTTTTTCTACGGGCTGGAGACGCTGGAGCATATATATATACGTGGTTACTGTTGGTGGGGGCCGGGGTGGGGGTGGGAAGAGATGCTCACAAGCGGTATAGATCGAGTAGCTCCCGCTACACCATCTATCCAAGCAGTAAAGAATTATCGCTGCCCTCCCGCGGTCGCAGTAGACTTGCACCAAGGCATGAAGCGTACATTCCCAAGTTTTAACACGGTGCATGTCGCTTTTCATTCAATTTACATGGTACCTTTCTATAAGGGGTCTTTTTAAATACCATGAAAGAGGATATATACGTCCAAGACCTCATCATTGAGGTTAGAGTAAGTCTGCAGACTTTGTGTTAGCATCTCAGTATCGGGAGCTCAATCATGACTTTGGCAATGAATAAATAAATAAATAAATAAATAAATGAATAAACAAAGTTTAACATTGTATAAGGAAATATAATACCAATTAGAAACAAAGATGTCTAAGTCCAAATAAACATAATATTCTCGTAGTAACGTAATGCAAGCCTTCAGGGGAGACAGACTGGGAGGATCGTTTGGATCATCAGGGAAACGCGAGCTTTGTGCGGTAATAATATAATATGAGAAATCCAATGGTATTAAGTCTTTGATTGATTAGATTTGATAATCCTGCTGTTTGCAACGTTAGACTGGGCATAGATTGATATATAGATCTGATCAGTACTGCACCGAGAATTATTGGGAATTGATCTAAACTGGTAGTCCTTATCTTCTTTTTTTATATATATATTACTGCTTAATTATTGTAATCACATTTACTCGTTTGTCAACTCTATAAGTTTAGCTCATTTGCCCACTTTATGGTAACAGCTGGAAGAATTATTCATTATCCAGAAACTCGTATACATAGTTTTCCATATAATATGTAACCGATTGGCAATAAAGTATTTTCAAATTAAATCAAGTATGTATGACTGTTACATGAATTCAATAAAAACAAAACATTTCCCCCACATCAATAAAGTAAACAAACACATATTTCAGGGGGCACCTAATGACCACCTAGATGTGGGAGTCGGTGCAGTGGTGGAGATACGGGGGAGGATCCTGAGATCAACGATGACGGTGCTCACAAGCAGATAATTGGCACCTGCTGTCCACGATTAACTGGACGTGACAATTATTGCATGGCTTTATCATGTCCACTTGACATAAGAGTTATCAGGTCAACATGTCCAATACATATTCTGATAACAGTCTAGGCCCAAAGTTGAGAGAGTCCCTTCAAACGAAGGCAAAGCCTTTCGCCTCAAACCGCAAAGTGCCATTATAATTCTATTAAGATCGCAAAATGCCATTATATTCCCATTAAAACGCCGAGTCCTAGGCGAAAAAAAAAGAACGATTAGCGAAGTAGGAGTCCAATCACGGACATACCATTCTTATCTGATCTGAGGGTTTTGGGCCTCGAGTGATAAGCATTTAACCCCCTAGGTTTAACATTGTTCTGGTATACGAGACCCGTAAAACGCTGAGGGGTGGGGCGAGGGAGTAAAAGCCTTTAAAGATGAGCTAGAACCATGCTAAACACTCCATGAATGTGTAGCTAAACATTGCATGTTCAATCAGAAATACGGAAAGAGAACCACGGGTAGTCTAAAAGACTTCCTTATACACTATAGGCACTAGTGAATAAATAATGATGACACGAGGTTTAGTTCTTAGCTGAAGATTAAATTTGAGGAGGAATAAATCAATTCCGTTTGTTCATACAAAGAAGCAAACTCAGCAATTTACAAAGAAAGCTTTGGCCATTAATTAATAAAGTAGTATAAAGAGATAGAAGGGTTATTCAGGAAGTCAAAGCGATACGTACAGGTTGGATGTTGGGCGAGGAAGTCTGAAGTAGAACGTAGCATGTGAGATGCTGATCTGAGGAGCTGAGAAAGGGCAAGGTCAGAAATGGTAACGTGGTCCATGGCAGAAACGCTCCATTTGGAATTCTCTTAAATGCTTCCTTTGTGATTTTAATGTTCCAACGTTTCTACTAAACGTGTTTCCACTAACGCGGTTCAATGACTGGATCCAGTGTCAACCAAACCAACGGTTTCTGCATGAGTGTGTCTCGTTAACTTATTCTGACCCTACCCTTATTATATAGCTAGTTAATCCAGTACTAAGAAATAGGGATACCTATTCTTATTCGGGCTCGATAAGGTTCTCAAAGCTTCCTCAGTAGATAAAAGTATTTCGCGAGGTAGGCAGATAAGGCTACCTGTATGTGAAACCCTATGGCTTACCAAGAATGGAAGCATACCAAGAATGGAAGCAGAGGATTAGACGCTAGTGACCAGTCAGGTAAGGAGGAACGCCGTATCCCTCAAAAACATGTCCAAGCGAAGTGGACAGGACAAGTGACCACTCAATCAACTGCGCAAACCACCCTAGAAACAGCTAATCCCGACTCCATTAATTTGTAAGTAAAACATGCTTTGTGTTGAATGTCGAATAACAGGGTTCTGATACTATCAAATGTACACTAGGGTATAATAAACTCATTATTCTGCACATTAGACCTAAGCGTTCCGTCAATATTGACAAAGTGTCGCTCTCATACATGAAGTATTCCGAGTCACTAACTCCTATTGTAAAAGTTACTGTTATTTCTAAAACCTTGTATATTTTGGTACATGGTTAGACATCTAACCCATGGCTTAATGTATTACTTGCAATTTGGTTTAAACGTAAAGTAATCTATTCTTATCTGATAAAAAGCCCTTTCACTGAAAGCCTTTGGGCTGTGTCAAATTTAGTAGTATGACTAAAACATTCGTATTTATCCTTTAATACAGAATAAAACCAAGGAAATATTAGTAGGGACTGTGACTTGAAGCAATACGTCTATGATAAGGCTCTTACGTAATGGCCATTTAAACAACATGAAAGCAACCAGTTTCTCTTTCAAACAGAGCAATGAGGAGAAAAAACAAAATCGAAGTAGAGAAAGGTGAAAATATGGTAGTCAAACCCATCAGTATATCGATCGACTAATACTAGAATAGAATTATCAAGTTCTGTGGGATATTCTCTGGTGACCAATGGAAGGAAGCATGAACGTGAATAAAATAACAGACTTCACCCTGAATATCATAACTTCACCCCGAATGGCAAACTAATGAGAGGTGAATAAGAACTACTGATCTCCCAGTGAAAGCGATCGCTGTTATATTTTTAAAGAGAAGCGCGATATTCGACAATTTTTAACACGCGTCAGAACAGCGTCTGATGTTACTCAAAATTGGGCGATATTGGAGCAGATATATCGCAGACAATTTCTCGGGACGTGCGGGCTGTTTTACTGCACACCATAACTATCACTAGCTATAACTAGTTTCTTATGGGGAGGCTGTGCATTGTATTTGTATTTAAAGATTTATATTCAGCGACAACATCACTTTGTAACAATTAGTTACAATTTTCTCAGACTGTGTTGTTAAATACGTACTCAGAATCAATTTACAAACTCTAGATTAGAAAATACCTTTACATATATAAATTGAATAATAATGAGAACAAATACAGGTAAATAAAACCCCACACCAGCGTTGTGTTGTATTCAAACATTCATATTGGGTGGATCTTATTTATCTATATTAAACATTCCTGCATTGCTGTTGATTACCCTTTCTGTATTGGTATTTATAAGCCTTCAAAGAAGTTGATAATTACTAACTTAGAAGTCAAGTCAGAAAATTATTCTAATAATTCTTTATGCGAGCTTCCCTGAACACTCATATTTTAAACATGCTATGTTGAGAAGAGGTCACATTTAGACGTGTGCCTTAGATCCAGTGTCTATAAATCTCAAAGAAGCATCTCCCTATCCAGCATCCTACAAGGTTTGGTTAAAGTGTGAATATTTTTTCCATACTTTTTTAATAAAAAGTTAATTCATTGAATTTAGGAAACTGCAATACATCTGGAACATTTTAACCCCAGTGCATAACCCCCATTGCATTCTCTTCGACCCGGTACCATCGGAAATTTTCTACCCCTAAAATAGCCAATTTGGGGGTCTGGGGCTCCGACTACCACCTGGGCAGGCATGTAATTTCGAGGTGACACCTTGTAGCCATTTAATCGCCACTGCAGGAACCCCTTGCATGAAAAAGTGGTTAAATATATCGATATAGATCGACAAGTATAAAAGATTAAATAATTAGCAGAATTTAAAAACTAAAAATTTGTACTCTTGATCTTGAAATGAAATAAGTATCTTGTTTTTCACTTGAGCTCTGTGAGAATATCATGTGCCACCGAAATCAGTCTCAATAAAATAGGGAGTTCATCAAACCATAATATGACCTTATTGAAGGTGACCACCATTTCTCTCACTCCATCTACAGTCAGTCATAGAGCTACATAGGACTTCCACCCTACTCAGCGTCCGTCCTAGGCCTTACCACCAGGAGAGAGCAGGGAGGAGGGATATGTACTTCTATACGCTATGGTATGCAGTAAGTACATTTCTCTAACCCACATATGCAGTGGCGCACTCTCTTGTTTGAACCCAAAGTTCTCAAAAGCTATTCCACGGGGCACAAGTGGTGAAGAAAAAGACCTGATTATACACCAAAATTGTGTCCCAAACTGAATGTGTTAGCTGCAGACCCTTCTGTTTAATTTGATTACTTTGTTTTCTCGGTTCTTTTATTTATTTATTTATTTATTTATTTATTTATTCGACTAATACTAATACTAACGATAGGGTAGGAGTTCTACCCATGCATGAACAGTATAATGTACTACTACTGCAACAGGATAGTAGTTCGTACCCTTTTATTAACAGTATATAGCATAAAACAATATTTTCACTTTGGTACTATTGATCCCAACTAAAGTAGACAACATATCAAGTTACATTAAAACCCCGCGCACACAGGGCCGATTTAAAAAATGGCCCGATTTGGGGTGTACCGACCAATCGGGACTGAAATCCTAGGAGCTGTTTGCATAAAATCGGGCCTATTTTTTGGCCCACACAGAGCCGATTTCAGTCCCGACTTCTCCCCAAACTGAAATCGGCTGTACTTGGCCCACACATACCCGATTTGAAGCCCGATTTGGCTCCCAAACTGTCCCAGAATTTCATTTTGAAATCGGGGATCATTTTTAGTCTGCCATGGATTCTGAACATTCAGATAAAATCATACCTTCCTTCATTCTTTCATTCACTGTGTCATTACAAATTATGCGATTCCTTTCATTTTTGTTTTATTATGAAGAAAACAATTTCTCTTCCAAGAAATGTATACTTTTCTATACATATCTCCATTATTTAAAATCTGGTGGTATCTCAAAATCAATCTTTGTGATCCATGACTCTCTTCCTGTGACACATCACATTTGTCTACAAAAAAATGTTTACAAAAAAAATTAAAATGTTGGCCCGTGCAGAGGGAGAATTGAGCTGTATAAAAGTGAAAAAATTGTTTTGATAGTCCAGGAATTAGTGAAGTTATAGTCTTTCAAAGTCACCTGCCTATTTACTTCAAACAGTTTTGGACAAATCAGGAGGTTTGCCCCGATCATTCATTATATTGGATCGTCGGGAGAGCACTCCTGATTAGTCGGGTTAACTCTGTAGTGTGAGGTTGAGATGGGGTGAGGAGAATGTGGCTTTAAGGGAACAGTTATATTAGTGGCTGTATGAACCTCACCTCAAAATATCGGATATTACATCACAGTCCACAAAAAGAACAAGGTCTACCTCATAAATTAAAAGCAGATGCTAAAAACAACTTAGGGCAAATCCCAAATGCACACCAGTTTACCCAGTACTCAATGGAAACAACACACATGAACAGTAGAGACTACGTGATTATAATATGAGACAAGTCTGCCCTGAGTAGGAACCTAAATATTGACAATGCATTCCTAATTGGCAGCAAGCGTTACTCGAACATGGAGCATGGGTTTACAGACCATGTTGTGAAATAGGAGGGATAGCATTTTCCTCGTTTATGTCTAGAGCAAATATTTATCAGAACTCATATAAGTTTCAGACAAGTCAATCTCTGAAATGTAATATAAATATCTAGAAATAAAATAGGATACTGATCCTCAGCTGTAGAACCGATGTAAAATGAACAACACCAAACGGACGAAACACTTACTACTCGCTCAGATAAGTGTATCCCTAATGTCAGAAATAAACGGATGCATCAA
The DNA here is from genome assembly GCA_942159475.1 of Sthenelais limicola. Taxonomy (NCBI): domain Eukaryota; kingdom Metazoa; phylum Annelida; class Polychaeta; order Phyllodocida; family Sigalionidae; genus Sthenelais; species Sthenelais limicola. The sequence continues at coordinate 92,934,192 of OW804097.1, read as the reverse complement.
GATGCCAGAGAACATCGAACAAACCCCACAAAATGCACAAGTTGGTCAAAGAACAAAGAGAAGGAGGTTTGCAGATTTATTTTGCATGTATGTACCCAGACTGTGGTGGAATTTACTTTGATTATTTTAATATTGGATAACGATTTACCTTCAGAAGCAGCTTGCATATTTGGCCTGGTTCCTCCATCTTTACCTACAAAAGATGACATACAATATTTACTTGATAACATGAAATCGCACCATATGCTAACAGTTATAACAATCGGTTAACATCGTCCACTTGGTTCAAACAAGAAAAGGTTGAACTGGGGTGAGGTTGAACTGAATACTGAGTGTCCCATTTTTCACATAATTATGTCAAATTTAAATCAGTGAGCAGAAGACTGTTTATTATTTGAATTATCACTTGTGAGCCCATATCTGGATATGTAAATAACGTCAATTGATTACAAGTTTCATTGAACGCTATGCATTGCTTTTATGTAACTCAACTGTTATTTACAGAGGATTTGCTGTATAAAAATACTAAATGATAATATAAAAAAACGTTAGTGAAAAAGTATTAATCATAAATGCTTGATAAATGAATTGTGAAAAATCTGTGCTCTATACACATAATGACAAATGTCCAGAGAAATCCGCCCATGAACGGGAGATATAAGCGCTCAACCCGTAGTACTGGGTGGCTGGAGTCATTATATAAAAGAAATAGCTAAAAAAAAGTGAAAAGATAATAAGCCCATTCCTCCTTCGTCTCTGGACTTATAATAAATGTCATCAAAGCAGAGGAGGGTGCTCCTCAGAGCAAGAGACACCCAAAGGCTTGAGTAGCAGTCATAAATGAGAGATTCTATAGGACTGAGTTAATTACAAAAAAGTTAACTGTCGGTGGTAATTTTTTCAAGATTAAAACTTGATATGGATCAGAGAAATTCAAGTTGACAAGTTGCAAAAGCATACTGACCTTTCCTTTATTATATGCGCATTGCACTTAAGAGGTGCGATAAAGAGAATGAGATAATTTATTGTATATGTACGATAAAAATTCGAATTGTTTTTTTTCTGTTAGCTTTTAGATACTTTGTGACGATTCAAAACCAAAAACAACGGTTTATATTTCAATATTTTTCTAAGCTATACTGTGTCTCGTATGGCCAAGTCAGCGGTATACTTTGATGTTCCAGTACTTACTTAACCATACACTTTTCCTGGCACATTATGGTGAGACACAGTATAGGGGCATATAATAATTCATAAATATTAAATGGAACTCGGTACTATAAAAAAAATCGGCGATTTGGAGGGAAGAGTAAAATTCGTCCTTGAAATTAGTACTAATATTTTACTAAGAGATACAGTATGTCTATACACCACTGGGATGACAACCAATGTAGGCTACCCAGGGATATTTAAAACACACTATTGTGACTGTATTATGGGCGGCAGCCCTGCTGGAAGAGTCAATGTAGCTTACATAACAATATCCATGTGGAATTGACAATCTGTTTTGGTCGGTAGCGCTGTCTACCTAATTTAAAAAAAGGAGTCTTCCAACACCTTAAAAGATTACAAGAGCTCTTGAGGCCTTAAATCGACCAATCGACATGGCCTTTTCTTAGATGGACAAAACGACACGGCCTTACTCTTTTCTTAGATGGACAAAACGACATGGCCTTTTCTTAGATGGACAAAACGACATGGCCTTTTCTTATATGGACAAAACGACATGGCCTTTTCTTAGATGGACAAAACGACATGGCCTTTTCTTAGATGGACAAAACGACATGGCCTTTTCTTAGATGGACACAACGACATGGGCAGTCCAGGGATAATACACTACAATACACTCAATAGCTGAATAAACGGCGCCAGCTTTTCAACTTATAATAATCGACCAGCGTGGTGCTAACTGTTTCATGTTCGGCAAATCAAGTCGAGCCTTTTAATAGGCCTAATTTAAGTCTTTCAAATCGACCCGGCAAAGATTATCACTCCGAGACTTCAACCGTAGCCAAGTGTCACAGATAGTTCAAAGCTTAGTTAAAGGTTCCTTCCTGGTTATACACACAACGGACAGGAAAAAACCAGTCAAGTCATCTAGAACTGTAGTTTTCCAGCCTTTATATTCCATGGATTAGAATCATTAGAAGATCAATATTATGCATGGACACCGAAAGATAGTTTAGGAGTAAGAAAACAATTAAGGTAATCGGCACAGCTGCAAAGTGGTATGGGGGGGGGGGGGGGGCAGTGTCCCATAGATGTTAAGTACGATTATAATTTATATAATATTCAATGTAACTTTACACTATCGCATGAACAAATTTGAATACAGAAATGAGGGTGGCAAATGCACTTTTCCACATATACCGAAATGGTGCATTTCAGGGAGTGCATCGGACCAGACGAAAAGTACTGGGCCAAGAACACTCTTTGATCGCCAAGGAGGTTGTGTGAGGTGTTTCTCCTATGTGACAATGCATTGGGATTTCTACTTTAAATGCGTCTACAGCGGATAAAAGCATTCTGTGCTTGCTCGCTGAGAGAACAACATGAACCTTTCCTTGCAATCGTATACCATCATGATGTAAAAATTTGGGGCACTTTCTTTAATGCCTCTACACAGGGCTTAAATTAATACAATATGTGTGAACTTACTGAAGTGATGTTTAAATAGCCATTCGCTTATCGTTTGTTGATTGCTTTTAGGGAAGTCAGATTCTTGACGAGCAGCCCGCTGTCGAGCACGTTCATCAAGCTCTTGACGTATCCTCAAACAATAAAACATAGACCTCTCCTCACTGAGAGCTCCCATGTGTCCCGCGTGTGCCACACTCATTCTGCTTTACATTATTAGTCTCTATCCGCACAAGTCACTTATTGTGGCAGATGTTGATGAAAATAACCATACGAAGTATTCTTCTTGAATCTCTGTTGAAGGAACACCGATTTAATCCAATGCCAAAATCAAGACGCGGTGTAGGAATACTCCTGCTTTGATGCATAAAAAACACAACTTTCGTGTTAATTAATTGAATAATTGATATATTTAAAATATCACAATTTCATTAAGACACGTGTAATCATCGCTGGTAGTAATCCAAGGAAGTTACTGTCTATGCATCTGTTCACGGCCCGAATAATATTCAAGGTATTTTTTAAACTCCTCCCACAACTATCACCATTCAAGTATCCATGATCTTACTGTCCTGATCCTTGCGACACCGTTATCATCAGTCTCAACGTGAAGACGTGATATTCATAAGTCCACAGACTCGGTGTAAAATTAATCCCATGGGCTCTCCATTTTGTTGAAGACTGTCAGGACAATTTATATAAAATTTCTAAAACATTTACGATCAATTGAGTGCGGATGCTAGGACGATGTCTGACACACTCTTTTAAATACGACTGCAGACAAGATTGCTATTGGGACAGTCGTACGGAGAACTCCAAACATAGAGAGAACACAGTGCTTCAGTAGACACCTCGCTGTGTTTTGTCCTGGAGTGAGAGGCTCTGAAAATACAAGTACGGGTTCTTGCGTGCGTGTGTAAGACTAAGTGTGTGTGCGTTTGCGTGTGTGTGTGAGTAGGGGGCGGGGGTGTTTAGGAGGCGTTATTCCACCAGACTACATAGCAAACTTAAGTCCCTGGCTTAAAGTGAGTTGAGTTAAATGTTTGGCATCAAAGACTTTTTAATCGTTTGCTATCCGGGATAAACGCCACATTTTGTCGCCTCGACAAACCCAGGTTAATCGCCGTTGCCTCGCCACTACTATTGCAACTTTGTGGAGGGTAGGTCTGAACAAGAAGTGTTCCGCGCTGCTCTACACACACCACAACTTACAGATGAATACAAGAACTCACAAATAATTTGAATTTTTGTGGTGGTTTAGTCGCAGTGGTTACAGGCCTGTAGTTTGGCTAACCACATTTCAACCGTTCTTTTCCATGAATATGACTGATCTTCTAGGAATATGAATTTTATGATAACACAGGTCTAACTGTGATCATTTTAATAGTCTACATACATGTATATATAGCGGTAGATAAGAACCCACAACGGCCTGCAGTGTACATATATGTATGGAGCTCTATTAGACCTTTACATATTTTGATTTATTATATATTTTATGAGATACGTTGCTTGCGAATACCACAGAGTGGTATTCGCAACCCCGCAACACGAACCACCAGAAGTACATTAGTACTAAAAGATTTTACATCAGGAAACCTTCGGGAAATGATGACTAGTACAATAATATTATTTTCTTCTGACATTTTCCAAATAAGAAGGAAATGTAAAAATTCTGTTGGCTCCAAATACTTGATGTATTATATTCAGTCATACATGCGTTTTCTGTGGCTTTCTTTGCATTTGGAGGTTCTTACTGTTGTTTAAAAAGTACCGTACAATTAATTGTAAACCTTCCAGATATTTTTTTAAATTGTTAAAGCAACAGCAGGAAAAACTGGAAAACACAAGAATGATTTTTTTAAATAGTAAGTTGATTAAACGAAATAGCCATCAATAAACATCCTTATCATCAATAACATGACATGTCAAGGTGGTTACAGGGGTCCATCCGATAATTTGGGCAAAACTAATGCATGTGCTTCTCATTCGCACCCGAAAGCAGAATTCATGTTTCGTCCTCACCCTCGCGGCCCTACCCCAAAATCCACTCTGAATATACCAGTGTTCCCTAAATCCTGATCCAAACAAAATTGTCGAATGGGAAAGTCGCCCTAATGAATAGAACCCTAGTATGCGGAAGGCATTGTCTCAGAAACAAGCCCGGGGAACAGAATGGAATTACCATCAAGGGTCTAGCCTTTAACGTTTTCCTTGATAATGATTTAAATGGCTGTTCAATAGGCGCCGGGGCTAACATTGACACAAGCGATAACTTAGTTTAACAAACACCGAGAGGTTTCTAACTCAGATCACCACAAGACATGAATTTTAACAATGCCCTCGTTCGGCTAAATGCTCCAGTAATTTTAACGGAACACAAAGTGGACATTTTCCCAATAGGAAGCAAATGGAAAATGCCTTTGGGTCCAAATACTAGAGGTATTATGCTCAGTCCATTTTTAGAAAAACAACTAAAGAGACATTAAAGGTATGATGGATATGAGTTTTGCAGATATAAGGAATGTGAAGGATTGTTGATAATTAATGTATACATGAGATTTATGCAGGCGGGATTAGTATAACTCCTTCATTCCGTTAGAAACGCAGTAGTGTGACTGTAAACATGGAGCTCCCGGTGTGGTCCTATCATAATCACTTCTAGGCTTATTCAAATCTGAGAGGGTGGGCGCTGCGAGCCTTTAAAGCTACAATTAGTCTCTCCGACGCTATTTTGGCAAAACGTTCGAATTTTATCTCAACTGCAGATACAAATTATTGCGGAACAAAGTTTTCAAATTGACGCAAAAAGAAATACATTTATAGTGATTATATTAACTATATTGATTGCCAACTCGATCAAACACGATAGGGATCATAACCGAAAATCAATCCTTATATTATATATGCAGTTATAGAAACAAAGGGTTAAATGTTCATCAAACTAACTGTGAATACCGAAGTTAACATGGAGCCAATATTCTAGGGAGAGTAACAAGATGCACAGCTGTACAGAGATATAACTAAATATGCATTCATATATGATATATACACATATACATTCAGTAGAACTGACTTCAGTAATAAAACGAATCGGAGTTTCTTTCGAATATTTGGTAAGAATAAGAAAGTGAGTGAACCTAGGTTGTGTAGGCTTTTGATTCAGCGCTCGGTAAAAGAGAACGGGAAGAGGAAATCACTTTCTATTCTTTGCTTTAATCCTGTAAGGACAGGATCATGGGATATGGAGTATCAAGACTGAGGCACCAGAAATAGCGTCGGAGTCAGAGATTTAATCTTCACGCTCCGATACTTGGACCGTTTTGGAGTGATTTATACTAGCGGTTTATGATTTATTCAGCGGGAGAAGCGTCCGGTGTCGGAATCAAGAACTAATTCTATCGAGGCATTTGGCGGCAACACGTCTACCATTTAAAACCAAGGTGAACTTCCCAGAAATTACAAGAGCTCTAATAAATATCGTTAGTGTCTAAAACCCCCGTCAAGGGAACCACGAATGAAATTGAATCTTTACAGAATCTATGGCTAATCATAATGCCTGCAAAACTCTACAAAATTATTCGTTTAGCGATTTAGTTACCCCCATACCTTACATGACTGTGTGTTTCTTTATAAACTTCACAACTACCTTTATTTCGATTAACTATGATATAGTACTGGACAAATTGACATACTATAATGTTAGGGACGAACTGATCGCCCTGCTCAGCAGTTATCTTCTGAACATGGTGCAGTGGAAAAAAATCAACGAAGCTAGGACTAGGTAGAACATGCTCTGAACCACGAAATACCCCTTCCAAACACTACACACCTCAGAAAGCGCTAAGGAGCCCTTCCAAACCGAAGCGAATTAATTCACCTCAAGTACCGTATATCCTTGAATGACCGCCCCCGTCCTGGGGCAGGCAAAGAACTAAATGTGGCTGCGATTCCGCTACAATATTCTATAGTAAGACGTTTAAAGTGTTTTACAATTAGATTTTCATCCATAAAAGGAAAGGAAGGGACATTTCGAAAATAAGAACATTCAAATTCAGGGTTTGAACGTTTATGTCTTTAAGTTTATGAAATAGTTATTCTGAGTGAAAGGTACAAACCTAATGCCCCACTGTATCGAACTGTAGACAACTTTTCTTTGTGTATGATTTTCTTCGAGCTCTGAGTTGGGCGTGGAGTAGAAAACATCTCCGTACCAGGTGGCATGAGCTCTGAATAAAAGGATTACATAATGAGCATTTCAAAGATTGACGGACTTGTCTAAACAAACACGCGCAATGTGGATTGGTAATTAAAAGCAAATGAATTACGAAGATGCAATTGTTTCTAGTAAAAGACGGTGAATACGTAAAATACACATAGGCAAAATGGACATAGGCGATTATTATAGGGAGGTTCAGCAAGTCTAACCTATACGAAAACGTAAACGTATCCATATTTCTGATATACAAACATACGCCAAAAGGAAGAAAGAGGTTCAGCAAAACATGACGGGTAAACGTAACGTAACATATCAAGCAAAACATTCCATCTCACAATTTATTTTGTATACATAAAAATGCGACGTAATTCACACAAAAATATACGGATATGGTTACGTAATTGAGATAAGTTTGATTGCGGAACCTCCCTAATGATAAATACAGCGGTATATTTACCCGGGGTGTTTGTCTGGAGGGAGCGGCCCATGGGTCTCACAGAGACTGAACACTTTTTACTGGACATGACGGCAGCAGGTATTGTGCAGTGCGGATAGGCACAACCCCAGGCATAACGCGTACCAGCTTCACGTGCACACAACTTACACGCACATGGCTGAAATAGACAAACATATATACATATATTAATTGAACTGACCATCCGTGGTGAAGGCAGCAGAGAACGTTGGGTATTATCAATAAAAGAACATACAATTCAACCCAAGTCGTGTCTCTGAAAAAAAATCCAATCAACCCACAGGGGTTTTCTAAAGTCCAGTTAGTAGTGAGACTCCCCCATCCTATGTAAATATAAGTGGTCTGCTACCAAAATTCCCAACCATTATTGTAGATTATATATAGGCAGTCAGTGCTTTGCAATATGATCACATTCTGTACATTGTTATTGTCCCCGAAACCCATTCACATACTTATAAATACTTTTGTACTGCATCAAAGCTGAATCATTAAATTGAAAATCCCACCGGGGACACTGTTCCACGCAGTCGAAATAATATGATAAAATAGAAGTAAGTGATATCTTTACTTAAGTAGTTTTCAGATTAACGAAATTATCGAGGACCACTTTCCCCCATTGGTCTAATCCGGTGAATATGGCAAATTGTTAACAGCAAAGTTTTGAACGGGTAAACAAGGGATCATTGAACGTATGAAGGTGCTACATCAACCAGAGAGGGATGTCACAAGAATACATTGATCTTATTCCATTATGTCAGAATAATATTGTTATATTGGGCGCCGACGGTACAGATTTTAGCCTTCACTGTATGCGATACACTCTAATGCTTAAATTCTAGGTTCCCACGTGAAGTGCACAAAAATGACCAATTCACTACAGGTATCGCCTGAAGTCAAATTCTACTTTTTTCAAATCCAAAATCCAAAATTACAATGTTTGGATCCCCTGTAATGATGCGGTAGCAATACTGCCAATGGTCGCTACGTTTGGATGGAAGGGTATCCGGGATGACAATCCGTGCAAGGATCTTATTCCTTGATTTAGGCAAGCCCGCTGCTCGTTCATTATTCCTCTCCTTATAAAAAGTCACTGACGTCGTCATCTTGAAGGAGTACTTATGACAATACTCAGTTCCTTTATCTATAGTCCGACGAACGAACTTGAAGTTGATAACATTTGTCAAAGTTACTATTCGTAGTCGTAGTTTATCCAAACATGGCGAGCATGCCTTATAACAATAATAATGGTAGTAAGGAAGGCTGTGTCGCACTAGTTACAGTCATGCTACAAGTTACCTCCGACAAAGGATAGCCATTTGTAAGAAGTTAACAGGCTGGGTGCGTTATGCCATAGAACTATAATCATGGGTTATAGTTCTATGGTTAGACTTATCTCCGCGGTGTAGTGCAGTGTTAATCCAGTCACCAATCAGTAAAAGACGCTACAACAAATTTAATAAATCCATTGTGTCTCAAATGTTAATGCAAGCTAAATAATCCTCAGACTAAATAATCACGAGGGCAGATAAGCGTATTATTTCATGACTGATGTACATTATACACTTAAGAGATGAATCTGAGACTTAGAAGGTCACCAGTAATACAACTCAAAACTTGACTTCTGCACTACCAGTCCAAAAGTAAGGTCGATTGCTATTCCTGTTTTACCATAGAGAAGTCCTATCAGCACTGCCTTGAATTTAAATCTTCATAAGGAGCTCTACCCTAAATGGTTGCCTTTGCGCTTGAGCTACCAAAGGCTAATAATTATAAAGAACAAATCCGCAACAGGTACACACACGTGCCATTGTAAGACTGCAAATGTTTCTTTTCCAGACGCCAGCCGTGCATGCGAGAAGTGCCAAGCTTGGGCAATGCATGACTGCTTATAACACTTGAACAGTCACAACCGGCGCAGATCCAGAAAACCATTCAAATATGAGGTAGCTGGAGTGATTGACCCTCGTCCTACACAAGAGATGTCGAACGTCCAACAGTAAGTGTGGGTATTAAACTGCATAAATTATGATATGCTGCAAATCTCAGTTGGGAAAATGTCACTACCTCGAATTGCTTATTTTTTAAAGGATTTGGGCCATCTAGCTACCGGTACGTAGCGTATTTCTATCATGCCTCATGGTGAAGACAAGTACCATGGTTCCCAGAGCCTATCATTTTTCATGACTTTTAATGACCAATTCCGCCATTTTTTAATGACCAAATGAAGTCATGTTAGCCGATTATTTATGACCTTTTTAAACATATCAATGTAATCTCCTCAAAATCAATGAATACATTTTCTTAAAACAGTGATTACTTGTATTGAATACTTGTATTGAATACAATGTAGATGCCAACTTTTTAAAGTCAGATGTGCGAGACACTATCTCAGCCATTAAAGCGTGGGGTCTGGGGCCAGAAGCCAGAGGGTTTTCTTTGCTCGCCAGTGCATTTTCAGCATTTTTGGAGGTTAAATATTGTCCAAATGATAATATAAACTTCTGACTTTGATTCACATAAAAGATAAAAATATAGACTTGTACTTTTACAATTTTTTACTTTTAGTTTTACATAAAGAATGATGGCTTTAGTGTATTTTCAGCATAATTTCCTTAGAGACTTCAGTGCTACAATTATTTTATAGATTTTTCACTTCTACTTAGCAGATCCAGGGATGTCACTAAGTTTTGTGTAAGGTGGCTATTTAGGATTTTTAGCCGACTGCACAACTTTTTCAATGCAGAATATGGTCAGGGAGGGGATTCAGATAGTTTTTCGTGACTTTTTAATGACTCACAGTGAAAATTAATGACTTTTAAGGCCCTTAAAAACCCAAACTCAGAATTCATGACTTTTAATGACTTTTTAACACCCGCGGGAACCCTGAGTATGGTATTGTAGGCTAACAGGGCTAGTTATTAATTGATATATTCTAAAGTGTTCATATAATAGCACGCGTGGCAGCCTACAAGAAATATAATAGGGCTTTTATTGGATAAATTTACATATATTTCCATCTAATATCTAAAATAACCTCCATTTCTGGTCAGCTGGGGCACTACTGGTTTATATTCCCTTGGCTTTGCTTAAGGATCATATTGTGTAACAGTATTGATTTCAAGGTTTTGTCATGCCCTTTTCAGTGATTTTTCTGAATCCTAATGACAAGAACAGGACGTTGTACTTGCAGTTATTGTTGTACATAGATCGAAAATGTATTTAACCATGGAGATACACACAAACTTGTTATAATATACGGTTTATCAAATATACTTCCCTGATTTAGCAAGGTGATTAATATTCAGATTTCATATCAAACACCTTGAGTCACTTAGGTTAGGGTATGGTGTGAGATCAGGCGAAAGTGTACTGTACAGTAAGAAACTGAGAATCTTTGAAAGTATTCCATCCCTTTTCAAAATCCTGATCCTCCCATGTAATTGTTATTATGAATCTATGGTCAAGACTAACATCGACACAAATGTTTGAGAATTGACTTGGAGTGTATGAACGCAATTTGTAACTCTGTACTCCTTTATACCAGCATCCATTTCTATTCCAATGATCAGTGCCAGTGGGGCCAGTCACTGGTAATCAATACCACTCCCCTCCACGTGTATATGTGTACCCATGCCATGTGACTCGTGTAAACACAGGGTGATTGACAGCTATTAACAAGCTAACTATACTTTTAACAAACTAACTGTAATTTTAAAATGTAACGTATCCCTCAGCAAAGGATTAGGCCCACCACAAATGTTTTAATCAATTATTCGTTACCGGTACTAAAACTTCACAAGTATGTACGGTGCATGCTCTACTCTAGCCTATGTATGTTAGCGTTGACGTTTATGTAACTTTATTTCCCTGGATATTTTATTTTGCTGGGTTTCACATTCAAAACTTCGGGGAGGATACGCTGTCTACTCTACGCCCACTAGTCTCTATAATCGTGACGTAACTTCGCAAGAGATCTCGAGCATCCACCATGCCCATGCCATGGGCATTAGCTCCAAAACGGCATTATAGTTCCCCCATACAATGTACAGACATTTCAGGGAATTCATGATTTAATACAAATACTAAAACATCACATGCCTCGCCTCTCTGCTTTAGACTTGGTCTTTACAGCAGGCCGGTGAACGAGAAATGTTTACAAACAAAAGCATTCGGCGCCGCTGGAGACATCTGCAGCCGCTGGCCCGAACTGTAGTGTAGGCCTACAACATGGCGCGGAAATATAACTTAGGCAAATAGAATTAACCAAGCGTTCCTAACTCGAGGATACTCCATAGAAAGAGGAAATAACAGTTCCCCTTATTACTTACAGGGTCCGGTGGCGTAACCTTTCGGTATCGCTTCCAAAACTGTTGTCTTCGGCGCTGTGTTGACAAGTTTTGAACTTGTTCCTAAATGGATGGAGTTAGTAGCGATCCACATTTTCGAATTTCGTTAGGTGAAATAGTTTCGTATTTATTTGTCTATTTTTCAAGATCAACAGACATTTTTATACAACTGAATATTCAAGTATTTATTATTCATATCAGAATATGATGTAACAGATATACTAACTTGGATAATAAGGCCTTTTCCCCGCTTTTATTTTTATATAAACATCCAAGATGGCGGTCTCCGCTGCGCCGCGGCAAAGCGCACAGGCTCCGCGTAGCGCGTAAAGAGTACAAGAGACTTCGGCTGTGCTCGCCATCAGAAAAACGATTATCACGATCACAAGGGGTATACATGGGTCCCATTTTTTATACCTGTGTCTGAGTGTCGCATGATAAGACATTTTTCCATGTCCCATGTCACTTTTTAAAACAATTCAATGATGTCTCGTGTCACTTTTTAAGCAATACATTAATTGTATTAACGGTCGTTACAATGTCGTGTGTCGCCTGTTAAATAAATCACTGTGTCTCGTGTCTTTTTTTAATACATTTCTGGATGTCTCATGTCGAATTTTATCAGCCTTTTGGAAGCTGTGTGTGTCGCACGTTAAGGGGATCGTGTCGCAGTGTCGCCCGCGATTTAGCGGCCGTGTCGCGTGTCAATCGTGTCGAATTTTACCCATATGTACCCATATCACATGAACGAAAAGAATTAGAAGAACAGAGATCAAATGGCACCGGGTAGTCAGAGCCGTATATGAATGAGAAAAGATTTTAAATTTGGTAAATGATTAATTTAAAATTTATAACATATCAGAAATGTAGGCCCTACGTACATAAGTTACCGTATATTAATATATAAATTTATATAAATTATATTTGGGGGAAATTTGTCAAAATGGTCGCTATAGGTGGCGCTCGTTTCACCTTTCTTGAATACTGACCCAAATATCAATCCTACAGGTTTGTGTATATTAGACCATTTGTAGACAACAAAATTATCTTTAATTTGATGCATGACACATTATTGTAGCTTTAAGTTTAAGAGATAAAAGGTTATGTAATTTTGACTTTTTGGTAAACAAATAATATCATAGTGTCGGAAATTATTTTTTCCAAACGAAAATATTGTGGTTGAGATTTGTCAGAGCGTTTAACTGACATTAAGCCATTGATATGATAGAACGTCAGTTTTCATAAGAAACATTAAACAGTATTCTACAATCATTATCTACTGTGAAGATATGATTTATATATATATATAGAATTTTTATTCATGAAGTATACAATTACATCGTGAAATGGGTAACAATTCTCCAAGGTAGGTCTTCCATTGCCTCCGAAAGAAAATCATAAAAAATCTGTGGGTACAATTTACTTATTAATATCCAGCTGGACAGGAGTAATTCATTATTCTCATAAATCGAGTAGTCTTAGAATTTTATGACAGTTATGTAGGATATGATTTTACAGTACATAAGAATTCTTACAATGTTGATGAGTATTTATAACATACAATATAGTATACATAGTATATATGGACTCTTGTACATTGATATTAGTATGAGATATGGCACTATACTGTGAATCCTAGTGATATGACATAAATCCTAACCCAATGAGTCAATGAGCGACTCATGATAGTACTCTTATCAGTACAGGTAAGAGTGTGTCAAGTTAATTCAAAGGTTATAATCTGTTAGAGAGTATAATATAGGTCCATGTCAACAACATTAAATAGATACACATAAGATATCATACAACATAATTATACATTATATCTGATCCTTAAATAAGGGTCACCCCATCGCCCTCCCAATCTATTTTACCCATCGATATCTCGATCTTAAATAGAAGGCATTACACGCCAAGACCGCTATTTGGTCGACAGTTCTTTTGTTACATTCAATCCAGACCCATCAATGGGTTCTTTCAGATATTGGTCGAAGTCTGTTGGGTAAATGTGTTTTAAATATTTGTTAAACTCTTTCTTAGATTCAATCAGTTGTGTTTTATCCGGAAGGTTATTCCAGAGTACAGTCATGGTGTATACGTACGATTTTTTAAACCTTTCATTTTTGGGGTGTGGAACAACCATTTTCCTGCCCTTAGTTAGAGTGCGAAGAACTACTCTTCTGTTATCAATGTTTTTCCCTGATTTTACCCGGGAGTGAGCTCTCCCTAACAAGTGAGCTTCTCTTTTTGTCTTAAGAGTCGGTATATTAAGTTTCTTGTGTATTTGTTGAGTGCTCATAAGCTTTGGCAGCCCCAGAATAATCTTGAGACATGCGTTCTGAAGCGATTGCAGTTTCTGAAGATTTCTCTGCGGCGCCACATTATAGAATACATCCCCGTATTCAATGTGGGGTAAGATAGTAGTTTTATATAACATTAAAAGTGTATTTCGGTCACACACTCCGAATAATTTAGACATGGCCTTTACTTTGGCTCTCACAAGACGGTTTTTTCTATCCAGGAACCTCTTAAAGTTGAGTTGCCTGTCCAAGTCAATACCAAGGTATTTATACGACTGAACAGATTCAAGTCGTTGGTCATTAATATAATATTCAGTGATGTTGTGAGGTGATGGTTTCGTACATATTGTGACTGACTTACATTTCCCAATATTTAGGGAGATCTTATTCATTCGGCACCATTCAGCTATTGTGTTAATGTCATTTTGTAAAGAATCAATTTTTCCAGATCCCACAGGCCTACTCCCGTATATCACCGTATCGTCCGCAAATAGTTGGACTCTGCTGTTCTCTATCATATCTATTAAATCATTGATGTATATAATAAATAAAATCGGCCCTAGGGAAGTCCCCTGCGGAACACCGCATGTGACCTTCCCTAGCCCCGAAAGTATTCCGTTTACTGAGGTTCTTTGTGTTCGGTCGTCCAGATAGTTCTGGAACCATAATATTTCTTTCCCCTGAATTCCATATTTAATTAATTTTTTTATGAGCATATCGTGGTTAACCGTATCGAACGCTTTTCGAAAATCGAGGAATATTAAATCAGTTGCCCTTTTATTATTTAGATTATTATAAACTTCTTCCAATAGATTATCATGGGCATCGACTATGGATTTGCCCGCTCTAAATCCGAACTGTTTTTCACTCAGTAAGTTGTTGTCATTAAAGTACTCAGATATTTGTTTTTGGACACAGCTTTCCAATATTTTAGCGGGTAGTGAAATACAGGAAATAGGCCTGTAGTTTCCAGGGTCACAACGATCCCCTTCTTTAAAAAGAGGGGTTACAACTGCGTCTTTAAACGCCTTAGGAACTGTATTGGTCTCAGTAGAGAGATTATATAAGAAAGCGAACTGCGTACTCAACGCCGACATGCACGGCTTAAGGATTCTTGTAGGCATAAACCTTATCCCCGAGGCCTTATTGTTGCCTATTTTTCTAAGCGCCATTTCAACAGTAATACCGTAAATTTGACTGAAGGAAAACTTATTTTCTTCTATGGACAAAATCCTAGATTCGTTAGCCTTCGTATCAGTCTCTTTTACCTCTAAGTTTCTAGCTAATTTCGGTCCTATTTCTACAAAGTATTCATTTATTTTGTCAGCTGCCTCTTTCCCCCTAAGTTTTTTATCATTATTACTAGAGATAAGTATTTCTTCGTTCCCTCTTTTTGCTTTTCCTTCTGACATTATAGGTTTCAAGATTTCCCACAGTTTATGTGGATCATTCTTATTCTCAGATATTTTTGTTCGAATAAATTTGCTCTTTGCGTTTTTTATGGCCATGTTAGCCGTGCATCTCGCCTTCGAGGCTACACCCCAATCTTCTTCTTTCCCCGTACGTCTAGCTTTTTTATAAGCTTTGTCCCTGATTTTCCCCAACATTACAATATCCTTATTATACCAAACTGGTAATTTCCTTACATTTTTAAATTCCTTCAAGGGACACATTCTGTCCACATAAGTTTCAATATTCTTGTAAAGTAATTCCCAGGCCTCGTCCACATTCCTCATTTCCTCATTCCGCATTTAAAATATATATAGTGAGAGATACAGAGAGATGGACATGCAGAAAAAGAGAAACAAATAGAGAGAGAGAGAGAGAGGAAAAAGAAAGAGAGGGTGGCCGGGTGTGCATGTGTGTGTGGGGGTGGGGGGGGGGGGGGTGGAGGAAGATGAGGAGGAAGAGGCAGCAGGGCTAGTGAAAGCTGCATGGGTGTATAGTATATTTATTTCTGCTTATTTCACCCGATCTGATGGTGAGTCAGACAAATATATTGTAAAATTCGGGACTCTTCTTTGAGTGTCTTGAATCTTTATTTCAAGTCTTATTCAGAAATGCATCTGCCACGCCCGCTACCGGCTCAGAGGCCTAACCACCTTTCTTCCCACTTCACACTCATGAACTACTTTTCATCCTCCAAAACACGCGCTGAGGTCCACATCACTGTTATCTTAGATTCTGATCACGTGGGAGCGAGGGGGAAGGGAAATGGCCAACAAGTCAGCAAAGGGAAGGAATGGGGGGGTACTGATTAAGAGTGGGAGGGAGAGGGGAGGGGAGATAACAAACTGACCAGGACACGGTGACAAGGTGTTGGTCAGGTGTGATGCCGATCACTCTTGCCTCGTATTCCAACTCATTTCATTTATTGTTAACCTGTGGTTGATTGGATCCTTTATCTACCAAGGTAATTAATTGGTCCAGTCAGGATAAGCCAATCAGCCCAGGCCCTGTGTAATCGCTGTAATCTGTCTAGTATATAAGAATAAAAATTGTTATAGCTGACCTCTTCCACTTGGTTCGGTTCTGGCTTTGAAACATACTTCTCTGTGTGTTGTGTTGATTTATTTTTTGCCCAACTGCTGACCCTAAATTTATATTGAAGAATGATCCTGAATTCTTCAATTGTTAGTATATAATTACGCATTTTTACATGTCAAATTCGGAGGGTCTCACTCATGCTAGTGGTTAACTCTACTTCTTCTCATCACTTCCATAATCGTACGTATCAGTTTGGTCACTATTACAAACCTGTCGTGGTTTTCTTCTTTCTGTTAATGAACTAAACACCTGCTTGGGGCACTTGAAAACCCCACCGCTTAATTGGGCAGTGTAAATCCCAGTTTAAATAAAATCGTTAAATAGATAATGCAAATGACAAGAAACATCATATCGTTATAACATTATCCCATTGCTGAAACGTTGGACCCAATATGTGTTGTTTTTTTTTAAAAAATATCATTAGGCCCTACATTTTATTTTGGGTCAGTACGGAGAGACTTACATTTTTATTTCTCCATTGCCATAAAACACTTGAGTGGGCGGCAATTTTTTAGGGTCAGCGGGAAACAGAAAACAAAGATATATTTTTAGGCCTGAGTAAATTTGATCGATATTGCATAGATTGAAAAAGGATCAGTTCAGTTATGTTGAACTGAATTTATGTCTTGAAAAAATTATTTCCTAGAATAGGCGCTAATTAGGTCAAGAGATTACATTCAAGGCCGTTTTTCTAAAGTAGGCAGAATAGTCATGGAATGTAGGACCTCTAGTTTTATTTTCTGAGAAAATATATTCATATGGAGAGGAAGAATATACTATTTTCTCAAAAAAACGTTAATAATTTGTTGTTTATAAGTCCCATTTTCAATTTCAATGGAGCCCTGCAGACTATGATATGGTACCTTTATGTCTGAACTCAAATATATAAACAGTGTAAAATTATCTTACATGAAGAAGGGCAAACTAGCCCAAAAGCTTGTGCAAAATAAAATCAATAAGAAACAACAACTTTATTACATCCTTCACCAAAGTCATCATTTACCGAACGACCAAGATCAATATACAGCGATACCTTGAATTCCCTCTCTACTAGTGTAAAATTATGCCAGTGTTTCATTACTGTTATCATAGGCCTAATGGGACATACATTTTTATATATCGGGGGAAGCTGAAAGTCTACAAGGTGTACAACATCTATTGGCAATGGCGAAAAACGTCTCTAACGTCCCAGATCATGTAAATTCACTCGTCCTATGATGCCTATGGCGCCGCCTGGTATAAGATATATCAATAGGTATCTTGGATACTTTTGCCATTATGGTTGACACACATACTTCCGGTCGACTTTGGTTGTAGGCCAATAACAAACGTTGAGGGCTCTATATTATATACAAATTCCATCTTGGGAATCATTTTATTTACCATCGTAATAGTTGATGTAAATGTTTTTCTCAATGATTAAGCTGCTTTAAATAGGACGACGTTCATTTTAAATGTTTATCATCATATAAAGACTGGGTAGTCATACACTATAGCATTGTTATGGCGACCCCAGCATCCATATCTGATGACCGACGCAATCTGGGGTCAGTAAATGACACAATATGGGACAAGTGAATTAAAATACAATGAGGGGACAACTTGAGTGGAAACAGACTGTATTTAGCAAGCAGCTAGAAATAGGCCTAGGTCGAGGCACAACGGGCTACCATACAAAATGGATTTTGACATATTGGGGCAATGTGTCCCCATTTCTCAAGGGATTTGGATGATTCAAAATTATCTGTGATGCTGACATGTTTGCGATTCATCTGATATGAAATAGAAGTTCATAGGATGAAACGATTGTAAGGATTTATAGGGTTTATAGGATGAATTGAAACTCATTAGTCATCCAGGAACATCCTCCCTCCCTCCTTCCCGCTGTTTCTCTCTCTCCTTCTCTCTCTCTCTCTCTCTCTCTCTCTCCCTCTCTTTATCATATGTAAAGATTAATCCCATACTGATATTTATACTTATATTTATACTGATATATTCATACTTATACTAAAATAATCGAACTATCGCTCACAATGGGCGCAAAGCACTCGTATATTTCTTGTTAGCGATTTTATTGGTGATAGTAGTATATGAATATGTGTATTTTAGTTTGGCTGCAGAATGCCAAATTTTGGCAAGGTGGGTTTGAGATCCATACAAAGCTTTTTTGAAGGTTTGCATCTATAAGGGTTCATAGGCGTCGGGGTGGAGTGGGGTGGACATGCCCCGCCCCCCCCCCCCCCCCAAAAAAAAAGAAGATAGTTATGGCCAAGAAAAGGTGCTACATATCGAAATGGTCAAAAGCCAGAGGATATATTCAAAATAATCAAATTACTTTAGGAAAGAAGTTATATTGATAGGTATTGAAACTAGACTAGGAATGTCTAAAAGCACTCCTATAATTGTTTTCTCTGTCGTATATCTTAAGAATATATAATATAATAGCCATTTCTCACGGAAATGGCTAATTTCGGCGATGGGGAGGGCCTCAGAATTAAAGCCATTCTTTGTGAAGATGAAGCTTTCTTTGTGGAAATGAAATTCTGAGTTTGTTACTAAATAGGATTATTTCCCATTGGAATACGTATATGTACAATCTGTTATACTTGTTTGGTATGAATATTGTATGTGAAAGCCACTCAAATAAGTATGTACCTTTCTTCTCTAGCTTTATTGTTAATGAAAATGCACTCATTTGCTTCTTCCACTCATTGCTCGTTGTCAATTGCACTGCCATGCATAGTGAGCACAATAGAGTTAACATTATTGAAGTCTAATTCTCCACTGTGGAATGGAACAGCTTTCAAGGACCATGTGGTGAATGGTGTGACACTAGCGACAGTATTTCCATGCTCTTGTGCAACACGGCCATGGATTGTAATCTCTCCTGTAATATGTAAGACATTGAATTCTCAATTAATGGCTTCATTCTATTTCGATAGACAGCAACACACCCTGATATAAATTGGTTAAAATGTTGGGTAAAGAATACAAAATTAATTGCATTATTAGCACGATCATTTCTGTTAATGACTCATATTATATAAAGCTGAATGGATACAGGATGATAGCAATTAATTCTAGGTGTCATGCACTAATATCTTAATTGGGAATAGAATGAAATCTTCTCTAATGTTCATGTTCCTCACCAGACACAATGTTCTTTTCAAATAACGTGGAAAAGCCATCAACGAGGAATTTCCTGACTACTCCCTTTGAGCGTCCTTTGAATTCCCCAGATGATTCAATGCTCAAGAGTACGTGTTCATGGTCATGCCGAGCTTGAATGCCTGTATGAAAATATAGACAAAATATAGACAAAATATGTGATAATGATTACTACATGAATGCATCCATCTAATTTGATTTTTCTGATAGATAGATTGATAGATATATAGAGAATCCTTTATTCCGTTACTATATATATGATAATATATATGATAACATAATAATATCATGAGTATGTATTAGAGTTACCCTTGATGTCGACTTCGATCTCATCTACCCTGTAATTATCCATGTCAGAAAACTCGGGATGGCTGGGATCAATAATATATTCCAAAGTTCCCGTTTTCCTGAAGTAATTTACTGGGCACTCTTTTACTTCACTGCAGCTTGGGTTTGTGTTGGTGTCCCTGATGATGACACTACGGTGCAATGATGCTGGTACTTCCTCATCCATGAAAGAATTCTTTATTGCTTTACTAATTTTAAGGCGAAGCTCATCCAAACTATCACCTGTAATATTAAGATAGGTAGACTTGTCATATCGAATCAAATGTATTCATGATTTTGCCATGCAGGACATCAAACGAAAGGTTGTAATACAACGTGACCATTGATTGATTTCATCGTAATCTATGTATATCGGAAGAAAGAGATGAAAAGTTTCGTTTACAACTTGCGCACATACCCCTTTCCAAGCATACTGAAAAGCAATGTTATTTGAGGACGTGAAGAAGGTTCCTTTGATGGGTGTGATTAGTTCAACAAATTTACCGTCCTACTAACTTACTGTCGCTTGGGGCCAGATTTTCCTGGCATGCATTGAGTGTTTCATAGAAACGGGCTTGACAGTAGGCATGCAGGGCCTCACTAAGATCCTTCTTCATTGTCAATGTTTGTTCAGAGATTGCATCTTCTAGCTGCCCCATATCGATGTTCTTCTGTTCAACCCCTTTCACAGCCTCTTCAACCTGTCGTGCAGTTTCAATCTTTCTGTCATAGGATTGTCTGTTGGATTTGTATGATATAAATTAGAAATGCATTAATGAATTAGCTTAGACATCCTTATTGTAAACCATTGCAATGGTATCTATGCTACAACCAACGAGTTTGAATTTATTCTCGTTGCTACAACCCACACAATACATCTAGATTATCAAGGACAATAAACAATAATCAAAATTGGCAAAAAGAAACAAACGTTTGTTTCACCTTTTTTTGGCGAATTGTTTCAGCAATCCTGCATATTCATGTGTGGACTTGCTCACCGCAATACCCCAATTGCACACATCCAAGAATTTACGGCGATACTCGAGACAACCCTAGAGACGATGAATTTATTCTCAAGTGTAATGTTACAGAGCAATGAAGTGAATTAGGAATCTGCAAGACATCGAATACTACTTACTTGTACTTGTTCGATGGGCCCACTCAGAAGCTCGAGGCCCTTGCGTTTGAAGTTCAACCATTTTTCCTCCGCTTCATTAAACTTAGATGCAGCCTCAACACTGTTCATGAATCTATAATATTAAAAAATTTAAACTCATATCTCTGTAGTATCACATAGTAGTTAAAATAGGTATTAGCACAACATGACAGTGCCAACTTTGGCAAAGTTACTCCAAGAATATATCTGTTATTTGAGACAAATTAGAGTGAAATACTTGTTAGTCATGTAATGGCTAACAATGTTATGGATTCATATTAATTGCTGATTCAACTCAGAGTAAATGTACTTACCCATAATCGGTTATTTGTTTTTCTAAATCCCCCAACTTGTTATAAACATCGTTAGTAACTTGTTTGAAACCATTAATCTTATCATTGATTCCAGCAATACCAGTAGTAAGGTCAGCCCCAGCTACAACTACAACCTAGCAAAAATAGACAAACAGCACCAGTGATGTGTTCCCATTGACAGACAAGATGCTTGATTGTATGTCCTTTGCAACGGTCGACTAGGAGTATGCCATATGTACAATGTATACTTAACACATTCAGGATATGGCGGAAGAGAGGGTTTCACCCTAGCCATATAAAAACATATTAAGTTGGCATATGCCACTGTGATTCTCATGAATAAAGAAATGTATACAGAAAGAATATATATCTATTAAGGATGGTTTGAAAAATAAATTGCCCCAAAATCTTGGTAGACGGCCGCATGCCATCAGCTGGTTGGATTGGGCATTACACTTAATTAATATTCTTTGTTTATAATTATGCTATGAAGTTATCCTGTATTAATTAGTGTATTTGGATAATTTATTACTACAACACTTACTCTAGTCCCATTGGCAGCTTTCTCGATGTTTGTACCATTGCTGGCAAATATGGCAGTAAGCGTCTTGGTCAGATCGGTAACTATGTGGATAACCTTCTCAGAAATATCCCAACCTCTGCGTGGTGTCATCCCTACAGGTTATTGTGAGAGAATATAATTAATCTTTAGTGCACTTTAAACGTTGTTATGTGCAAGTTTACCGTACTTATTCTAAACAAATTCATCGCCTGGATGACTCCTGCTTTCTATTGCCCTTGGATAAGAGAAGGGCTTAAGAGGAGTGACTTTTATAAACTATCGGTGGAAAGGATCTCTAACTATTAATGAATGGCGCCAAAGCCTTAGTAGCGCTTCTTCTTGGGGCAAACATGATGGAAATACCTTCTTCTAATGTCGCTTTCTGTGCAAGGAGCTCTTTCTTCGCCTGATCATATTGAGCTTTGTAGCTAAAGAATGTGGCATTGGTCCTGAAAAAAAATGACAAATATATAAATTTACATATCATATGGCATCAGCTTGATTATTTCTGTTAGTTTTTAATAAACATAACAGATAAAAGTGTATAACATTTTGAAAAAGGTGTTATACTTGCAGCTTGAGACATTTGAATTCAATTCAATTAAAAAAAGTGTATTTATACCTAATGGTGTCGTACAAATAGGAGCCATACATCTGAATATAAATCCAGGTCTTCCAGTATGTTCCTTAGCTAAGGGGCGTGGGTCAGAATTAAAATTATTTCAAACTAATTATGGAGTCCGGTGATCACACTTTTGGTTATTGTTCTACATAGGCCTATTACTCCAGGACGTTGGTTTCATGTGAGTATCAGTTGTAAAATTGAAGTGGTGAATACGCTCCATTATATACACCTACACTATACAGTGTCAATTTATAACGCATTACTAAAATTTATGAATTCACTGCAATCTTTTGGTGAACACGGTTTGATTGGTTGGTTTGAGTTGAGTTGAATAATTCCAATGTTCCTTTGGGGAAAATAATTCAAAATGGCGTAATCACCTCTTTAATGTAGCCAACGAAGCTTTTAAGTCACGCTGAGCCTCGGCAATATCAGTCTTGGAGAATATGTTGTGCATATTTCTGGCATATTCCACTGCCTGGGAGGCCCCCGCAGATTCATCATGCATTTTGTTATATTCATCCAAATACAGAGATATTTGTGTATCGTATACACTCAACAAATCTCTGATGAAGGCTTGTGAGACAGAAGGAACATGATGGACCTCTTCTGGTTTTGTCCTCAGCGACTGGGCTACAAGAATCAGTTTATCAAAATAGTTTGTACTGTATACCTGTTAACTTTCTCGATTGCTCTAACAGATTTACTATACTATATTAGAAAAGGTAGAGCGCGAAAGAGAGAGGACCGTTGAAGATGGGATACTTTAGTGTTAGGAATTACTACGTGTTAATATGGTACAATTAAAGTCACTAGGGTCTCACCCGTTTGTTTATCCAGGCTGATCCAATTATCTGCTTCATTTGATTGGATAGGACTTCCAGCTGCAATAGCTGTAAAATGTATTTAATATAAAAAAGGTCCTAAACAATTTCTAATTGCTGATATTATGTATGCTTCTTGAAGTATTAGTTTATGGCTGAAACCTCGACTACCAGTACCTAGACGTCTCCGTAGCATGTCTACATAAGAAAACTATTTTTTAATTAATTGGACACTCCATGAGTGCTTAAAATCTTATGTGACAAAGAGAAAGTACCATATTGCTTATTTTACAAGTTATTATAACGAAGATGTGGGAAATAATATACTAAACGGTCTGTACCTGTGTAAGAGCAAATTCCTATGAGGAGAACGAGCAACATCGCGGCGCAATCCGATTATGACCAAGATATCGGATGCATTTCTTATGTGTATAGCAGCTAGTAGACAAGTATTGCGTAAGTCAATTGATCACATGTGCATGGTGTCATTGCACATGCTTTCCTACCCACTGTTTATTGGTAAGTTGCTCAACAATATATCATATGAACTGGTGGTTGACATTCTTTTATATTGTGGTTTTTATATCGCACATCGGCCATACTTAATTAGAATATATTCTCTGAATGAACACATTGCATGATTTGTTAAAGGATTAATGATCGACATTGAGGTGCTGCTGGTGCACTAGCTGTTTGGTATACACTCCCGAGGTGACGTCATTATCATATCTTAGTTTACAACTGTGTTCAGGAGTTTCTTTCCTTTTCTTGTCCTTCCTCTTCTTTTCTTTCCATATTCTACTTTCCATTTTTTTAAATCGAAAATAACTGGGCTACAACAACATACATTTATTTTCCCGGTTGGAATTGATGTATTCAATTAGTTTGAGAACTGAGGAACGGTTCAGGACAGATTTTTCAGCAATCTGACCGCACACCTTTACATAAACTAATACAAAAAGAATATTTTCTTGCAACATCATTGTTTTATTTTTCTTATTGTTTTATCTGACAGATAAGATGACGTTATCAGTCTGACCAGACGGCTCTTCTCATCAATTGTGGGCAACCTAGTCAATTGCACACAGTATCATAAAGGCTGTCACTAGTCCAGATAGATAAAGGCTTATCTCCTCTATCGACCAATTATTACATGTTAGAACTATATCCAATCTTAACTACAGTAAATATGACAGACAGGTAAAATGAATAAAAAGAGACTTTACGAGTGTAAAATCTAAGGGATGGAGATGAGACCATGAAACATGTGCACAGAGACTGGTGTTGAGGACGTCATAAATTATTCTTATTTATATGAATAATATGCATAATGATTAAATTCTAAAATATCATCAGCAGTTCAGACCACCTTGATTTGAAATGTAGTTGGTGAAGATAATTAAGAGCAATTATCTGTTACAGTGTACATCTTTCAAAATTCAATTTAAAGCCATGGAAATACAGATACATATAATCGTAAAACGATTGTGCTCATGTGTTGCTTCTTATAATATCTTCTGTTATATACTATAATTTCATGACGGTACAACAATAATACCTTAACTGTATTGAAATAGTATTGTGTGGGTAGCAGTAAAGTCATCCGTAAAATTTGTAAATCAATAAATAATTTATAAGATGACATTATAACAGCAGAATGAAATCCTTGTGCAGAGACGTGCAAGTCGATTGCAGTACCTCTGGATGTTTTAATAGCTATTCGTTTCCCCTCTCGTTTAAAATAGGAGTCTTATATTATGTTTTAGCAGTTCACTCCGAGGCATGGCTTCAGGAATCTCAACCCTTTACGAGGTATTCATCATCATTCCTGTTAGAGTCATCAGTGTTAGCCACAAAGTAGTCGCCACACATGGAGATAATTCACCAACACAAGACACTGCAATATATAACGGTGCACGTTTAGGCGAGGATAAACTGTGGGTCGACAGTACCTAACAGACTTAACAATAAAATAATAATGATAGCCAATTCCTCACCGAATAATAATACTTACAGCATATTTCCTCAGGCACCTGGGCTATATAATTCGTCATCCCGTCGAACCATGTCAATGAAGCTGCCTTATCTTGACATTCATTACTTGCAAGTGGTCCGAGACAATTGAAATACGCCTTATTTGCCCTATTGAAAATGAGTGAAGAGATGCACCAGAATTAATACCCTAACTTCGAAAATGACGAAGACGATTGTACCAAAAAGGAAATCTGATACGATAGATTAAGTGATTTCATGTGGAAAATGCACGTCCAGGTAGAGAATCGATGACTAATAACAAACGATGGAAAAGGAAATTCTGAAGTTAGAACATGACATGCCCAGAGAAATCAACTGTTCGTACGGAATTTTGGGATGTTCAAGTGCGTCATACATATGTGGATCACGTAAGCTCGCTGTTGTAGTTTTCACATATGCCCGGGACAATAGTAGCCAATACCACTGTTTTAAATCCAATATGAACAAAATCAAATGGTACTAAATCTATTCTTTTAGAAATTTAGACCATGAACATCGCATGTACCGAATATATATACATTGTAATCTTGCTAAACCTCTAGGTTATCAGCATTTCGATCAGCAATGTAGGCCTAACAAATACAATGATTTAATGAGTTGGACCATTCCTTGTCTGAATACTTTCTTCTTTTGCCAGGAAACTGGTTGTTACATCTTATATATAGTGGTGCGCCCTAAGTTAGGGACTAAAACTTTTTTTTACTAATTTTACATGATTCATTATAAGTTTAAGTGTTTCTATGATACAATAAGGAATAATGTCAAATAAAGGCAAAGATTCAGGGCTATCTGCATTTGGAACTGTCACATGCATACAGGAATTCCTTTTCATATTAACAGCTGTTTCCATGGTAACCACATCTGAAATGTCATGAAAATCCTGACTTTGAACTGTTTGCATGGCAAGTTAAATAGTTCTGCAGCATTGGGGGCCGTGTTGAACATGATATAGGGTCATAAACAATAAATTTGCCAATTTTGGGTACATTATGTCAACTTTGTATCCTCAAAACGGTGAAAATGGCAGTGTGAAGAATTGAAAGCTGAAATGTTCCAAATTTGACTATTTTTCACTGCAAAAAGTCAGTTTAAGCAGAAAGCTTGAGGTGCAAGGATTGACATGACCCTTTTTAGAGTCACATAGAGGCCCATAGTTTTTACTCAAACAATAATTTTCAGTGATTCACATAAGGGCTCCATCCTTTGCTGTATTAAATACAAAACTATAGTTTCTGAATCACAACATATTTCACATTTCAAGTACAAAATTTAGGGTAAAGTTAGACCAAATTCATCCATACTTGACAAAGCGATAAAACTATTAACCTGTAATAAAACTACTGAAATAAAGTAACAATTGAAATTGAGAAGAAAAAGGCAAAAATGCACCACTTTTACTAGGATTCGACAATATATGGTCAAAAGATATGAATGACAAGGACTGTATTTGCTATCTAATTGTGGAAATAAATCTTATTTTCTGTGATTTTTTACTTAGAAATACAATGTGCGGAGTCAATCTATTTAAATATTTAGATTAATTCTCTCTTCTGCTCAAATGTTGATATGCAGACATGATCTTGAATAAAATACAGAGAAACTTCCAGAGACACTATTGAAAGATGGTCATTTGGAGGAAAATATTTCAGATTAACGTTCTAAATTCTAATTCAATGACAAATAAAAACCATAATCACTTGAAACTTAGACACAATTCTGTCTTAATTAAGTCTTATGAAAAAAAAAGAACCTGTTAATTTTCAAGGATTTTTAAAAATAAAAATGGTAGTAAAAATGTAAGGGGCAGCAAGCACTATACTAATTCTACATAATTATAGTAGAATTTAAGTAGAATTCAGTAATTGGAAATAGTTAAAAAATCACCTGCACATCGCCAGAGAATTACCATTTGCAACGACAAGCATAAGGTCGTCCTTGCATTTGGGGCTCCCACCGGCGGCAGATTTTGACAGTCCACCCTCCAAACATTGTTTGTATGTTTCAAGACCTAGAAATTATTAAGTCTCATAGTATACAAGTGTATATTTCTTGCATCCAGTGTTAAATTCGAATAGTATCAGGTGTCCACGAATAAAACCAAGCTAAACCTGGTCAACTATTAGTCAAAATTGAGGGAATTACTAATGGATGTGTCTCAATTCTTTCAATGTAAGCACCTCTCATCAGAATAAATACCTTGTAGGTTATTTGCTCGACAAATCCAAGCTAGCAAACTCCGTTTATTGACCCAGTCATCTTCTTTGGGTAGATTACTGCAGCTAAGTGTTGTCCAGCAGGCTTCAAAACTAAGGAAATCACTAGAGGAAATAATAATGTAAAATTTGCTAGGATAAAAATAGGAATCCAGTGGAAGTAATTAGATAGAACTGTATGAGAATTAAAGCCATAACTTTGATATATGAAGTACAATGTTGATGAGAGTTATTGATTAGCACGAGTAGATCTAACCCCAAGTAGGCCTACTATGAGACGCCATAGAAAAAGACAGAATAAGGTAGGTAGCAACCTACCTTATTCTGTCTTTTTCTGTTACATAGAGAGAGGTATAATTAATAATTATACTACAACTGAATGGGTTATTCACTTTGAGCGGGAAGAATACGCCCATTTAATAGTTTGTTCATTTCTGTACGCGTTGAATAAAGAGCGCGTGACCGCCGATGTAAAAACGTTTTTGATTGGTCAGTAATGATCGATATGGTGACGTCATCGCTGTGTCGACCAATCAGAGACGAGATTACTCCATGATTCGGCATGATCAAAACTAAAGATGGCCACGTCTTGGAAATGCGGCCAGCCTGTACGCGTAAGAATGGCCTTTTTTTTAATATTTCCAAGTCGTAGTATAAAGAAAGAACTGTACTCAAGGTTGGAACTACTTGTGTAATTCAATGGCTCTCGTTATAACTTTCTTTTGTATCCAACGCGCGACCTGCAGCCGCTTGTTGGATACAAAAGAAAGTTATAACTTGAGCCATTGAATCACACTTGTAGTTCCAACCTTGCGTACAGTTCTATCTAAATATACAGACATTTGACCATGTATTCCTCCTCAGAAAAACATAGGTAACACTGGCGCCTCATAGAATATATTTCTAACATATTTCTAATACTACGACTTGCACTTCATACTTCGCTACAGGTTTGTACTTTATTGCTGGTAGATATTCTTTGAGGTTGTTCAACAAAGTTGAAGCCATTGGCATCATTGTGAATATTTTAAGTAACCATGGTCAAGGACTGGTGTTTTCAGAGATGAGATATAACATTGGGACTATTAGATATTATCAATATATGGGTCAGATTTTCAGATAATGTACAATTGGCAGCTCTACACATTTAGAAATTTTGCTTAATTAGATTGAAAAATGATAAATACCGGGTATATCTGAGTATGTTTGGTATCGTGTTGATTTAAAGTATCTGTTTTGCTATGTTAAACTACGTTTTGAAGCTCATTTTAGTCTTAAATCTGGGTTATTTGGGAGGATTGGTAAAGGTGAATTGTACATTTTCTGAAAATCTTACCCATATATGGTAAAATACATTTGTGAAGAAGGTTGACCAAAGTTTTGCAGGATATTGGGATTTAATTCTATATTTTCTCTTTCGTGCCAAAGAACGACATATGAAAAAGAGTTATTAGTTTGACCAGGGAGGTATATACAGAGGAAGTAGAAAATAGATGAAAGCTAGCTAAGGTGGGGTCTGTCAAACTTTTATCCATCGAGGTTGCGGGGGGAGACCAAGGGGCGGAGTGCAGCATAGCCCCAAGGTCTCCCTCCGCAACCGAGATGGATATTTATTTCACCCCTTTTACCTCGATATTACATCATTTTAATGAATGAAAAATATAAATAAATAAAGATAAAAGAGCTTATTTCAGTTTTCTGCCATTTTGTATGCATTTTGCGAAAGATGAAGAAAATAGTCCCTCCGGTGCCAAGCTCTTGCTTCGATCTACTTGTCAGTCAGAGCCTGTCTGGCCGTGGGGCTAGCAGTAGTCCTACCTAGCAGGGGGGCTAGTTAATGAAATAAATTATTATCGCCGATAAACTTTAGCAAAATTGCATTTTTACATATTCTTCCATTGAAGTTGAACTACATGGACATATAACATCAAGTAACATGACTGAATTCAACGATTACAAACAACGTTGGTCTGCTCTCGTAGTGCTGTCTAGCTGAGCCCCTGTCACCACACTGAGTAGTACTGTCACAAGTGGCGTGTCCCATCGGTACCCGATTTGCTGTATGATCTTGGTTCATGGTGGGTTTAAATTGATATAATCTAGCTTAATAACATTTTTTAATGTGATTACATGGTAGAACTTTTCATTTTGAAGCTTTATATTTATTATTTCAAGAGAAAATAAGATCAACGATCAACGATTCTGTTGTCGGAAGTGGCGGCATATGAATACACAATTTGACTTCAGGTGAACAGGCTTAGCTGCCGACCTATTTGTGTATATCAGCCAAGGGTGCGGTAATTTTCATGTTATCACCCGCCCTGACTTAGCGGGAGGTACAATGCTAAAGGTATGGGCAACTCCCAAGAGGGGTGAAATAACGCGGGTTATGCTCATCCACCAAATAGTTATATATATATATAAAGATTTTTATTCCGAATTATTTGATCATACATATAATACTTTGCACATCATACATATTCAATACAATAAAACAGGAATTGGGCATTAATAATCCTCTACCATGAGGTCTTCCAGACCGCCCAAAATAGTTGGTAGTAATGCCACTACTACCAGACCGCCCAAAATAGTTGGTAGTAATGCCACTACTACCAATAGTGCCAACTATTTAGAAGTTTGTCAGTTGTATGCTGTTGCTAGAAAAGGGCAATCAACGCAACCTGGGCTATAGGTGGTACTATAGTGTCAACAACAGCACTGCAGTGTCACCTGGCATGCAGTGGCTAGACTTTGCGCAACCGACCCGCTAGAGGGCAGCATTAGCCCACTTCTAAACCTCTTTACGTTGCCCAAATAATCAGTGTCTTTTCCCTCTTATACAAGAATCATACGTATGGCTCTGTTTTCTTTGTATTCCCATGTAATGGGCACCATTACATCGTCTGTAAGGCAAGTTGTGTTCCTCCTGATGCCTTTTTATGGGACAACTTATTTATAATATGGTACAGGAAAGTAGCAATTTTGAATATAAAAAGTGGCATCCAATTTGTTTTGACTCCCACCCCTCTCGGACCTCCTCCGCTCTCGGACCTACTCCACTCTAGCACACACTTGTGTCTCTGCCTGCACAGAGTAGCAGCCAACGGCGGTAGGCCTACTGTGTGCAGCAGGTATTACACAATAACATTAACAAGGAGGAGAGAGTAGGGGAAGCAGGGCGGGGTGGTGGGCAGTCATTTAAAGTGAGAAAAACGACAACTATAAAAACAAAACAGAAAATAAAATAATACCTCTAGCGGGATAAATTTCTGGACTATGTACCTGTCATGCATCTGCCACTTGAAGGAGTGTGTCGTTTCTACTCCCTCTGTATGTACCTCCCTGGTTTGACATACTGCAGAGCAGTGATTGTTTTATGGCATATATATAGGTTTCGTTAACACCACAGTATGATTGTAAATGGCTTCAACCTTATTCACATCACTTCATGGTCTCTCTTACCTGCAGGCGCTCCTCATTGTAGCCAGATCAGGGAATTTGTTATTAAATTCCTTGAGGTTTTTGTCGTAGTTATAACTGTTATGACGATCAAGGCACTCACTGCAAGCTGATTGTCAAAGACAAACCAATTATATGCCATATTACATTCACATGTAAACAAAATTCGAATTGAACTTTCACCACTTTCCCATGTATCAAAATGGCAGTACATTCCCAGAATGCGGCAACACATGAGACACTGCTACACTTGTACTGCTGTTGCCAAATAAAATGAACGGTAGTTTGTTGGCAACAGAAAAATTGTTGCAGCAGTTTTTCGCAGTTTTCCGCCTATTGGAGGCCCCCTATTAAACATGCACTTACTGAGACACTCTGGTGTATGAAGCAATGAACCGTCTGCTGCACACACCAAGTCAATAGGTGGTTGGGGTACGACAGCACGGCCAGCATTGCAGTTTATATTTAGAAGGTCTCCTGTCTGTAAATCAGCATTTATCAACTGACCATTGTCAATGATTACACTTTCACATGAGTGGGCTGCAGGATACATAACAAAGATGAGATAGGGACAATACATTTTAGTATTTGATAGGCAAACCATAGTTTCTGATCATTAGTTCAACACATTTCATTTGATAAGGTATAACATCTGAAATACCTCTAATTACAAGTAACATTATGCGGCAATTACATAACAATTTACATTATACATTACCTTCACATGTTGGTTTGTTCATCCATGCCCCTGACTGAGAACAGACAGCAGTCAATGTAGATGCTACAGACCTCCCATAACCAATGTCACAGGTCACACTGATGACACTTCCTGTTTGTACATTTCTTTCATTGATGGCACCATGGCTTAGGGATAAATTGGTGCAGTTATATCCTTTTTGGGAAAAAAACCCAAAGATTATTGACATTCATCTTGGTGAACTGAGTTTAAATTCTCACAAAATTTTTTTGATGACAAAAGCAAGCTTTTTATTTTTGTTGGGTACATGGGTAAAGTTATATCATAGTCAGATCAACAATATAGTCAATATGCAACATATAAACACCAACTGTAACTTTATTTTGACAAATACACTGACCTGTATTTTGGAACTTTATAATGTTATATTATATAAAGTTGGACATACTATCATTCCTTTTAAACAAAAACATGGAAAACACTAAACACATAAGTCATTTTCTTATACCACTATACAAATATGTCATATAATGTGATCCTTTAAAGATAAGTCTCAGTATTATTTTTACAATCGATGTGTACAAATAATTCCACTATGTATAATATAATTAGGCTGTATTGGCATGTGCCAGACATGATGTCATGCTCCTTCCAGTTTCTTTTGATACTGGTCTTGGGACTTTCTGTCAAGTGTGTTTCTCCAGAGGGCAGCCTAAGTCGGCACCCAGTGGGATTGACATCAACTACCAACAGGACCTTTTGCAGGACAGCAAAGGCTCTTCTGTTTCATTTAATTCTCTTTAGACTAAGCACCACTCTGTTCTGAGTATACTGTACTGTTTGAGCCACAAGGCATTAAGAAATAAACATAGCTTAATACCACATTAGTGTTATCACTCTGAGTAAAGAGTGCCACCGGGTTTATTATACATCCTTTTTTAAACAGAAACCATAGTAGCTAATAGTTCATGCAAATACATGCATTACTTTAGCTTGAAACGTCTAAATTTGGTTGTGCATCATATTGATTCATTTTCTTACCTTGATGCTGAGTTGTATCTATGAGTAATGGGTGAATCTATGCTCATTGGTTATATATACTAGCCATGGAGAAAAAGCTAATCATGCTCAGGTGATCATGTGTATAAATAAGCTTGCTACCGTGGTTATGCGTGTCAGGTCATGATATGACTAGGCTGCAAACTGCTAACTGAGAATGTCTTAAGTCCTAAGTGTATGAACTTCAAATGTCCTACATTATAAAATGCAAGGCTAGCACATTCTTTCTGCCATCGACCGTTCTGAGCCATTAAGTCAAGGAATTTGTCCTACGACTCAGGCATTATGAAACTGCTTGAGCTTCTCCAAAAGGAAGTGAAAGAATTTTAGGCTCTCCACAGCAACATGCTGCTGACTCCCCATTTCAGTGAGTGCAGGTTATTTCTCCCAGACTTCGAAAGAATGTGGAGGGAAAAGCCTAGACAGCTGACAGTGGGCTGCTGACAGAACACGTTCAAATTTTAAATGTTTCATTCATGTTCCAATGAGTTGTTCATATTCGTTAGGTTGTATTTCCACTTGTGATAATCTAAAATATTTAACACGGCTTTCCTGCCAACACAAGATACTAAACACTTACATATTTCTTACCTTTACATATAGGCAGGGACACTCCGATCCATGAGTGGTCAGCATTACAAGTGGCTCTACCAGGCCCATCAATTGTGTAACCATCCTTGCAGGTAAAGATTGTCTCTCGGGTACTCACTGGTATAGCAGGTGCTGTCTGGGCATTAGCGACTTCATGTGAATCACAGGCATTAGCTGTAGTTAATTGAAGGCGTTTTGAATTAGAATTGAGTTCAGTGACTGTTCCCCTGGATATGAGTCTCTCAGATACCAGTATTCATGAAACTGAACAATTTGCATGGCTGTATTATGACAAAGTCAACTTCAATGGATATAAGCCTACCTGATCCACCGCCTGTACCGCCGCCACTTCCCGTCCCACCATTGGACCCACTGCCACCTGTATTCCCACCTTTAATTTGTATACACATGTGTACAATGTATGTATGCATGCACATATGTGTATGTATTTTTGTATGTTTATACCATGTATTGTATATGTGTATGTATGAGTGTATCATGTATGTGCATATATGTATGTTTACATGTATGTGGGTATGCATGTGTAGATATATGTAGGTATAGGGATGTGGATAGAAAAATTAGCATATCAATATATATAGAAAACATGTAAATAAATAAGGATATTTTATGAAATCAATGTACACGATGTTCCATTTAACATGAACTCGAGGGAAATCAAAAAAGGTTCAGATTAACTGAAAATTCAGGCAAACCAACTTGATGAGTTATCGGTAGCGTTATGGCTAGTTTACCTCCCTTTTCCCCTTACAAGTAACACAATTTAGTACAATTGTGGCTATAACAATGACTACCCCAATAATTCCTATCTCTACGAGATGTTCATAGACAACGAAGATGACAAATCAGCTGAACAACAACTCGATCTACCAGACCTCGATGACGGCAACAATATGTAATAATATATATCTTATATATGATATATATCTTATGTATAATATATATATATATGCATGTGTATAGTTATTTTAGCAATTTTCTTGAAATGGGTACTTTTGGGATTAATCTTATTTCTTCAAGTTACTCCTACAGGGCTGAAACGTTTATACCAAACCATATATTTTTGGACCATAATGTGCTAAAACTTCTGAAGCAATGTATCTCACCCTGTCCTAGAGGTACACATTGTGGCTTGTTGATCCAGGTTCCACTTTTGTTACATTTTACATTATATTTCTCATTCAGGCCGAATCCAAGAGGTTCAAATCCTCCATCACAAATGATATCTACTGCTTCATCAGTGGTCCGGCCAAAATAGGGTTGAACCTCACCATTGGCAAGTCTTAATTCTTCACAACCATTAACTAATAAACAAGAAAGATGTGATAGAAATTATTAAATGATCAATATGTAGTATCCCACGCCTCTCCGTGTCCCATAGACTGTGCTATCAGCCGGTTTTCCGCAGCTTCTGTGACTATAGGATTGCTATGGGATACTGTAAGCCAGACATGTAAACCTATTCTGATCTGTCAACCCCTCTCCAGGACGCGCCTGCTGGAACCAGTATCCTTAGAGACTGTTTCACAATCGTCTGGAGGAGAAGTAACAACAGCAACAACAACAATAAGTGCTACAGCTGTTCTTACAACCACACAAGAACCACACAAAGAGAAGCTCCTGGCCCAGCTGTTGGTACCAGAACACGACCAGGTACCATTATTAACAGATTTATTGTACTTTATGTATAATAAACTCTATTCATTACAAGTATCTCAATAGCCACAGGAAATAAAAAGAGGAAATATTCATCTATAGTACCATGGAAATGAATATTG
The DNA here is from genome assembly GCA_942159475.1 of Sthenelais limicola. Taxonomy (NCBI): domain Eukaryota; kingdom Metazoa; phylum Annelida; class Polychaeta; order Phyllodocida; family Sigalionidae; genus Sthenelais; species Sthenelais limicola. The sequence goes on along the minus strand of OW804097.1, from coordinate 92,898,840 downwards.
TAGCATGATTCACTACTCAATATCCTTATTCCATAGTCTGGCAGCAGAGGCCATTTTCAGAGTAGATTTGTGCGTCCATACAACACATTTTTGTATTGATGTATTGGCATTTACAGGGCTCCCTGAGCCGCTCTGGTATCAGTGCCACCACCAATACCAGATGGCCAAAATTAAATTTGCTTTATCAAAGTGTGAAGAGCCCAAAGTTAAGCTTGATTCAGACGGTAAGGGGTAACAAATACATGAACATACAGTTTATTACCTACATATGCCTTGAAGGCTTGATGGGTACAAAAATACTCTGGCAGTGTTTTCCACAGCAAGCAAAGCAGAGCAGGGAAAGCAAGAGTGATCACCGCTTGCTGTACTGCAAGGGGTAATACCGGTAGCTGCTGGGTATTGGGTCTTGCACAGGAACCTTGTCCCTTCATCCAGAGGGTTCAGAAGTGGCATGTGCAGGTGTCCATGGGGTCACTCCTGGATCTGTTCAGCGTGTGGATCAGCAACTTCCTCCGGATCTGTGAAGTCCTGGTTGGGCCTGCCTCCTGAAGGACTGTGATAGTGCCGACTAGCAGCTACTGCTGGTACAGTGGAGACCTCCTGGTCGTGGGATTGCACAGCAGGATCACATGGTAGGATTGCACATGTGATGCATTGCTGCTATACCAACGCTACACTATGCGAACCAAACACCACAAATGTACTCCTGATCTAAGGTTTCCAAAACAGCAAAACGCATTGTATGGACGCCAAAATTTACTTCCAGCCTCTGCCTTAAGCTGTGAAAAGCATAATGAAATACTAACCATTACAAGAGTGAGTTGGGCTCCACTGTAGGTCGAGGCCACATACTGAAGTACCTACACCCATAGTCGCATTGTTATTAATGTGGTAAGCATCTCTGCATGTAATTGTGGCTCCATCTCCATAGGAATCACCTTCATACTTCGCAAAACCGTCCGTTATCCTAACCATGGGACATTTCCCCCCTGATAATGCGTAGAAAGACAGTGAAATGCTGGTCATTTGCATGTTATTAATATTTATTAACAAATAACTAGATTTACGCTTTGGGTACAAGTGTTATAAATTCTGAGACTCTGGTCATATGTTTGGACCTCAGATGAAACCATTTCCCTAACAAGAAACTAAAGGCAAAGTAGTTTTTCCGCAAAAACACAAACATTTCTTACTTCGGCAAGTGGGTTTATTTTCCCAGCTTCCATCGACGAGGCAGACAATATTTTCTGGTGGGCTAGGTGATAATGCGTGGGCCTGGTTACATGTCACATCGACAGTAGATCCAGTGATAACCGGGGTGGTCGAGAATGTCGTCACTGCAGAATTTTCTACACTTAAACCTGGTGCTGAACACTGATTGGCTGTGTAAGAAACAGTATTATTTTGCAATTTATGTTACTAACAAAATATATATACAACACAGAAAGAATCAGGGTTTTAGTCATATGCCGTTGCAGAATGTGCCAATAGCTATATCCATTGGCAGGATGCATACATAATGAGATCTATTTTGCTTCATTCAGATATTTCAACGTGTACAATTTACAAAATAATACCATGGACATGTTTATGTCTATAGCTATTTCTGGTAACAGTTAGCTAGGTTATACTTTGATTATACAGTTCTACGCTAAGTAGGTGATTAGGCGAACAGAAAGAGATGGATGAAGTGGTGATATTTGTTGAATTCAAGTAATTTCCCCAACAGTTTGGCAATTAAATTGACTGAAAAACAATAGCACTGAGGCCTTTTCTTCTAGCAAAAAGCAACCACAAACCAATGTATGCGTGTAAGATATTATGTCATAATATTATTGTGATTGGAATTCAAACTGATGTTTATAAAGACTTATTACGTAGTTAATTATAGTGGTCTAAAGAGAAATTATGTCTCAAGGTACATTTTTAGGTTAACGTTTGCATGCATTCGGCTTAATGAGAATATTACTTGTAAATTGCACCATAAACAAAGAAAGAAATACCTTTGCAACCAAAAACAATACACTTCGTGATTAAGTTCTTAATTGCCTCATCCCTTTAAGAAATGTAATAACAGTCCATTATTTCCACAAGTAACTGGGAACTTAACTCGAGAGGGAATTCTCAAAATTCATCAAATCCTATACCCCAACTAAACCTACGTTCGCATGTGATGATTTCATCCCAGTCGCCATCAATATTGCACCTCATTTTTCCATCTCCAATTCCACCTTCTACATGGTACTCCTTGTCACAAGTGATTGTAGCCTCCTCTCCAAACATATATTCAGCTTTGTCTGCCCTCCCGTGAGTTATTGATATTAGGTTGCAGTCACCGGCTGAAATTTTGTATTTGGTATTGACAATGTGTATATGGTTAATTTATTCGATAGATTATAATTGTCTGGTGAATGGTATTGGAATCATTATCAACTTTATATAAACAACAGAGGATATTGATACCTCAATCTCAAATTCTTACAGTTTATTAAGGCTGAATTTGATAATTGTCCTGTGACTGCAAACGGAATTGATCTTGAATTGTAAACAGTGTGACCATGAGATCAAGAACTCAAGTCTTCAAGACCCATATCCACTGAGCCGATTCTCACGAAATTTAGTGGAAAAGGGCGCAAAATCGCATGAGAATCGACTGAGTGGATCAGGGCGATTCCACGAGCGCATGGGCATTTGTCTTGTACTGTCGCAGACAGTGAGTGTGTTTGTGAATGCTAACATTATATAGATCTACCAGAAAACAACAGACAGAGATGAGGCCAACAAATGCACTTGCACTCGTGGACTTGCTCTGGTGGGGTATTTGATCCAAGCTCACTGGTGCACTCGGGGGGATTACTCCAGGTTCCGTCAGACAAGCAAATTGCTGGTTTGGGCGTAACTCGGTAACCGGGGAGACACGTTACAGTAGGCGTCATTCCAGATATGACAGGGGTTCCTGGGAATGAAACTCCTCCAGGTGACCCATTCACAACAAACCATGAAGTCCTTGTGCAGTTGTTGGCTGTGAGTATAATTGAAATTACTGAGACATGGAAAAATGCAGATGAACAAATTAATTAATCATCCTAGTAGTTTATTAATGACTTTTAATTTCAAACAATAATATGCTACACATCGAGTCAGCAAAACATTTTAATAATCAAGAAAACAAAAATGATGAATTTATATTCTCTCGAAAATGTGTGAACTTTTAGTATCGGACTCACGTATACAGGACGGTTTGTTATGCCAAGTTCCATTACTGGAACATTCAGGAGGTAAGACTTCAGTCGGCGTTAAAGTATAGCCTTCGTTACACTGAACTGTGATTGGACTTCCCGAGCGTGGTATATTTGCGTCAAACACAACCGTTTTAGTGTTCATAACCAATACGGCGGTGCAGGGGTATCCTTTAAAAAAGATAGATAGGATGCACACAAACACATTGCTTAATACTAAATGTATAAAGTAACCAACACCGTATCAACAAAGATACTCACTATATAAGGGTTCAGTAAAATTGCTGTTATACTTGACAAAATATGTTTGGATTGTTAAAATAACGGGGTACTCACCTAAGCAAGCCAACGAATTCAAGAGGGTACCATTAGCATTGCATTTCACCTGAAGCATTCCCTCAAAAGGGTAAAAGTAAATACTATCACACATGACACTGACCTCGTCATTGCTCTTAACTCCTACTTTAGGAGTTAGAGTCCCGTTAGTTATCACCAACTCATTGCAGTTATTAGCTGTAAAAGAAATAGCAACAAGTGTTCTAATCGAATTGATTGAATTTATGCACTTGTCAATTGACCCCCCCCCCCTCACCCCCACCCCCGGGGATGTGGGGGAATGGTAGGGGAATGTCTGAGAAAATATGCCCCCACCCAGGCGGGGATTTCTTTAAGTTTACAGCAGTATGAACTGCATGGAGGTGGGGGTGTCATCTCCTACAAATACACATTTACATGCCTAATTAAACCAGCCTCGGTAAGACAGGGTTTATCAATTATTAATGCCCCCCAAAGTAAGTATTATATTCATTTAAGAGGAATAAAATGGCCTCCCTCTCTCAACCATGCAAATTATATCACAAAAGGTGTATGTCAAATGTGGATAAATATCCCAAAATTTAAGATAAGGCGGGTGAATGTCTTGGGATGGTAGATGTCCAGGATGGTAATTGTCCTAGTGGGGTAATGTTCAGGATGGTAATTGTCCAGCAGGTAAAAGTCAGCGGGGACATGTCTGACAGGTATATGTCTGGCAGGTAGCTGTCCTGACACCGTTCTATTGGTATAGCATTGGACTTTTCCTGTATAGTTCTAATGTGCCAAAGTTACCGAGCAGCTCAGGTTATGCTTAGTTCAGATATTCACCTATTGTCTACATTTCACATATCCAGTATAGTTCAGGGGTGATGGTCTGGCACACAGCTGTGGACATAAAAACCCTGTCATGTTCAAAGATGACACTTTTCGTGTACATATATTATGGGGAGCTTTGTAAGTTTAGCTCTTAGCCTTGCCTGGCCCCCGCAGAAACCACTAAAAGTTGGGAACCCTGAGAGTTTATCCTCCACTTGCTGTAACTGGGCAGCTTATTGACAATTGACAAGTGCATTATACAAAACAATGATTTGTGCTAAATATGTTGAACTACAATAATTGATATTGCAATAATCATTCTGACTGTCAACATATATTTGAAAATTGAAATTTTTTGAGAAAAAAAAATTGAAATCCTTACGATTGCAGGCGGGTGGGTTCTGCCATATTTCGTCCACATCGCACACTGCGGGTTCAACTGAGGAACTGTCCCAACTGAAACCTTCCTCACAGTTTACATCGGGAATATCACCAGTCTGATAGACGTTGTCATCCTCATAGATACATATGTTTGCTAAATGAAATGGGGGAAATCCTATGGTTTTACAGCGACCAACTGTTGGATGAATGACAGATTTTACATCTAGTTTGTTGAATATCAGAAAACGATGAAAATAAAAGATATTCAAGAATTTCTGTAATGATATCCATATGTTGTAAATATTTTTGTCTGAAGAACCAAAGGTACTAATCACTTTCAAATAATAAAGGGGAAATGATATGTAATGCCACAGATAATGAAACCGGCAATTCTGATAAATCATTAAAAAATCTCGGAATGTTTGGTAGAGGGAAATCAAATGAGGGAATCAAACATGAAGACGACAAGAGAAGGTGGAGATGGAGAACAGACCCATGAGATAGAACTGAAACCAGATGAGAAAGGATGATAAAAAACAAAAACCAAGTGTTCATTAACGTTCATTGAGGAAATAGTGAACAATCACCAACCTTCACATGATGGGGGATTAGTCCACGTCCCGTCGGAGGCACATACTATCTTCACCCCGCTTGTTGTAGGGGTTATTGTATAACCCTCATTGCAAGATACATTAACATATGTTTTAGTCTTTTGTCCAGCTATGTTGGGAGTCACTCTACAATTGTTGATCGACAGAGCACCGCAGTCATTCGCTGTGTTTAGGAAAGGAACGAAATAAATGTATTCATTGAGATATCATTTACGTAGCCGGTGGACGTTCATGGCTGATAAGTAGGAATACAAGTTAAAATTGAGCCCTTCACGTTGACTCATCATAATAATAATCCAATACGGTGTTGTTGCACACATATTAACATGAGAACCATTGTTACATCAAATACTCTTCATCCATTGATAATAATAACGTGTTTAGTTATTATTAACAGGAAACTGAACAAAGTAACTAATACAGTCCTTAATGATGGCTTAAACAAATTAGGTTTTAACTTAGAAGGTCATGGATGATGTTTGAAAGATTTCAGACAATTCACTTATATATTTTCCGCACTTAACCCTAACCATGAAACAATGAGTAGGTAAATGCCTTACGTTTGCATTCTGGTTTGTTTGCCCACGTGGCACCTGCAGAAGCACACATGGCCGCCTCTGGTGAAGCTGGGTCCACGTAATGACCGTCTTCACACGTCACTTCCGGATACATCCCAGTGGCGTAAAGACCCCTTGGAAAGGTGGTTTGCTTGGCATTTACCACAAAAATCGATGCAGCATCGCAGATGAAAGCTATCAATTATAATCATGGAATTGAGACCATGCATGACGCAACATTTTAAACGTTTATGATCATAAATACAATTATAATCAATGGGGGTGCAGATTATGGCAGTGTAGTATTAGGATACAATTAACTAGTGTTTTTCATTATAGATTTTTGTTGGTATATATGTGACTCTTACGAGTACAGGAGATTCCTGAAGCCTGTGTCCACATTCCAGTTGTGTCACATATGAGACTGTCCGAGACCCCTGCATCTACGACCAACTCATAACCTTGATCACAGGCTACGGTGTAAGGAGTACCAGTAGCCATTGTTCCTAAACCACCAAGAGTGACGCTTCCGTGGTCAACAGCAATTTCGCTGCAAGTGTTGGCTGATATAGATATTTAAAGATCATTAACAAAGGTTTATTGATATAAAATAATAATATTGTTAATAAAGCGATTACTATACAGAAACTATTTATAATATTGTAGATAATCAAAATGCTTATAATAAAATTCAGGAGATGCACTTCTACTCGGACGAATGATAACATAAAGGGCATAAAAGATGCATTAAGTCTATAGCCTACGTTCACATGTGGGTTGATTGAGCCAGTTGCCATACTCATCACACACCATTTGGGACGGCATCCCTGATATATGGGTCAAGATAAAGCCATCGTCACACATGAGCTGGGCTCTCACGTCCTGTCCAGATTCGTATATGGGGATATTGCCAATTGACAGGTTACTAGAGGGAACGATTATACTCTCATTGCAAGGAAAAGCTGTAGAAGGAAAAAGGATTGGTAAGTTAATTAAGGATTTAACTGCTGTAAAAGGTCACCATACTAAACCATGGGAATCATATGAAATTGCATTCTGTTAAAGACTGAATTACACGTATTGGAGAATTAGGGATGATACAAATAATTGTAGTAAAGACATATATATGGGCATAAGGTTGATGAATTACAATGCAAAAGGTGCAATTGTTTTGCTTACGATTGCATACTGGGGAATTATCCCAGTCATCATTACATATGACAGTTATTGGACTGTCAGTAACACTTATGTTGAAGCCTTCTTCACAAGTAACTTCTATATCCTCGCCAGTTTGACTATATGCAATCACAGCTGAGGTCTCCACAGATTTTACCGTGCCGTTGGTGATAGCCATGGGACACGATTTCGCTAGAATAAAAGTTTTGAGAAGTTACTATGTGTAACAAACCCTAGGTATCGGTGGAACGATAGTGCTGTCAGAACATAAAACTCAAACTCAAATGAGCCGTTTGAAGGTTTTATTTATCCTTCATCTTCTTTACAGTGTTGTGCGGATTTACTGTGGCTAATATGCATCAAATCCTTTGTGTGGGTTAGAGCACGAGCTGAAGTAGTAAAGCAACTTAGTTGTGGCTCCCTTGACAGCAAATACCACCACCACGAAGTAAATGTGCCCTCAGAAGCTGCTACGTGGTTGTAGCAGCGAGGATTTGAGTCGGACTCCTGTGCATTGCTCACTGGATTCTGTTCTCACTGGTCATATTTCAAATAAAATCCAAACTGAGTGAGGCAAGAAGTTGGTTGCAGCAGATATGCGGGCAACAGGAATAATTCGCTGCATACCAGCACTGCCCACCTATAGATGAGATTATGATAGAACCACACAAGGAGATGGTATGAACACGTTTTCCTCATAGGTGCGAGAAAAATCTGCCTTTGATACACAATCGATAATGAGTGTGCTGAGAAGGCAACATTTTTCAAGCACCTATGAGGAAAACACGTTCATATACCACCTCCGAGTTGTGGTTCTACATTTACTACAAAGCTGCTACCAACATAAAGGAACAATAATCGAAAAATTACAACTATTTCTAGCAAAATCAACAGTAGGCCTAACATACGCCTATTGCCCGGCCTACTGTCAGCCGGCAGGTCGGAAATTGAGTAACTTTGCTGTAATTTTTGGGCCGTGTTCAACCAGCTAAATTAAAAGGAATTAATCCTAACAGACCTAGGAGAATATACACGACTCATAGCTTCAACTCTTCACTTTCAGAATCTAAAAGTATTTTATAAATGTAATCAGTAGAAGCTGAGTAATTAGAGAAAACGGCTGGGACATTTTTCGACGAAATAAACCGGAAGTAAGCAACTGTCAGATTTCACACATAAGAACGCATGGTCACTACTACATTCTCGCCCACACAAAAGGCGGGTGATACAAATTTCAGTGTGTAGTAAAGTCTATTATAGTTGCAGGTGACACATTAAAACTCTCTGAGGAATGTCACAGAGATGAATATTTTTTTGTAAATCTTTATTTCTAACGTGAACTTTAATGGCGGCCATGTAAATGTTTTTTAAAAGATATCTAATCTGAACATATTCAGTATCTACATATTTCCGATCAACGTTTTCTTGGGTAGTGGGTATCATGGTGTTATGATACATTACGTAGCATTGCATGATACATTACGTAGCATTGCATAACCTCATCATGTTTATATTAAGTATTAATTATCACCTCTTTATTAGGGTTATACATTCAAAGATCGTAACAATGGGTAGTACTCACCTCTACACACGGGAAGGTAAGTATGGTTGGGTTGGTACAGGTTGAGAGGATCATCAGCAGTACTAACACATTCCCACCACCAGACCCCAGAGTCTCTATTATACCCATCCTCACAGGAGAACTCCCATACGTCAGCAAATCCTTCCCCAACTGGCGTAGTTACACTAGCTCGCAGCCCCTTCTCATAATGAGTCTGATTGTACGTATTCAGTCTGTTGCAATCAGTGGCTAGATGATTGAGACCACAATTATATATCCTGACAGTATATTTTAACCTATTAAGCAATTCATTATGTCTGAGGCAGATATGTTGCATTAAGATTGACCACATACAATATATATAGCTGAGTTATTTGTTACGCAAAAAACCTTACTTTTCATTTGATTTTTAATCTGAATAACGCATACAGTCATGATTAAATCATCATCAAATGTAATATATTAAGGACCTGTCTGGCTTTCACCATAACACCAATGTGACCCATTACTTTTTTAGGCTGAATACACTATGGGGAGGAATTCAGTGGTGTGTGTGACAGAAAAAGAAATGACCGTTTAAATGGTAGTTAGTACTAGTAGTAACATCTAAATGGTACTCCATTAATGATACTCATGATTATCAACCTGTAGGATGTTATAACAAGAGAGTCTAAAGTTTTGACTCATCCATATAATATAAAGCTAGAGCGATTTCTACAAAAAGAGGTAAAAAAGAAAAGGTAGAAAGAAGGGTTTCTTTGTCCCGAATATTCTCGGAATTTGTTGTATTACAAACCACTTTACTGATCTGTAGAGGTCTGTCCCCCCCTCTCTGGATGTCGTCGTATGTGGTTTGTGAAGGTATTTGGGGTGGAAATGTGATTTTGAAGCCTTTTTTAAATCGGGATATCCACACTCTATTTATAGCCTGGGAAAGCCCCTGTGAGATAATACGTCATTTCCCACAAACTACGTCCAGGGAAACCTAACTACAGAGATGCCAAGTTTTTGTGGAATTTTAGGATGAATACCGGGTCATATTAGTCAACAAAACTAGAAAAATCCAGAAGAGGACGCAATAGCACTATTGGGGGGATTTAGTCATTAAGTAAGTAAGTAGTTAGTAAGGTAAGTCTCATCAAGAGAAATTAGACAAAATCGCATAGACCTCTGTTTTATTAGAATTAATCAGGGACATGTTTGTGTGACGTTTAGCATCTACAGGTGTGATGCTTCGCATAGACCTCTGTTTTATTAGAATTAATCAGGGACATGTTTGTGTGACGTTTAGCATCTACAGGTGTGATGTTTAGCATCTCCAAATAGTTTTGCTGCTTAGATTAATGTGCAGAACGTCTCAAAATGTGTCTAACATCTAATGAGGACGGGTGTAGGAATAGGAGAGGGGGAGTTGGGGGGAAAGAAGAGGGGGGAAAGAGAGGATGTAAGGGAAGGGAGAGAGGGGAGGGAGAGAAAGCGGGGAGGGGGAGCATGAGGAAGACAGGAGGGAGATGGAGGGGGGGGAAAATCAGAGGTGGGGTTGGGGGAGAAAAACGGGTATGAGGGACAGAGAAGAGGGGGAGGGAAAAGAGGGAAAGGGGGAAGTGTGGGGAGAGAGGGTCCCCGTCCGGAGGACGGGTACTTTGCTAGTTGATTGATATTGGGAGAATATGGAGAATATCTCACTTGCGAATTCACATAAAAACACGTGCCGATCACTGCAGGACACTAAATTCCACCGTTCCTGGGTTTGCTCATAGGGATCGTAAGGTACATAGAGCCCACACTTTCCATACTCAGAACCATAATTAAGGGGAAGTAGATTGAGATCATGGTTGGTTACTTGGCTGGTGTTCCACCATGAATAAACACCGTTATTTCCCGAATCCTTCAATCCAAGCCAAAATGATTTTGATGATGATCTGTTGACATAAAAACATAAATAGTGACCAAGTCAGGCTCAAATACAATATGATGAACATTTGACATCCAACGAATCCTGTTCTATGAGATTAATGACCAACTACGATAATGCCCCGTCTACATAGGGGCGAATTGGGGTGCGAATTGGGCCCTGCGGCAACTCGTTCGACTTCACACGAAATCGCATTGATTTTTAAAACAAAATCGCCCCTATGTAGGGACAGCTGCGACCACTTGCAGAATCCTAAGACTAATCGCAGAGGCAAAAATTGCCCCACACACATGTGAATTCATGTGCGATTTCAGATCGGAGAACAGACCCATGAGATAGAACTGAAACCAGATGAGAAAGGATGATAAAAAACATGCCAGATCGCAGGTGAAATGCCAGATCGCAGGTGAAATAATCCAAATCGCATGTGAAAAATCTCAGTTGATGCGATTTTAAATGGAATTGCACATACTTATACAAGCATTCGCATATGTGTAGGGCTAGCCACGACAGTTCGCAGACCTGTGTTACTGTCCACGACTAATCGTAGGAGGTCATGCGAATTTCGGAAATATCCGAAATTCACTAGTGATTGCAGGTATGTTTGAACAAGTGTATTATCACGAATTATTGATGAATCAAAACGATTTTTTCACAGAATATGCCCCGATATATTGTCTTAAGTATGTTAAGATTTTGTAATTATAAATTGATTTTTTCTACATTTTTTTTAAATCGTCGCCAGTACACCTCAAAAAATATTTTCGGTCTTCTCTCCCTCAATTTTCTTATAATTTGAAGTGATCCAAATCGCACATCTGCTGCGAATCTAGACCTGCGATTTTACATGAGTTTGCAACTGAAATCGCACTTGTGTAGGGATTAAAAAATCAAATCGCAGAGCATTATCTCTGAAATCGCACAAGAACCCCACCGATTCGCACAGGATTTCTACGATTTCACATGCGAATGATCCCAAGTGCCAGATTCACAGCAGTTTTTGAATTCGCCCCTGTGTAGACGGGGCATAAGATATTTTACTTCAGCACACACACGCCCGATTTCGAAAATCGCACGATGTTGGTTTCTATGAGCTCACGTGGCGTGTATTAAGTCACCTTGGTTTTTGTCCCACACATTCACGATTTGGCTGCCGATCTGGGTAGAAATCCGGATCGGGAGTACTTAATTGCGACATGCCCTCACACATCCGCGATTTAAGTTGCGATTAGTGTCTACGATTTGGACAATTATAATTTATATATATGAAATTGATTTATTTGTTTCTTGTTTTAAATACTCGGGTTTTGAATTATGCATATATATCATATTATATGTAGCATTGTGTATTGAGTTAGAGTATTGTTCAAGATTATTGTCTAGCCAAAAGTAATAAGATAAAATTCGTCGAACCTCTACAATCTTTAGCGTACATGGCAGTGAATATCAGCATAATGCAGACGAAGTATGGGAAGGCAATGGCAAATATTTATATTCCTACACCGTCAGATACCATCAATTTTGCCTATTAAATAGCTTTATTATAGCCATATTTGTGGTGCTTCTATGAACATATCCCTCTGGTCAGGTGTCCTATATAAGGGCTTGTATTATATTCTTCTTTTTATATAATTCATACCTTAATTATTGACCACCGTCATAGAGCTAATTCAGTTATTCTCAATGGGATCTTAGAAACAGTAACCACCTGGGGTCTTTTAGGTAAAAGAACAAATTTACTTAGTTGTTTGATAACATTTCTTTATTCAATGTACTATAATTTCTTGAAAACAATTCGTCTGGGCCACTGAGAATAGCATCATTCCAATGTAATGTGTTTCCGCAGAATATAAGGTTTTCAGTAAAAGCTTCATCAGTGTTGAGAAATAACAAGTCCAAGGGGTTGATATTAGCTATTTTGTAGTCTGAGAATATCAACACTGATTATGTTGCTTGGCAACTAATGACGTCATAATTATCAAATGCAGTTATCATGATATTTACATTGATTTGTTTAGAATATCACCGAACCTTTAAAAAGACCTGATAAATCTGTGTTTAATATATAATAAGTCATTGCTTTGTTTGGCTTTTTTCATGTAGTCCTATAGTTTCCATTTTTTTTCATTCTGAAAATGTTTGAAGATATGAAAAATGATCTTTTAAAACTCTTTTCTTACATGCAATAATACGTAATGTAATTTTATTTCACATTCATAATATAGTTAAATTCAATGTTATTTATTTCCTTGTCAGCCAAGCGAAATGTATTTTTTTGATTTAATTATCAGCTGACACTACTCACAGATACTGCCGTCCTCCACCCGCTCTACCATTTCTTCCTGTGTCTTTTACCCCACTCTTCCTTTGTCGATCAGACCTATTTAAAACCATAGTCTATGCAATATGTCTCACCCTCATATATAATTATCGTGACTGATAATTATACGTGACGCACATAATCGAGATTCGGAGGCCTCACGCCGAGTCGTATAATTTATTTTGAAAATCGGGAATGTTTTGCGTTCTACGACGAATTGTGGTACACTCTAAGGCACGATTTCAACCCACATATGCCCGATTTCAGGGACGACTACAGCAGGCGCGCACATAAAGAAGAGACAATTAAAACGAGGCAATTTTTAGCAAATCTAGACAAAACCGTGCTCATAAAAAAATTTGTCCTTAAAGCCATTCTCAGGCAGTTTTGTCTCGAAATGTTGAAGTTTTGTCTCTAAATTTATAATTTGGAGACAATTTTGCCGTAGATTTGAATTTAACCTGGGCAATCAAGTAAATAACCAGTGATGAATAAAGGTTTTTTTAAAACTTTCAAGACATTAGACAATGTCTAGTCAAAAATCTTCAATAAAATCCCTGGCTTCAAGGACAATCTTGAAAGGTGTGCACATAAAGTCAGATTGTTCTTCTCCTTGAAGCCTGATTTTGTCTTTGTCTTCTTTGTATTTTCTGCCTGAAAATTAGACAATATATTGCCTCTTCAGTTTTTGTCCTAATTTGTGGTAGTTTTCTGGTGGCTGGCGGTAGTTTTTGGCATGGTTTGGCGGTATACTACCTACCCAGTAGTATATCACTTTAGTGACAAATTCAATATTTCGAGACAAAACCACCTAAGGACTGAGTTGTCCTTATTTCTTTTTTCTTTCAGCCTCAAAATTGTCCCTGAGACATTGTCCCAGAGACATTGTCCCAGAGTAATTATCCCAGAGATATTGTCCCAGAGACATTGTCCCAGAGATAATAGATGAACTGCATTCAATGTAAAACAACCAAAATTGTTTCAAAATTGTCTCAAAATTGTGGATTTAGTGACAAAACTCCAACATTTCGAGACAAAACCACCTAAGTAAGGACAGCTATTGGAGCTGTCCTTAGTTTTTGGTCTTTCAGACTCCTATTTGTCAGAGAGACTGCAAAATTGTCCCAGAGACAATAGACAAACTGCTTTATGAACACAATATATATTGTCTAGAACTACTTAAAATTGTCTCGTTTTGATTGTCTCTCCATTATATGTGCACCTGCTGCAAATCTTACAAAATAGTTTGTATCTCTATGCAAAAAACTACCGCCAGCCGCCAGAAAACTACTGCAAATAAGGACAACAATTTTAGAGACAATTAAATTGTCTAATTTTCAGAGATAAAAACAAAATCAGATTTCAAGATTGTCCTTGAAGCCGGGGACTTTATTGAAGATTTTCGCCTAGACATTGTCTAAAGACTAGTTTTTTATGTGCGCGGGCCCAGATCTAAGACTAGTCGTACAATTTCGCTGTTGGACATTTTCAAAATCCTATCACTTCTACGACTAATTATAGATGTGTGGGTTGGGCCACGATTAGTCGTAGGCCACACGTAATAACAGTGTCTGCTACTAATCGTGGATGCCCTCATGAAATTTGTCGTACGATTTAAAAATATTATTAATTCTACCAGGCGTGTAACTTTGAAATACTATAACTTCAAGTATATCAACAAGATTTGTTCACTTTCATAACACTCACTTCTCCCTCTGCTCATTATTCAGCAGGACCCGCTCCTAGCCTCTGTATATTGGTTCTAGCAACCGTCGACGAAACATTTATCTAATTTAAATTATTTGATATTTTATTTTAATAGGAACGGTATTTATATGTGATGTGAAATTTTTCTTTCTCTGGTTCTGGCCTGTTAGCTGCTTCAATGCCGACTGACAAACTAACGAGGTTGCGATTTCAAATAGCCCGCGGTAACCAAGGTTGCTTTGACTTCCGGTTATACGGCCATGGTACACAGTCCGTTCATCAATTATATCACGCATAAAACATTTTGAAAAGTATCAATTTTGCGACCTGTGACTCGTTTTCCTGTGACACATCACATATCCCACGAAAGTGGTACAGAAGCGTTTTTATGGATTTTTCAGTAAAAATTCCTGAGAACCCTTTTCACATAACTTCTACCTCATTCATGGGTTTAGGCTCATCGAATTATACAAATGTGTATAATTATAGTTAAGAAATACAGTAATTCCAATTGTCGAAGAAAATCAGCATTATATATATATATATATATATATATATCAGAAGAAATATTCATAAATTTTCAATCTATAATGCGTACTACGGAAGACGAGAGTGTTCATGTGATGAAAAGTAAAATTCAGTTTTATTTTTAAAAAAGAAAATCATTTTCGTTTCCAAAATCATTTTGAATTTCAAAATCATTTTCCATCTCATTTAAAAACTAAAATTCCTTTTGTTTTAAAGTATGTTTCAAAAGACACAGGCGTTTTCATTTCCGTTTTGAATTTGAGTTCCGTTTTCATTTCCATCTTGAAATGGAAATGAAAATCTATGAACGAGACTTAAAACGAGATGAGATCTCACGAGATTTCGAGCACAAAATGGCGGCCCCCATAGGTGCCGCCATCTTGGATTGGTTACGCTTCTATCTCTGTTCCTGTAGGCAACTGTACTGCCCCTTTACAGTACTACGTTAACTGTATTAGTACAGCAGAACAGCCTCTAGTACAACAGAACTGTATAGAGATAGACACAGCTATCTATGTTCCTGTTCTCTCTTCCTACTCCTGCAACACCTCACCCTTCTCCAGGGTAACTGAGGGAGTGTGTGTGTGGAGGGGGGGGGAGGGGAGAGGGGGAGAGAGAGGATGAGGACAGGAAGGTAGGAATGGGAGGAGGAAGAAGGAAGGGATCGATGCAATGGAGGAAGAAGAGGAGAGGTGAAGGCGGGGGGGGGGGGGGGGGGGGAGGGGCGATAAAAGGGGAGGGAGAAAACTTTTTTACGACCCAACTTTTTTTACGACCAACTTTTTTACGACCAACCTTTTTACTACCAACTTTTTTACGACCAACTTTTGTTTCGACCAATCTTTTTTCGACCAATATTTTTACGACCAACTTTTTTTACGACCAACTTTTTTACGACCAACTTTTTTTTCGACCAACTTTTTTTTACGACCAACTAAATTACGAC
Source organism: Sthenelais limicola (assembly GCA_942159475.1). Lineage (NCBI taxonomy): Eukaryota > Metazoa > Annelida > Polychaeta > Phyllodocida > Sigalionidae > Sthenelais > Sthenelais limicola. The sequence goes on along the minus strand of OW804097.1, from coordinate 92,882,768 downwards.
CAACTAAATTACGACCAACTTTTTTTTCGACCAACTTTTTTTCGACCGACTTTTTAACGACCAACTTATTTATGACCAACTTTTTTTTCGACAGACTTTTTTACGACCAACTATTTTTACAACTAACTTTTTTTCGACTAACTTTTTTTACGATTTTTTTTACGAAAGATGTACCTGTCCACACATTACTCATTATTATTAAGGAGGGGGAATGAAAGAGGAGGGAGAGCAAGGGAGGTAGTCAGGGAGGGGGAGGAGAAGGAAAATTGATAGATGTATAGGTGAAACTAGGTCTGGTATGATTGGCCATTATACCTGATGGTATAATCATAACTGTGACACATACCATACACATAGCACATATATAGGGCTAACTAGAAGACTAAAAGAAAACTATGCTTATATCAGTTATTCTCATCTCTCCTCTCCCTCTCTTCTCCTCCCCTCTCTCTCTGTCCCTCTCTCTCTCTCTCTCTGTCCCTCCCTCTCTCTCTCTCCCTTCACTTCCCCTGAGGAAGGAATGAAAGATGGCGGCACCTTTGGGGGCCGCCATTTTGTGCTCGAAATCTCGTGAGATCTCATCTCAAGTTTCGTTCATAGATTTTCATTTCCATTTCAAGATGGAAATGAAAACGGAAATCAAATTCAAAACGGAAATGAAAACGCCTGTGTCTTTTGAAACATACTTTAAAACAAAAGGAATTTTAGTTTTTAAATGAGATGGAAAATGATTTTGAAATTCAAAATGATTTTGGGAATGAAAATGATTTTCTATTTAAAAAATGAAACTTTCCATGCGTGAGCACTCTCGTCTTCCGTAGTACGTAATGGTCATGGTAGAAGCAGAATCAGTGGGGAAGTGTATTTGTCATTGTAGCTACTTGTATTCTTATGAGATAAATCCAGTATATATTTTTTAATTTCCAGGATTAAACATGATAAAATAAAATTACAATTTGATACGACTGTGCATGTGTACCTCCATACTTGTACTCTTTCAGCTTTAACAATTCTATGTATGGGAGACATTTTTATGCATTAGTCATAATTATTTTGTTTATCCTCGGAGATTAGTGGATCATTCTTGAGTATGGACGTAGTAAGCATGTTACCAATGCCACAAATATAAAATTTCAGAACAAATAGGTATAACAAATCGTGACTGTGTGGGCCAAGAATCCACGATTTCAGGTTTTTATGAAATCGGGGCTTAAATCGTGCATGTATACATTTCTTTTTCAAGGATTGCACCCATGATCAATTGATGTGAGAGGTCAAAATTGTACAATGTTTGAAATCGTGAATGTGTGTGTCGCTGTCCCTGACTGAATCGCACGATCCCAAATGGCACACCAGTTCAATTCAACACCCCGGTGGTTCAACACAAACAATTATTTGCATGTCAAATGTTTAAGATTTAAACAATATGAACCCATTGTATTATTGATTAGCTATTCATCTTTAAACAGTGCAATGCTTACGATTTAAATAGTTCTGCACTTGTCTTGATAAAGTCCATTGTGTATGAAGTGGGAATTCTCGGAAGTTTTCCTCCCAAGCTTTCACAGACTTCGTTTGCATCGGAATAAGTGCGGGGAGTGTCAACCCATGATACATAACACAATCCGGAACGGGGTTCCTTTGCATGTATACAATAATCTGCAAACATTGAAACGACCAATACACATGAATACATACAGCATACTATTTTTATTGATTCTTAATTTCCTCTTCCAAAACCGTTTTAGTGGTTCAATTTCTAATTGAAAGTGGATATGATGGAAGTAGAAGAATTTAGAATGTTCAGATTATGTGCTAAAGCACAAACCTACCTGGGCCAGTCCATTGGTTGGATGAAAACCGTATTAATGCAAAAAACACAAAGCAATCTGAAAAATAATAATTGTGATTTTAAATGTGATCTCTCCACCTACATTATATCCCGTGTTAATTATAAAGGGTTCGAATGTAGTACTGTTCATATACAGTATTATAGAAATTATATGACATCTTGCAGTGCTGACATACAGAGATACATACAGATATTTGTAAGTCTTACCTATTGGGAACGCAGGTGAAATGATCGCATGGATCAGCCTCATGATCCCATTCATCTTTTAAAATAGGCAAAGAAATTTGTGAGGGACATCATTTGGGTGGACATGTCATTTTAGACGGACGCTCTTGAAACATTAGCGGGTATTATGATATTGAATTATCCAAAGGCACACTTCTAGATAATTAAGGTAACACTATAGTTTGCGCTTATTTTGAACTTGATGTTTGCATTTGCATTTGTATTCCAATTATATTAATAGAGAATTCCTACCTTAGACGCCTGTAGCTCTCCCGGCAATATGTGTCGCACATTCTTGTAACCATGAATACATCTATGATGATATGCTTACCGGTTCACCATCATTAATGGCGGGGGTGGGGGTGGGGGGGGGGGGGCAAGGTTTGGCCGCTTATAAATTGTCATTTGTTGTGCACCATTTCAGGCTAGGCAAATTAATAAACACCGAGTCTAAACACTTATACTAATGCGTATAACTATAGAGGAGCTATATATTACTGGAATAATTGAAATATAATTAATTATAGTGCGATCTATTCGTTATGATTAAATTTCAGTTACCAATACCTCATTACCTGTTGTTCTCAGAAGAAATATGTGGTAACCGACATTCAAATAATATAGAACCAATCAGTAACCCATTGTAAAAATATATGATTGAATGTCGGTTTCATGCTCATGATAAATGAATGCCAAATCTATAAACCAAGGATGCAAGGATGCATGTACATGTATGTCTTTCGTAAAGAGATTAATTTGTATAGGTTAATTCATAGAAATATTACATTATTCTACCGACGTTAGGATGTATGATAGACAATACATACCATCGTCAGAAAGATGTTTTTAGCATTAATAATGAACATCCCGCTCGGCTCGTAGTAATTGTCTTCTGTCTGGAGTTACTATTTATATCCTGGGTAGGCGGAGAATAAAGGTTTCCTTCTGTCATTAATAATCAAAGAAAACAGTTCTCCGCTGCTTCCATTTATTAAAAGCTTTACTCCAATACTCTTTTGTAAAAGTAAATCGATTTAAAATTGCCATCAATTACAAAAGAAAATGAAACGATTCGACATGGACATTTACTGTATTTGACATGAATGCAGTGTATTTACTGTTTTTGAAACAATGTAGGTTGCTTCCTGACTTGGTACGTATATACTATGCTTATCACCATGATTGTACCTGTTTTTGTCATAATGATATTGTGAAAATTCCAATGACCATGTTTTAGATTGATAAAACCTGTATTGAGACGATATCCATTGTTTTCCGGTTTCAACATTATAACACATTGTCAATGTAGGGGCGACCTTGGCTTTTGTAAACTGAATAGTTCATTTCGATCTGCAGTAAAAAATAATTCTATAGATATAAAATTATAAGTCCGCTTTCGATTATTCTATATCATGTCGTTCACATATAATATATATAAAGAGATAACAACGAATTATAATGTTTTATTGTTATCCAACCGCATCACTGGTTTAAAAGTTATAGATATTATCGAAAGTTCATTCTGATATATTCGATATCAGCCATACGATCATGTAAAGCGACAACTCGTTGATCTGTCGTCATCGCAACATACCCTGATTCATTCAGTGGTTAATCAACAGTTGTGTTGTATTCCTTGCTCACTAGTTCGATTGAATGTCCATTCGTGCCTGCTAATAACTTAATAACACACAATGCCTAGGTGACGATGACTGCGCAGTTGAAACTTTGTATTCCTGGAATATACAACTTTTAGTCATGCGCAGGGGTTAGTCTAATGACTATAATCTGGATAATGAATGCTCAGGAAAATGACAGCACTGTCTCTCTCATATTGATTACAAGAAGTATTGCCCAACTACCTTATTGATCAAAGCGCATGTTTTTCAGTTAGCAATACCTGTTGCTGTCATTGGATCAATGACGCTTTGTGCCATGTTTGAAATCTCAAGTCCCATGTATAGGTATGATACATTGATCTTTTGCTATAGTATATTGGCCAAGGAATTTAATTTGCAAGGAGTACCAGCAGGTGAAATAATGGATCAGCTTGATCATCTTGGTCCTTATTATAAAAAGATTGAGGTACAAATAAACGTTTCCCCAGTGTTACCCTCCACCAAAAATATGCTCAAAACACTCTAAACCTCTAATGACCTTCATAGGGATATGCTCGAAAATGGGTTGGCATGGGCTGGTATTTTGGATACCGCTGTCCCTTCAATACAAAGCAAATAATTGTGTGAACCAGCCCCAGAATAACGACTCCTTTCTTACTGTGCAGCATAATTCGGAATTACCCTGGTAGTGACTAGTTTCATTGATAAGAAAACACTGAATGTGCCATGCACCGGATAGTAAATGGTCAATATTGGATTGGTATGTTATTTGGGGCTAGCATATATGCGATAGTTTCTTTAAACATTAAGGGGATGATTGATTGCCACCAGCCTTAATTCAGGGGTCCAAAACGTGTAGGCCTATATTAGGGTGCCTGTGCTGTATACAAATCCCCTACTCATATCACAAACAAAAACAAACCGAGCAGATGTTTAATGTTAAATGGCTTTTAGAAAAAACAATAGAAACAAGTAGGAAATCTTGTGTTTTTAACTGATGTTAACTGTAGCTTTAATGAACCTCCTTAAACTGGATTTAGCAAAAATGGATTTAGCAAAACGAAGTTTTGGAGGTAAGTAATTCTTGCCGTATCATTGCCTTTCAACATGCTTTGAGCTTACAAATTCCATACATAGAGTCAAATGTAATCAATCCCTTACAATACACTCTTAAATACAATCTAATATACATTTTTTTGTTTTTTGTTGGCTATAGTTACGACGGGGCAAGGCGGAAGGAGGAGTGAAAGATAATTAATATATATTTTTTTCGCATTTGAACACAATATTGTATATAAAATAAACATGTGAATTCTTCGCCTGTTATTATTATTCATACGATATATTTATTCATAAGGACAGCTATATCAGACGATGCAGCTCAAATAGGGAATTATGGTTGTTTTATAATATAAAACAACCACAATTCCTCTGAAGGCCCTATTTGAGCTGCATCTTCTGATATAGCCACGACCTTTGCACCATCAAATCTTTGAGAAATTGATTGAGCAGTGTGGGTGTCATTGTGTTGTCGTCTTCCAAGCTGTTAACTCCTCCTGTTCATTTTTATTTGCTCTTATAGGTATGCATAGTATGCGTCAAGGTGGCACCACCTGCATGTATGTCAATCGAGTACGACTCACAGAAATAAGGACAGATTTATCAGAAGTCAATGGCAGTTGAACATTTTTTTCCGTTTCCCCCCGCCTTTTTTTCTTATCAATAAAGGCAAAGGCTTCAAGCTCGCAAAGGAGGAGGCAGACAATAATTTGAAATATATATTCACTTGTTCTTTATTCCAATTATACTTGCTCGCATGAACACACCCAGAAAATGCCAAAATCAGTGATTCGTGTTCAAAATGAAAATAAATAAATATACAACTCGTGGCCCCCACCTAGATACAATTTTTGGCATTTTGTTGACCAAGTAGTTTATTTCACTAGTCGATTTTATATTATCTACTCGCATATTTTCTTTATCAGGGACTCTCTGGAGGTCTGGCTAACATAGAAGAGGGCCACCAGTCTAGGGGAAAAACATATGTGCACTAGGCCTATTTCTGGTGATAGCAGGGAGGTATATACCTTCCTGGTAATAGTGTATTTTCCATCAGAGCAATTATAAAGAAAATATGTGAGTAGAACCTCCAGAGAGTCCCTGAGGCATCATTTTCAGGCTTCACACATTCCAGGATTAGTACTTTAATTATTAGCGTTTTATTTTTATATTAGATAACATACTTCATGTAGTTAGCTCCTCTAATAGCCTAGAAAACAATCCTTTTAAGGTGACGGCTGGAAGAGCTGGGTCCTATGTAAAACTTGGCAAATAAAGTATATTTCAATCCAATCCAAGTAGGGCATTTTCTTTGGACGACAGACTTCCCTGAAGCGATGTGTTAATAACACATGGTCGCAGGTTTTTGCAGGTTTTTGTATTTTGTTATTTTCATATAGATATGACACGCACGTGTAAAAATGTTACGGCTTTCATCAAAATGATGTAAGGTTCAAACATAGGTTATGCCCGATTAGTTTTAAACCAGTTTGTCCATTATTTTCATAATCTAGCAAATCTTTGATTTCGTTTGTGTAGGTCTATAGTTTTACTTTTCTATTATTCGTTGTGACGCGCGAAGTGATGCAGTGATTTTAGTAACGACACATTTTTCATTTTGTTTTTATTTATTAGTTTCAGTTCGTCAAACAGTTGATACCATTCATACACCTTATGAACACAGTAGACATGTTATAAATTAAAAGTGATTTATTATGACTTGGCCTAAACCGTGGAAGGTAAAACAGGAAAGTTCCTCTCGCGACCCTTTTCTTTCACATTGTATATATACATACACATTCATACCATCTAGATACATTTATTAATCTCTCCGAAGACACACTTCCTTCTTACTGAGATACTTTGCATGCCTCTTCGTAAGTCTTCTTTCCAAAATATTGCAAGTCCTCGTGAAATACAAAATGTTGAAAATAGCTTAGGGGACAGAGTCCGTCTATAGTTTTTCCTTTGCAGAAACGCACCTGTTTTGTTCTATCTTCCCCATTAAAGAGCACCCTAATGTAATAATTCGTCTGTTTCTTTTTCCCCGTCTCACTGTACAATTCAAATATTAACCTGGACGCATAACGGGGCCAGTGCCCATCGTGGATGCCTAGCGCAGTAAGCAGAGGTGTAATAGTCTTGTCGTGGCCGGAATATAAAACAACCTTTGATGTCTCCACAGATTTTGTAACATTCAGCATCCGAGACAATATGATATGTAAAAAAGGATGCATCAGAAGTCGTTGCTGTCTTTGATAAGCGTAGCTACTTAACTGTGAAGCCCCATTAAAGTCCAGAAATTCCCACAGTTGCCCTATGGTCTTCCATGTAATGCAGCTATTGGGATCTGTGCGAGAACAGGGAAGTTTTAAATTGTGACAAGTGTGGCCGTTAAATCCATCCGATAAAGCTGACAGCCATGGTAGTTTACTTTTAGGTACATGAAGTACCTCAGCAACGGTGCTTTTTATTTCATTGTGGAGTGTGTGGTTTTTCGTCCTTTTGTGGTATTCTTTTTTGTGAATAACATCGAGTTTGTGGGCCATGATACACTCACAGGGGAGACCCGAAAGACGACGAGAACAAAATGTCAATGCACCAGAGAAAGATATTGGTATATTTTTTAAGTCAAACACCGGCAGGAAGCCAAATAAAAAAGCGATTGCACTTTGGTAGGTCCGGCCATACTCTGTTGAAAAGACTTTTAAATGTTGCGATATAAAATCAGCATCAAACAGTTTCCACTTGTCTACATACACATCACTCAGATATTGACCATTACGGATATGCTGTAAAGCACCATTTCCAGTCAACTGCGCCCCTTCGCAATAACGACTGTGTGGAAAAAGCCCAAACCGGTAGGCAGGGCTATTTCTGTCAAGTTGACTCCATATTGTTTTCATGGTGGTGAGATACGACGTGACAACGGGGTCTATTTTAGCCATAGTGATATTAATATCACATGAGATCCATGGTAACTCATAGCCAGGCAGGACATACAGAGGAGAACGGTCTCCATGTCGAATAACAATGTGGACGTGTTGTAGTACAAAGCCTTCAGATACGGTACCTGTGCAATGGAAAGGACATGTTGATGAAACATAAAACTTGTTTTTGCTCACACAATAATATGAAGTAGTTTGTTCATCGACAAGATTGAAATCAATTCTTCTTCTTCGACTTTCTCATTATTTAAAAAAATGTAATCGCCATGATATGTTTCTGGCAGTAAAGAAAAAGAAAGCTATGGTACAGTTTTCCTGAACAGTTCGTAATACAAGATTTCAATCAAATAGAATTAAAGATACAAAGCAATATTTGTGTTCTTACATTTCCAGACGCTATCAAATTATCAAATTTGTCGTTTGTTACATGAGACATTACTGTTTGGTGCAGTGCCTACATGCTGGTCAATAGTCCTCTAATATGATACAAATTCGCTATATTACTTCAACCAATAACAACCCTTTCCGCCGCATCTATGTGGGCGTGGCTACCTATGAAGTAAAGGGGGAGGCTACTCTACTCATGAGAGTGTGGGGAGTAGATCCTGGTGTCAATAATTATACATAGAAATAAATAAATAAATAAATAACTATACAACAATGACCTGGCTCTAGAGTGTAGTAATGTGGATTAGTTCATGGATAGGAAAACAAAGTGTTTTTTATCGTTTTTTACCAGGACTAGATCAGCGCAAGTTGTGTGATCAAAGTATATCATATCTGACAAGGACGCTTGCAAAGCACTATACAGACCTTCTTCTCCTTTCATGCTAATTTCAGGAGGAGCGCAGTATTCTGATGCTCTTGTCATGGCTTTCTCTTCATCACTCTCCATCTTCGCCTCTGGGACTTCTTCGGCACCATCTTGGACATCATTTGCCACACCTTGGGGCAATCTTTCTCCAGCCTTCACGTCCGAAACCTTATAATGAGTGGGGACTCGAGGTATTTCTGTTGTTAAAACCACCGGGTGAGGCATTATGTTGAGTTTTGTATAGAAGGAATGCTTTAGATAAGCATTGTTAGCGATAATATGGTGTCTGGAGGAGGATATCATCTGTACCTCTCCCGTGTCTTCCCATATGAATACATCTAGTGAAAAGAGAAGCAGAAAAATACAAAGTGAGTAAAAGACAGTGAAAGCCCTGTGGTGCAACCTAATATAATCCTTCAGTTATCTGACACATCAAAGGTAGACACCGAATGTAATAATTTCATGCACAAGAACACTTAGTCATAGATCATTACCAGCGTTTCAATATGAATAATACGAAGTGCATTATTACGTCGAATGCGGAGGCCATGAATGAAGAAAATTCGTAATGCTCGTCGGAACGTCTTTTATTCGAATACCCATACATTTTATTATACTCAGCCAACAGGGCGCATTATCGCATTATAATCCAAATAATTATATAAAATAAACATCGGAGTTTTCATTAGGATTCAAGCCCAGGAACAACAGAATCTGCGCATAAATTGACTTACATATCAAGGCAATGAGAAGCAGCCCTATGAGTAAGATGAGGGCAGTTCTCCTTATCATCTTCATTGGTGTTAGACGACAGGTACTCTTGTCTGAAGCATGCAAGACAGAAATAATAAAACTCTAAACTATATAAAATGATTTACTTTGTGCCCATCAAAGACCATTAAAACTATCGAAAATAAAAGTAGGTTTTGTTGTTGATAGGTTTGGGACAATCAACCCACGGCAAATATACGCCAATTAAAGCTCTTGATATACACACTCACTGATGGTCAAATCGTATCCAATCCCTGATATTATAATGGTCTTGATTAGATCAACACGAATGGTTAGGTTTATTGCCAGCATGCCTTTCTCATGCAGCATGTACCCTAGATCTGTATTGATCACCAGGAATGCTTCCCCCAAGAGCCGTTTGAGGAGCTGTGAACACCTTATCTCTGAACACTATCTCCAGCGCATGGCCTTGAGGAATCTGCTCCCACAACCCCGGAGAGGGTCTAGGCTGCTGGCACTGCTTCCTCTCCCAGCTACCTCTAACATTAACATCATGGTAATGGCCTACTGGAGAAATTGCTCAAGATACAGTGTTATCCACCGAGTCTTGAGTACCGAATATTTCAGGCTCCCATGAGGCTGGAGTATAGGTTAACGCTCGTCAGGCCAGTCAGTCAGCCAGTCACAGATATTACAATGAATTCTCTTCACCATTAATGACTCATTAACCGTCCAGCTCATGATAACCTACATGCATGCTATTGTGCTCAGGACTTCTGCGTTGAATATTTTGGTTAGGCAATTATATGTTGCTGCATGGATGCTATGAAATGCTGAGACTTAGTGCATAAATATTACCATGAAAAAGATCGAATCAATATATCTATAATGATATTATTATGCATATATAATATAAGTGTTTTTATTTCCTTTTGAATACAATTACATAATCTGGAAAAGGACTCTTTCTGCGTTTACACAGTTCTTCCAAGAGTGCCTCACAATTTTCCGTACATTTGTTTCGAAACTCTTTTCTGAAATAATCGTTTTAACATCTAGATATCATCTTGCCTTACCAACTCTTCATACAATTTACAATTATTTTACCATGTTACCTAATAATCCCAACGGTGTTCATGATTATTTCAAAATTAAATCGAATAACATTTCGCTATTGAAAGCAGCCAATTCCTAAAAAAAAAAGGCCCTAGAAAAGCGATTCGGTTGCATCCAAAAGTAGCTAGGTGACTATGATTTTCATGTGCACAAGATCCTGGGAGATCTGGCACTTATTAGTCATATTAGGTGAGACTGACTTTCCAGTGGGAGGGGGTGGGGTGGGTCAAATGACAAGGTCACAATAATAACTTTGTTGATTAGTAAAGTATATGCTACAGTGGAACCTTTCGGAAGTCCTAAGCTATTTTTTGATTTTTTAGAGCCTATAAATTATCATGTATAAATTTGCAAAATGGGAAAATTTTATTTTCAACATATTCAAATACCCGATAAACACGGGGACTGCTATATGTTACACGAAAACTGTGATCGAATAATATCGCTGTTGTAGCGCTGTGAGGCCTTGGATTGCTACCTGCGAACAAAACTGCGAAAATACAGTGCGGCCAGAATTGTAGCTCGCCTAAATACCCCAGTGCGATATGAGAAACACAGGACAGTAAATTATATTGCTGTGAATATTTCTAGCCCACCAGCTTAGAAAAAAAGGACATTTGGTCACATTACTGATCGTAATTAGTATGATTGGGAATATCATAATAGATACTTGTAATTGATAGTATTGGTCGTTTATTTCAGCAAACTGTTATTAAATGGATGAATTAATTCTGTTCGGAAGTTGAGAAGGGATATTTGTATAATATAGAGGTAGGTTTATATTGTTTGGTTTAGCATACAGGGAATTATATGAGTGAGGGGGTATCAATACTTTAGTAAGTAAGTGTGAATGCCAGGCGAATGTGCATCTGTAGAAATTGTGGCCTGTACGTTGTGTAAATATTTTAAAAGCAAGCATTAAAACCTGTGCTGTGAATATTTAACCAGGACCAGAGCCAGGCATAATAATCGAAATCAATCGCCTATAAATATTATAGGTAGGATTAATAATGCATAGGGCTTATAATATCCCTAGAAATGCCTTATTTGGATAGAATATGAATATCATTTCGAACATATAAAGGTGCCTATATATACCAAATAATTATATTAGCAAGGTTATACACTAATTAAAACATGATTTTATCATATTTCCCCACCCTCTATAGTCTTGAATAACCACTATTCAAAGAAACCATAATAATGATATATTTAGAGAAATTCAAGGGATCATGACAGTCTTGCCTTGCTCTACATTAGAACTATATGTACCAACGTCGTGCTAGAATATCACGGTTGGCCGGACGGCCGTTCTTAGCGAGAAAACCTCAGACACGATGGGTCTGTGAGTCACTGAAAATCTAGGGGCCTCACACTCAGCTGAATCACGTCATGCAGTCTTAAACAATAAGCTATATGTCTGATAAATGATGCATTGGTTTCTTCACCATTTCTCCAATTTGGATTTATATACATGCATGCATATTTTAAGATTAATATTCAAGATAAATTATGAAATTACTACCACTGGGATATTATCGTGGAGAGTTTAAACTAACCAGGATACATACATACATGTATATATGTTACTCAACCTGTTTCATACCATAGTAAACCTGCCGTGTCCAGGTCTTGTTCATGTATACCGGTTTCAGGTGAGGCCCAGGACCTGGACCTGAACCCTCAATCCCTGGACATGGGTGAAATACAATAAATAAGAAGCTATTATACATATGAATATGATACGAATATCAACTAAACCAGATAAATAAAACTACTTTATGTAGAAATATGATGTCGGCAAATACCCTATAAATTATATATAATTCATCACATGCCAAATAGAACTTGCAGTTCAATCCGACATACTGAATATATAATGCATTCATTCACATGCGGTATACATACTGGAATCAATGCACATCGACTACACCTTTTATTGTCAAATCGTAAACATAACTGTAAAAGCATTTACGATCATGCAGTCACATCGATTTTCACAGGGATGTTGCAAGGTTTCTATTATGATATTGCTACATCTTTCAGTGCCATGGCATATCATCCAATGTATCTCATTATCATCATGATATAAAGAATAATGTGTTCAGCGACTACAGCTGTTGGCACTGTTTTTTTGCTGGGGTGTTTGGGATATCGATACCAGTCGGTTCATGATATTTTCGTGGATCCTACCGATCAGGACGGATAATATTAATTTAACATGTTGATAAAAATACAGTCGACAGTGTTTAGCTAAATGAAAGTATTAGTATACCATACGTGTGATCCCCAAAATGACACTTGACGTCTAGGCCCCATTTAATATAATGCTAACCTGAACCGTAAGCAGTCTACCTTGCCAAGATATAATCATGAAATATTTTCGGTCTCAGTTGCCCTAGGCCTAGGCCTAGCTATCCTTGATTACTCATCTATGATAATGTGAATAGAATGTATAGGGCACCACAGCAGTGGGTGACAACACAGAATAAGACTGGGTACAGACCATATCGATAGCTTCATCCTGTCTTCTCCTTTCCTCTCGTGTGATGTGTAAGCAGATTCTATACCTTCTCCTTATTCTCTGTGCTAGCCTAAAACCTTCCCCACGCACTAGTCCTCCAGAGTGGAATATGCAGCTGAAGCTAGGTGCTAGGAGGCGGGTGGGAGCATAGGCAGACCTCACCTCCACTCTTCTACTCTCCCCCTCAAACGCTGCACGACCATTTGTATCTCCACCTGAAGGCTTTGCTCGACGATGACAGTCGCGTTAACTATGCCAAGGCAGACACTACGTGAATTATTTAGCGATTTTGGACCTGGGGCAGTTGAAGCCTGGGTATGTGCTTGCAGCTTTAGACCACAACTGAGGCGCAAGCCGATGTTGTGGTCCAAACTGCAATCGTTGCAGCTATTCTATTCTGTTCTATATGTCTCACACATTATTGCAAATGACAACCATTTGTGTTCTTCACCCTTGACACAGGGGAGTGTATATTAATATACCCATTTCGTTAATTTCTATTGCTATTTTTTTTTGACAAGATTTTTATTCAGTAGGTACAGTATAACCAAAAACAATCTCGTTCCTTGGAACGGTTTTCCTCATGTCCTGATTGATTTTGCTATTAACTCTTGGCCGTATTTGGTGGGTGAAAACGCATTATAGGAGTGACAAATTAGATGGTCGAGAGTAAGACATGTTCAATTATACATTACGGCCTATGTTTTATCATATTTTAGAAATCATCAACCTATAAACTAAGCTATATATTATATGTATGAAGGGTGAGTCGGTCAAACGATCGATGATGATAATGGAGGTGAGATGAAAAGGTGATGCAGTGTTGACTATTAACTAGTTAGTCTACTTATGGTGGGTGAGTGAGTGGTATCGATGCATTTTTCATGTACACATTGGACAAATTATTTGCTGGTCTCTTACTACGTAATTAAGGTGACTGGGAATATATATTTCTAATCAGTTAATTACCATTTTACCTTCATTGAATACGTTATAAAAAAATGGGTCTTACCGCCTAGGACTAGGGGAAGGGAGACAAGAATCATTATATTTCGGTGGGAGGGGATCTGGACTGATCTGCCTGCTGGTCTCTCCTCCCCCAGAGTTTATATATACTTTCATTGATCCCTTGCTCCTATAAGGATCGAGGGACAGGTATATACTATTATACACATTCACAGGGCAGGACGGTTCTCATAGAAACATATCTCTTTATTAAATGAGGCAACTTTCTTTTAAGTTAGCATGTTATTTCTGTGGCGTTCTTTACTACCTAAATGGATTTGAATATCTATGCTTAGGTCATGTTTTATATTAAGGTCATAATAAAGAATCCAAACATATTTCTCTATATATTTTTATGTATATAAATAGCATTTGTATGACACATAAATTACAATTAGGACAATCATTCGATATCAATCAAGTCAATTGACTCAGTATATATAAATATATACAGAGAGATCTGTAACACTACAGTACGATGCAACCCAATAGTATATCAAATTACATACATACTTATGCCGCATGCATATACATGCACATTTTACCGCTCATTTGGAAATAAATTGACAGAATATCTGACCTTCATCGATTATTCAAGTGGTTTAGCAATAAAAGCCTTCATTTATTAAATAACCAGGAGTTTACTTTATGCCTACTACAAACTTGTTTTGAATATGAGCGCTGCACTATTTACGATTGTCTGCGTGAAACGGAGTGTAACGCCGACCTATAATTATCTGACCTTCATTGCCTGCAGAGAAAGTAAATGAATTACCTGCAAAGAACGTATACATGTACATGCGACCTATAAGTACATACTTGGTTCAGGGCATTCTCGTGTGAAACTGCAACCATAATTCGATTAAGGTTTAGATCAATGTCATGTCTTGTGGTCTGTGTTTTGGTTGACCGCGGCCCACCACAATTTGACATACCCATTACTTCGTTTACAGGCCGTTCTACTTCAGTAGGAACGGGCAATATGGGCGACTGGCATATAGTTGAAAGTAATGCTACTACTACTAGTTACTACTAACGCCAACTATTTATACGACTCGTGCATCCCTATTATGCTCGTTCTGGTAAAGGGCAATCAAACTACCTGGGCTATAATTATGTGGTACTATTGCCGACAGCAATACTTACTGGCATGCAGTGGCTAAAATAAGTCCCAGTCGCGGATATTTTGGTTTGGTCAATGAGTCGTTGCTACTCCCTTGTATATACCTCACTGATTAAACCTTCACAATAATTTAGTATAAATGAAGTGGTCCTGTCGAAATTTCAGTGATAAACTTCTTGGTTTGCCCATTTCAGGACACTAATTACTATTGCTTCTCTAGCTCCAACCAATCACAGGCAGGTCGTTGATCACTTATTAGTGACTGGTATATGGGGGCAAAAAAGGTCCAAATATAATTATTCTAATACCATTTATGTTACACCATTCATAATACCGCTGAATGTAGTTGTCCTAAATAGGGTTAACGACTCACATTCAGGGGCTGCTGCTAATGTTTTAAAGTTTTATCCAGGAAGCGTGCAGACCTAAAAGTCCTGCATTCGCATATTATAGAAATAGATTGCAGATGCAAGATATATTTTTATGATTAATTTGAACCATTAAATCACCTGCAGCGAACACAGGGACCTTCAAAATTTATTTCCCCATTCTCCTCAATCACCATGAGGAGAATGACTCGAAAATGAGACAAATGTAAAAAGGCTGCCTGCACTGGGATTCAAATTCACAATGTCCAGTTTGGCAGTCTTAAGGGCCGCCCACACCTGAGCGCCCGCCGATTTAACTTCTCCCGATCCGATTTAACTTCTCCCGATCCGATTTAACTGCTCCCGATCAAGAATTCTAAGGAATAAACTTTTAAAACTGTCCATTTGTGGAGACCCACACCTGGGACGTTGACCCACACCTACCCAAATTCTCCCCGATTTGTGTCCCGATGTCTCCGATTTGTGTCCCAATTCTTATTTATTTAGGAATTAAAAAATATTTTTTAACTTTTTTTTTCCAAATGGTCATAACTTTTTTTGCCCAAAGGTTACATCGTTGCGCCTGGCAGATCTGAAATCAGGAGATTCAGGAGATATAGAATCACTCAAAAAACGTCGTTTGGACTGCCAAACCAAAATTCACCCTCCCGATTTTCCATTTTTTGGATAATCGGGAGAGCCCTCCCGATGGCTCTGGAAGGCCTCCCGATGCATCGGGACAGTCCCTGACGCATCGGGCAGAGACCCAAACTAGGAAGCGATTATAAAAATTAACAGCCAAAATCGGGACAAATCTATAATCGGGCAAAAATTGGATTAAACTCATCCCGATTGCTGAAAACCACCGCCGATTGGAGTATTTTAGCAATCGGGGGGACTCCCGAGTGATGAAATTATTCCCGATTGTACTCCCGATTGATCTGGACGGAAAATTAAATCCTAAAATGGATCGGGAGCAGTTAAATCGGATCGGGAGAAGTTAAATCGGATCGGGAGAAGTTAAATCAGTGGAAATCGGCTCAGGTGTGGGGGGGGGGGGGGGGGTTTAGATGCTAACCACTGTAGAGACTATTCATATAAACACTGTGCATACCCATCTCCCATTGATGCATCACATTTTAGGTTTACTTTAATCCGCCCATTTTATTTTTTATTTTCACTAATATCTTCACATCTGGGGCTCGGTTTTCTTTTAAACTCACACATGTAGTTATTGATGCAATTCCCTTTCGATTTTTCAAAGAATAAGAGAGGCTAAGATCAAATTAAGCAAGAAAAGTGAGTTAGATGGGATTTGGGGATAAATAGGTTCTTTGTAGTAGAGGTATGGGTGGCGGTCGTACGCTTGTGTTTATTTTCGGCAAAAATGGTTTTTGTCCGGGGCCATGATTCGTCTAGAAATAAAATCATACATTTATAAATTTATATAGGAATACACCCTAGACGTCGAAACTATTTAGAAGGTGATAGAGAACCTATTAAAATGATTTCCAATGACTGTCACTGTATAGTCCCGAGGCGAAGCCGGGATGCGTAGAGAAAATATAATATTAAAGAATCTATTCGGATTCACATTTCCACCTCACGAAACTTGCTGGTTAATCTGCGAGAATATGAAGCAAAACAAATGATTGAAGACAACATAAATATCGCATCTAATCAGAATTTCCAGTTGTGTAAAAAGCCAATGAATCAGTGCGCCTGCTACAAATGTAGACACATACCCGGAAGGCAGAACACCTAAAGGCCCGGCATCAATTATCCCAGTTCCAATCAGCACAACATCATTTAAACTCAGTGCAGCGCTGTCACCTAGCGTTTTATACCAGGATCACTGAAGAACTCAGCCATGTATGCAACCTGTCTGGTGCTGGAGGCGTAAAAAATCTCTAGGCTGCAAATCTTCATCGTCATAAAATATGATTGATTACGAGACAGTGAAAGAATGACATTTAAAATGGCTCTAAGCGGCGATAATTGAAGAGAACTTTACACAATGTTGGTATTCCGCCCCTCGACACCGAGACAATTCTCATTGCATTGAACCAGCTAGGAGACCTTTTTGATTGTTCAAAAGTGCGTACATATCCTTATAACTCAACGGTAATCGTTTATAAGTTGAGTCAACGTTCCAGTATACATAGTATACATGTGCATTATACAGTATCAGTTCGTTCGGATGAACTGTCATGGACAGAGAACGCAGACCTATTTTCCATGTAGAAAACTGTAAACAATAGTATGCCAAAATGGAAATATAGTTTCTTATATAATTATATAAAACGCTATAATGGCCTTTTCCACCAATTTGACGACTTTTAATGTAAGCTCCAGAATATCACATAATATGATAGCTTTGAGCGTTTAAATATCACAATATATTATTATTACTTTGGCATAACAAGTTTTTAGGTTTTTTTTCCTGGAGAAAATGAATGTTTTTGTGTGGAAAACTGACAATATTTTGGGAAAAATCATTCACTCCCCCACCCTAATTTTGGTAATTATTTATTGATATTTCTAAAAAATTAAAACCATCAATCCATGAAGTACTTTTAGCATACTCGGGAAAGGGATAGAGAATATGTTGGAGTAAAGAAAAATTAATTTCTTATTTTCATGTACCAGAAAAACACAACGTACCCTGCGTTATTAACCATCAATATGCTGGAAGAATAAGATATAATACGTCTTTTATCGGTTTAATCTTAAGAATTACCAAGTTTCCTATTTTCTTTAAATGACTAAATTCCTCAAAGTCACTGATCAATTGTTCGATTAGCACCCTCTGATAGGCCATGGGTAATGGAGTTGTGTCACATTCGCAACCTTTATTGCATGAGTATTATTGATAAATATGGGAACTAATGGGTTTTATTTTTAAAATTGGGGAAATTCAGAGAATTTCAACAAAATTTCATACTTTATAGATTTTGTCTTCCTAATTTGCTATTTTTTTTTTATTGATTCCAGATCTCCGGAATCTCCCTATTTCAAATCTGCTAGATGTCACTCTGTAACCCTTCAGGAAATTCAATTATCGACGTTTCAAACACAAAAGTCAAAAAAAATATATTTTATTATATTTAATCATTAAAAAGAATATTCTACTCGCAATATCCACTATACTGGCATACTATTGATGGAACATAAACTATATGAGGGAAATCACATAAACAAAAAATATTGTGACTACTAAGGTCATATTCAAAGATTAAAGGTCAAGGTCAAAGGTATTTGGGTCCAATTTTCGTGAATTTTGCCATTATTAAGATATATTTTTTATTCCTGTAAAAAATGACAGCGATGACAAGCGATGAGTGGGCGATGTGAAAATTGCAATACAAGATCGAGCAATAAGAATGATAAAAAAAAGTTGCCAAAAAGAACTAATAAGCAGACCATGTGAGAGAACTGAAATTACAACCATTAAAAGATAGAAGAACACTACACCTCCTACAATATGCATGTACACCTTAGTCACAAACTCGAGTGATTAAACAGAATAGAAACAGAAATAAAACAACTGTAGGAATAAGAAAAGGAAAAAAGATTTAAAACAACTGACACATAACAGTCTGCAATATACTTCTATTAGACATAGAAATTAGCCTGTACATGTTTGTATGTATATACATATATACATATGTATACATGGAGACACCCAAGCTATGACTGAGAGGATGAAAATCGACCATTTACCATCGACCACCCTATCAACTAAGTATTTGTCATACAAAATTGAGCCTATCTCAGTGAATTTCCTAGTGTTATGCATTTCAGTAATGAAGGCAAAGTCATTAATGTAGGAGTCTTTACGGTTATCCGACAAATCACACAGGTATACCAAAACCATTGACATACCATTCATCAAGCTAACATAATCTAACTTAGTTTGATCAGCCTTCTTAAGATCAGGTATGGAATACAGTTCTGGTAGAAGTTTGTTACTTTTAACATTGTTGGTACCAGCCAACTTGGAGAGGGCTGTTGTAAGAGACCCATTTATGAGATCTGCCACAAATTCCAACAATGAGCCATCTGCACCTAACTGAGATGAGGTGTTGCCTGTGGTAGATAACTTGCCGCCCTCTAACTTCTCCAGCCTCTTGGAAATACTATTCAACATGGACATAACCGAATTGTAACCGCCAGTCGCCCCCTCAATCGATGACTCGGACTTGATTGAACTACCACATCCATCTTCTGAGTCTGACAGCGCTTCTCAAAGCGAAGAGAAGCTGTATCAGCCTGTTCTATCTTGCGTAGGTAAGTAGAATCACCTCTATCAACTCCTCCCAACACGATAAATTGTCTTTACACGATTTCCCAAATGGGTGCTTTCTATTGCACCCGGTGCAATTCCTTAGCATAAAGCTTACTAAATCTCCAACAAGATTTCTGGAGAAGTAATCAGCTATAGCTCCAGCATGTTCACCAACCGTCGGTCAGGCAGGGACTGATTCAACCAACCAAATCATGTGCAGCATGTATACATGTCTCTATGTCCGTATGTTTGTATGATTTATTAGTATAGCTTTGCACTGGGAACGGGCTCTACCGAACTCATCATTTCTTTGGGGATGTTGAAATATAATACTTATCTATTCTATTGGAAAACCTATTTTGAATTGTTTTTTCCCGGTCGTAGGTTGACCTGCTCAAGAAAATGAGTGTTATATATGGGTTCCTGTCAGCACTGAATATAAGGCACAATCCACTTGCGGTTCAGTATTGTTTCATGCAGTAGGAATCATAGATGAATGTACCGCACAATCTACTTGCAGTTTAGCCATGTTTCATTCAGTAGGAATCAAAGATGAATGTTTTGCACAATCTACTTGCAGTTCAGCCATGTTTCATGCAGTAGGAATAAAACGTGCTATACAAAACTTCCACTTTTGTATGTGTTTTTCACGGTTTCAGTGATTTTGGTGGGGGTGGCATTATATATTGTTACATATGAAATAGTTTTCATTTCTGCCAATTTTATATTCATTCCATTAGGTTCAACAGTATGGAATATGTCATTGGAATGTTCAGCAGCTGTTTCGTTTCTGTTATATCCGAATATCATGTTGGTGTCCATGCAATTTCTGTCATACTGGATTTGAGGTTTCTCCTATGTAGTATTCTTTGCAGTTTTGCATTTAGTGCATGATATATTTGGAACTACATTTTGTCAATAACAGCGGAACTCCACTAGAGAAAAAAACGACGGCAACAGATCGTTTTGTTTCCCACTATTTGTTCTCTCAAAAAATCACCACACAGTTCCCAGAGAAAGTGGCAATACATCTACAAAGTGGGCAACAACCGTTTTTCCTCTAGTGGAGTTCCGCGTTAATGGGGTAATAAAGTAGGCCAGGTTGGATTTCTGATGTTTGTTTAAGCCATAGACAACATTCACATTGCGGTTTCCCGACATTTCAGGTATGCCCCATAGGGCCATTCCTCCCCAGTGATATGGTTTAGTTTATCAAGGGTTTCTGCTTTAAATTTTCTAAGAAATCTGGCTGAATAATGCCTTTTCTCTCTCATGTTGCAGATTTCATGAAACCGTGTTATTTGCAATTTTAGAATACATCTAAATGTATGACGGGGATGAAATGATTTGTGTAAAAGTTCATGGGTGTCAGTTAGTTTGAAATATACTTTCGTGTCAAGAATCTCTTCGTTTTCATACCGTGATCCTTTGAATATTTGTATGTAATGTAATGTATGTATGTATGATGCATGTATGTATGTATGTATGTATGTATGTATGTATGTATATATGCATGTATGGTTAATTTTACGTCATGAAAAAGTCCTAGAATTAATTTAGTAAACACTGTGAATCAATATCCAAGAAGTAAAGTATGGCACTGCATGGCAGTTATACAAACATCCGTAATTAAAGAAGAGAAATTCACTGCATGGTTAAGCACTGATTAAGAGAACATGATTGGATAGGCGACAGACTGGAAGAGATAAGGCTGATTGAGTAATGGAATTAATTCATAACGAAGGCAGCATCACCCGAACTAGTAGAAGATAAAGCTTGATTGTTTTTATACCCTGCTCACGTTCATTCGGACATGAATGAAAATGCAATTATCAAATGTGGATAATGCTAATTATACGACAGAGGGACAACAGGATCATCGTCATATTATTAAGATACATCGAGCACTTTTTGCATTGAACTTCGTGACAAGTGAACAATAAATAAATGTATATACAATGGTTTAGACATTGTGGCCTAAATATGAGTAAGATAATCTGATGGTTTCAAGAAATGACCAATATCATACCTCGTTACAATCGTTGAAATTAAGTGCAATGCTGTTACAAATTCAATTTTAGAAAAGCAGGCAGAGACTCTCCTTAATTTACATGTCTTGTAAAAGTATTCTTTCCAAGTCTTCTTACTCGGTAGCTCAATGAGATAAATTGTAGAGCTTTTTTAGAATGTATTGCTGTGAGGGAAGTGTAGTAATGTTTTATTGTTACGTGTGTCGCCCAACGAGAAAATAACATTACCAACCCCCCAATTGAAGTACAGGCAGAATCGCAGAATATTTTCAACTGCAAAGAAACAAACCGGGATTAAATTTGTAAATAACGTGGTTCTGTTCGAAAACCGCAATTGAAATAATGCATAGATTTTGGTCCGTGAAACAGTACCCTACTCTTAAAACTGTTCTGTTTAATCCCTGTTTAATTATACACTAGATACTGGAGGTGCACCTTCAACCATCTCCCTTCTGGCTACTTTTAATTTTTTCCCATGCAGATTCTAACCAACAGTTAATCAGTGGACCGTGTAGCTTAGGATCTAGCCACCCCTCGACACCAACAGAACCAGATCAGCAACACCAAGCACATGTACGACTTGTACTACTACTACTCCTTATGTACAATTGTTACATGATAACGTATATATATATAGTCTATCTGATTTAAGTATATTTCTCTACACTTTGTTTAATATCTAGACGATATAAAACGATATAGTTAATTGATGGCCACTGCGGAGAGCTCCAAACCCAAGACCAGTCTTGTGCAAAAACACCCCGACAATCCCAGGGTGCTATCTCATTGTGTCCGGATTATATTTTTAACATTTAAAGTAACACTTCCCACTGTTCTGGGCTTGATTCACAAGTAACGGAATTTCTACTTAATCTTCTAGTGTCTGGCATGTATTAAAGGCAAACGCTACTATTCACTACCACGCCACCCCTGCCATTCTATGTACTAACCCTTTTATTTGATATGGAAGTCTTCGGAGAATTGGTGAATTTGTTCACGATTTAGAAAATGAAAAACAAAAATGGCCATGCCAAATGTCCTTAGATCTTCTACACATATAGTGGAGGTTATATACTACATATATAAAGAGAACAAAAATATGTCATCGCGTAGCTGTCCGAAATTGACATGTTTAGGGAACACAGCTAGCTCTGGTACTCTAAGTAGTACCCCTTTAGTATGGAAGTCTGTGGGGAAATACAGCATTTTCTCACGTTTTTGTGAATAACACAAAAATGGCAACTTTTAATGATCCAAGATCTTCTACACTTATAGTGGGGGTTATATGCTACACGTATAAAGGTAAAGAAATATATATGTCAAGCCGCAAAAAAAATTGATCTCAATTTATTGAAGTTGAAAGAATAGAAATGTTGTTATTTATATGGGAATATTATTTGGGATGTCTGGCGGGGTTATCGGTATAGGGATACTTTCGTCTCCTACCCTTTAGGGTGATATAGTTTCTCTCCTGTATAACAAGACATTTGGGTTGTGACAAGGACAACACCGATTTCTCCCGCCCCCTTGGCTTACCTTCGATTCTAAATTCTAAATGTTTATTATAATGAAGTAAATAGTATGGGAGTATACCACGCTCTGCCTGGCTTATAGGGCGGGAAGCTTTATATATGAAAGCTTCCCAAGGACGCCAGACAGAGGAGAGGAGGGCGTTCTCATTACAGGTGATCCCTCTAGAAGGAAATGCTTAAGACAAAGAGAAGCGTCCATTAATAAAGTAGGGATGTAGCCCTAAGTTTATACACAATGAATCATGATAAGAGATAATATTATATTAAAACTATTATTCGGTATATTAATTAAAGCATTATTAAAATCATATTTATAAGTATGCTACAACGTGGTGTAACAGTAGAAGAAAAAGTAGTAGAGTCTATAAACTTCTATTGTATACCAAACAAACTGGCGGTCAATTTTCTAACACTATTATCTATTATGTTGGGATCTTATCCTACTGATGATAAACAAATTGTTTTTTCTTCAAACACGATCAACCAGGATTAGGACTTGATACATTAACGTTCAATACTCATCTCGACAGACCTCCTTACCCCACTTTTCCGCGCAACACTGATTATATTGAAACGCTGGTAATTATCAAATGCTCGTTAAAATGGGAGAACTACAAATGATTTTTATACTTACATGTCGTCATTATTAATGAGAACCAGAGGCTCGTGAAAACCAATATCACCTTCCTGTTAAATTTAAACACCTTCATCTCGGTAGATCTCCAGTGACATCTGCGATTTTCAATATTTCCTAGAAGAACAGGTGATTGCTGAATGGCGAGTCACATGACCCGGTAGTTTTTCCAAAACCATTCCATAGTGGCCATTCTTATTCAAAACTCAAGTTCAGATTGAAAAGCAGAGGCCTGAAAGCAATCCAATATGGTGTCTAGGTCCAGGTATACATGTAATTCAACCACGTTGTTTTAAAACATTATCCCTCATAGAAACAAAACCATGATATACCTCGTGTAGCACCACACTCGAAATGGTCTATAGATCGGAACATGATTGGAATATGTCTTGATGGTAGATCGTAGTTATTATGTAGTGACTGAATAAAACGATGAACTGTGCCATCATGGATTGCGGCACTTGTATAATTCCTCGAAGCTTAATTTTAAATCATGTGCTTAGGGGAGAATAATGAAAAACAAGGGCCAATAGAGTTCTAAGAAGAGATCATGAGAGAGAGAGAAGTAGAGAGGTAGAGATGTAGTGTTGGATGAAAAACACTATTAATATTCCCCGTCCGTTTCCCAGGCTAGATCTCTATTCATTGATTCACTGGAGCAATCCCTCCAGGAGAAGCCTCGGATTTTCCCTGCAGCTTGCACCAGCTTAGAATTAGCAATTTCGTTACAACGATTTTCTTTCAACAATAGTACAGCATTCAATCAGAGAAAGGGATTAGTTCTCGTGGTTGGACAACACGCCTGCTCCATCTCCACAACTCTCAATTATTTGATATGCAGGGTCTATAGTGTTGTTTCTTCTCTGTACAAACCTCGCTTCTCTCTTTATGCTATGAGATCTCCTCAGGGCATACAATAGTGTCTTCAATCCAAAGATCTAATTACGAGAAACTGCTGCGAACTGAACACCCTCCTTCAGCGGCAATGTCCATTTCTCTACTGCCTCCTCTTGGTTTAGTTTTATTTCCCATTAAAAGATGGCGAAATTTTACATACACTACCAGGATATCTGTGAATAGGGTAAACCTCACACCCGTAGACACGTATGTTAAAGCACATGTTTCCTGTTCTCAGTTGTAGTTAATCTTTTCCCCCTTTTTTTAGGAATAACATTTTAGACCAAAATGCGAATAAGCAACATGCGAACAATCTTTACGCATAATTGGATCCGAAGGGTGTATTGCTAATCACGATTGGTTACATCCCCGTGAGACCGTGTGAAATAATCTATGGATTATACTGATCCAAAGTAGTGGAAGTTTTGCCTCTTCCCTCCATTTTCCCTCTCTGCGCGAAAGCCTTTCATCGGGTAATTATGATGCAAATCATGATGGGTTGGATCCTGAAAAATAAAATGAGTGATGATCAGTGAAGGAAGAACAAAGATAACTCCCAGATAACTTTAGATATGTGAGAACAATAAGGCATTTTAAACGTGTGTAAGATAGCCTACTATAGCTTAATCTAAGGTCGAAGAAGCCAATTCAGCGACAGCAAATATCTCCATCTATTATGATTAGGATGTGTGCTCGGAAAGGTATCTGAATAGTTATGAATTAGGAGGTTCGGTGATGAATGGACCGAATCACTAGATTTATATTCTGGCGTCACGCGATCAGCATATAAGGGAATAATGTGCCTCTCATGACCAAAGGGGTGATCACTCACAGTAGCCAATGAGTCATTGGAGAGCCACTTCAAGTATATTTATGACTCTCAAAGATTAGGTTCTCATGTAAATGAGACGTGGTTTGTTTGGGGATTAGACAATGATATAAATAATGTTGATAGATAAAATTAATGAATTTGGTAACCAATACATATAATAGGGTACACTATGGTTTTCTTTTGTGGAGGAATAGGGTGGAGATCCTCCCAATTTGTGTATCTTATCGTCATGAAACATGTACCTAATGGTGGTTTTTAAATTTCCCATGTTATTATCATAGTTTTAGTTTTTGTATAATGGAGAAATTTTCAAACAAAAGCATGAGTCCATGCAAATGGGGTACCACGTTTGAATGTGATTAGTGATTATATAACTTTTATATAGTGAGAGTGCATGTGGTGCTGAATTATTCCATAACTATCCATTTACATCCGTAGATATGATATTTAGATGGAATGCAACGAGTGCTTGTTCTGAATTAGTATATTAAAACACAAGGAGTGAAAATGTACATACGTTTTTTTTGATATGCTATTTCAGAACAACCAGGAGTTTGTATTCCACATTTATAACATAACTACCATGTTTAAATGGTAAAACTACCCTGTGTGCTCGTTCCACTAACATTGTTTACATAGAACTATGAGATTAACAAGTGCCTTCACATCTCTGTGAAGCATGTCACTTGCAGAAACACTGTGCAGATTTGCATGTTCTCGAGGTGGTAATAAGCTAAGTTGTGAGGTCGATATAAGTAGCAATATGTAGTCGTCCCAGGAAGGGTTTGGGTATTGCAGGACATAAACACACTTTACCACCAGGAGTGCTGTGATGCAAGACTGCGAGCTGTCAGTGTCACATACATCAGACCAGTCCCGGTAGACAGTGACCCTACACCAGCATGACATCACCACCAAGGAGTCACCACCCACTTAGGGATACCTTTGCGGATATGTCTGCTGAGGAGAAGATGGGTGAACAAAATAAGACTGTAGTCAGAGAGGACGAGATGGCCAAAATGCAAGCTAAGCTCAATGCGTGAAAGACACAATTTCTTTAATCAGCCACTGAACAAGCTGAGAATTAAGTACCTAAACGAGCGTGACCAACACTTGGGGTATGAAGACATGATATCAGGGCCACATACAGATGCAGATTAATGTAAAATCAAGCTACAAGGTGCCGCCAATTAAGTAATTGCTTGTTTTGGGCTTTGTAGAAGTGTACACAAATGGCGAGAAAATATGCAGATCCTGAAGACGTAGTTCCTTTTGAAGTGGTAGTCATTAAGGATATATAATATAGGGTACATGCCTGTCACAATTGTTGCACGGGTAGAAGAATTTCTTTACAATAAAGGGGCACTATATTGTAACAGACTACCTACTTATACAATGGGACCGAAGTTTAGTTTACTGAATCATAAAGTAGGGCGTCTGGCTTGAGAGGACTTTAAAGAGAGGATCCTACGATTCGGTCACCGAATGCTATCCAGACTGACTTTAAAATCTTTGGGGACTCAGGTTTGATGGGAAACTCATGGTGGACCTCTATGAGATTGTCAAACATACAATGCTCCCGTATTTATTATCACCTTGGCGGGTGTCCCACTTTGCTACTTTTCATATCACTTTTACTTTTCACCTGTTTTATTTGCTGCACGGAAAAAGTAAAAATACCTTGATTTGTGCAGCTTGCTGTTGGTTTAATGTTTTGGGTTCATTATGGGAGTGTGTAAGGCATGCAGCTATTCCCACCCTAGGCCACAGAAATTATCTTGTTAATTCAGGAAAGATGCAGTAGAAAAATGCAAAGCAGCTCTGGGAAAGAAGAAGAGAAATGGCTATAGTTTTGCACCCTAAGTTAGGGACTAAAACTTATAATTACCTCAATTTATTTCATATATGATTCATTATAACTTTAAAAGTGTTCTTGATAAAATAATTAAGATAATTATGATATGTGAAATAAAAGCAAAGATCCAGGACTATCTGTTTTTGAAACTGTGACATTCTAAATTACCAGAATTCTTTTTCATATTAACTGATGTTTCCATGGTAACCACATCTGAAATGCCATGACAATCCTGACTTGCAACGGTTTCCATGGCAATGTCTTTGAGTTGAATGGTTTTGCAACATTGGTGGCCATGTTGAACATACAAAATTAAATTTGCATACAAATTACAAACATGCAGAATTAAATTAAATTTTTGGTACATATTTCAACTGTGTACCCTCATAACGGTGACAATGGCAATTATCACTGGCTAACCTAAGGGTAAAATCCCTTGCTGTGTTATGTCACAAACTATATTTTCTGAATCACAAAATATTTCCCTTTTCTGTAAATTGGAGTACATACTTCAGGGTAAAGTTAGACCTAATGCATACATACATGGCAATGCGATACAACTCTTAAATGATTTCAATA
Source organism: Sthenelais limicola (assembly GCA_942159475.1). Lineage (NCBI taxonomy): Eukaryota > Metazoa > Annelida > Polychaeta > Phyllodocida > Sigalionidae > Sthenelais > Sthenelais limicola. Next base: position 92,854,736 of record OW804097.1, on the reverse strand, counting down.
TATATGGTCAAAAGCTGTGGATGACAAGAAATACAATGTTTGGAGTTAATCTATTTAAATATTTTAACTAATTCTCTCCTTTTGATCAATTTTAAAACATATGCAGGCATGACAAAAAGTAATGGGCGCACCACTATAGCATACCTGGATCTTGATACACTGGATTTCTTTGGAAAGAGCGGGAAAGTAGGGCAGAAGACCCAGCAGAATTACAGGTATGAACCTTATGTACAAGACCTAATTACTAGAGTTCCCATTAAGAGTTTGGATCATAATAATGCCTTGTTGTATCAGACTTACTATATGCTCGGCTTCCCTACATAGGTGGATGGCTGAACTGGTGTATGATATGATGATCACCTTAAGTCATACATATAGAGAGAATGGGACGAGCCGGCAATAATCGAAAATTTATAGGACGAGATTCGTCCACATAAGCACGATGCCGTAGGCAGAGTGCTTATGTGGACGAATCAAGTCCTATAAATTTTGGCGAGTTCCATGGCGAGTTCCATTCTATATTTATTATATGTGCATAAAATTTGATCATATGTCATCAGATATCACTGAAAAAATACTAAAGAAGTCTCAGAGAGCCCCGCTGGCAGCCCCGCTGGCAGCCCCGCTGACAGCCCCACTGACAGCCCCGCTGACAGTGACAGCCCCGTTAGTATATTGATGAATTAAAACGTCCATATAATGGCCATTCCTTGAGCTACATTAATACAATTTATATCATTCAAAAGAGAATTGAATGCTCTATTTAATTATGTAGGTTTTATTATGTATTTCTATAATCATAGTACCAGAATCACGGGTGGATTACCGATCGCGGGGATTTGGTTACATGCTCCGCGGAGAGCCAAAGCTCTGCGAAGCATAACAACAGAGCTATTTTTAGACAACTACATTTCATATAGGACACGTCCTATATGAATATTTTTATAGCACCCCACTTATAGCACGTCCCATATAGAATGCGCGTATAACAAATAGAGAGAATGGGACGAGCCAGCAATAATCGAAAATTTATTGGACGAGATTCGTCCACATAAGCACGATGCCGTAGGCAGAGTGCTTATGTGGACGAATCAAGTCCAATAAATTTTTCGATTATTGCAGGCGAGTTCCATTCTATATTTATTATATGGGCATAAAACTTGGTGCATAAAACTATTAAAAGTGCATAAAAGTGGCCGAATTGGTGACAAAGTAGTTCATATAGGACGCGTCCTATATGAATATTTTTATAGCACCCCACTTATAGCACCTCTCATATAGAATGCGCATATAATAAAGGCCTATATATGATTATAATATAGAAGGGTATCACAAGTATCTTTGATATCATTCACACTAATTAATGGAAAGGTATACTAGAGACACTATGTCTGGGTGCTTCAACCTGGGGTCTTTGGATATGTGAATAGCCTTTTTGTGCCATGCGATGCTTACACCTTTCATATACTACTATACTTCTGCTATGTGTTAATGAACAAATGTATGCGCATGTTGCGCGCGCATTTTACGCAATTCTACGCATTTCTATGTGCATTTAATATTATATTATGTTAGCCACAAGGTGGCGTTTTATTTCACATAATCTCAATCTAACTGCTTCTCTCTATTATTACTATAGTATTTCTCTCTCAACACCCATTGATGTGTTTGTAGTTTCTATGAGGTTTACCAACGGTGTTTGCAATAAACCGAGTAACTATAATTTAGACTGCTTCTAGTTGTTTTTACCTTACCTTAAACGATACTAGGGCCATTGCAAATAGCCTTTTTCTGAAGGAGCTAGAGGAAGGGAAGTTTTGAGTATCACTGTCTGTTCCATTGTGTGTTCAATCCTTGGGGGCAGTACCTAATAGGCATAACGCATATAATAATATAACTATGTATATTATGAAAGAGGAAATAAAATCTTTGAACTGTACTTTACAAGTTTGTTTTTCTATGCTGCACTATCGTTCCACTGATACCTGTTCCACCGCTATAAACGTTGTGAAAAGACTGAGTGCTATGTAGGGAGGATAACTTCTACGATTTCGTTCTATACTGTTGATGAAATACCCTTCAAAGGACTTTTCATGCAGCGTGGAGAAATACTGACCAAACATTTCAAAGGTATAATGGGCGCTACAAATGCCAAGCTTCACAGCTTAACTTAAGGCTAGCAGAACACACAGCGTCAGTACAGATAAATGGTGTCCTTTGTGGTCTAAACCATGAAAGGGAAAATCCGAGTTATCTGATCCAGACGTGTAAAAGTCCCCAGTTTGTTTGTCGGGCTCTCAGTGGCTCTCACAGCAAGCCCAATCACCTTAGATCTGAAATTGATTGATCGGGTCTTGTATCCCTTCCCTCTTCTCCTCAGTGCAACATTTACTAGAAGCTAGGTAATCTTAGGATGCGATATGCCTCAAAATCAGCTAGCACAGAATAATTGCTTTTTCACTCACGGTGGTATATTACGGGGAGGCAGTAAGATTAGGCAGCTCTCACTGAAATCGGACCTCTCCGTGGGATACAAATCAGCGACGAAAATAGGATACAAATATTAGCAAACGCCGTATTATTACATACGTAACTTACCCTGTAGTTTATACTATGTATGAAGCAATTACTTAGAGAGATCCACATTCTCAATATTAATCATTATGCTGGCTTTGCATCATGAATGATGCGTTCTTCTTGGATCTTGGACTATAACATTATCAGGACATAAAAGCCTTGTAAAATGATTCGAATGGTCGGTGCAAATCTCAGTCGGCTCAATATACCTAGTACACAATTTTCTGGTTTTACGTGGAATGTACAATTTAGCAATTCCTCTTAGAAAAGCAAACTACAGAACCTAGCTACATCCTTTCTTCTTCAACGAAAATGGACCTGTGTATTAAATGATTTCATTATGTATATACCATGAAGTACTCAGAAACGTGCTTTATGTAGAAGGTCATGTTTACTTACATGCAATCTTTATCTATCCTAAGATATCCGCCACAGTATACATTTGTCGTCCTCGCTTCTTTCTCCCCATAGGCTTTTAACTGTCGATCCTAATGGCTGAAAGTGCCCAGCATGAACAGGCGGGCTGGCGAAGGGTTAAATCAAACCACTTAAACAGTGTTATCCATAATTCCTATCCCCTGACCAGCAAACTCATAGGTGCATTTCATGGCTTGAGGGTCTCGCGCAGACCATTTAAGTCATCCAATAAATCGCTGCACTGCACAGAGCCGGACCAGACTAAATTGTTTTACGTCCTGACAGGAATGCTTTCCTTTTAGCGACAATCTGTGACGACCGGTTTGGTATAAGCTACTCAGGATTGACTGCAAGCAAGAATTGGTGGTAGGCATATTTTGAGTGGACAAAAAAAGGGCTTTTAAAGGGCTATCTACAATACATTGATCGTCCCTTTTCAAAAGTGTAAAGATATGTTTTCGATCAATGATACAAATCAATAGAAGTATACATGATTTTTTTTTATTAGTATAGCCAACATATAATATATCTAAAATACAGTAAATATAGAACGACTATTCATTTCAGTTGAAAAGTATGAAAGAAGTAATTTGTTGCTTGCTATGCAATTTCGCAATAGAATTCGATGCAACAACTACCTCCATAAGTTTCTATTTTACGCCAGATAAACGTTCAAAGTGGGAAAACATCTAATATCCCCCACGTAGTCGTGGCCAGGCTCGTTTGAATCAACCTCCACCACGCCCCTGAACATAGAATTTAATTATTTTGGCAGAAACATTGCACAGCGCCGGACTTGCACCCCCTTGAGGTTGTCCTCACGTAATTCTGGGCAGCACAGCAATGAGGATATAGGTAGGAATTTGCCATAAATATGGTCACTGCCAAATCATCCCTGATTGGAGGCACATTTGGGGGGCCTACAGCGGAGGCAAAGCAGCTGTGACTGCGATATTCCATAGGAATTTTTGCTTGCTCGTTGTCTGCTCAAAACACGTCGACTTTTACAATTGAATTTACTGAAGTAGGCTATGTCTGGGAAGGATCGAGTTCACGCTTGCTTGGTTCGATATCGGGGAAAGCTGGTTCCAATACTCATTTATTTACATAATGTCCAAAGTGACGTAGGCAATGTAGGAAGCAAATTTGCTATATATGTGGCCCCTCTCGTTATTAGATCCACTGATCGGCTTACCATTGAACATCATTTGCGATACAGCGACCCAGCTCAATATATTTGTTTCCTTATATATATATCCTCTATATATAATGTATATATATATATTCACTGTATTGCCACCTGTTTGATTGTTTGGCTGGTTGCCTAGGAGCTAGCTTTCCCGCTGCTCCAACATGCCCTGTTTAGCCTTCAACCGGAAACCTTTTTCTTTTTGCGTTTAATAAAAGGTGGGATGGTAACCCACCCAAGCCCCACACATCCACGATTTACCAAAGAAGTAATGCCAATTTCATTTGAAATCGTACGATCTGGACATTGATTTTGCGATTAATCGTGAGGTGAAATCGTACGATCTGGAATCGTGACTGTGCATGTGCCCTATGTGCACAGATGGCAACCCAGGTGTTCCAGAGGTGTTCCATAGGTGTGGATAACTAGGCTCCAGCTACAGGTAGCCGCGCGTCCACACCTATGGACATCCCCATAACTTCTTGAGAATGGACAAGCAAGGTTGTCCATTAGAGGCTTCATGTAGCCACCTTATTTTGATTGGACAAAAAAACATTTTAACCCATAATGTACATGGTATTGACACCAATTAAAATCACATATGTATATTTGCTGTATCTGAGACTACTATGACAATGATTTTATTATATATTTGTATATGAATGATTGGAAACAAATTCTGGGATAACAGTGGCTACATGAAGCGTTCCTTTACCGGCTTCACAAAGCCTGCTAATACAGGCTAATTGTACACATGTTTGAAACCGGAAATAATTAGTCATGTGATCTAACGTATATTTTCAAACATCAACGCAAAAATGAACATTCTCAAGGCTACACATAAATAGGGAATCTACTATTCCTGTATGGTGAGTATCATTCTCTCTTCTAAGTAATTAGTTTCCTTAAAGATATGGTTGAATAAACGAGCTTAAATTGTACATGTTCCATAGTATACAAACATAATAATAGGCCGTCATGCTGCGTGTAAATTACGCCTTCAGATACCACCCAAAATGGCGGTGATATGACTTTCACAAACAAGCGTTTTAGCTTCATGTGTATCCTATAATAGGCTATATGGTAGATGAGATTGTGTTTTGGCACTTCACTGTTCAAAACTCGCCGCTACCTAGAGGTGAGAACTGCATTATGCCTAATGGCAAGGCAGTCAAAACATCCAACCTACTGGTCCACAAAAAACAGGATGGTACATTTATTTATGATGCCCAGACATTGTTAGACCTCTAACCTCGTAATAGGGTAATGATCCCTGCAATCCTGGCCCTGCAGTATGGTACACGGTATATAGGCCTATGGTCATCGTTGTATCCAGTTGTAGACCAATATTTATTTATCTCACTTTCCTCAGAGTAATCAATTCAATTAAATCCAGTGTAATCCTTATTTTTCCAATGAAATTCCCCCTCAGGAAGCCTATTGTAAACCATTCTACATTAAGGTAGAAATATGCATCAACCTTCATAGGTGCTCCTATGTGCACAGAACGAATACTAAAAAGAGCTACGCTTTCTAAGGTGTCAACAAATGCCAACCCCCTCCCTGCCCATTGACATGCCTAGCTCAATAGCTGAGCGAAAGTTTAACTAGGTGTGAAATACACAACACAGCTGTTAATAGTGGATTCGCACATATATATGACCCCATAATACTAATCTCACCCAGAGAGGTATCCCTGACTGACCTAGGCATTTAAATGGCATAACAAATTCCAATACATCACCGATATTCAGATATACCTTTGCATATTTTCTGTAGAAAATGAATCATGAGAGAACCATTAAAATTCATTATCAGTAAGAGTTATAAATGAAGGACGGGACGTCGTACTCTGAATCATACACATTATGTAAAATATCAATACAGAAAGAGGTGCGTGTGTTGACGTCCACTATTTTATGAAACTTCACTTCTCTTTTTTGAACTCTTATAAATGTTTCTCATGATCATTATTTCATTACGTATTTCTCTTTTCATTTCGAGATATAGGTATATATACATTTCATGTAAAATTATTGATCAAATTACTATTACAATTTCTGGCCATTTAGAATTATATTTTTATTTTTAAAATAATCAATCTGTAGAAAATTTCTATTCCAACTTCCAAATACCCCCTCCCGCCACACACATACACCAAACCTAACCCTAGTTAGGGTGACCATTCAACCAATCATAAGGTATTTTAAATTTTATTCCATGCATTCACCTTCACCTCATAGTTATATTTTTATATTGCAGATCTGGTAATATTGCCCACTGCAGAGACAGAATCAATGCCAGGATATCAAGCCATATAGAAGAAAAATCACGATCATGTACCGAAAATAGTCGTTGATAAATAGAATTATTTCATCTATTTTATTCCTTATACAGTGAGACCTTATATTACCTTAAACAACTATGTACTGTTGGTATTATTATAAGATAATGAGTACTTGTTTCTTTCATTGTTTCTTTCATTGTTTATACAGACGGTTTGTATGTATATTGTATATTGATATCAACTGCAATAAAGAGGAATACAAACTATTATTGTTGTGTCATCTGCTTTCTTCAACATTTTATTTCCATGATATTAAAAATCGTTACATATTCTAAGAGAAAGAGAAAGGCAAAATACCTACAGTCCATACCCCTAACCCAAAATAAAGCTAGCTATAAATAAACCTAGCGGTATTGAGTGTTCAAAAGACGACCTATGCAACACGTCCATGGACGGCTACATGGAGCGCCCATGGACGGCTCCATGTAGCATCCCATGGGCGGCTACAGTAACACACCTACAGGTGAGTTACTGTAGCCGCCCATGGACAGCTATGTAGCCGTCCATGGGCGGCTACAGTAACACACCTGTAGCTGCGCAACTGGTTACGTTCGGCCAGGGTGAAAGATGGCCGTGGTAGGCTCCAGTAAGCCTCCTTTGGAAAGCTAATAACTGGCTTGTGTACATAGGGTGGGGCGATTTGGGACATAGTCATAGGAGACTGCGATTCCTCCAGCTTGCGCCATACATCCACAATTGTTTTGCCAACTTTTTTAAAATTGTAGATTAATCGTAAGGCTCAAATCAGCCTTGAAATTGTGTCTGTGTGCAAAGGCACTTAATACCTTCAGACTTCGGAAATATGATGTAAATATGGCCCACAAAATGCACAATTTTACTCCTAGTTTTTAAGGTGTTCAGGGAGATCTCTAACTCAACTGACTTAGCAACTTTGCAGATGATAATGATGATGTGTGTGAGTGTGTGTTGGGGAGGAGCCGAGGGACACGTGAAGTCCTTCCTCAATCTCTCCCCCTAAATCCTTCCTCCCCTCTCTCTCCCCCATCTCTCCGTCTCCCCATCCATGAGAGGAATACTTCATAATCAATGGAAAGGTCATGAATTAAATTTTGAGTTTGAGTGCATTGAAATGAAGAGTAATTCAAAGGATATTCTGTGCCGAGTGCGCATGGGATTACAGAAGCACACGCAGGTTCCGGTTACTAATTTGGCATGGACTTGTACCGAAAACACTGCAAATCATTTTTGTTTTGTTTTTGGAAGTTTTTTATTGATTAATTTCAAGCGCTAGGCCTATGTTATAGTGATAGTTGGAATAAGAAAATTGATGGTTTCCGTGTGTGCCCACCCACAATCATCCCTTGCCAAGCCGTGCTGAGGTTATCTGAGAAAGATTTTGAAATATATGTATATTGGTAGAGGTGACATGAAGTAAGAGGTTTCCATGAATAATATCATCTTTAACATAGCAAGAATACATCCACAAGGTGGATATATGCGTCTTCGTTATATCTTGGTATTAAATGGATGGCTGATTAAGTAATAATAATCTAAAAACATCTGTCAGGAATGCACTGGACTTGTATGTTCCAAGTCCCTTACGAGTGGCGTAAAACAATAACAAACAAAGAAAAAAGAATTCTAATCCGTTCAACTATAGAAATGCTTTTTTATAACTACTGAACTTCACTACCCTAACAAATTATAAAATAAAAACTAAATATGAACATGGTCAGTGTCGTAATATAAAATCCAGCTCCGTTGTTGGCAAGAACACATTTTAACGTTGGGAGCAGAAATTCCGTAAAAAATCATGAGATAAATATAGTTTCAACAATTTATTATAATATCTAACATGCCTCCGGAGAGGTACTGTTCGGATTTCCAGAAATGTAAAAAATGGAATTGAAAATAAAACTATTACATATAAGACCATAGCCCTTAAGCATTAGATTTGGGTCGCGCAAAAATATAGAACGAGATACAGCAAGAACCCTATAGGGTGAGTGTTGTATACAATGAATCAGCTACCTTGATGTCTTGTATACAAACATGTATGGTGGCATTAACTTTTTGTTTTTCCCCTTTGAAACGTGACATTTGCTGTAATGGATTTGTTTAGGATTGTATTTTTGATGGGAAGGTACTATTCCCTCAAGGAGGGATTAAATCCAATCATATGGGAATGTCGCTGAAGAGCTCAAAAACCGTCATATACTTAGTTGGAATGCAGTAACTTTTAAGTATATCATATTAGAAACGGCGGACAACTATACAATCACACTTAAAATGTTCATACCTAATTCATTCAAGGTTATCATCGTTTACATAAACTCAAAAATATCATAATATTCTTCTCTTAATAACCTGTTCTTTTAGTCAGATGTTAGTCCGGTAATATGAATTTATCAGACCAAAACTTTATATCATATACAGATAAAGGATTATTTTATTCCTATATTCCTAGTTAAACATACCACGCCACCTATTTTTAGCCTTTTGCTACATTAAATAGCGAGGTGTGCATAACAAGAATGCATTTCAGTAGTTTGCTCTTAGTTTATATATTCCATAGTCTCACACAAATCCTGACTGTGATATATGAATAATGTCCCTCTTTCCTTTCTTATTCATTCAGCGAGCACAGTAGAAGGTATTAAGAAAGGCTATAGTTGGTATTGGTAGGAATTTACCCGCATCGCCCTCTTCATGCCCTTTGGATACAGCAGGGCCTTTCAGCTAACACACTCAATATATATGGAAATAAGTCAGTGGCTATACAGGACATCCTTATCTTCTTTACAGACCTGGACATGTGCTGATAAGAAAGGTTTACACCGTATCAGTCTGCAGCTGAGAATGGAATAGCTAAGATTCTACCTTGAGCGGTCCGTGGGGCTATAACCACCTTACGTAGAGACTAACATGATTAATGGCCTGTTGGTGCCTTGATGGTGCATAATCCCGAGGCATAGCCTCAGGCTTTTGCACTATCAACAGGCAGGAAATGGAAGTCCCCGACCCTCATCACCGGGAATGGAATGGTTGTGGCAGAATATCTATTTACATGAGGGTGTGTACATTCCAGTTTGGTAGAATATACCTGTTAGAATAATATTATGTTTATAAACCGTTGATTTGGAATACCTTTGACAGTAATTGATACAGTTCGTTTGATATGAACACGGGAGTTAATGTTTGAGAACTAGTTTCGGTCTCTCGAACTATTTTTGACAGGCCAATAAAAGGTGTTTTCCTAACAAGCCTTCCCGTCACCGACACCCCATTAGCAAAGTTCTTCAAAAACTGCGAGCAAACAGCAGAAAGCATTAAAGGAATGCGGTCTGTCAATCTACGCTTGTTTTGTTGAGTGTCAAAGTAGCCTTATATCTGCCGCCGTGCGTCTTTTTTTATGGTATCGTGTCTTCCGAAACTGTATTGAACAATTCACAATCGCTGTCCTTCCAAAAACTGGTTTCAGACAGTGCCTTCTAGTGCATCCCTCATGACAATCCAAGCATAAAATAGCGAATCATGAGAGGGGAGTAAGCGTGACCACGTGGGGGTTGAGTATTGCATTAACTCGCCATTTCGCAGTTCCCAAGCACAGGTGGTGGTGGTTTAAGTAGGGCTAGAAAATGGACGACTGTGGCTGGCTAACTCCTACTCCCATCAAGCAAACCATTAATTCTTTTCACAAACAGCTGAAGTCTGTGGCCTTTCCTAACGCATTGGTTAAGCTGGCCGTGCTAAGCATCTGTACACCCAGATAGGAGTCCAGTGGTCCAAGTCATAGCACCATATCCATCAGTGTCTTAGCTATCGTTGAGGGCCTGACATGTAAATGAGCATCCCTCCCGAGTCCATTGATTTACATGTGGGTCAGATTTTCAGAAAATGTACAATTGGCAGCTCTACACATTTAGTAAATTATGCTAAATCAGGCTGCAATTTGGTCTATACTAGGTAAATCCGGGTATATTCGGCATTGCAATCTATTTGGTTAGGTTAAACTGTATTTTGACGTTTATTTCCGTAGGAAATTTGGGTTATTTCAGAGAATTGGTGAAGCTGAATTGTACATTTTCTGGCGAACTCACCCATCTAGTGGGTTTCTTATGGAATCAGAGCTCATGAAATCCGTTGAATAACCTTCAGACCTGATTACCTTGATATCTGATTGAATGCTTGAGTAATTAAAATTAAGTCTTCTCGAAGGTCATTATCGCGACCAACGTCTAAGAAAATAAATCAGTCAACAATGTGACGTGCAATTTGTTTCTTGTTCAATGTATATATCTTGCTCGGTTGCACTGTATTTTTAAGTACCTTGCTACTACAGTATTCTCTTGAGTTCCTCCAAGCAGTGTTGGATGAGTGAAGCTGTTGCTATACATCATGGAAGGTTAAAAAATAGTTTCCCGAACTACAGGAACTGTGGTATATCTGCAAAATGTCAGTTGAGAAGGATATTATTCTCCTATGGAGCTTATCGATACACAATGACTGCGGAGAATGTGCTTCCCATGTATCATGCTAGTCCATATATTGACCATCCAGGTCTTGAAGTGTCAGTACATATGGACTCCTCCAGTATATCTGCAAGAGCTTCTATTAGGGGTGCTGCCAGGGATGTTAGTCTCAGCGGTAAGCACCGGGGGCCCATGAGTTGGTCGTCAGTTACTATGAATATGTCTCCTAGCTGGGATGTAGTTCAGCGCAACTAGAGGTTGCAAAGTGACAGGGTCAATTAATCCATTCGATGGGGTATGGGCCATGTGACGGACTGTGTTTGACTGGCCGTGGTACCTCTCTCACTCTTTTTATCCTGCAGCGAGGAATTATCTCGTTGGCCCGACATTAAAACAGAGAGTTCTGATGGACATTGTATTAAAGATTTCCTTTAGCTAATATCAGAGCTATGCAGACAATATAGCTCTGCAAATGTCACCTGTATACAATACCCTAGGGAGACTAGGAAGACCTGTGTCAGCACAGATAGTTTTGAATTGTTTAATGTCATTCTTTGTCCCTTTTCCCGGAAATTGCATTATTACTATGGAACTATACGATTGGAAATAAAGTTATTACATACAAACATACATACATACACACATACATACAATTAAAACGACACGTTTTGTTCAACATACACTATTCCCAGTATTAAAATTAAACGACGCCCTATCCATACGATTCTTGGATTTTTAAAATTTTGTTTATAGATTTCATTAAGTCCAATTTCATTTACATGATATCCTTATGGATCCCAAGTAAAAAGTGAAAAAATTATAGTACAATAAAGCATTCAATTGAGAAGCCAACGTTTGCGAGTTTTAAAGTTATATATATCAAGATGTTACACAGCGGTAATCTTTCGTACAGAGATAATAACGAGTTCGGTTTTATACAACAAAACATATACTTTTGGATGGTAAGAACACACTCAGTGACTTACATTTACCTGGTAGTTCCTGTTGTATCTATGTCTTTACTAAGCTCATAAATCACAGTAAAATGGAAACTCCGAAATACAATATGTGAGTAACCCGACTATCCATGGATACATGATACAGATTCATCTGCCTTGAAAAAATAAGAAGATTGCGAGTGAACCCCGTAGAGACAGCCATTTCCTTCAATATCCGAGTTTACCGCTTGGACTGTGGAGCCGAGTTTTAGGTTCCTTCGCGTATTCTTTATATCACAGTGAATACATCTGCATAAAATGCCGCCTTATATAAAGCCTTTCTGATTTGGGAGGTAGGACTCCTGTATAAAATCCCTATTACTATCAAGTTCATGCATGCAATACACCCCAAGTGCAAACTCTAGGGGAGCAAATATCCTCTTCTAGCCTGAGAGGTCATACCACAAGACACCCAGAGGCGTTATGGGCTATCCTCCTGGGCGGGTGGATGTCAAAACCGTCCCTTTCTCTCGTATACCACCACCTCCAGGTAGTAATAACCTGGGGAAAGTCTTATGTGTGGAGGGGTAGGAAAGGGCGATTGGAGGAGGTCAAGGGCGAGAAGACAGGCCCAATGGGATATGTAATGACTTGGGAGATATTGGGTACTAGGCTGGGAGGACCTATAAAGGGACAAGAAGCTAAGGACATCTGCTTAACAGCGCCGATGCGTCCATTTCATGGCAGAGTTGTGGAGATTGTTAAAGGCGCTGATAGTAGCATCGGAACGAGACACTTCTTATGTCCTCTTTTCGTGACTGTATTGTATATTGTTTATGTCCATATCCCAAGTCTATTTTAACATGATACATTCCAACAATTAATATACCTGGAAATGGATGTCACCCTTCTAGGACAATCATAGCTCTTCCGGAGGGTCCCTACTATTAACATATTATATTTAGACACATTCCGATGTATACCAGGTCGATATATATATACCAGGCTATATATCTCTAGAGATCAGTTAGGCTGAACACAGATATTAAAGTATAAATTATACGAATACAAATATAATAGCACCAATCACTTTGTTGTGCATTGACTAGATTGACCTTTTTTGAGGGTCAGGTATGATATGTTGTTTTAATAAATGTAAGAAATGACAATGTGTGACAGACATACGATGCAGCACTTGTGTTAGCTTCGTAGCAGGAAATTCGTATCTTCATCACATTTTTTCACACAATTATCGCATCTAGTGCGACACCTGTTTTTGTATATCCACATTATATTTTCGAGCAATAGCAGCTGACTTGCCAGTATGATCGCTCTAAATAAATCGAGTCTGGTCTAGGACATCCTTGGAGGACGGAATTCCGTCCTCTAATCCCCGTCGAGATCGTCTGTCAAGCTCTTTTTTCTACGGCTAATGAGCCCTGAAGTACGGCGATGAGTGGTCACTTTATGCTGCTTAATTGCCAATTCCATATACTACATACACACTGATCTCATAGGTGAGGACAGGTGAGGAACACATCAGCTTTCAGGAAACCCTGTGCCTTCTGCATAAAGTTACTGAGGACAAATTCATATTAATTACTATTGATTGGGCTGGATAGGTTTGTTGCATAAAGTTTGTATGGACATTTTTTTACTCTCAATGATTGGTCCCCTACTGTGTTAAGGGCTTCCTTGATCTGGGAAAGGCTGGATGGATCTGTTGCATAAAGTTTGTAAGGAAAATTAGAGGGAGATCGAGAGGAGAGAGAGGAGAGAGAGGAGAGAGAGGAGAGAGAGGAGAGAGAGGAGAGTGAGGAGAGAGAGGAGAGAGAGGAGAGAGAGGAGAGAGAGGAGAGAGAGGAGAGAGAGGAGAGAGAGGAGAGAGAGGAGAGAGAGGAGAGAGAGGAGAGAGAGGAGAGAGAGAAGAGCGAGGAGAGAGAGGAGAGAGGGGAGAGAGACAGGAGCGATAGGACAAACAGGAGAGAGACAGGAGAGAGAAGAGAGAGACAGGAGAGACAGGAGAGAGGGGGAAGGAAGAGAAGAGAATGAACCAAGAGACACAGGAGAGAGAGGGCAGAGGGGAGAGAGAGGATACAAACAAGACAGCGATATGGGAGAGAGGAGAGAGAGGAGGGATGGGAGTGAGACAGGAGAGACAGGAGAGACAGGAGAGACAGGAGAGACAGGAGAGACAGGAGAGACAGGAGAGAGAGAGTCAGGAGAGAGAGTCAGGAGAGACAGGAGAGAGAGAGTGGGGGGAGCGAACAGATACAAGTAATTTTTGTTGCTTTCTCCTCCTTTTACTCCTCCTCCTCCACCTCCCTTTACAAATTACAAATGGCTTTCCCGGCCTTGAAAAAATGATTTTTGGCTCTCTCCCTTCTCTCTCTTTCCCTCTTCCCCCCTCTCTCTCTCCCCCTCTCCCCTCTCTCAATGATAGGAAACCTACTGCGCTGTGCTCTCCTATCACTCTCCCCCACCCTCCTACCATGCATAAATAAATTTATGGCCAGTAGGGCCCCGTCACCACAATGTCACTCTTAATTTGGTATGCTTCTCATAAACACCAGATGGCAGGTCTTCTCCTATACTTGACTCACCAAGTTTTAAAGTTATAGTTATGGAGACTTATAATGTTAAATTAAGCTTTTATTATATACACTCAGGTTATATACATAATATGACTCATTCTCACCCAATGGGCCCAGACCTCACTTTTGCCCATGTTAGAGTGAGTAGTTTCTGATCATAAGGACAAACAAATATTCTAGACGAGTTGTGGCCCCATGTGAAAACCATTTTCGCCGAAAACAAACACAAGCTTAGAACTGCCACTTATGCCTCTGTTCTGGAGAACCATTATATCCCAGAACCCCATTTAACTCCCTTTTCTCACTTAATTCGATCTTAGTCTCTCTAATTCATCTTCATCTCTATTGAATAGCATCAATAACTAAATGTGTGAGTTTAAAAGAAAACCGACCCCCAGATCTATGTGAATATATTAGTGAAATTAAAAAATAAAATGACTCGAAAATGAGACAAAAGTAAAAAGGCTGTCTGCTCTGGGACTCCATGTCACAACGTCCAGTTTGGAAGTCTAATACACCAGCCACTTCACTATGAGAGTGGCTGCAGGGAGCATGCATACAAACACTAGGCAAACCTATTGATTCATCGCCTTTTAGCATTACTTTGATCTTCCATTCTCCTCATGGTAATTGAGGGGAATGGGGAAAACGAATAATCGAAAATCCCCTGTGTTAGCTGCAGGCGATTTAATGATTCAAATTAATCATAACAGAATATCTTGCATCTGCAATTTTTTCTATAATATACTAAAATGCTAATGTGCTTGATTCTGCACGCTTTCTGGACACATCTGTCTTGGCATGCCTCATGCCACATACTTTGGTACATGCAATAATTATTAGCGACGTATTATCTTGTCAGTCCTGGGGGTTGTGATCTTTAGCTAGTTATAAATTCTTGTGAGGGATCTAAGATTAAGTTGTATAGGTAATGGGTATTGAGGGATTGATTTTCGCAATTTTTCCAGTTGTCTAATTTTAGATCTGGCTATCTGAATTTTAGTTGTATCATGCGCTTTAAAAGATAGCGTGACACCAATAGCAAGACCCAGATAGGTATAGGAGTCAGTGTGCTGAAATTCGTTGCACCTAATGTGGTATTTCTTTGTCAAATTGTGGTGAGCCAGATCCTAAAGCACCAAATCATTCTGCCTCTTCCTTATATATGTTGCTGAATGACCTGACAGATGAAGGATTTCTAGAATCCACAATGGAGCCGGCAAGAAAGCGGAACAAAAAGCTCGCCAGATCCACTGAACCATTTAACCCAAAGCCAGCAAGAAGAGCAATGTGGTCGGAGACAATCGTATTTCAATTATTGGTAACCAATGCATAAAAATGCAAATTGTAGTTGTTATGTTAGGCATGCCGGTTGGAGGCACTTGTTTACATAACAATGCGTTAAGCATTGAGAGCCCTGTACACTACTAATTTTTTTATAGATATTGATTTCTTGTATCCCATCCTAAAGCTCCACCTCTTTAATTTCTCACAACTCATGTTGCTTTGCTAAAGGTCACTGGTGTACAGTCGAGTGTTCCTTGGTATCACACTGGTCCCTGTATGGGTATCAGAAGAGTAATATTGTTAGCGGGAACTTCCTTGGAAGACTGTGGAAACTTGGACCCAGACAGGATTTTATTCATTTGTTTTAGAACTGACAGATTAGCTGTGAGAGAGGATTGGGCGAAAGAAATTGGAATACGCCTTGCAGTACAGATATTTAAAAATTAGTGTCTAAAATATTCGCTTGACTGGCCTTTAATTCTTCCGCTGTCAACGACCGCAGATGGGTACATCGCTAGTATATAATATGTAGGAACAAATTAATAAAAAATATTAGTTTAGAACTGTGTTTGGGTGAAACATACCAAAAACACAACCAGACCATCCAATTACACTCACTCATGGTTAACTATGGATAACATATCAAGTTTCCAAAAACTTAGATTGTTGCACATCCAGTATAGAGATCTATATTCATTATGAGGAATTATTGCCTGTATGCAGGAGGCAGCTTAGCACCTCTGAGTTATGCATGGTTAGGCATCCCCTGTTGGCAAGATTTTATGAGTACAGAACAATGTTGGGTACAGTAAGGACTCTCCCAATGGCTCCCTACAGGGTGATGTACTGCAGCAGAAATTGTGATAGAAAACCCATCCAACCTGCCCGGCCAAAACTGCCAACTTATGGAACTTAGCTGAAGCCCCAAGGGCATTGGTTGTGGCTAGCATGCATGTTTCTGTGTCTTTATGTTCACTCCTTGAGTAGAATGCTTGATAGGGGAGTTTGGCTGCAGATTTACAAGATCCGCTATGATAATGCCTATACATTTAAGTGAACACTCACACCTATGCTATGTTTTCCCATTGTCTTTTTTTGATTATTTCTTTTTATTTCTTTATTATTTTCCCATTTTCCCTCTTTAGTAAATATCATTTGCCCTTCATGTGTCTCCTGAGAGACTAATGATGGTCAACAGTTAGAGATGTCAAGAGGTCACTCCAGAATAACCACCTGCTTCAACGTTAATAGAATTTCACTAATAATATATAGAGGTGTTCTGAGACCTTACAGAGGACTGTACAACAATATTAAAGTCATTCCAAAACGACAAAATCATTAATGTCAGTAGAAGTGTCAATTTATCCTTATATGGTTTGGTATCTCCCCACTGTATGGCGGCCATACACAACCGGTCCTTGTCCCTCCTCGCCAAATAAGAGAAGTGGTGTAGAACCCTAATCTTCATATTGTCAAGAGTCTGGCGGTTTCTCTCTGGATATAGTTGGTGGGCTTAGCGACTTTTTACTCCAAATCATGATACAAAGGTCCCCTTTGGTATAGTAGCATCTTAGGGCAATAGAAAAAGATTTATCCTAAGACACATGAAACCCCCCCCCCCCCATTTTCGAAAAAATTACGTTTTTTTAAAAAAAAAAATGGCCGCCAAAAATTCAACCAACATGCTAACTTCACTTCTATTGTACATAGCAAGACAATATAAGTGTCAAAACAGGGTCACAGAATGTGATAGAAAAGGTTTTAAGTCTCAAAGATAAGTTTCATAAATTATTTTTTATTGCCCTAAGGTGCTACCATGCCAAAGGGGACCTTTGCATCATGATCTGAAGTAAATGGCCTATTTTGAGCTGTAAGCTCAACAGCTAATATGTAAATTTATACTAATCGCTAATCTGGTGGAATGTTCCTTCCCAACATAAATCAATTCACATAGATGTTGGTTATGTTAAGGTAATGGCCAAACTACAGGAGACCACCCTTGACCCATCGACCTCTGATTTAGCTAGATCCTTCAGCTTCCTTCAATATTTCCCGCTAAGAAGAGCTAAGAAACTAATACCCGTTGAAAACTGAAGTAAGCCAGGTTCCATTATTCATTGAGAGCACGAATGTGCCCTCAGACATCAGCAACATATGTAGGGGCAATAGGACCCAAAGGTGCTTGTAGTCTCGAATCAGGTTATACCGTTTAATAATGAATATCCTAGAGGGAGTCTTGGATATAAGCGCCTAGAAAACCTCAGTCGTTTTCAATTTCATGCAAAGGGCCTTATTCGATAACATCCCATGGTATGTGCTCTGGCACAACCATCCCCAACATGTATAGATCTATATATAAAAATAGCTTTACGCGAAAAAACTTCAGAGTTCTCAGTTTGGTCACTCTTCTTAAGGGCTTTCCTAGTTATGATCAGCATTTTAGTTGAGGGCTTCTCCTGGGAGAAGTGTTCTTGGATTTCTCAGTTTCTGATTGGTCAGTTCATCCTTATTGTTTTCTGGTTGGTCAGTTTATCTTTATGGTTTGGTACGTTTCCATCGTGTGGTGCCTGCCTTGCCCCTCTTATAATCAGCAATACTGGAAGCAATGCCATTGCTATTAACACTGAATCAGACCCCGCTCACCATCGCCCATATAGGGAACTTGGAGTCATTGACTAAGGATGAACAGTTCTAAGTAGGTAGCGCTATATGATATGTGTCCGTATTTGGCCTTGCGGCAAATAGGAATATAAATAAAGGATCAAGGTTGCCGTGCCCTCTATAGGCCAGTCAAGGTATGGTGGCTTTCTACAGTTATGAGTCAGTTGGTCATTTCATCTGGAGAGAATCAGTTCAGAAAATGCTTTCTTTTTTAATAAAGGGGCGGACAAGTATTTTTTGTCCAGCTGAACCGCAGCTTTCGTTTCATTCACTACCGTTACTGTTTCATATAATAGGAGAACATAGGATGCTATAGCTGTATAAAGTATGTGTCGATCTCTCAGCAAGGGAGCCTGATTGTTGAGTGATATAAATGAGATAACTGACGAAGGTGTAAAATATCAAATATCCTTGGTATAACACAACAGTCCAGTATAACAGTCCGTGACTAAATAAGCTTTCGACCTACTGCCGCTATAAGGAGAGCCACATTGGCTACCAATATATGTCAAGACTAGATCAAGCCACCGGGAGTCCTACCCAGATAAAGAGAGATAGTGTGTGTGTGTGTGTGGGGGGGGGGGGGGGGGGGTGATACACGTGTAGTGTTCAGATATTATGGCAACATTTCCATTTCGTAACAATCACATAATATTATTATTTTATGTGCCGAAAATATGCATCTATGACTTCAGAGGAAATGATAGTTATTTCCATAGCAACTTAAGTGGTCATTTATATTAGCAGAGATTTGTGAGAAGTGCATACTAACGGTAGTTCCCCCCCCCCCCTCACAAGGGTATTT
Organism: Sthenelais limicola; assembly: GCA_942159475.1. Classification (NCBI taxonomy): domain Eukaryota; kingdom Metazoa; phylum Annelida; class Polychaeta; order Phyllodocida; family Sigalionidae; genus Sthenelais; species Sthenelais limicola. The sequence goes on along the minus strand of OW804097.1, from coordinate 92,835,488 downwards.
ACCTAGGCGTTGAGATAATAAAATCAAATCAATATTCCCAACTATTGCCTTGGACTTCGCGTCATTCACAAAAGGTGCTTTTCATCAAAACAGCTTATATGGTTCCCCATCAGAATCATAACAAATTAGCCAAATGAAGTAAAACAAACAAACAAATAAATTGCTATGGCAAAAGAAGGTAGTAATCACATGCGACTGTCCTAGTCAGTGGTAGTAATAAAATATAATTTTTGAAACTATGGAAGAGAATTTTGAAATCAAAACCTTTCAAACTAGGCTAAAAGAAATTTATCTCAACCAAGCAGAGAATTCACGTAGCAAGCAAAATACAGGGCGTTAGGCTTTGGCGTTGCATTGAGTAATGTTCTGGCGATTCAATTAATGATCTGGCGATTAAAATTAACATGAGTGACTATGCCGCTTTGAGTAGTTTGGATTCTGGACGCTTAAAGCGGGGAATCCACTAGGCGATTTAAAGCCCTATCACCGTTAAAAACGCCCATAGATCGCCAAAGTAGTTGGACGCTGATGGACACTAAAAGAAGCTGAAGAAGACGCCCAAATTGGACACCCATGTAGTGGATTCTGACGGAGTTGTTCTGCTTTGGCGACAAAGATAATTACTCTGGCGTCTGTAACCAGTGATCCCATGGGCGTCCAGATGGACGCTCAAATTAAACATGTTCTTGAAAATACATATATGTAGTACATGGTTTCCTGACACAACTAAATATATTGCACAATCAGCTTGCAGTTCAGTATAGATTCATGCAGTAGGAATCGATGGCGCTATATAGTCCCATAATAACCCATAATAACCAAATGTAGTGTACATTGAAAGAAATTTATATTGCATATGGATAAATTCTCAATCAAGACGGATATTATATTGGTATCCTTTCTAGGTTAATTGAATGATATATATGAGGTGGGATGAAGATAGAGTATATGGAATGTCTGTTTCAATAACGCGGCAACAAATGGAAAGAATCAGGATTCGATTTTTTAAAAGGTGAGATGGCATTGTGCTCGAGTTCCGGTCACTAACCTATGAAGGAATAAAGGAGGAATGGCAGATGGAAGCTGAATACATTCCCGATCGGTAGCCAGACAAATTTGCTTGAATACGAGCTCTTTATTCCCACAATTGACGCACGCCATTTCTTTCTGGAAAGCAGGTTTGGTTCGTATTCAACATAACACTGACTGTTCCGTATTTTCAATCCTTATTGGTAATGAATCGTTTAATGCCTTAATCCGACTCAATTCAATTGATATGGTTCCTTCCTTCCCACAACACCTGCGCTATTGTGGAATGTGTTAAAATAACATTCAGGAAATAAAGAAGATCGTATGAAATTTCTTGTATCTAGCTTTAATACATGCATGGCTGAACAGCTTCCTTATTTAATCATTAAAGTTCTCATTTGGTATTACGACAGAAAGTAATCTAAATATATCCTTTTTACACATAACTGTGTTATATTTATATAAAACCGAATTGCCAACTTATAAATAAATGAAATATGGTAGGATTTTAGATAGGTTTGGCCGACCTTCAGGCATGTAACAATCATGGACCCCAACCATACAGGAAGCAATCTGTATTATAGATGACGGAACCGCCACATGAAAGAGAGACCTCCCGGAAATATGAGCATCACATGGGAGTTGAAGTGGACAGTTTTGGTAGCGATCGAACAACATTAAATTGTATTTGCCTGTGCCTCCCATACTCCATCACTTTGCTTGTGAATGTCATTGTAATTATACGTGTGTATTCTTAAAACGCATGTGTATAGTATTTAAGGTAAAAACCCTGTTCCATCATCTCGGAACTAGCATCAAGATGCATACAATTCCAATCTTCCACACCTAGCACATTTCTTCATCCATGCATTCATGTGACTGTGAGTGATCCAATTCGAATGTCAAAACAAGTAACACAACTTTGCATTAAGCCCCCACTATTCCGGTGAAAAAAACCCAGGAACACGTGAGAAGATTCCCATGATTTAGTCTCGCATGAGCTCATTAATCAAATTGCCATCAGCAAGGATATTTCATTTTTTAGCTTGCAATGACAAAATTTAATTTGAATCCGTCGTCAATCGGCGAACTTTCATTTTCGGATTCGCTGAATCGCATTGACAATGTTACAATTTTCGTTCTCTGCAAAATTAACATTAATTATGTTATCCCACGTTTTTATTTTGTACTCTTGTGAACATCTCATGAGCAACCTTCTCTGCTGAAACTAGATTTTGTTGAACAATACAACCCCTTGCATACTGCTAGTTCCATGAGCGATTCCATAACATTGACATCAACATACAATAGCTATCAAAACGTTTCTGTAAGGAGACGTTTCTGTCTGCACAGTATACATACGAAACCGATAAATTGTAAGGATAATAACCATCAGGGTTGTATATAGTCACTTCTCCAGAAATGGTTCTACTGTAGTATAACCGCTGCCCCACCAGAGTGCTTGGGAATCCCCGTGCGGATTGTGGCGTAGATGGGTAATGGGATGTCATTGAATGTTTGGGTCTTGGCTAACGAAAGAATCGTGTTGCGGGGGTCTTTTCTAATGTAGCATCGTTCCGATTGGCGTGACTGAGTACTGCCATGGGGAAAAATGCAAAAAGCATCAATCAGCCTTCGTGTGTGCGAATGAGTGAGACAATTGCGAGCTCAATCTAGCAGTACCACGAGATGTTATTGGTAATAGTGAGGAAACTGACAGCCAACGCGGTGCCGCATCATGCATTTTATCGGGATTTAGAAATCAAATCAAATTAAAGCAGGTTACTTGACTGACTATTGATGCCAGCATCATTGTTCCGGCACATAGCCATATGTAACATACTAGTCTGTGTCCCATTGAATTGGTTTTACTCAACAATTGCTGGTGCCTCTACATAATATTGATAACTACATAGGGATTAGATGCCATACTTTGGAAACACTGTTAGACTTCGTTGTTGCACACGACTAGTTCTTTTTTTTATCATTATTTAGAATCAGTATACATCCAATCCTCTGTATCATGACAATATAATCGTGGACAGGCATGCACACTGTACAATGAATGTTACCGTCAATGAAATTCAATTGCATATCAAGATAATGGGCCCACGGGCAATAATTCAATACAGAATAACCATGGTCTCCAACCAAGTGATGCTGTGTCTCGCTACATTAAGCTCTAGGAATCAAAGCTACTCAAGAAGAAAGAAAGAAAATAAAAGCTACACGAAACTGTATCTTAAGAGCGAAAATGATACTAAGATTTTGGAACTGCTTTTTATAAATTCGGTCTGCCATAGCACTTAAGGGCACCCATGCAGCGAGCAAGGCAGATAGAGGTACACTTGGAGAGCCACATCGAAGCCAAAGTACTATCAGGAAACCGAACTACCATCTCTTCCTCTTCTTTATGTTATCACTATTATAACAAGATACATTCCTCCCAATGTTGAATATCTATACAGCATATATATCCTCAGACTAGTGACACCATACAGTACTTTAGTAAGGCACATGTTTTCACAAATGACAGTTAATAAAGTGAGGTCATTGACATAATGGGACATGGGCTCACGGTATGTAAATCAGTTATGATTCACCATGTTCTTCCGCCCACTGCTGTGTCTATCTCAGTCATTTCTATGCCACAGAAATGTTCATCCCCTTTAGAAACAATCATTAAATAATTGGCTAGTTGTATCTCGATCAATATGTTATACCACGGACATGTACAACATAGATCTACATTAAAGTTTCCTAGATACATTCCCCCAATATTTAGTCCTTACGGGAATACCGTTGTCATTGAAACTCCTTAAAAGTATATAATATATACCAGCGCCATACACACTGCTTCGGCAGTTCAAGGAACTCATGCATGAAAAAATTAAGCGCAATATTCTTTTCAAACTTTGTCTTGAGTAACAACATGGTTGGGTGAAAACAAAAACAGGATGTCGCCATAATACTCTTATTATTTAAGGCACTACTGAAGTTTACTGCCATTCACTATATAATATCGAAGTCTATAGGAGGAAAGGACATTTTCTCAGATTTCAGACAGAGGAATCCGAATTTTGTTTGTAAATCTCTCCAAGCAGAATTGACATAGAGTTAAATTAATTTGTAAATTAAAAAACAGGATGTCAACATACATTGAAAATATTATAAATGTCCCGTATTCTTAACTCATCGAATACAAATTCAGCTGAATAACTTAGTTCAGAGTCCGGAGACTATACATGGAATTCATGTTAAAACTTGCAAACTTGCAAACATGCCGTCACAGGATGCTTACCTGGCCAGCTTGTTGCATGTCCAGATTTCTTATTAAAGGAGTGGGTCCAGTACAAGGCTGGGTATGCATTGTATCCTTGATAAGACCGTGATGAAAGATTTATAATGATCAATGAACAACAGTTTATGATTTTGTAATGTTATTTTTATATGAATGGCCAGGCCGACCTGACATGTAAGATTTATGGGAGGAGGCCCTAGACTTAAGAGGACCCTTTCCAGTACTTGTGTTATTTGCTTACTCGTTTAAAAGACTGCTGGACGGCAAACACTACGCATCTCTTATGTGTCTCTTTTCTCCTGGGTCTACAGTAGTCACACCATTGACTGACAACTGGGGATCCTCCAGAGCTGAACTGTTTAATGTCAGATAACCCGGACTGGACACACGACATCCAGATTGTTCTGGAGCCTTTAGCATATCCCTTTCTCATATACTACTACCGCTACTTCGCATGCTATACTGATTACAATCTATCTGGGTATTTGGGATCGGCATCTGATTAGAGATATGGGTACTAAAAGGGTTTCTCCTGACACGCAATGGAATGGGGAGGCACAGTGAGACGAGCAAGCTTGACGGCCAGGAAGGGAAAAACAACAATACATTTATTTTGGAAGAATTCAATGGGCAGAAATCAATGTTTGCAATTTTTAAAATCATTTTATCGTACTGAAATTCAAGATGGTGCTCGAGATGGCTGCTCGGTCAATGAGTTATTTATGTAACTTTGGTTCTAATGAACAGAAATTAACGATTTTGGTGTCTGATCCGATGCTTTTAGGTCAGCTAGGGAATCTAATGAAATACAGTGGAACCTCTCTATTAAGACCACCCTTGGGACTGAATGATGTTTGGTCTCATAGCGAGGTGGTTTCTTTAGAGGGCTCTAAATCTAATAAGAGGGAGTAATTCAGGACTGCATGGAAAACTGGTCTTAATAAAGGGGTGGTCTCTATAATGAAGTGGTCTTTATGTGAGGTTCCACTGTACACATACAATCCAAAGCACATGATGCCTTTCCGCTGTAGGGGGCGCTACAACTCACCTTAAGAAATACTACAAATTGTGGTAGACGACTGGAGGCGGGTCTATCCGGCTAGAGTTCCACGATTCCTTCATTTTTCATTGAACGCAGATGTATATAATATCTTTAAGGTCGGAAGACGTCTTTCTTATATTATTTTTACCACAGGAGGTCTATAATATTGCATTAGGGCAGATTAACATGATGTTAACATGATGTTCCCATTCCTGTTAAAACAATCGCATGTAAAAGTATATTTGAAAGGCAATTATACGCAATACAGGTAGTCAGTGCGTAGTGTCGCGGGTTGACCTCTAGGAGGCTTCTAGGAGGACACGATATCCTGATGACATTTGGTAAAAGGGTGCTCTCAAGTTAGTATCCCCTTAAGTCATAGCCTGCCAGCTGATACTGTCAATTTTAAGGTTAAAGAGGCATCCTCCGACAGAAGCCCCGAAGTGAAGGATAGTTTGACGATTCCTAGGATGGACACAATACGATAGGTTTCCTCTTTGCCCTTTCCAAGTATTGACCTTTAGGAATTGGTGATAATCCGATCGGATTGCGCGAATGACCTTAATGTTTTATTTATTTGATTAACTATAATAGGAAATAACCTTTTTTAATAAAAATTGGAGGAAGTATGAGATATGTTTTACGGAGTATGATCCACATTGGCAACTGAATGTATAATGTTTTCAGGCTGAGGCATGGCAATGCAGATATCAACTGCTATGTATTGTTGCCGTCGCTATCTGGTTCATAGTAGTTCGTATTGAGATAAGGCCAAACTGGCTATTGTGTTACTTGTTGTAACCTTCATGTCTTTAAGACATCTCCTCTTCCTATTTGCACATAAATGCATGGTACGTTATAACTCTCAGGTCTTTAGTCTTATTCCTGTTCACATATGGTTCACTGTTATTTGTGGCATTGGATTGTGTATGTTTATATTGAATAAACTGGGAGTGGATGCTCCAGAAAAACGAGATAAGGCCAAAATAGGGGCGGGGGCAGGTCAGATGATGTAAGCATGTATGTCGAATAAACAATTAAAGGTAATTTTAGTAATAGGCTCATGTGGGTACAAAGAATCATAAATACAAATATTAGATCTTGGTTTTCCATTTTGGAACATGATCAAGTAAGAAAGCCAAGTAAGAAAAGAGAGGTTATGGTCGAATAACAACATCAAAAAGAAGAAAAAATCTCTTGAGTGGCCAAAATGGAAGGAAAAAGGTGTACTAGTAATAGGAGATATTATTGATGATCAAGGTAAATTAATGACAATTGATCAACTCAGAAATTATTATGATATCGAGGCACCCTTTCAGGAAAGGTTAGATCTCGAGAGAGATTGGTTGAGATTGTGTAGAGTAAGCACAGGTAGCCCTGATGACAGTAAGATCGAAATTCAAATATCAAATGAGACCTTCAATATTTTAAAATGTTCTCACAAAATGTTGTACCAAGCGATTGTAGAAAAGAAAAATTAAATCTTGCTAAATTTGAGAAATGGCAAAAATACTTAAGTTTATCAGAGCAAGAGTTCGAAAATATAGACTGGAAATTTTTTTTCTCCAGAATATACAAAGCAAGCATTGAAACGAGAATCCAATCTTTTCAATATAAACTATTACACAACACTGTTGCTTGTAATGAGTTCCTTTTCAATAACATAATTAAATTGACTCCGGTATGTGGTTTCTGCAACCTTAGGGATGACCCTTGTCACTTTTTCATTCTATGTAGAAGTACAGCAGAAGTATGGAGGAATCTTTGAAATGGATTGTTGATGAAGGTTTTTTTAATGAAAATTCACAAGGCAAACATATCATTATGAAGGATACCATGGGAAGAGTCATTGTTAAGCCTATCGAAATTATGTTTGGTGTTGAAAAAAATAACACTAATGTTGATATTATAAATTGGTTAGATTTAGATTTAGAAAATATTTTATTCAGGTCAATTACATTTCCACACAAATGAGCATGAATATTCTCAGGACAGCCTGATTTAAATAATAGAAAAAGGTTTAGATTTTATACATTCACTCGTTTTAAGAAAAAATAGAATAGATGTCAGCACATTTACAATAGTAGTAACATAGATACTTCTGATATGATTACACTAGTCTACAATATTTAGAAATTTAATCAATTATTATATGAGGATAAAGGCATATACATGAGTAAAATACATTTCACAGTCTCGAGGGACGGGGAGTGTTAAAAACAGTTATTATTTACAGAGTTCTTCAAGAAAAAGAAAAAAAAAAAAAAAAAAAAAAAACAAAGAAAAGAAACAGACGTCGTGCTCTTACAGAGTAACCATTAATAATCGTGGGCTTACTGATTATACTCATAACTCGTTCTGACAAGACTCCATTGTTGATGACACAATGATCACTATACAACATGTAGTTTCAAAGAAAAAAAGCAACCTATAACTACAATATTATACCATCTCAAAAAACACCATTACACGATTCCTCCAAACAAAGGCATACATGTACAGACGCAAACTCTTTTACAACGAAGAATTTTCTTTAGCTACTGTTCTGATCGAATTAAGACACAGGCTTGAGGTATATGTTAAAAGTATGAACATGTACAAGAAAAGTAGAAAAGGCTCTTTACCCTGGAGAACACTCGAGCAATACTTAAAGGAGGCCACAGCTTAAATTAAAATGGCGCCGGTCAAAGTGTTTCCTTTCAAAGCGAATTTTATGCCTATGTTATGTTTAAAAAAAAAATTAAAAAATGTCTAGATGTCTCAATCCTTAGGATACGGCGTTTGCCGGGTAGTTTTTATTTCTTCAATGTAAACCCCCCTTGGGTATAAACTTTATCATACAACACACTCACGGTTCCTGTTATATAACAAAAAAAACAATGAATTTTGCATGATCAAACGTTTAAGTATTGCTTTAACGCCTAAATTTTGCTCAAGAACAGAGAGGGTACGATGTATCTGTAGTGTTATTGACCCCAAAGGAAGACGAGATTTTGTTGACAGATTGGATAAAAGCTTTTTAAAAACAAAAAAAAGGTAATTTCAGTCTCATGTATTCAAGATAATCACATGTGCAAACCACTTATCAAGACTCAAAGCAAAGCTCGATACAATTTACATCCATAGTTGTCTTTATTGGTCAAGGTCCAAGCCAAGATGTGATTTCCTAAATACGCTGTTGTTTGCATTGTCGAAAGCTCGATTCATCAAAGCACAAACGGCTGTTTATAAATTAGAGGAAATCTATCGCATACCCAATCTGTGGAGCTGGAGCACAATTTATTCTATTTGATTCACGTACACCTTCCCGATAACCCCAAGGGGGAAGCATGCGCCTTAATTGTTGTTGTGCTGGCATAGTTGACTACATTACCCATTGTAACGCTTATGATTGTACATAAGTTATGCCTAATAATATTGCGCCCTATGAGGTATGAATGTTTGACAAACTTCTTAAAACATAACTTCCCTTACATAGGTTTATTAAGTAGCAGACCATGAGTAATACTTTCGGACGATACACCACAGTGCACGCTAATCTGTACGCACACTCTCATCATCACCCTTGACGGACTGCATGAATATTGTTGATATTCAATAGTATACAAGTTTTGTAATTGTATTGTATTGTATCATGCTTATTTCCGTAATCTATCACAGTTACATGTCGAAAAATATAAATGTTTCAAAGCACCTTGTTCAAACAACACTACCAATACCCATCACCATAGATCTGATTAATACCTTGACATATTGCGCAACATTCCCATAAATGCTCGATTTAAGTGTAGAAGGGATTGCCCTTCTTTTATTGTATTGCTACACGTTTTTATATTCTCAGCTGCTAAGTCTATAAACAGCTAAACACGGTCATGTTAGGATATTTTGTCGGCATAAATATGGCCACTGAGGGAATATTAGTTCTAAGAGAATGGCGTGTTGATAGACCGTTTTGTTATCTGTGTGGAAGCAGACGTGAAATGCATGCTTTCTAGCTTCTGAGTAGTGTCAGTATCACTGAACACACGCGTCGTGGAATTCATTGATCATACATGTTTGTTTTTTTCCCACAAGGCCATCTGGGCCTATACTATAGCTAGCTTTGTGTTGATAAGGAATGCGTATTATCTTGCTTTGAAATTTATTTTTGAGGTAAGACTCAATTTATACATCTACTCTTGTTTATTAATGTTAGAGGCAAGCTAATCCTTCACCTCAGGTGGGGATTATAATTATAAAAATTGATACTAGTGGGTATATTAATATTATTCCGTGTACCTGCCCACCAATCAGGGCTTAAAAAGGCTGCAAAATCACTAGTTAAATGGTATTCCCCTTTCTTGAGCACTCCAATATCATTGAAAATCTTAGAAAATCATTCCTATATACCATTGGTATACCATCTGTGCTTCCGTATTGATACCATTGGGTTGCAGACTGAGATAGCGACTGCCGCGCCACCTAGCGGTATAACAATAGGCATTTTTATTAATTTCTTCCATCTTGTATAAGTAAGGTCATCTCTGTAGAACCCATACCAGTGTGAATTCCAGATATACACATCTGACAGCAGTGGCAGTTACGTTTTTACAGGCTACATGAAGGCCCAGGAAGCGGAAACATGACAGAATAATATCACGGTGGTGTGTATATTCATCACATTCATCACTGCCGACACAAAATTCGCCAAGATGACTAATATTTACCACAGAAAACATGAATACCTCAGTAATATACATATATGTAGCAAAAGTGTTAGAAACATGGTTAAAAATGCATGGACCCTTACGAAGACCAAAGCATAATCTGTTATAAGATAAATGCCCCCAACTAATCACAGGCAGGTCATCGATCACTAATTATTGACTAGTATATGGGGTCCACAAAGGCCCAAACATATTCTAATCTGCAAGAAAGCCCGTGGAAATCGGATGAAATAAGAGTTTTTCTTTATGTTTTGCATATAAATGTTCCATTCTACAGCACTAATGATAATTTAGAAATATAGTTTATGGCCGATTTACCTGGAAATGCAGCTTCAACCAAATAAAACTTAGTTATAATAATTCCTGCTCTCGTCTGAGATATATTACCTTTTTTTAGAACAGTTTTGCTCTAACTGTTGTTGTCCATTTTCTTCGCAGGCTGCTAAACAAACCCCTGCATGCCAATTACCACATCCATCTCAGCAGCTTCTTTCCTGGGTTCCACTTCCTTCTATTTGCGAAAGGAAAGAGATGGCATGCGCCCGGGGCCTAATGACTTGAGTATAGGATTTCGCATTGACCTCGCCACGATACGGGACCTGGCGTGGTCCAGGCCATCTTATATGTATTGCAACGCCATTATATGCTCACTCTCAATTCGGGCTGCAGGTTTGCTTATATATATGTGTGTGTGTCCTATCTCGATTCGAGAAAGATTCTTTATATTGTAATTGAACATATGTATATCTTGAGGCATCCGTAGTCATCTCTGATTTGAATGACATTTGGCTTTAGCTGGCATTTGAACCTTCAGCCAAGTCATTTATTTGGCAAATATGTAGATTAAAGATGTAGTTATTTTTTTCAAAAAAACAATTAGGTGTATTTCAATGGAGGTTTGTGCATTCCTTGCAACGCATGATGTTTTATTTCCTTATTTGTTCAGCTACAAAGCAATTGTCTCCACGTTTCCTGCATTATAACATTTCTACATCATTCAACGTGTTTGACGGTTTTTCCTTCTTTGTTGTTGTTAGAGCGAGAGATTTGCTTTCACCTTTTCCAGCAACAATATTAACGAATTCTGTGGCCTTCTCTTAGGCCATAAGGATGATAACATGTGACATACATTTAAGTGACAAAACAGTGAACATTCTTTAATAATGTCTAAGAACCTTAAGCCTCACGTGCCATTGCCAGCAACCACTGCTGCGCTAATTGTCATCAAAGAAAGCCCTTTCTAGGAACCTTTAATACGATGATTCCTGTACATTCTCCTTCGTGAACATGCATAAAGCATTAGCATGAAAGTACTAATCACTTAAATGAATACTGCTCGATAAACCCCGCTCGCTTACTCAATCTCTGGCGAACTATTATGGTTTTTGCTTGCAGTGGGACTATGCAACCTAATATTTCATAGCAAGGACTGCGAGCCTGTTTTACTCTCCAGTCAACCAATTAAAGACTTTAATTAAAGTCATTTATTTTTCTTTGAGCTTCGGTGGAAAAGCATCCATTTGAACACCCTAGTTACCCCTTGAATATTGGCGATTAAATAACCTATAGCTAGCGGATTTAATGGTCAAAATGCTTTAGCGTCTGAAGCTGCATCGTTTGTATTGTCCCATGCACCGCTTTCTTTATTCCTTCAGAGACGCCTAGCTGTTATTAGAAGTTGATGCAATGTTTAGGCATGCAATTCAATCTCAATACACAAAGGTTTGTACTATATCAAAGGAAACCTTTCAATGATTGGGTTTGTATTAGGCATTTCTCTCTCAATATTTTAGCAGACATGACCTAGTCTACATAATATTGTAGATACAACACGACACAGCCAAAAATGTTAGTCGGGGCATTTAGCATGGTTTTACTGGGGTGATGATTCCAAATGAATTTTATTCGCAAATGGTAGGAGTTTATTCATAAAAGGGATAGACAACTTGTAGTGTAATAAATGTGGAGCTTAACGACATCGAAAATAATTATATATGTTGGATTTTAATTGACCAATCCAACCTAATGCTAAATTTGAATGGATAACAAAATCCGTTTCTGTTAAATTCCCTGAATCCTTCATATAGTCTGGACTTAGAGGTATTGTTGCCAGAGAATAGATACCTCCTGTCGGAGAAGCCACTAAACGTTAGTATATTATGTTATATATTGAGGGGCTGCTAGTTGGTGCACTGTTTGGTTATAATCCCGAAGCGAAGCCAAGGGATTATGCACAAAGGGTGCACCATACAGCCGGCCCGAAATGTAGCCTATTAATCCTTTTAATCTCTGCCTTAAGTTGTTGTAACCCTTGGATTGGTAGAATCAAACGGTTTTGAAATAATGCAAGATATCAGAATGATTGGAGTAATAACATTTAACATCTATTAACAATAATTAAAACACCTCTGAAGACGTCACTTATCGGATTGTTTCTGATTGCATATGGTAGATATATACATGAACATTTGTTTCATTCTTCCCCCCAGAGTTGGTACCCCGCTATACTACACTTCAGCTTGGGCATACATTGATTATGCGGCCCGTGGATTCCATTTCTTGGATCTTTTCCTATGCACGGTTGGCCACTATTTACATAAGCCAGGGGACCATATGACTCTAAGGACAGAGGATAATGAATAAACTGTCAATACATGGGGTGCATCAGCAGCCTCACCTAAATATAGAAAGTTATGTGCGGAGCAAGTTGGGGGAAAATGGGGCATGCAAAGGGAGAGAGTATATAGAGGCGGAACATCTCTTTGAGTTTCTGTCGGGTTTAGGTATACTTGTTTTATTGCATAATATATATAGAAACAGTTTACATGGTCATTCAAAATTGAGTTAAAAAGAATACAATGGCAACGTTTCCATGTTGCCAGAAGTAATAGTAAAATAACAGTAGAACTTCCAATGGCTTTGGCCTCCATACGATTCATGCAAACGATATAAGGATGGAGAGGAATGGAACAGTGTCTGGAGCTTGATATTTATGGGCCTTGTTTGGTGAAATGCACGGCAGAGACACACAGTGGTATAACTATGCGCATAAGGGACATATCTATATTCAAGACCTTGATCTCCAGACGTTCACACCAATACACCACCCTCTACTTATCAGTTCTTTATGATCACGGTGGGCAGATACCATATTCATTATGTCATATTTTGTTAGTATCCTATGTATGCTTAGGGGACAGGTTTGATAAAAATGTGAACGACACATACTCTAAATCAAAACAATAGATTCATACTTGCCACTATCTCCCGACCAAAAGAAACATTACTTTCAAATGACTTGAAGTTTATAATAATTATTATATCACAACTTACCTTGTTATTAACTTCGCAACTAATTGAACATGTGATTTCTGCAGAGTGACGTGCTTTGCAGAGATGTGAATGCGTTTGTTCAAATGTGTAGTTTCATGTAAACAATATGTTGAGGGAACGATCTAAGAAGGTAATTTTACCATTTAAACACGGTAGTTGTAATATAAAAATGGAACACAAACTCGTAGTTGTTCTGAATTAGCGTTTCACCACTCACGATGATACATACATTGTCTCTCCTCATGTGTTTGATATACTAATTAGAAATAAGCACTCGTTGCATTCCATCTAACAACTCAACAAGAAAGTATAGACAAAGGTTCTGGTCTTAGCCATCCCTGATTCATCATGGATCACGTCTGTAACCTGATTTTCACCTCGACTAGACTGATATTATGAGACTTAAAACAAAGATATACCAAGATACTTCAACTGTGTAAATTTGATAGAAGTATTTTAAAGGATAATTGTAGAATTTATATTTTCTAGTAGGCAACACCTGTGACTAAGCCCTTCAAGGCTATATATATGCGTATTTTTGAACATCACTCTATTAATGCCCGACCTTTGAATAATAATAGTAACAACGAAACAGTTTTTCACGGGGTATTACATATCTATTTGTAGTTTCCTGGCAGATAGGATCTGGTTGTGAGTTCTGGGTTGAAATACATGATACGAGAGTGGGAGAAAATGCTGGAAATAATTTTTATTTATCTAAAAATATGTTTTTGCATTAATGCCAGAGTAGAACAAAAACTTTATTGTACACTCGTTTAGAGACCCGGACTAAGCGGGTTTAGGGCCTATCAAAAGATAACGTTAGCAAACACATGTGGATTCATATGGCAATTACACCAGGAATTAACGTTCCAAATGAACATGACACCATCTACCAGCTAGGGGTACTCATGAGGATGAAGGTATGTGGAGTGCCAATGGCAGTTATGGACTACTTTTGTGCAGTGCCCCGGCCAACTAATTATGGCCCCAGTCCACTTAGCCGATTCTAATGCGATTTTTCGCCGCAGAGGTCCCTTTTCAACTAAATTCTGTGAGAACCGCATGAGAATCGGCTCAGTGGAAAAAGCCCTTTAGACGTACACATTCAAGAAGATTCACTTCATCTAGATAGATATTAACACTGATAAATACACGATACAGTAGAACCCTACAACTATCACTACACTCTAATGTAGTTCTTCTGTGATGCACGTTCATTAGGAAATGTTGCATGGGACAATTTCTATTGCTGATGGTTTTATATATGACAGATGGCCACATTCCCTCCCTTGACAATACCTTTATCTCAAGCTTAGGTTGGTTATGGGATGTTCATCTTCTGTTCCGTAGGGAAGCGTATCCATTTCTGATTGCGTATTTAATTAAAAAGAAAATCCTGTAGGCCATCGGTGATCTTTACTCAGCGTCAATTACTTGCAAATTTGGATGTCAGCCTTCGTGTCAAATGTGTTGGAGATAATTCATACTCGAAAAAGAAGCGAGCAATGGAGATATGGTACAGTAAGGCATGGATATTTATCCCAATGATGTATGTGCTGCACGATAAGGGGCTACATTCTCCGATACAGAAACAGTTTGATAATATAATTGAATGGCAATATCAACTAAGCACATGGTGAGTAGAAGCTTCATCACAGTCCTAATGGCCTGTATAGAACCAAGCTCTACCGCCAGGTACCGCCTTCCCACACTCTTTTATATGCTATGAGGTGTATTCACCTCACTAATTGAATTGCCTGAGCACTTGTTGATGTTTTTCTAATGCCTCTAAAGCCTGGTACCTTTAGCTCCTTCATGCTCCGCTATATAACACCTATTAAGCACAAGAGGCTATGAGTATTTAAATATTGCACTGCATTAATAGTGTCACTTCGTACACTTGTCTAATGCGCTAATGCGTTTTCACCTGCAGGAAACACATACAATGAAAGGAGCCATAACCTATATATTATAATTATCTAAAGACTATATTTCTGAGGTACACTTTTGAATTCCCTATTTAAATGAATTAAAAGCAGAGTAAAGGAGTACTCACTGTGAAGCGCCTGTATGTCCAGGGGACAGGACCCAACCGGGTGAATAAAGTGAGGTGGTGTTCCCAATGTACTCCATCGTCTGATTGGCATGATAAGTCTTTGAGTGCAAAAAGTTCTCTCCAAACAATAGTGTAGACACATAAATCGCCTGGTCAGACACTTGGATGTCTTGCCATCGTAAACCTGGAGCCTTGCAACCATGCGGGTCTACTCACAGAAAGAGACAACTACTCTGTGAAAGGCTGTCCGAGTGTCTCTTGCATTAACTAAACTATTATGCCTGACTTGCTCACCACTGGTCTCCAACACCAGCAGAGGCTTTGGTACAATGGTAAGCAGGCTCCACTGCCCCTCCTCTCCTGCAGCGTTTCTTCCTCCTGCACAGATCGTACTGTGGCCCTTCCCTCCTCACTCAGTCGACACTGTCTCCATCTACTCTCTGCCATCGCACTCCCCAGCCACCGGTCCTGTCAGGATTGCAGCAGCGTGGGGTAGTATCAGTAGTAAACCTGGTAGTATGGGTGGAGGAGGAGAGATTGTGAGGAAATCTGGGTCACTTTCAGAGCTGCTCTACTGTGCTTTCCTGCAGTCATTCCTCTTCCTGCCTGGAGAATAATCCAGCCTGCCAGTCGGGTTACATCTGCACCCTTCCCTGACAATAACACCACCACGTGGATTGGTTTGGTTAGGGGAGGCGATCCAAGCAGGCTTGAATACCATATCGAAGGGCATAGTATGTCTGATGGCTCTGAGGGAGGCATGATATCAGTGAATACAACAGGGACAGGGTTCCTTATGCCGAATCAAAAGAATATGTAATGGATTCCCGTAGGGAAGAAGGGAAGGTGTTAAGTTTACCGAAGCATGCTTCTTTTGTTGTATGAGGTATATCAGAAAAAGCACACCTCAACTTACAACTGTCTCAGTGGTTGTGAGATCATAGCTCCCCATTTTATTGACCGAAACATGCCTTTCTTTTTAACAGGTTTTTAACGAAATAAAATCGTACTCTCACCGTGCTTTTACAGTCTCCTTGTCAACATACAACTTGTAATTCGCGGCATATAGTCTGGTTACCTGCAGCTTGCCAGGATCAATCATGTATGTCTGGTGTATGCTTCCATCTAGAACCTGGTCTTTCCCACTACCAGTCTAACACCTTCATATGAAGACGTGCCACTGATGCCGCTGCTGGCTGCATGAAGTATGTTGCTGAGGGAGGCAGATGCAGGCCCAGCTTATTCCATGATCCATTAAACTGCGGCTGGTCGACAGATAATCAGGACACTAATTGTATGTGTAAGACGCAGTGATGACCAATTACCTCTGGCAGGGACTTTAGATTTGAAGGCAGGGCCAGCATCAAACTTACTTTCCTAGTGATGCTCTGCCGTCTAATACAAGAATAATACGTTGCTAGATCTATGTGCTGTTTTAGATTCCTACTGCCGATAGATTCCAAATGATATTTTCCGCCTAGCCTGTTATACATTATGGTCACACTTTCACGGGTCTTATATAGAAACGTATGTTCATGTGTCCTGAAACAATTTAAACATCAAGCAAGAAGTAGCGGGAGGTTATGGTGCTATGATAAGTACTAGTTACGGCTCATTCCGCAGTAACGAGCCATTCGACAATGACATCTCACTTTCAAAGTAATAGTAAATTGCAATATATATCCTACAGGGAGCAGTGATCTAGAGTTTTAAGGGTTATATTATCTCCTTATTCCAAGACGCCAAGTCTTAATAGTGTGCCCATGGATAGTCCCTTATTAGCAATCAGATTTTACGTGTTATTTGATATACTGTACATATATGCAATATTTAATTATGCCGCATTGTAAACATATTATGATAATAACAGTGAGTCTGGTATTTCAAAACTGAATAAAGAGTACACGTTGTAAATAAAGAGCCCATAACCTTGTTATTAGATTATAATTCCCCAAATCCATGACCTAAAACAATCTCGATCCTGTCAGCGCACTCTCAATTCAGATTGAATTAAAAATATACACAAAAAGTAATGCGCAAATATTTTCCTACCAATTATTCACAGATAAACACTAAGCCGAAAATCTAATTAGCAACAGGCCTATAATGAGTATGGGTAATGTGTGACGACACCATTGTTTACTTCAATTGATTGCCGGATGGTGAATTTTCCCCAGTTTATATGAGGGAATCACAAAAAAATTTAATATAATTTTTAAAAAAAATACAAAATAGATATATTATCCCGTTCAGTTATACACAGCTGCCACTGAAATTTATAAACCACAATAGGTGACAACATTCAACGAATTGAATTATTCTGGTTTACACCAAAGGCACAATTATTTTATAATTGCAAGTATTCAAAATAACAATGGGATCTTCATCAATAATAATTTTACGGAAATAAGGTGGTCTATTATTTTTTTAATGGAAATCTTTGTCCATACTCCAATGGCTGACCATACAATATATATATTCACGAATTTGATATCAAGATATTGATAACAACCAAGTATCTCGGACGTATACAATGCATTTCTATATTGGTGCCACCAACCGGTGACACTGACAGCTGCCCGCAGGGTTAATACATGGTACCCCATGGCTAGTGGGTTGTGGACATTCCCCACTGCAGCAATTTCGGCTGGATTCAATTGACATGACAGTGCAAATGTTAGATTTGCTTTGTATTGACACTGCTACAATAGATCTAATTGGGTTGAAAGTTCCACATCGAATGTTTCTCCCATGCATCCTACAATTGGAGTTCTGCATGACCTTTCCAACCAATTGGCCCAGTAGAGACACTATAACAATAACTTAATTTTGTGCTCATCAAAGCATTAGTGCACCGATGACAGTGTACCATGTTGACATCATCATTAAATACAACAGCTCGGAAGATACAAATCAATAGATCAAACCATGTTATGGGCAGGAAACAATGTGTAAATTACATTCACGTTTTTATCTAACGCTTAATGATGGGGAAATCTTATTTAAAAGCACCCTAGCGCTCCCAACGAATTGAACATCAGCAAATGGGATACACGTATTGTCCCTCCCTGTGCTATTACCTTGAGATTCCTGCCCTTCTCCAAATCAGCAGCTTGCTTTCCTTCTGTTATATAATTCATCCACTTTGAAGTATTTATGCGATTGAACGTTTTGCAAGGTTGTTTGCCCTTTGCCCTAGGCGCTCTTGAGGCCAATCTTTATACATGTCAATCTAACAAGATGACTGCAACACAACATAAAATAATGCCGCCCTGAGGCTAATGGCTTATCAGTGTCTACTTCAAGCAATAAAAGTTGCATAGCCGGTGCTCAAGACTGTATAATTAAAGTGTCTCCGCTTCAACTTATCATTAGCAGCAGTAATTGCATGTAGAAAGCCAGAGGAGAGCGGATGGTTTTGAACAAGGTAAATCGTTTACAAATGTATTGCAAGGTCTCTTGGGAGACGAATCGCTTCAATCTGCCTTAATTGCACTGAAGTACCTGTAGCATATTCACCTCAAAACATGCATGATCTCAGAATGTATATATAGTACAGCCCCACACTCGTTAACGAAATATATTGTCCATTCTATAGAAGCTGTTCTAGATGTGATATATTCTGCTTCTAATTGATGTTGTAATTAACGTGTATATCAAGGTAACGTTTTTTTAAACATAGGCATAGGCTATCATAATGTGTGAGAGCTTACAATAAAAATAAAACAAACATACGTACCAACTGATGTAGGGTTATAAGCGATTTTAGATTAACAAATATATCATTCAATTTTAAAGAATCTCCTTCATCTTCTTAAACTACGTTCTCACGAAACTCATGCATTTTTTCTAAAACATTCTTTCCTACCTTAAGGTAGCCTGTGCCTATTTGGCGACCCAAACATTGTTAGCTATTTTGGAAAAGCTAGTTTCTATGCGCACATGTGAGACATGCCGGCCATTGTAGACATTTCAATCAATATACAAGTCCAGCCTTGAGTGAGGAGAATTTTGAGGATCAGTGCGTGGAATCCAAAACTTGTATAGAGGCACTCAAGGCATAACATGTGGGGGTCAAGGTTTTGTTTCACGATCGGGGGTTGTACGTACACCAAGGAACAGAGTAAAATCCGACCATCTTATATTTCTTTGTAGCGGCCTCGGGCGAAAGATCAGGCAGATTTGTTTATACTATGACTATCTATTGGTCGATGCCCAATGGGCTGTACTAACTAGGGGAGTAGGCCTATGAGGCGAACATTTGATCTGGTGTAAATGTATTTTTTCATCGTCAATCAAATAGTGTATGCGTTTCTTTTATTGATTGAACATGATTAACTTCTAAATACCTCCTTTACACAGTTAAATTACATAATTACCAACTCAACTGACGAGCATTCTATTTTAAGATTATGGTTGGTCAATGTGATGCTCAAAATGATGTATGTACTAGTATGTGTTTTCTCATATTTTTAAATCTATGTAGATCTGACATTATGGTCCATTCCACTTCTCCAAATATGTCGATACATTTTGTACTATATCTAGAGGGAGTTCAGTACGAGCTAACCACAGTTATGAACCATTGGAACTAAGATACCATTCATAATTCAGAGACTATTTATATTTATCTATCGTAGATTATTCATAGTCTTTCTGAAACTAAGCTATTGTCCCAAAGCCATTGTACCGAGATGAGGTAGGTTGAAAGAGCATTATTTCATTATACCGAGATGAGGTAGGTTGAGAGAGCATTATGTCTTTATACTGAGATGATGCAGGTAGGGAGAGTCTGAGTATATTGGATATTTGGAACTTACTCTGTTCCGTGGTGTAGAAAATAAAGAAGAGGTAAAGAAGACGTCTAAAGGCTAAGATCCTGAAATCTAGAATAATTGTTAGTTGTAGTCTTGCATTACATTTGGATCATTAGTTGATGTGGCTATTGCTCATTGGAGGAATACTAATCACATGTATGAGTGTTAAGGGCCTTGTCCACTAAGCCGATGCAAAATCGTATGAGAATCGGCTTAGTGAACTAGGGCCTTTACTCAACTTATTCCTTCTCATGCAACCGTAATTAGTGCAATACATTCCTGGTTAATGTTACTAGACCGAATATGAGCATGTTACTAATTTAGAATGTTAATTATAATAATGATATTCAATGTTAATTAATAGGGCCTAATCATCAAGTGGTTACACACTGTTACATCGTTATTACATACCATGATGTAATAGGTAGGGAGAGCATGCCATTATACTGAGATGAGGCAGGTTGGGAGAGCATTCCATTATACTGAGATGAGGCAGGTTGGGAGAGCATTATGCCTTTATACTGAGATTAGGCAGGTTGTGAGAGCATGCCATTATACTGAAATGAGGCAGGTTGGGAAAGCATGCCATTATACTGAGATGAGGCAGGATGGGAGAGCATGCCATTATACTGAGATGAGGCAGGTTGGGAGAGCATGCCATTATACTGAGATGAGGCATGATGGGAGAGCATGCCATTATACTGAGATAAGGCAGGTTGGGAGAGCATGCCATTATACTGAGATGAGGCAGGTGGGGAAAGCATATGTATCATTATACTGAGATCAGGCAGGTCGGGACAGGTTGAGAGATCATAATGTGTCATGAGGCAGATAGGGAGAGCATATATAAATGAGTCAAGATGACCGAGAGTTAAATAGGGGCTGGAATTCATGGAGAATAGGGATGTGTAGTAGTATGTAGTAGCCTACCATGAGCAAAGAATACTCTTCATATACTACTTGTGTTAAAAGACTATACAAACCACTCTATACAGTTAATGTTTAACACTAGATGGGCCTGCGTGCCACGACTGTGTATTTTACTGTATTCCCTTGTTATATTGTTACCAATGTCATCGTATATGAATTCCACACACCTTTATATGTGACTATGCAAATAGACGAACATATCACCTTGAGCTTCAATAAATCAGAGTAATAATATTGAGTCTTTTATTATATATCTCTCCTCCTCAAACGATATCGGGTCACTACAGATGGGACAAAAGCTGGATAGTGCTAGGGAAAATTGTCCTATAGGATCGTTTCCATCTGCTCCATGTCTGGTATTGCCTAATATGTTGGGCCTTTTCAACTCTGTTTCTCACAAAATAAAACATGGATGGGGACACATGGCTTACTCAACAAACGTAGGCCATCTGTTGGTGGAATGTATAATACATTTAGAAACTTAATGTAACTCAGTTCTTCAGAGAGAGTGACGCACTTTACCATAATTCATCTTATCTAATCTTGTATCAAGGTCCAGTTTCAGTGTGTTGAGAACCTCCCTTCCCCCTTCCACCCCTACCCACCCGCCGCACTGCCAAAACACAAACTTGTTGACCCACTCCTCCTGGAAATCAGGCGCTATTCAACCTCATATTTGAGGCAGCGGCAGGCAAATCAACCACTCTTGGACTGGTCGAGATGTGAATCTTGATATCTTTCCATGGGTCTGAGCAGTAAGACATTATGTCTCCAGACAGGCTATACAAGTGTGACAAGTCTGTGTGGAATTGTACAAACCCACGGCAGAGCAGACAATTGTCACCAGAGCATGAAGTCATTAGACATACAGCTCCAAATATCAACTTTGATAGAGCATAGTGATTGGATTTCTGGTGATTGAATCTCTGGTGGAAGTGGCTGGGTGTCATCATCCAAGCTTTATTGACTTGAATATTGTTCTGCAGTCATTCCATTTTCAATACAAAAATATGTGGATAATTCTCGATGTAACAGGTGAGGGGCAATTTGTCTCATTTCACCAAGGTAATCTCAAAATAATTCAATAAAATGACTTAGCCAAGGTCGATGTGTCTTGGCTTAAAGAGGTTATAAATCCATGTGAGGGTTTACCAGCATTTTTGATCATATCAGACTTGTAGTCTACCATCAGGTCCCCCTGGAACACTGCCACCCTGGTGTAAACAGTACGTGTGAATTTCACAAATGACATGATATAACAAATATGGGTAAAGCTCCGAACCCACTAATGAAGAATGGAGAGTTGTTGCTATTTTAGAATGTTTTTTTATTCATATAAGTTGAAACTTAAGGTAAACTATAGCATGTACATGTAAGTGAGGCATTGGCCAATTAAGCCGAGGCATTATGCGTTCGGTTATGCATGGCCTAACATCCAATAAGGGTCAAGGTGGTCATGTGACTGACCAGCCCTAACCTGTTGACCTAAAGGTGTACCTTATGGGAGGCCAGATGTTACATAATATATATGACATAAATGTTTTATATGATGAACATGTACCTGAGGTTATTGGCATGAACTATTATTATAATCATATGACAGTAGATTAATCATGCTAATTTATACAATAATCTTTATGTAATCATATATATGGATGGAGATTAGCATAAAAAGAGTGTGACAGATGCAGGAAAGTGAGTTTGTATTGTATCCATCATATGACTTGCCTCTGTTGATCTTCCCAGATGTCCAACACATAAGTGATAGCTCACTTGTGCCCAGGATTTGTTTCTAAGGGTGGTGAGGAACACTGTGAAAGAAAACAGAAACCACACGTTGGTACAGGTACCACTAGTTGCATGACCCACAGCCTACCCTGTATGAAAATATAATCATCTAGCATATTATCTAACACTTATTAGGACCACCTGAGCTATATAGGTTGTCCCAGTCATAATTTGTCATAACTCTTGTTAGACGATTGATTATTTGTTTTTAATGGTGTGTCATATTCAATGGATTGCCGTTGAATTGTCTTGATGGATTGTCTTGATGGATTGACCCTGAACCTTATGACATGGCCTACGAGCAAAGTATTAGGAGGACGCAGGTGTATTGAGGGAGGGTAATACTGTGTTGATGCGAGGTTTTCAGGTTCCAGAAGTTCCTGTGGACGGGTCAGAACCTACAGCTCATATCGAGATGTCAGTGTATGCCAGGGACGTTGTGGTGTTCCTTGCAGTGCTATCTTAATGCTCTCCTATAGACTGAAGTGATCCTATCAAAGGAAGTGAAGAGGCAAAATCCGATTATGCTCAAGCCTATCATACCAATGAAATGCTTTTACCATGAGTTCTTTGTATCGTGTTGGAAAGCAATAGATCAGCTCTAGGATAGGAAGTGTTGGCACATGCCGATATATTTGATGCAGATATTTACATAGTCCAATACAGTCAGGCTGGTCACAACATGAACTGATACATTATCAATATTCATTATTCGACTATTTGATCATGAATCTTTTTGCAAATTCCACCTACATTAAACGGATATTTAAATAAAATAGCCTAAATGTGTCTACTCGACAAATCAGTATAATAAATATAAAATATCTCTGTGCAGAATTTGTAATCAGACTCAACACCCTGGCTGAAAGGGACTCAAATTCCGTTCTCATCCGTTTCGGCCAGCGTGTCTCGAGGCGATTACAAAGCTATGCATGCCTATACAAATATTGAATTATTATAAAAAATATTTTCAGGACAAAGCATGTTCGCTATACAGGCACACTATATATCTCGAGACGTTCATCCACTTTGTATCCAGGAAGATTCTCTTGTTGCAAAGGCAAATCTTTGGAGATCGGCTGTAGTTGCGTACAATGACAAACAGTTATTTGATAGCCTGGAGGTTTATTCCATCTTCTAAGAATGGGCATTAAGAGAAGTACTCAAGATGATATTCCTAATGGATCCCAAGCAAGGATAAAACGTGTGGCACCCATTGATGATATATTATACCGTTGTAATTATTTAATCCTGTATGAGCGACAGGGGGAATATTTTAATGCCGATCAGTAGTTACTGTAGTTTTCTCGCCCGCTTCTTTAGACCTTACTGCCTTTCTTTGTATGCATAAACAATAGAGTAGGCAATAATCGGGATAGATTTCTGATTAAATTAATGGTCCGGCACAGCTCCGTGTTCTAATAATTAATTAAGTGTATGGATCTTTCAACTATTTATATAGATCCCCAGCAATAGCTATAACACTATTCTTTACCCATTAGTTATATCTGAGTTAGATTTCCTTCGTGCCTTTAGGGAGGCTGGCGAATACAGTACTTTACTGGTGACAACTGTACGGGAGGGACGGGATATGGGGACGGGAGGGACGGGATATGGGGAGATGGAGGGGAAGGGGAAAGAAGATGCGATTGGGAGAGAGACGGAGTGGCTAAATGAGAGACTTTTAAGGATAGGGCAAAGAGGGGTAGGGAAAGAATATAGCGAGGAGTAGATAAAGGAGATGGGGGAAAGTGGATCGATAGGGTGGAGAAAGATTGTTGGGGGAGGGAGGATAGTAGGATGATTGAAAGATATATCAAGGGAGTGAGAGGCTAGGGAGGAGGGTAAGAGGCAGAGGAAGAGGGAAGAGGACATATAGGCAGGGAAGAAGGAGGGAGAAATTGAAAGAGTAGAGGTATTGTGTATTGTGTATTGTCGTCTTGGCGTGGCTATTGTATTTTTATATTGCACACTTTATATTGGACTTTTAGGTGCCTGACTGACATATATACATGTATACAACAACTGAGTGACTAGTACTCTTATATCCCTGAGGCTATGAACATTTTCCCCGTTTGATCTATACATTCTTTGGGACAATTACAATTGGACTGGCATTTGTACCAAACGCCTCCCCCCACCCCTCCCCGAATACGCCCACACCCACCAACCTTCCCAAACTTGCTTACTTTTACTTCAATCAAACACTTGCGTCGGAAGCGAATGACATATTCACAACCAACTTCTGTTTGCAAAGACATATACACGGACCCAGTAGCCAATTTATCGCCCCCACCTTCTTCCCTCCGCCACAGTAATAGGACAATTCCCATTCTACACGCTGTCCGGAACACTGAAACAGTCCTCTCTGCCTCATATTTTATCTTTCGTGTGCACCACAGACAAGTAGTCTCATAGAAACTGCTCCAAAGACTCGGCTTAGTAGAAACGTCAGGCTTATCTTCAAAGCATTCCACTTCGACGAAGGCGATAAGAGATGGAAGAATTGTGTACATATGAAGTATGGGAAAATCGCAATATAGATGACTTCACAATATAATACGGTACCAGAAACAACACAGCTAGTGTTTTCTCGTAAAATGCTGTCAGTATTATCTATTGCCTGAATAAAGGCTTCTTTTTATTAAAAAGAATCCTGCTGAGCCTTGGCACTGATCAGGGTAGAGAAAGCACTAATGAATTCCCTTAGTCTATATTAAGGGATATAGTGACTCCGATACTATTGTGGGGCTGTAGGAGTGGGGCGGGGGTGTCACTCCAATAATAGGATGGGCTTAATTTTAATATTTGAAGACTTCACAGTTTCAAGCAATACTAGTATGACTTGCACTACAGTATATATATAATGGCAGTCAGTGTATTTTAGGACGGAAACAAATGAAATGCCAATGGTTTGACGGATTTGAAAACACACTCAAGGGTCAGTTTGAATCGCTGCAATCGTGATTGATAATAAATCTGGCTTCTGACTATTTTCCTGTAATGTAATCACCTAGCCTTTCAGCAATCTGGTCATGCATACATAATACTTGATACGAAATGGTTTTGTGAGTTATTTATTTGGTTTATTTATTCTCCTAGGAACAGTCATCATAGTAGCCTTAATTTAGTTGTCGTATAACCGGCAGCAAGGTTCTATTTACACCTTTAATCGCTGTGCACTTGCGAATTGACACTTTTTTTCCATTCAATTAATCAGCCAAGTAATATTTTACAAGTGATAGTGAAAAAAACGCATTTGTGTTCTTGCGTTGCTGTTGATACCATTATAAAAATTCTACTTATTATAAGCACAAATTATAACTAAAGAACATCGTTATACATAATCCCATATCATCTACATATTCGAGTCTCAGTTCAAATTCTCCTTCAACATATATATATATTCTGAGTCATTTTCTCCAAAGGTTTACATTATGCTAACGACCTCAGTACTGATTTCACTGGCCAAACTGGCATTTTCACTAATCAGTTGGTCAGTCACAGAAGCGGTTTAAGGCCAAACATTTTTAATCAGCTACAAAACAAGCATAGTTATACATATCAAAGAACTCATATCAAGGCTAAACATTGTAAGCTTAACGCTGTGAAATGATGAACATGGTCAAGGTCGTCCACAAACTTCACTTCTGGACACAATACTACCAACATTGACACTCAATAACAAGAAACGACTCGATCATCACTAGCTGTGCACTAATGTGTGGGTGCACTTTAAAGTGGGTTTACTAGCACTCACGTGAATACATAACATCCAAATATGCAGGTGTTTGGAATATACTGCCATCTTCTGCATGTCCTACCTTCAGCGCACTAATTATACTGGGCTTGGACTCAATGGGATTCCAGACACAGACCAATGAGCACCAAGCACAGCCTGCCACGGAGCCAGCTGGGGTACCTAGAGATGAGAAAATAGAGTGACAAAAATAAATGCATCTTATCCGTTTCAATTCTATGAGAAATGGTTTTTATCATATTTACACAGCCATCAGTGATAAGGATATACAATGCTCACGGGAACTATTGCCTAGTATTGTCAATGAACTTCCGCCAGGGGCTGTTACATGCAGTGCTATTACTATGGAAGGACAGGGGTGGTGCATGAGTAATAGTAATCAGTGTAAGAAGAAAGATGATAGTTGTTGATTTATATAGTACGATCAGCGATTGTGCCCATCCGTAGCAGTGCGTCTCAATCATTTGGCATGTTGTGTTCAGTCCTGGGGAGTTCTTATAGTCGTGGAATGTTTGTTTTCATCTGTGGGTTTCCCCCTTGGGTAAGGTTGTGTGTGATTTTATTTTGTGTCTGAAATGTTTATGGCATGTTTTTTATGTCTGGGGGTAGCTTGTTCTATGTCTGGGCACCATAGTACTTAGGGGCTTTTAAGTGACTCAGTTTTTGGTCTGGGCAGAGGGAAGTTGCATAATGAGAAGGACCTTGTTTGTCACCAGGATGGGTAAGCAGGGTTGTGGGAGAGTTGTTCTTGGGACCTGCTATGCATAATTTCAAGAATGAGGTAGTCTCTTTGGTCTTGTAGGGGTAGTAGCCCCAGGGATGTCCTTATTCCAGACCCACTGTCAAACTTGCCCACATGCGATATAATGCAAATAGCCCTGTTCTGAAGTCTTTCTAGCTTATCTCAGTTTTGTTGGATAGCAAATTGATAGAAGGCTGAATTGTAGTCAAAGTGTGGTATTATCATGGTTTTATAGATTTGGAGACTGGTTTTCTTATTGAGGTAATGTCTAATTTTTGCTGAAGATGTGGATTTTACATTTTACAGTTTTAATTATCTTGTTTACCTGGGTTGGCAGTCCATCCTGGAATCAAGTACCATCCCTAGGTAGTTGTAATTGGGTACTTCATCAAGCATATTGTTGTTGAATTTTATTCTTGGTTTATGTGGTTCTAGTTTTGGGGCACGCTTTCTGATAAGCATCCATTAGGTCTTGCTGGCGTTGGCAGTGAGCTTGTTGGTATCACAATAATCCTTGAGCGTATTTAGGGCGTCCTGGAATCGGCTTTCAGCAATTTTGGGCAGGTGGTTGAGAAGTGCAATATTGTGTCATCAGCATACATATGTACGTTAATATAGGGACCCAGGATGGATCCCTGTGGAACACCTGTTGTTAGTTTGAGGGGTTGTGAACTGTGTTCATTTGCAAAATGTACTTCTAATGGGTGGTGTCCATCAGCGTTTAAATCCTGAGCTGCTGAACAGAATCAAATAACAATTCATGGGATGATCACAATATTGAAAAGAATCTAGTCTGGAAGCACAATCGAAAAGAATACATTCGCATTTGACAGTTTGGCCCCAATGAATAACAGCTGTATATTGCAAGCGCCTGGCTAAAATGGTCTGTTATTAACAGACCTTTCCAGCCAGGAGCTTGCAATATACAGGTAATATCTTGCTTAATAGCTTGCAATATACGGCCAATATCCTCAGGTAAAACTTCCAATATTCATTCAAACGGAACATGAAGACTGAGGCAATTTACATTGAAGCACAGAGCAGGAAAACTTTCCGAGGGACTATTACAATGCCCAGGTTTTAGAGGGTACCATAAGCCTGATTTCATGTTTATGTGTTCATGTTTTGTATTGTATTGTATTGGTTGCATTTTATCGTACAGATAATTTTCTCAGCATTCCAATCAAAATCAAAGTTTTGAAACAGATCCTATTTGTGAAACTTATCTTTCTGGAGGTATCATATAAATCAAAAGGGGACAATGAGATAGATCTTATGACTCTGGGTCCACACAGTATACTAGTTTCCATGCATCGCATAAGCCATTAGTTCATAGGATATTAATTGGCGGAACGTATCTACTCAAGGACAAACAAAACAAAGTAGTTTATTTGAGTAGACCGCTTTTATACATGATATGATTCATTTCCCAGGTGCTTATTCCCTTCATGTCACATATCAGAGTACATGATATTGATGTTTCGATTTAACACTGACACTGTTGAAATAATTTGAGCTTATATAGTAAATGTCTTAGCCACAGGATAGAGTCGATCTATTTCAGAGAAACATTCTATACATATGGCTTGCTTCACACACGAGAGAACCTTTTGTAGACTCTGTGCCAAGTGATAAGCAGAAAGGAGTCAAGGGTCCCTCCAACGACGGCCACATCAAAGGCAAAGAAGCAATTTGATCCAGACTCTAGGGAAATTCTCAGCGGGAATGAAATTCTCCAAAGTGAAGGTAGAAACAGAATTATTATGCGCCACCATTGATGTATAGGACGCTATGATTGGAAAATCAGGTAGGGGCAATAAAGCCGATGGAAATGATCAAAGTAATGCATAAAACATCGCTTGAACTGAATGGTTTTGATTTGTATACGAATGTTCCCACCTCAGACTGGCAAATATATGGATAATATATATGATACTGATATTCACCATAAGTCATGTTCCCTTGCAGAGTGTATCACGGTAATATATAACATGTGTATATGAGTTATAAATGAATTGCATGGTTTTAAAAAATTATATAATGTATTAGATATTACAACCGAGATGCCTTATTAAACACTATAATGTTTTCTTAAATCTACAGGTCCCCAGCTACTCAACGTAATCATGGATGAAATGCATATTATAGTTTACCAAATAGGCATCAATATTTTGTTTCCAAGTACCTTCCTCCTACGGATGCTTGTAAACTATCACGGCTTTTATTGTAGACATATGGCAGTGTTTCTCGATATGAAAGTAGTATTACCTTATGTTTGAATATGTTAACATCCTACCTTCCAACCGATATATGTCAAGAACTAGTGCTAGCATCCCTATAACGGATTCCATGTACACGCTGCAAATAAAGACTTCTGTCATACCCGACATCTGTTTTGCATATGTGAATAAAAAAGGTAATTTATTAGATATCGCATCCCATTCGAAAGTCAACTGGATAAGGCAGTTATGGGTGGTTCAATTTTGATAAAAATCCATGGGACCCTATTTGCGAAACCATACATTGAATTGCGACTTACGTGTTGGTACACAAACTGCATTGCAGTAATGTACCAGTTTCGTGCATTATGATGATGTGAATGTAGTTTTCGCAGATCTTTAGAGTAAGAACCAATGATGTAAGCCTGATCCGATGAGTATACAGTTTGAGGTGTTTATTCACACATGTTCTTATTATTTTAAATCATTGATTGCATTTCAGGAAGAAGTAGTAAAACAATAAGACTCTCTACTCATTGGGACATCATTTAGGTAATACGGTATGTATCCCATCAGCGTATAAATACAGATTAACTAACGAGTTGTTCGAAGGAGCGTGAATATTGCACGAGTAGCGTAGCAACTAACAATATTCTAAGCGACTGAAACCAACGAGTTATTATACATGCTTTCAATCATAAAAAAATCGAAAAAAATCGAGCCATAAAGTTGAATTTTACCGGTAATCTTAGCAAAAAGACCCAGATTCGTTGCCATGACAACCCCACGTAAATCACTAGTGAAATACGCACTATGCATAAATCACTCTAGATCATATATATATACGTTGTTTTCAGAGCAATAAGTGTATTATAAAAAAAAGATATAGCCCCGCAGCATGAAGCAGATCAGACTATTGCATTGCCCATCTAAAGTGGATTGTGTATGGCGGAAAACATAAGTACATATACCCAGCCAATTATTGAAGGATTGTACGGGCAGGGAACATACAAACTTGGAATGATTCATCGCTTCAATAAATAAAATGGTGGGCTTATATATGGCTTTGCCAAGCAATCAGCTTCCTGGATCGTTTTAGAAAATAAGATTGCCCGCAAAGTATAGAAGTAAATCGATAGAGGACCAGATGCAAAGTGTATACATGTATAATGGTATTTGCCAGTAATAATATTTGAAGAATCAATTGCACGTGTGCGTTCAGAAGACCTTGGAGTGAGGGTAGCCATAAACCAAAATCCAGAAATCTATCATTCAGCATTTTATAATTCCGTTTTTTTACACTGCAATTGAATCACCTTCTTCTCCATTAACTGTTCTTGCCCTGGAAATGTCTTTACATATAAAACGGAATTATAAAATGAACATTCGGTATTTTAATATTCGAAGTTCTGATGGGAAATTTATAACTGATGATCATACTATTATCTGTCTAGACGGCTTGATCTTCTTTATATTTCCCAACAGAACTTCGAATATCAAAATACCTATAGGTTGACTGTGGGGCTTAGGGGAACATGCAAACCGGTATAGATGGATGCACATGGAACAGTGAAGAAGAGATAAAGAGTCAGAGAGAAAGAGAAGGAAAGGAGAAGAGCCAGGTTTTTTTTATATAAATTGAAAAACCTATTCAAACTGTAATTAACCATTTTATAAAGGCCATCGCAAATACTACGATCCTTCCTTAGGACATTCATTAATTTAAGATTTCTCATATAAATGTTTACGATATCTTAAACCCATATATGTACAACTACCTCACTTTTACATATAAGATTACGTTATACAATACTCTTTATAACACCCCTCTCTCCCCTCCTCAGCTGGACTTGAATGCAGGCTTCTTGCTAGGTCGTTAACCAAACTTACCAACACTCTGTGAGCATTATTCAAACGTTGAAAACGCATCGCAACGGGGAGATTGCCATGGAAAGACTTGGTTTAGACATCGGCATTTCCAGTTGTCCCTTGGGACACTACGGAGAGAGGCTTCCGAGTTGTCTGGAGTGAATGTTCTACCTGACAAGAACACAAACCAGCAATTCCCGTGCCCTTCACGCTTCTGCCCAGAACCCATGAGACTTGAAGGACGGGAGAAAAATCCCTGACACTGGCCAACTTTGCACTTTCTCTGGTGATTGATGGAACCTTGTAGATTGTCATCACAACCACTGGTTGCTAGGAAACGGCAGCCAGGGGAGAGGGGCATTGCCGCCAAAATGAACTCTCTATGGACCAGTCAAAGATCAGTGAAATGCGCTAGTAAGTAGATAGAGAAAACCTCCTGTAGCCCAAAAGTTTTGCTCCTATTTTTCGATCTATCAGCTGTCAATCACTCGCTCCCTGGTATTAGGTTTTCCCCACATTTGTCAAAACCGTGGATGTACAGTAGTGAAGGCTATGCAGCCCAGAAGCGATTATCGTGCATTCCATCTAGCACTTCACATGTACGTTGCTATCTCCTGTAATATTCAAACCACTTTGCATTCTGTGCAGAGATACATTGCAGTCTACCAGGCTACTTTCATTTTTAATCCTATCCATAAAGTATTCTAGCATAGTTAAATTGTCAATGAGATCACAGCTATGGCTAAATTTACAAGTGTGCAGATTAATAAGAAAAAGACTGAAATGATGATATGTGACAATAAGAGAAACTGAAATAAATGTCGGTCCTGAAACAAGTTAAAACAAATAATTTGGCAATACAAATGGTAGACACATATTGCTACCAGGGCACAACAATTGACAGACACGTTAACTTTGAAACAAATACTACCATGGCGATTGAAACACTACAATAATGTTCTCTACTTGCTGGCTGTAAGTGGACTTGCTCTACGAGCTTTACTACTAAGGCTGCCGCAAATCGCACATATCATCAAAAGTGGTGAGGTAATGCTTAATAGTAAAAGGTAATTTCAATTTCAAACCTTGAGCAAACCAAATTTGAGTTTGTACTCCACCATTATTCTGTGAATGGGGGCACACATATTTTATTTGATTAGTTCAGCATTAACATCTTCCGTAGGGAAACATCTGCCTTGGATGCAAGAGTCTTTGAGAATGCTGATTTGGTGGTGGAGATAATAACAGCAATATAACAGTCTTTTCACTTGTCTACTTCGAAAACCTCACATTTGTGTAAAGGCTTGGTATTGGCTAAGGTAGAACTTTAGGACATCGATGTAGCGTTAAACTATACAACGTACATGCGGGATTAGCATGAAGTAAATGGATTTCCATTTTCTTCCTACCAATATCATAACGAATGGATGATTCCCAGCATACTGAAAAGTATTTGACAAGATCATGTATTGTTCTGGGGGCGTTAGTTTCTATCGATGTGACACGGGGTTGGTGGTATTTACCATGACAAGGAGAATAACGAAGTGTAGTAGCTGCTATGGAGAGGATCAAGTTGCTTTGCAGTGGCAGGATAGAAAGACACTCCAAAATGCCTAGGATGAGAGTCATGTCAAATCTGAATGCCCTGAAATGTTTTCTTGTACTTACTCATACACCGTTTACATTTTCGTGCAATAATAGGGTCAGATTTTCAGAAAAAGTACAATTGGCAGTTGTATACATTTAGTAAATTCTGCTAAATTAGGCTGGAATTTTGGCCATACTATATATAGGTACATTCGAGTATATATATTTTGGCATTGCAGTGATTCTAGCAATCTGTTTGGTTAGATTGAGCTGTATTTTGAAGTTTGTTGTCGTCCGAAATTTGGGTTATTTCAGAGAATTGGTGAGGCTGAATTGTGCATTTTCTGGCGATTATATGTACCGAGGGAAGAACAGTAGTAGTATATACAAAGTTGTCATTTCTTATGGCGTTGCATATGTCTTGACTAGAAATAAACAATCCCCATAGACCTAGCATTGCGAGCATAAATATTCACTCTATCAATCGCCCCATTAGAAGTTTAAAGATCCTTGTGGTCATCAGATTGGCATCATAGATGGATATCTGGTCGCCAGAATTCTTAAGATCTCTTGGAGTGGCAAAAGAACAGTGAATAATTATGGTTGCTATCTTTCCTATATTTTCTGGCGAAATCACTCAATACATTTTTGGAAGGCAACTTGCATTGTGAGTAAGAGCTTTAAGCGCAGGCCTTCCTATAATTAGTATAAGCTTCTTGGCCGTGGGTACTTCTAATCTTAAGTGACGTTGCAGTGAAGTAGGCCATCATTTCAATTAGGATATGTTTTTACGATATTAAACATTGCGTTATTCACCAGCCTCAAAATCGATGCGGGCAATCAAGGGGATCAGATCTGCTTTGGTTGCTGGTATTCTGAGAAGGACCCAATACAAAGACATGTGGCGCTGTCAGATGAATTTAACTATTTCTTATTAAGTGATGTGGCCTGAAACACAGCAAAACACCTCTTATTCAAACAATTATAAGCATATGTGTAGAGGTCCAGACATTCCCCTTGCCGCTACTATTGCTATGTGGCTATCTAGGGTAACTCTGCTAGTGCTGGGAGCAACCTATGGCGAGTTCCACCAACCCACCAAGCGCGTCATCACCAGGACATGGAGACATCAGCTGAGGGGCCCGTTGCTCCGCTTTCTCGCTAACCATCTCCCCATACCCCTCCCAATGGAGAAATAGTTAGCGAGAAAGCGGAGCAACAGGCCTCGCCTATGGAAGCCAGGTAGTTTATACCACCACCACAAGGGAGCCACGACTTCCCTCTACTTTGACTATTGTTGTATTGCATGAGAGCCATGTTGATAACTCAACAATACTGTAAGAATGAAGGACCCCCTTGGTAAAAAAAGCCCCTAGTAAATAGCCCCCTGGTAAAAAAGCCCCTGGTGAAAAGCCCCCACTCCTGTAAAAGCCCCCTGGCCATGTATATTACCCATATTTTTACCCATCAGAAACATTGTTGCTCGTTGTGTTTGGTATTTTAGAGACAACAATAGTAGTAGAGTGTAGGCAATATACCGCTTATTCGGAAGTTACATTCCAATGTGATGACGTATCAATATTGATTAAAGAGAATCAGTTTATTCAGGTTTATTCAGGTTATCAATATTGAATTGTCATGATTTATGACTCATATTTGATTAGATTTATAAAGAGATGGGTATGTATCGATGTTAACTTCTTGGAGGTTAGCTTAATAATGCGGATTGGAAGGAGATTTTAGGTGGGGGGGGGGGGGTACCTTGATTAATGGTCACGTGTGAAAAATATCCAATGGAGAGACAAGTTAAAGTTTAAGTAATGATCACATGCCCAGTTATATCCAATGGCTAAGCAACACACATTAGATATGGAACAAAGGCTGACATAGATATGAAATAAAGAGAAACATTCATTAGAACAATTGGATTGACCAATTTTGATTATATTTGTGTAATCAGGGTTTGCGGAGGTATAAATAGAGCTGAAAAGTTGGAAGAAGAATTAGAAAGAGCTCGACAGTAAAGATGCCTTCACAAAATGTTAGCAACAACCTTTCGGTGGAGTTTAGGACCAAAGGGAATTTAACTCTTACCAGAGAAAAAGGAGAAACAATTCGCTATATCAAAACAAATATTAAAATGCTTGAATATGCTATCACTAACAATCAATTCCTTTCTCCAGCTTTACCACCCTGTAACTTAGTGGATTTACCAATTAGTGAGATTTAAACCCTCTAGTTGCATTCGTCCCTCCATGACGATTCGTGCCATATATACTTTTGTATACCTAACATCAATATTTTAGGAACTAAACCCTGAAAACACTGCTTTTTGTGCAAAAATGCCATTTTCAATTCATAATTTGATCAAATAAAATAGAAAAAGACAAGGTACATGAGATTTAGCACTCAATTCTTTTATAAAATACTATTAAAGTATATATCAGCATAATATAGTTATGGTTGGCAATAGTTGGCAATAGTTATCTATGCCCAAATATAAACCTTCTAAAAGTTCTAAAGTGACTGGCTAAAACAGATGCACGACTACATATATACAATATACAAAACTTATGTACTGCCTATCTTAGAGTTTGGAGGAATCACAGTCGACATTGCATGTAAAAAACAGTCAAGAAGACTACAGCTTTTACAAAATAGCTGTCTTCGAATTATTTGTAATGTTAGAATAAGGGAAAATCAACGAATAACAAACATAGAATTACATAATCGTTGTGGATTAGTCCCCCTGTGTTATAGAAGGTTAGTATGATGCTTATGTTTATTCTGGGTGGAGAAAGATAGTGAAATTGGACAGACGCATGAATATAATATGCGGGACCCTAACAGGGTGAGGGTAAGATACTGGAAAAAAGAGAGTATAAGGAAGAGTTTAATATGTAGAATTAACACAATTTGGAATGTTGTACCCAATAATATTAGAAGACTAGATGAAAAAACTGCATTTTCTAACCAAATAAAAAAGATCTGCCTAGTGTCATTCAAAATGAGTGGCAATATCTGGGCAATCCCAGACCCAATGGTTTTCTAGAATATCTAGAATATTTAGAATATGTATGTTAGTACAAAATTGATCTCTGCTCGTGACAATACATTATTTGGAATGTTTAAATGTCTTAAAATAATTAGAAAATTCATTGATTGTCATGATATTGAACTACGCGCTGGTGTTTTGTTTTTAACACCTATCGTATGTGCTTATGTTTTTACATTGTCTATGTCAATCATATATCAGATTATTATTATTATTTAGGTGAACAAGATCGCCACTAAAATTATGAGTATTTATGAAACAATGAAATAATAGAAAATCAGCAAATTCTGAGATATAATGTACTTGTACACAATGTTTTTGTCTGAATAAAAATCTTTAAATACAAATGGGAAGGGTATAACGCGTACGGTAAAAGCAAATACTTATTGGGCATTAATTCCTCACAATGTTAGTTGATAAATCAACACGGCTTACCCGACGCAGGCACTTGGGAAAAATAAGGTTAAAATTCAAATTGATGCTGAGAGAAAGATCATCATCCAATCCAGTAGCGATTTTTAGCTAACATTCCCCAACTAGCCTATACATTTATCAACGGTTTCCTTAATTTTGAGAAGGTTGAATAAATGACTTTTGAAACCACCCGTTACCCCCATTTCGTGAGAATTGACCATATGATCATACCATTTTAAGACAATCATATATAAGCATGTTAGGATATATAAGGCCTTTTGGAGCTTGTAAATATTTCTAATAGACGTCGAGAGAAATGACCATGAATATTGAAACATATCACTTCCCCTATTCAAGAGGCGAGAGGTGAGATGGCTGTTCGGGCTCAAGCGATAGACAGGGGGGGGGGGGGAGGGTATCACTCAGTTTCTCATAAACTATTCAACTATGTGCTTCCCATCTTTTAAAGAACACTACATCAGTGACAGTAGTCTCTGACAAAATAATTCTTACTGGTCAAGTTTCCCTGAAAAGTTAAAAAGGTTATTAGTTCGCTAAAGTTAGCAAATTACCAATAATTATACTCTATTAAGAACTGTCTTAATAAATGTCTCGTACTTCTTTTCTGAATGGTCACTTTGTTTAGCAAAGTTTTGTCCAGAGACCGAAATTTGTTCACATTTGGATATATGTATTTTTAATGAGATTTTGTTTGTAGCTGCCCAAAGCAATTTCCTCTTAGCTTGAAATCTATTGGGGAAAATGCACTGATATTTCGCACTGCCAGACCAGAATCCCTTCAATTTGGAAAAGTATCACTGTGGTACCGAGTATAAAGCGAACACACATGCACGATTTCAAACGACTAATTTTGGCTGAAGTTGTACGATTCTGTGCCTTCTGTGCTCTCAGATCTTGGTTATCTTCATATTTAGCGTATTCACGATTTTACAGGGTAAAAATATTATATATTTGATGTTCATTTTCCCCAAAGGCATTTATATTTCCGCATACAAATTTATATCAGCTGTGATCCTACACATTATTTGTAGTTTGTACGACTTACGTTCTTATTTTGCCAAAATAGCATTCTTATTTCATCAAAATAGTCCCTATAAGCGCGATAAAAGGGAAAGAAATGGGAACGCAATGTAAGAATGGAGAAGGACAAATAGGATTTCTTATTTTGTCAAATCTAATTACTTATTTCTCCAGGAATTCCTATTTCGGACTATAATACATTCGACTTTCAATATTTTCCCCCTTTTCAGGGGCATCCCTGCAATTGGCTGGGCCATGACCTACTACAACATCTATCGGAATTGTTCAATTTGATGCAAACGAACACTTCCATCATGTCGCACAAAAACCTAATCAAGTGTAGAGATTTCCTGAGTAATTGGTGACCCCTTGAGAGCAGTCTGAACTAGACATGTGACCTTGCTGACAACCCTGGGCACGCACACTGGGGCTCGACATGAGCTTGGCAGACAGTTATTTAAAGAGGGAGGGTCGAGGTTGACCATTGGTCTTCGCTAAGGATGGTTAAATCTATGTCCTAAATAATTATAAATGTCAAGTCCGAGGTTCCAATGGTTGCATGCCACCGTTGAAACAGATTCTTATCGAATCTGTGTGAAATGGTCATGATGTGATGAACACGATCTAAAATGGTGGAAACTGGAACCCCCACAATTGGTTCTCCTCCTCCTTCTCCATCTTTAGTCCCTCCCCTAGATCTGTCACTGACTGATAAGTACCTTGTAGAAGAAATGAGGCATAAGAATAGGATTAGCCTTATCAGTTGGTCTTTCTTCACAGAGATCAAGCACATTCTTCTGTCTGCAACCCAGGACCAAATGAAGAGTGCTGGAAAATAAGTTGAATTATCAAGTTCGAAACAGACTACTTAAAATCAAAGGGTATGTTTTATAACACATTCCTGACAAACTGTTTATAACAATTCATATAATGTAATCTTCATGTGTTAATTGGAACCAAATATTCTAACCGACATATCTATATAAAGACTTAAGTAGGCCTATACATACTAAACTAGTGTATGTGACCGCGTTCCTTTATAAGTAAATAACATGGAGATTCCCATGAAAATGATCCCGACTATTATTCTGTAATTTCACTTGAGAATTAGTGGATGCCATGCATCGCAACAAATTCCTCTTTTTAGATCAGTTGCTGACATCGAGATCTTTCGTAACCTATTTCATGGTTGATATATAAAACCTGGACACTCATGGTAGCTCAATCAGATATAAAAGGAAACATTCGCCTAAACACTTCTTAATGACGTCAATTAATATTTTGCATGATATTAAATTGACCGTACATAAGATGTGTATGTGTAGTGGCAAATTGTGTGGGTGTACATAGTATGTCTTGCTTCTATAACACCAACCTGACTAGATGAACGCTACAATGAATATTCAGAAGATGATCATAGCCCTTTTTAACGAGGGATTACTACGTCTATATTGGTGCAGACTTGAATATTCATTAGTTCACTGAGGGTAACATGTAACACTTTGTGATTAGAGAGTGATATTGCTTTAACTAGGATAGGCTTTTATGGGATTTTAGAGCTAATCGCTCGGTGGATTTGTTCGAGATAATCTGTGCAAATGGCCTCCTCATTTTCTCGAATGCCTCCTTTTGTATAATTCATACATCTATCAAAATTGTTTACTCCGATGTGGGAGTAGCGATTAAAGCAACGGGGATATTTCTGGTTTTCCATTTACACTATGTATTACCATTATCGCAGATCCCCTTAATTTCCTACTTCAACTTTGATGAGCTTTCGTATGACAGTATAATGCAGAATATCTGTGAAAGTA
This sequence comes from Sthenelais limicola, assembly GCA_942159475.1. Classification (NCBI taxonomy): domain Eukaryota; kingdom Metazoa; phylum Annelida; class Polychaeta; order Phyllodocida; family Sigalionidae; genus Sthenelais; species Sthenelais limicola. The sequence continues at coordinate 92,795,982 of OW804097.1, read as the reverse complement.
ATAACGTTTATTATTTACTGTGATCATGGTGGCTGCAAGCAGTGGCCAGACTAAAACATAATAAACTACTAATAATGTTATTACTGAAATAAAAAAAGGTACCCATGTGCAATACCAGGAACTGATCAAAACAAGAAATGAAGTGTTTTCTTTATTTCGGACGATTAGCGTGAAGCAGGTAAAAAAAGGAGAAAAACAAAAAACAAAAATGGCTAATTTCATGGCATTAACCTAACTTCTGGGGTAATAATAATTGAATTTTATTTCCATAACACAGATACAATATTATAATACAATGTAGCAGACTAAAAATAATAGGAGTATTCTCCGTAAAGAGTACAGGTCTTCCAAACAAATACCATTGAATTTGGAAGTATGTTCTATATTAATCAATAAGCAATTTGTTCAATGGGCAGAACAGTATCAGAGTAGTACAAAAGCAATATGATATGTATAGATAAATAGAAAAGTGGCTTTTATAGTAATCAATGTAGATAATTTGTTTTTCAACTGGAACTTTAACATTAATACAAGCTAGATAGGTGAGTGATTATTTTGTAATAGTTACATTACATAACAATATCTCAAGCGAAAACAGATATTATATTAATATTTCAATTTCTCCCCCAAGACGAAACTTCTAAATAACCTACTACACTATTGAGGTGAAAAGCAGTGCACAGCAGGCCGACTGAAGCTAGATCTGCAGAAGGAGACGATCAAACCTGCCTCACTTCACCAATGAGATTCTAGGGAGAAGCAACAACTCCTTCAAATTCTTGGGGCTATAACCACCTAAAAGGCAGAGATTAAAAGGGTTAATAACCTCCATTTCGGGCCTGCCTGTGGGCTGTTTATAAATACATAATCCCTCGGTCTCGCCTCAAGATTATGCACCAAACAGTGTACCAGCAGCCCGTTAATATCACTCATTGATCCTATATTAATTTGTCATTATATTGATGATATATTCCCCCTTGACGCATATAATAATGTCCTTTCATTAACAGAGTTTTCAAAATATCTCGGCGGTGCTTTATATGTGATAGACATTGGTGGGTGTTCAATACCTCTGGACCTATGAGGCGCTTTCGCTGCGGATATAATTGCGGTTTTACGATTCGTTCGGGAGGATCTTGAGGCTGATCAATTTCAAGTCCTCTGCGAATATGTGTCAGAAGTAGCCAAGTTCCCACTATCTTTGAGAATCGATCCCTGTGCCCTAAGGTGAAGGGCGAACTCTGGATGGAGTGGGGCGGGGCTGAGGGAGAGTGTTTGGTAGGTAAGTAGCAGCTTCTGCTCTGTCCAAACCTCATTGATTCACATATGCCAGACAGTATGCTGGCTATTCAATAAGACTTAAATGACTGTCAATGCTTCTTGGATGTGTCTAAAAGGTTGTGTTCTGGAATTCTGAAAGGGTGGTGGCATACCAGAGGCATTATACCTATGGCGGCTGGTATAGACACAAAGCTTTCCTCTGGATATTGGAGGCAATGGAAGGGTGGTAAGGGCAGAGGTGACGAGGAGAATTATGAAAGGAGGAAGAGAAGTAGGCACAGTGGTAGCGGTGAGGTGGTTTGTAGGAAACAGGGATTTGGACTGGCGTTAAGACGGTTCCCGTTTCCAAGGCACCATTGAGCGAATCTAAAGGTCAGGAAAGGCTAACCCTCGGGCATCTAGGACGTTGGCTGATGAGGAAAAAGCTCTCTAGGATGAAAGTCTTTGGAAATCGTTACATTATTCTGGAGGGGATGGCATTGGCAGGGTAAATAAGTGAAGCCCTGTAGCAACTTTAGAGTTTCCATATGGAGGTTTTGAATAATGGAGTCGATGAGAAAATCGAAGTGAAGTCTGAGATTAAGGCGAACATAATTCTGCCTCTTTTCCTTTTCATTGGGCGAAGTCGTATTGTTGACTGCAGAACACTGAATGTAGTATCCTCGTGAAGGAAGTTAGACAAGCAACTATCCCTAACCATATGTAACCTCACAATTATTTTCTAAGTAAATTGCTTCACCAGGGCACCATGAAAACTACTCTTAATTAGTGAGCATGTAAAAGTATTGTAAAAAATAATCTGAGAAAAATCGGTGAAAAAGAAGGCAATCATATGCTAAGTTTAGACGCAAAGTTAGATATTTAATGCGAAATGTTCTGACACACAGTATGGAAGCAAAAAAGAATTACGGCTTGAACTCAAATGGATATTAAGGCATTCAATCTAATGAAATTAGATTGGGATAAATGAAATCTATGAAAGTATTAATAACACATATATACACAAACCTATTGGATCTATACAGACAATGCACTGTCATATATGGACGACGCAGCTGCCCCCTGGGGTTAAAAGCTGGGACTGCTTCCCAACGATCATTTGTTACTGGACCAGACTGATATATGTTTCATAATCAATGCAAAGCTTGTTCGTAAATTCTGTTTCACAAAGAGCTGCGTTAAGTAGATGGATTTATTCATAATAAAAAATGGTACTAAACTATTAAACTTTGAACCTTAATTTTGAACTAAGTAAAAGCAAGTTGAAAAATAAATGATAAAATAACAAAAAGATTTCCTCGCTGCGTTTGTTATTAAGAATTGTTTATTTACTTGCGTTAGGCTAACAATTGTAGCTGCATTAAGTCAATATGATACAACAATAGTTTGTTATCGGAATGCTGTGTAGATTGTAAAATGTACCCCAAATCACTGGAAGAAAACATTATTCAATTTGAATAGACAATACAATACAATTCCAATGCCAATTCAATCAAATTACAATTAAATCAAATTAAGTGTAGGTGAACCGTCACCATATTTTGTTGGATTGGGACATTGGTGACTGATGCGGTAACCACGCCCCTCTGCCTCCGTGACGGTGTCAGGACAGCTACCCACCGGACATCTATCCGCCGGACATCTCCCCGCCGGCTTTTACCAGCTGGACAATTACCATCCTGGACATTACCCCGCTAGGATATCTACCATCCAGGACATTGACCATCCTAGGACATTCACCAGCCTTATCTGAAGTTTTAAGGGAATTTTGGTACATGGATCATATGGAATATATTCCTCTTTTATTAAGGGATGTGGAGAGGAATGAGGTAGGGAAAGGATGACTATTCTTTCCTCTGACACATTGTTTAATTTTAACCCCTGCCTGCCCTAATGAAGTTGGACACTAATCATGGAATGTGTTATTATTATTTTCAAAATAGCCAAACATGTAAACAAAAATACATTTTGGCCCCCATTTCACTGGAATTGACCACATGTATCTAAAATGATTTTAATAGTCATAGTCCACGCCCTTCCATTTCCCCATACTAATCTCCACTCCACGCCCGTCTCTTGACCCACACGCACATCAGCATTCCATTGCGAAATCAAGACAATTCAATACAATTCAATACAATTCCAATTCAATACAACTTCAATTCAATATAATTCAATAAATAGTGGTCTTATAAGCCTTATGTATATTGGTCTCTCTCTATAACATTATATATTATATATAATAGTAAGTAACAAACGCTAGGTCTTGGTGGAACGATTAGTGTGGCATTGTTCGCTCTCTTATCACAAAGACACCCAGAAGGCAAGTGTCAAAACTAGTCTGAACAACGTGCTACCCTTATATTGAATGGGAAAAGACAAAATCAGAAAAATCCTCACGGGAAAACGGATCTACCAGTCACACAGATTCCAAAGAGGCAGGGATTTGGAAGCCGGCAATGATCCGTGGATCAGTTATGGTCGGTATGATTTATAGCAAGAGAGGAAAATATCGTGAAGAGCTATCTATGTAATAACGAGACCTCTCCTAGACAAAGCCCCTTCGATCTGATATCAGGCCTGTTAGCAGAATAGCATCATGATCTCCCGATCCCCATCAGTGATACATAACACGAGGACATGAATAAAAACAGCGCGGAACCGCAATGCAATATATAGCAGATGATAATCCTGGAAAACGAATGCCGGAAAGGCAGTGGAAAATAGTATTGCTGGATATCGCTGGACAACACTTTCAGTGGAATCATCAAAATGTTTAGATGATCAATTCGCTTCACTCTGTGGTTTTGTATCATTATAACTATCTCAATTTCAATTTTAATTATGAAATTGTATATATAAAAGGAAATTATTTGCTGCCAAGCATCCAGAATTTTACTTCCTGTATGAGATAAAAAGGTACCTGGCAGCATTTTACATACATGTACAGAACGCCAGGACATGTACAGGAAAAGATTAAACTTATTTATCCCGCTATAGCATAGATAAGAAGTGTATAAACAAATACATGTACAGAGTTGAATAATAATGTGCAATATCTTGACTATACCTTCATGTGGATATGCAGGTTACCGCTCATACTCGCCGATGCATACAGTTAAAGTCACAAGGTTTCTTTGGTAGTCCTTAAACAACATGTTATATATGTTATATTCATGCCATTATGTATCTATATAATTACACTCTTTACAACAAAAAAAGGAGTCTGGGGCCAACAATGTAACTGTCATTTATAAACATGTTTTTTGTGAAATAAAGGAATTGTTGGGTTCCATTGAATAATAATGCATATCTCAATTTTGAAATAATGAATAATTATTGGGCCCTGAAAAATGATTCCAAGCATCTGGTAAGTATGTGGATTAATTCAACTTAAATCAGGTCTACCTATCTCCGAAACGTCATATAACGTATAAATTTAGCGGTAAATTATCCCGTGATATATATACAGAACTACCTGGGATTCGAGGCGGGAGTGAATATTCACCGATGACGGTCAAGGGCGGTAGCCCGCGACCGTCATCGGTGAATATTCACGACGCCGAGAATCCAAGGGTTGTTCTGTGTTTATTTCACCCCACACACTTTTAAAATGTTAAAAAAGGATCATTTACCACCATTTTGAGGAATAAATAGCTTTAATAAATGCATTACCTTCATATTTTTCCACTTGATTCGCTTCGATCCGAGGGATAGCCTCAAAGAAGGCTTCGCCTCAAGTTAATGTATTCATATGCCGATGTTTTCACTGATGTGAAACGGCCCAACACCTCCGCGAATAAAATAGATAAAAAAATGTCCGAGAATTGGATGTTTTCCCGATTTTATTTCACGCCGCATACCTAAATAATGATAAATTAACACGATCTAAAGCTATTTTGAGGAATGAATCCTTTATTTAGCCTGATTCGCTTAAAAAACATGCCTGAACAAAGATTCGGAAGGCCGGAAAGCACGCATGCGCACAGTGTACCAAGAGCCGGTTTCATCTGCTTTCTTCCCACTTACCGAAGGGGCAAAATATACATAATTTATATCGTTTGTCAGCTGTTAAATACACATCAACGACCAAGAATAGAACCTGGAGATTCTATTATACGAAGATTTGACTGTGAAAGAATCATAACTCTCTTGGATTATCGATTTGAATGGGAAAACATGTGACGATTCTGAAGCAAGATGGCGGCCGCCTCCCCAAGCCTTGCTTGCCAACGAGCCAAGCCAAAAATCTTTCAACGAAATATGGACATTTTAACTTTGACTTGTGATTTATTCTCTCCTGGATAGAACTCAAGGGATATTATGCCTGGAATAGTGTGCCTGAATTTACTTGTGGATTATGTTACCTGTTTATGCATTGAGGACGATACATTAGGGTAAGTCATGTTTCTACGAACGGTTACATGATTCATGAAAGGACAGGGCCCGCCTCGATCTTCTGTTTGTCTGCTTGTTTCAATATTAACCTGGGCAGCAAACGGAATATTGAGTCAAGGTCTTAGTCTAAACTTCGAATTCTTTTAATCAATGGTAATATATGGTTGCTGACAATGTTTTATTTGTTCATGTCGAATTCTAGCAGAATTCTGCTTCCGTGTCAGAACTACTTTCAACATGACCCAGAAATCTTTTTTTATGCAATGAAAACACTAGAAACTAGGTCGGCGGTGTATTGCCCGTAAGCAATATCACATCAGTTACTGACCAGCTAAACAATATCCAGACCCTATGTTATTTCTATGGGCTCAGCATATCGAGGGTGAAATAAATTCTGAAGCCAAATCAGTGAATTGTAATGACCCAGGATATGAAACATTATTTACAGCTTAAAATAATTCTCACATCATCACTCCGACACACGGGGAAAAAAAGATTGACGGCAGTTTTGAAGGAAGCAAGCCATCTGTGAGGATGAGATAAGAAGTTTGAAATAATTGGACCTGGAACATTTTATATATCATCTCAAGCGGTGAAGAGGTACTCAATGACGAAACATACTACATCGTCATTAATTCTAAACAGAGTTATAAGTACCGGATTACCTCTTACTTAAAAAAACAACCTGCACTATATGGGAATATATATCATGTACACTTAGATAAATACTTCAAGCTCCATTGCTTACATTCATTGATCCCCACGGCCTGTGGAGCCTGTCCTTTCCAGAGCGTCTATCGCTGATAGCTATGCCCCGAAAGTGAGGCATGACAAATGGTGGTGGAGGAGAAAATACAGGCACGGAAATAAACTTGAGTTAAGCAAGTTTATGTTACATATATTATGTATAAACCGCCTTTTATAATGTATTGTCTAGGTTACCTAATTGCGTTATCTCATACGACTGCACTGGTTACAAGTGTGAATCGAGTGTTGATCGAAAAAGTTAATTTACACACTTGGTAAAAGTGGTAGATTAAAGTGGGGTCTCCACTGGCTGCGTTAAGCTCTGCGGTAAGCCTTGCAATAGAAAAACAGGAAATTATATTCAAGCGCAGTTCATGTGCAGACCAACCGTAGCAGTGGAGACCTCTTCTGCGATTGCATTTGTGGTTGGATTGCGGTTGGATTGCGGCTGAAAATGGGGGTTTCATGTGCTGCGACTGTCACAAAAATTATTCAGCATGTTGAATATTTTCTGCGACTGAAGCATCTCTGCGATGTGATCAGGACTCTACTGCGATTAGAATGTTCAATGGAGACGGAAGTGCGGTTGGTTCACGATTCATTTGACATTGAATTTATTTCCATCGGGGTCTCCTGTCTTAATGATATTAAAATAATGACACCCCTAAATTGATTTTCCTGTACAGACGTTACAGGCCGATTATAATTTAATATTAAACCTCATATTGTAAGATATTAACCATATATAATACCTTCCTAGCAACGATTGCAAAAAGATATACAAATAATTGTTCTATTATCATAGGATATTAGGACTGTCGGAGAAACACGTTAATACAATTTACAGTTTGGAAAAGGCTTATATATATTTTGTATAAGTATTTAGAGGTTATTTCAGACATTAGTTCGGCAAATCTTTCAGGCCTATTTATAAATACCTTTATGCCCAACTTATGGGAACCGGGATGGGAACCAACAATCACGTATCTTTAGCCTGCGGACATTAGTTTAGTGATATCCTGAACGTAGCTATGATAGTCCTAGAGCACAGATTCTCCTTTGGTAAATACACATTTGAGTCTTGTTGCAAATGGGTATTTTTAATTACGTGTTAACTAATGTACAGTGCAGTACGGGATTTTTTATATAGTAATAATATAAAATGTCCTGTCATATTTACAGGTTTTACAATCCTGTACTAAGATTTAAAAACGTGGGACAACACAGCAACGTACTATCATTGGTGGAATAATTCAAATTAGCTTCTCCAGTGCCTCTGAAAAAGTAATAAACTAATGCGGCAGACACAGGGAGGTACCGTTATAAATGTCGTCTGCTCCTTGCTTCACGTTGACCAAGCGCGGGAAGGATATCCAGCCGCAGTCTCTATCGCAACCATGAGACCTTTTAATAACACTGCGGTAACCCCTGCGTTTGGGTTGCGGCTGCAGTATAATATTGATAGAATCACAGAGTTTGAAACGCAGACCAAACGCAGACCTTACCGCAGCCAGTGGAGGCACCCCTTTAAAGGAGTGGTTGCATGAACATTTTTCTTTTATTTATTCGGAAGAGTGCCAGTTCCTTGTTCCACTTTTAAAATCTGAATCCAATATGAGTAATATTGCCAAAGTTACAAAAGGTTTTCTTCATGAAATTTAGAGCTAGAACAAAAACGCATTGCCTGACACCTACCGTGTGTTTCTGCTGCGTTGACGTCACAGGGGTCAGAGCCATGATACATGGCTTACTGATTATGCATGAGTACAGTACATCAGCGCCTGGGATTGGCGCATATATGTGCAAAAATACACAGCTAGACAGAAACTTAAATCGAGAGAAAGATTACCAGACCCTTTTTGTAAAAGCTCAGAATTTGTGGACATTGAATTTGAAGAAATTACTGAGTTTGAAGTCCCCACAGATCCCCACAATATTCAGGAGGAGGCATGTCTGCATGCCTATAGCTATATCATCACTGAGTTCTCCCGGGACCTCTCCTGACGAGGGACAGACACTGCTCCTTCATAAACCTACCCCATTATTTGTAACTTTGGCTTAAATCAAGTCCAAGTTTAGTAATTTTCCTGATTAATCTTTCCTGCATCCAAGCAACCCTGGGCCATAGAATCTTTACATTCATACAGGGCATGGGTGCACCGACGCAAGGAAGAAACATACGTATGTGTACTGTATGGTAGGCATGCAGGCTGTGTGCACGGGAGGTCAGTGCCTGCGGCTACCAAGCTATCACAAGCTGGACTGTGTGCTACACACAGTCCAGCTTGTGCCCCATGACATTATGAAATGAGCTAGGATTTCGGTAGAAGTTTGGATATTGTTCTGTCAGAGAGATTGCATACAACAACAGGACGGCATGTTTCGTTTATACACATTGTATAGCAAAACAATAGCTACCCAGATTGTGTAAATACACATTTAGAGAGTAGACAGTGCAGGTAGAGCTGTCGGTCCCCGATACCGCGTTACCCCTGTGACGTCACAGCACACTTAGGCACCGCTCCTACTAGAATTGAGGTCACAGTGACCTACTTATTTAAAAGCGCTTCTCACATGTTAATGCGTTGAACCAAAAATGTATGAATATTTAATAATGTTACTTTGAACAATTTTAAAGAGGAATACCCCGCAAAAAAGACTATTTCCGATTTCATGCACCCCATCCTTTAAGGGGTAAGTAAGGTTGTACAGACCTAGACTTTCACAATATTCCGAGAATTTACCTAGTAATCTACTTACTATATATAGGGCCTATCTAGTAGGTAAAAGACTATCGTTCTTAAGGATTACAAATCATCCACAATTTTGATACAATCCCAAGGGTTCTTGGACAGCATCTTTAGAAACCGTCTTTCCATGCGCAAGGTATTCCAGGCTCTATAATGTCTATAATCATATATGTCTAATGTCTCCCGGATGAACCACTTGCGCCCTCAATTTTCCATCATTCGTTCACCTGCATAGATGGCCATCCCTCAACCCAGGTTCTATTTTCTCTTGCCCTTTTGCTCGCCGTTCGCTTTCCGGACTCCTAAATGACCCATGGAATCATCCCCTCATCCCCTCTAGGGGTCCGATCCATCAGGCCCGAGGGTATGCGTCATTCTATCTATAAACCAACCATCATTCTCGCCATCCCTTCTACCCTACTCATCCATCAGTTCTCTTGTATAGCGCTAAGCGCGCTCGTGCCAGGGATACTCCGCAAAAGCAGAGTTTAATAGTCTCTTCTACACCCAGGACATGTCTAGATGCCAGTCATCTTTCTGACAATACGCCATCACCTGTCACACTATGGCGTCATCCATTCAGGGACATCTGACAAGGCAATCCGACATCAGAACCATTTCTTTCATAAGCTCTTCTTCAAACTTATCCCATGGACGCATTTCAGAAACCGAAACTGTGACTTTCAGATTTCACAGACTTCTAACACAAACTTAACGTCGCTATGTGTATGGCATTACAAAGGTTGTTATGAAGGACTATTAAAACTGATTTGATTACGCAACATTATGGTCGTAATATTTAAGTTATTTTTATATAATAATGGTGACGAATGCGTGAATGGTGAAGAGGTTATTAATGACGAAACATAATACATCGTCGTTATCATTCACTATTATTTAAGAATCCCTCTACACCTAAACAAACCGACTTCCACAAGTGGACACAGCACCGTCTTACAAGCAGACTTATTATGGCTAACCACCTAATCAAAACAAACATTCTAACCCTCCGTAAGAGTATGGCAAATGCCTCTGGTAAAAGAGAAAGGGATAACCACTCGGACACTGAAAGTAACCCCAAAAAGACCAAATCCCAAACTCCCAACTTAGAAATCGGCAAGATGAGTAAAAACAAGGACTTCAAAGAAATAAAAACGATATTTGCCACCATTCAGACTCAGTTTGCAATGGTCCAAAAACAATACGAGGACATATCGAAGCAGATAAACTTGATAGTACTAGAGAACCAAGAATGTACAATAAGTATCAGGACAAGTCATTGATTAAGGTCACTTAGTCCCATAGACATTGCTTAAGTGCCTCTACCCATTAGTACCTTGTATGTTTTAAAGGCTTGGTATGAACGCTATGAAAATGTTTATGAATAAATGAAATAAAATTATCCCCGTCCGCTCTTGCAAAAAGCACAGACTTCAAAGCATCGGTTCCATTCAGCTATATTGACATAACACACATATCCGGTCAGATAAACTTCTGCTCAGCAGCTAGATCTATAGATACGTTTCGAATTCGCCAAAGTGTACTGCAAGTTAATTTCCATGCAAAGTCTGGAACAATGCCCGTCTGATGGGAACTGCAGCTCTTATATATATACACCATACCGTTATGAGCTTCCCAGTCCATACATGCACAAACCTGCAAAATTCACATCAGAGACAATTTAGAGATGAACTAGTCTTTGGATAAGGAGAAACCCAAATATCAGTAATATGTTAGCTTCATCTGAACTCAATTGAATTTATATAAAACTCAAATTAATAAACTATTATTACTATAATTAAACTATAGACTCAATTAATTAGTTTATAGCATATTTTATTCCTACTGCATGAAACAAGGCTGAACTGCAAGCTGATTGTGCCTTACATTGATCTTTGATTCCTACTGCATGAAACAAGGCTGAACTGCAAGCTGATTGTGCAATATATTCAGTGTTGTCAGCAACCAATATAACACTAATTCTCATGAGTAAGTCCAAACTTCGACCAAAATATATAACTCAATATCGGTTCTCCAATAAAATAAATGAGTATTATATTTCAACATCCCCCCAAATATAATGGGTTTATAGAACCAGTTGTCAGTGCAAACCTATACTAATAAATCATAAATTTGTCATACTCATAATTCAATGACCAAATGCTTTATATGATTACGTAACATGACGTAAGGTATTATTAAATATGAATTTATTATATAGAAATATTGTGAATATATTATATACTGAATATTACGAATATTCATGCTGAGTAATAACCGTTAAAGGTTCATATACCAGACTGTGTAATTACCTAATCTTCACATGTTTCCAGGTGTGTCTACAGATATTATCTTAGTAGCTTAACATGAAAGCCATGACAGTTGGCGAGGCCTAATGAGCCAGCCAAGCTGTCTATGATTACATAATCGTATTAACTAGAGGTTGGTCATGTGACCACCTCACCGGCTCACCCTACCTGTGACCACGTGACCGGTAATGATTGGTTATGCATAAATTATCTCCCCTTGTATTAATGACTCTAATTGGTTAATGTATTCCTATCTTCCCATTGGATATGCATCCAGATACACCTGGTATTACATCATATATAAACCCTTGTTCAGAAATAAATGATTACTTCTCAGATTATTCTGAAACATTACATCACGCTTCCAGCCAGGATGGGATTGATGGGATATGTTTATATTTTGAGGTATTCCCCCATTTGGCTGTATTGTTGTAGGGGTGAGGTTGAGTATCCCCATGTATTCCCCCTCTTGGCTATATTGTTTGAATGGTAAGGTTGAGTATTTCTGAGTATTCCATTCTCTTGGTAATTTTAGGGCGACTTTCATTTTTATACATCCCTAAATACCATATACCCCGAGAATCGAGTATATTAAATTATATGGTACATCATTTTCTAACTGCAAGGAGGGCAACAATCTTATGTAGAAACAGAATTCATCTCCTTCTGACAATAACTCAACCTTTCCCAAGCAAAGAATGTCAATTGCCGAAAGGTGAATAATACAACCAAAAAGGACCCTAATCTGCTTCCAAGAATAGACGATTGTCTTGACACATTAGGAGGTAATGCTTGAACTGTAGAAATATGATTACATGAACGGATTAGATTAAGAATAAATGCTGGCTATAAGTGAGGGAAAGGTTATATCTGAAGAATTAAATCATGAAAAAGGGATTTCTCTAATGATATTTAAATCTATGTATGAGTGAGGAGGGTTTCATTTAACTTTATATTAGCTTACATTAGTGTGTGAAGGGTTTTCCTTAATGAAGTCTACAAAAATAAAATAAGTTGTTGTTGTGCTGGTTCTGTAGGTAGAGAGGGGTGCCGAGGTCTTTTTCTAGACATTGATTAAGTATTAAGCAGCTAGGCTATGTTGTGCTATAAGTTCTTGCTATGTACAACGTGTTTATAAAGCACGTTTCTTACCCAGTGTACTCCGAATCGATTTGAAGAAGTCAAGAAAGATGCGTCTGATTATAAAAAGCCACACCTAATCGTGCCAATTCATTAAATTCCTATTCTCCTGGATGATATTTGCTGGGCTATCGCACCTGCTAAACGCACAACATAATTGGAGATTTGGGACTGGGGAGCATATTCTCAAAATTCCGATATTACCTTCGATGTACTTAGCTTATACACCTGAATAAGATTGAATTATAAACACATTAGTTCATGTCAAGGCAATATTGTTGATATTTCACGGGAATGTTTGAATAGTAAACACTGGGAATCTATGTCAACCGTTGCTAAATGCCCAATAAAGAGATTGTATCTACAAGTGAGAGAGGAAATGTTATCAGTACTTGGGTTGGTCCTTAAAGATAGGAGCCGATAAAGTCGAGACAAGGTTCATCGCAGAAAGTAATGTAAGTTTACAGCTAGAGACCGGGAGACAATCATGAAAACTGCATCTATAATAACGTAGGTTCTACATATTTCTTCTCTTATTCTTTGTAACATATCCACTTGATACCTGCCTAGCATATAATCACCTTGGTCTTATCTACAGGTGAATTAAGTTCTTAATATGTTGTACAGTTTAATTATATATGAGTGCATGTCCGTGTTGACGTACGTTGGCACTGCATCACAGAAATTCCTCTGTAATCTCTAAGTGTTTCTCGTATATGGTTAAAACAAATCCGGTATGGAAGCAATCATCATATGCAAGTATACTCCATAACATTCGTTTCTTTTTACAGAAAGCTATTTTTCATCATGACATTGTCTGGAAGCAAAACGGTCCCACAATATGAGGATTCAAAGAGAAAAACCGAACCAAAATCACTGGAACAAAACTATCCATCTGTGGATATGCACATAGAGAGAAAGCGTTATCAAATCAAGCAATATCGCTGTCAGTCTGTTTTAGAATATCATATTCATAGCACTAAAGAATCAATCAAACTATATGAATCATTAACGTTAAACCTCGAAAAGCTTATAGGCATCTTGGAAGAAACTAGGTCGCTGAATTGGAAGGCAAACATGAAAGCTAAGTCATCAACAGCCTTGCCATCTCAAAGTTATAAGCAGATTTCGGATACAATTCGACCGTTATATAATGTGCTAGTAGCAGAATCACTCCGGGGAATACTGACGAATATTTCTCAGAATATCTGTAAATTGGCTGAGAATTCACTGACGTTCCATGGTGGCGTGAAGTCTGAGTTGACAAATTTAAGGACTGAAATCTTCACAGGAAAAAGAAACCCGACTCCGCCTGGCATTGCATCACGAAGTTCATTTAAAAAGAAACACGATACAGTAATTGCTTTGGACAGCCATGCGAAACAAGCTTTCAAATCTAAAGATCCAAGCGGGACACCAAATGTGCATGACTCTTTGGAGAATTCTCCTATTTTGTACTCTCCTAATTCTGAGGATCCCAGAAAAGAGAGAGAACCTGGATGTGGGGGAAATTATGTATGTCATCTGTATCAGTGCTTATCACGCCGATCCCTTGAAGAAGGAAGAAGGAAGAGCAAAGGCTCCGTCTCATGGACAGAACTGCCAGAAAGCCATTTGAATCCGGATAAGACTATGAGCTATAGATATCAATTCAACAAAGAAATAGAATACTATTTCTACCATTTCGGTAATCCGAATGAATATTCATACCATTAAAATATAAACTATTAGATATCTAGATTTCATTATAATTATAATGTGGAAAGAACCAATCACAAACATCGTGGCGCAGTTTATCTCAATAAATTTCTTTGGTTATTGAGTTTTTGGTCGTCGATGACCTTCATTGGGGGAACATCTTAATTCGATATTTATCGAACATTATGGAGACATACCTTGATAAAACTGTTGTACTTTTGAAAAAATATTTGCAGGATCGAGGGTTTACCTTTGGATTGTCATAACCTGCATACTTATTATATCAGTGGACCTGATAGTTTGCCGTCGACTCGAGCTGAATCATACATCCAGTGAGGATTCGGAGAGAAACGATCTAGATTTGCAGAATGTAGTGCGTATAAAAATTGTTTTTTGCTTAAGTTGTCGTAACTGTGTCGTACCATAAATCAGATCTAAACAGCACAGCATAATATTATAATACAGGTTTTTAGATTCCGATGGCTTGACAATTTCCTCCTCAAAGTCCTGGGCTTTCTTTGGAACCTTTCTTGAGGCTTATAATACTATACAGAGTATTTTGGAAAGTTGGGACCCCCCCTTTTTATAAATAAAATAATTATGAAATGGGATACTAGGTGAGATGGTATGATAGTGAGAGCTGAGGAGGGGTGAGTATAGAATATACCAGGTGTTGGCAATTGCTGGCTTTTGTCCTTGGTAATACTTCTGCGAAAAATTGTGGATGTGTGGGGCTAGCCACAATTAATCATCTATAGACATAATGCTATGGTCCACGACTTTTTGTGGGAGGTCCTGCAACTATACAAAATATGGAAAGTCGCAGGACATCCCACGCTTTGTATATTCATGAATATTGTACACAAATTGTACACACTGGGCGATTAGTGACTCACAATCTGGACCCAAATTGTGCTCCAAATTGTGAATATGTGTGGGGAAAAAACATCCCTGACACTGACACTCTCTCTTTCTCTATCTCTATAATATTATATATATTATATATATGACTAAATTATGTACTTTCCCTGATCAGTAAAATCCTGCAGAACTTTTTCGTTTTAAGCTCATACCTTCCACAGGTGACACAGTGGGAGTATTGGTGATGTCAAAAGATCAAGACTTAAAAACAAAGATACAAGAAGTTGTGACCAAACAGATCTCACAAGATAGCAACGCAGTACGCTCCTGTTCATTTACTAAAGAACAAAGAGTTTCAGCCCCCTGGGCGGAGGATCTGTTAGGATTAGAAAAGATCCTTGTCGTTGTTGATGCCCGACTAGTTCCATCTAATATGGAGATCAATGGGGACAAATGGGATCATCAGAAGACAGTTTTACAGGAGTGCCCGATTGAGGACATTTTAAAAACAAACAGTGCGTATCATTATAACAAATCATTACCGGAATTGCAATTTTGTTTAGTGTCAACTGCTCCTAAACCTGTGAATCACCTAAAAGTGTTTCCTTTTATACTCCATTTCCCTTCTGATGCTTGTTTCCACATTTACCCATAATAATTATTATATACTATATTATTCTGATATTCTGCTATTAATAGTGAACCCCTTTGACGCATTCCTGCTTGCTATGATTGTAAACAATTAATTCTATGTTACAATAGATAACGTCATCGTTGTTGTATACGGAGATGATGACTCCAAGGCTCTCCCTCGTGGTACTATCGTCCGGAAAAAGGTTGCAGAACATTTGCCAAACCATCATCTTCGAGGACTGCATAGGAAAGCGCGCCTGCTCACCATCAACAGGGGATTCACAACATCACAAATTAGTCATCTGAGATCGCTTTTATTTGAAAATACATAAACGTGTGCGTGCACATTCTATGTGTCGTATGTATAGAAAGAATAGAAACAACGTTGTGTTTTATATGGTAGTTTTCTCTTAAATGTCCCATAAGCGGCAGCGTTGGCTGTACACATGAGTTTAACTGTTTATTTCTCTGCTTTATCGATATTTAAATTACTTACTTCATTTCTCACATCAATTTATCATTGTGCAACTTGTTTTTCGCTCAAACTCGAACCACCTCACCAGCTTGATGAGAACTATCACACTAAAACTTTGTCAATAAAATTTATTAAAAAAAAAATCTTCAGCCAAGAATTCCACAGGGACAACACATCTCTCCGGTCATTGACCTGGAGGCGCAGCAGACACTGTTATACCGTTAGGACTGCCGCGCCACCTAGCGGTATAACAGTGTCCGCCGCGTCTCGACCAGAGAGATGTGTCGTCCCGGTGGAATTCTTGGCTGCAGAGCACGCACAGCAGAGGGAAGAGACCAAGGCTATCCTCGAGAAAATGGGGGCTCTGATCCTCAATAACAGCGATACGTTTCGCTCGCTAGGCGAATAACAGAAGAGTGAGAGCACATCATATACATATCTAGAAAAGTAGACAAAGTGGCGATTTGGAGGAAAATGGTTGAATGAGTTGTATGTACAGCTAAAACGTGAATAGCCGAACTATACCTTGCTACTGTGTACATGTGAATATAGCATGGACAAACAGATTAACTTGTTTTCAAAAAGCGTTGAAAGAAAAGGATAGACAATAGACCAGGATATTAATTAATGTGAAGGAATACAAAGAGTGGAGGACACTATTGTCTGCAGAAAAATGCTAAGAAAAATGTAATGAAATGTCTATAACCCTCTTACTGTCCTCAATGTTGGTCACTAGTCCTATAATCACTGTATGCACTCAGAATAGCGTCTGTAAGATGTAATATGATTAGCAGAATGAAATATTTTCAATCATAACAACACCAATCAACCGCCAGTTACTAGAGTTCATTGTCAAAAAATCCTAAAAAAAGAAGTAAGGTATGATAAAAAGAAATCAGGTATGATAAAAAAAATATGTTTAGGTAGGGGAAGTTTTTTTTCTAGGTAAAGTGTGTGTGTGTGGGTGGGGGGTGGTGGTGGTGGTGGGTGGGGGGGGGGGGGGAAGGCTAAATCGGAAACACGCCTATTTTTTCTTTGGTCTAATGATTGTTCAATAAGCTGATGACTGTATCTCTTCACAATCAGTCACATGAAGTACTCAGTCAATAACCATAATAATTTAAGAATGTTGAAATATGGACCTCTAAACCCTGTAAATATTGTGTTTATTATTATAAATAATTTGACTATTTATAATTGACAGATTTGCGGGACATATGCATCTATACTCATAGGTCCCTGCGTTAATAATCTTGAAATCTTTTATTTCACAACTGTCTGCCTTTTTTTCCGTCCAAAAATGTACCCGTTATACAAACATGGTATTTGATGTGAATGAATGAAAAGAATAGTACTGGGTGGAATCTTCTTTATTTTCGTATTCGTCACTCCACACAAATTCTACACGAGTTCTTGGTTTATACGGAATCTATCTTTGGTGGGTAACCATCTACATGTCACCGATTGAAACCTGTAGCATGAAGAGCCCCCAATAATCTGTTGTAGGCATATTCCTAATGTATAATTCCAGAAATAACACTATAGCTATTTGCAAGACCTTACTCCTGTCTTTGATAGATCTTGATATTGCTTAAACACAAAAACAAAATAGTAAATGTTTTAAATAATTAATAAATAGATTTGCCCAGTGAACATTAGTGTAAATAGTGACATTTTTTGTATGGTGCGTTGGCGTTGGCAATATAGATGTTTGAGATTATGTGAGGAACGTACAGCCATACTTATTAGGGGTACTTGGGGACATGGCCGTGTTTATCATTTACGTAAAGCGTACATCATGGCATTTAGAGGTGAGTGGACGTGTTTACCAAATAAGATAGTGGCACCCAAGAGGCGAAGCATGTTAAACATTGACGGAAAAAGATTGATTGGATTAAAGCAATTGGATTAACGACCTGGTTGTTCTATGCAGAACTTTCGGTCTCTATCATTTTAATGTTATTGTGAGGATATATCACAGCACCTGGAAACCATCATTTTACGCACCGGGGATATAAGATACCATTCCGGACTTAGCACCTTTGAAAGAAAAAGTGTGTAATTAATAATACCGACAGTAATTACATTTTCACCATATAACATTATATCATATACAGAGGAAAAGACAATATAATCGAGGCGACACGTATTAGGAACGATGTTTCGCCCGTTCGATGTATTTCTTATGTTTCTGTGTGGTGTAGGAGTGGTCATTATGATAGGTGTTGGTAATACAGTATTAAAAGAATACAATATTGGGAAGCATTACGAACCTACTTCTTGCTCCTACCTCTCAAAAACGACTCACGGATTTAGGACTTGCAACTCGTGTGATAATGCAGAACTTCGTCCCAAGTACGTATCTTTATAATTATATACCTTTTTAGACCCTGCACACACAGCCGATTTGGCCCCCGATTACCCCCCGATTTGGGTCTCCTGATGAATCCTGGGATTTCATTTCCAATCCTGGTTGATGTTATTTCAAAAACATAAACCAGGATTTGAAATGAAATAATAGGATTCATCAGGAGACCCAAATCGGGGGGCAATCGGGAGCCAACTCGGTTATGTGTGTGTGCAGGGTTTTGAATTAGTCTGAAGTAATATTTCATAATTGTTCCACTCGCTAGGATAACGATAAAGAAATAGACTTATCTCAATTCAATTAAATGACAGTCAATTCGCCATTTTCTTATGTCTTACTCTTTTCTTGCTCCGTCAAAACGTAATAGGGTACAAGTTTAATTAAATGCTTGGGATTTAGCTTGCTAAAAGCAATTCAACTTTACTTTAAATACTGTATTACTTGTAGGAGGGCTATCAGACGATCAAGTCGCCGGAGCTGTCATACCTCCTCCTTCCCCTGTGTAGAGATTCTGGTCAAATGTCATGATAATCTGGCTCATAACAGTACAGCTATATTCTACCCGGACGCTTTCCACTCTCTCAAGAGTTCCATGGTGCAGTATCGTCTTCCTTCTTATCCATTATTTTAGATTTTTAAACTATACGTTGTAATGAATAATACCTTCAATAAACACTAAACAGGTTAAACTACATGATTCGGAAACTGTACTTTAGAATATGAAAATTCATGTGACAACGAATAACAGACCAAGAATAGACCACAATGCGATTCCAGTGAAATGAGAGCCAAAACGCACCTTTTTAAAAATACAATTTTGTCTATGAATGGAAAAGTATGGATATCAGTCACTTCATATTTTAGTAAAGAAACATGTAATAGCCCCGCTTGCTCCTACCCTATTTTATTTGTTGCATATGGGGTATTTCTGCAGTGGTCACAATTTACCAGCGATAGATTACTAATGCATACAATGAAAACTGCATATTATATCAAATGTTATACAATTAAAAATGAGACATTTTTAAATAATATTCAAATAATTATGCTGTAGAATTTCAAGAGTTAATATCTAAAATTTGGTGTTTTTCATCCTTCAACCCTCTTTACTCGATGACATAAATGATTATGATTGGGTAACACGATAATAATCCCACAATGACCCTCATTTCACTGGAATCAAACTGGTAGCCCGATTGTATAACCGTATAATTGTGATGTGTGACAGGAAAATGAGTCACAAGTCGCAAAAAATGAATTTTGAGATACCATTACATTTGAAAAGATTAGATCATGCTGATTCCATTGATGGTAAACATAAAGATATTTAATAAGTATTTTATTATATTTTTTGTATGCATGAAAAGAATAGTTTGTGATATTTCTTGATCGTCAATCACTAGTAACATAATGGAGTTAAATATAGTCCTTATGGTGACATCAGATATGAATAAATAATTCAATAATTATAGTCTTGAAATTTGGTTCATGCTTTTTTTTTTTTTTTTTTTTTTTTGGGGGTGGGTGGGGGGGGGGGGGGACACATTTTATTCAGGTAGTTAGTTGTGGCATATGGTAGGGTCAGCGCTAATCACCCAAGAAACGAAAACATTCTGAACTAGGGTTCCTGTTAAAAACACGAAAAATAAGACTTGTGGCTCATGTTCCTGTAACACATCAGATATAACTTTCTGGACTTCGTATTTGTCACGGATTCACTGCCTTCATATAATTATTTATATATGCTTTATTTCCAGTGCTCGTATTATATATGCCACTCTGGAGCAGTTTATAATGAAAGAGAAGTGAAACAGTTTGTGGATCGATTTGAAAGAGATAGGACCGGGCACCAATTTCCCTGCTATCGGGATCGTATCCGACCT
This sequence comes from Sthenelais limicola, assembly GCA_942159475.1. Classification (NCBI taxonomy): domain Eukaryota; kingdom Metazoa; phylum Annelida; class Polychaeta; order Phyllodocida; family Sigalionidae; genus Sthenelais; species Sthenelais limicola. The sequence goes on along the minus strand of OW804097.1, from coordinate 92,775,439 downwards.
GGGCATGCAATTGGTCGTAAGATTTACACGTACCAAATGGCCTTGCACGGCATGCTTTGGCCAGGAGTAATGGTTGGGATTTGTGCTCTTATCCTTGCAATAAGGATGTGCAAATTATTCGCTGTAAGGAATCGCAATTCATACACCACAACCAATCATGAACTACCAGAACACAATCTTTCATTAACACCACTGGGAACCCCTGACATTGGACTAAATGATCACAGCGTTCCAGGCCAAGTACCAGAGAAAGTACCCTATGGTTCAGGGGATAAAAGCACCCCCCAGAATGCAGGTTTTGCCGTGCCCTACCCACCCCAGTTAACTGGGGATTCTGTATATCATACAAATATGACCGGATATTTACCACCACCACCAGCTCCCTCAAGTTACCACGGTTACCAGGCTGGGCCTACCAACCCTGGTCTAGCATCCACAGCGACACCTAGCGGAATAAGCGGATATCAAGTACCCAATGCTGAAGGTACAGCAGCACCACCTCCCGATTATCACTCGGCCGTTTCTGGATATGTTCCTCCACGGAATTGATAGCCTACCTATTTACCCTGAATGGTTGGTGGTAGTATGGAATATGGAGGCCATTGTACTTTCTTGGAGTCAATCTAAGAAACCCAGCATCATCAAATGTCTCTTAATTATGAAAAGGGTTTAGTGAGGCCAGACTGTTGAAATAGACCAGTTTTAAAAACATTTTACAGATGTACGTGAATGTATGGGACACGCATAACGTATACAATTTTCTTTACACCAAAGAAGCGTAAAATTCGATCTGTACATGCATAAGCATGGGTGGTTGGTGGGAGTAAGCATGCATTCCGCCATCATGTCGATGCATATATCGATTCATGTTTTCCTTTAAACCCAAAATCCTTGCTTATATGCCCCTCCGAAGTAGGCTATGTTCATATTGTTTTGTAAAGGGCCATTTTTTCTGGAAGGAAACCATTCTTATTTCAGATATTGACGTTCCCGTTTCAGCCATAATGTGTGAAATAAAAAGATGTTATAATGATAATAAAGCTATAGGACAGGTGGGACATGTTTGATAAGTTTATTCAAACGAATGTAAAACAGCAGTCATAATATTATTCAACCGTAAAGCCAATTTGCATTATCTGTGTATTATCATATTTAACGACATTTACATGTTGATTGAATATAGACGTACCGTAATATATACGGTCACACGTTTTCACATTTTCCATTGCACTTCACTATACATGACACATCTAAAATTGATTTTAATTCCGTAGGTTATTTGTATTTGCCAAATCAATTCTCACTCTTTAACCTAACTAACTAGATCATGTTCGGTAACCAAACTTTAGGCGCCGACGTAAATCACCACCATCGTTACAATCAACACATTATAAAACCATTATGAGTATCCCTCCCGATCGAGTGAACAGAGAGTGGTTGTGGGAAATTGAGTCTTTATTTACCTTTCTGTATGGCTGGTGTAGTTACATATGAATTGGTAACAAAGCTCAATAATTAGGTTAATTACATATGGAGATAATTACAGGTGTAATTAATTAAGGAATGAATAATTACAGGAGTAATTAATTAAGAATATTATTAATAAATGGCCCCCGACTCGCATGATGAGAAGGAGTGGGAGGGTGGGTCGAAGAAGACAGAGGTAAGAGGGGTTAGTAGTGAGGAGACGCTGGAGGAAGAGTGAGGGGGACGCGCTGAGGACTGCACGCGGGAGAAGAGGAGAGAAGGGGCTGGTAGGTGGCAGCAGGGGTTGGTTGTGTACCACTCCACCTGTTGTCACGTCTCTCAGGAGGATCACAATGCAACACAATCACTATATGTAATTGTGACATCATTATGAGTATCCCTCCCGATCGAGTGAACAGAGAGTGGTTGTGGGAAATTGAGTCTTTATTTACCTTTCTGTATGGCTGGTGTAGTTACATATGAATTGGTAACAAAGCTCAATAATTAGGTTAATTACATATGGAGATAATTACAGGTGTAATTAATTAAGGAATGAATAATTACAGGAGTAATTAATTAAGAATATTATTAATAAAGGCCAAGAGCCATGTATTTATGGGTAGCGGTGGGACGGGAGAGAAATTAAAGTAGGTATAGTATGAGAGTAGAGGTAAGGAGCCGGGGGCGACGAAGTTGTAAATGTCAACTGTATGGCTGGAAGTCAGGCATTGTACATAACTCGGTGACACCAGGAAGTCTCTGTGAGAGTGTTCTACCTGCACCCCTGGAACGGGCCAGAGCAAGAGTATGTTTAACATTTATAAGTAGGTTATTTACTATTTAGCCAGTGCACTTGTCCGCGTGCATATGACCACGATGTGGCTGGCTAGAGGCTATGGCATCCACAAGCCTTGCATTGGTTTTGGACTGGTCAGTGTGCATGTATACCTGGAATGCATCTGATGACCACCCCCCCAAGCGCTTGACTTCCGTTTCAGTGGCTCCTGCTTGGAATGCCGTTGTGGCTGCTGATTTTCTTAAACTATGGAGAGAGAGCGAGCCAGCCTCGATATTATTATTAACAAGGTGCGATTTCCAGTATTTCGCCACAAATGATGCAGGAACAGGCCTGTTCGATCCCTTGAAGGTGAACATTGGCTGGGTCTTCGACCTAGTTGGTTCCTGCTCTATCATCTTTGTTATCCGTCTCACTAGGCATAAGTCCTCTTCCACTGCAGCATTAAGTGTGAGCGATCTCCGTTGGTATGTGCTCTGCATGTTCTTAGCTGCTTTAATGTTTATTGTAATATACCTTTCATGTAGGGTGATGTCGTTCCTTGTCAGGTGTCGATCTGGGTCAAACTTCTTCTGACTGGGTGGAACCACTTCCGACTGTCGGAGGGCCCCATAATACATTAGCAGGACTGCTGTACCGACAACAAGCGAATCATACCCTGTTGGCAAAGCTATCACCATCTGCCTTATGAGCTGCACTGATATCGGTGACTTTGGCTTGGGGATATATTGCTTGTTCCGCGTGATCGCTTCCAGCATCCAGTTTACCCTTTGGTGGTCGAGGCTAGCTGTTGGGGCCTCACAGAGTCTCATGTAGGTCTTTAGGTGTGAGACGTGGTTGCGTACGGTCCTAGGTGACGGCATTTGGTTACTCAAGTATTGAATGTAGGCGCAGATCTGATCGACTGATGGACTGTCGGGGTCGAACAGCATCTCACCTGCAAACTTTTTGTATGCCACCACTGCTGAGCGCCGATTAGCTATGGTCCCTTCTGCCCATGCCCGCTCCTGCGTGACTTCTGCCTGCTGTATGAGCGCCTGAAGCCGTGTTCCTGAAAGATAGGAGATTTTTATCTAGAGCATATGTACATGGTGGGCAGATTTTCAGGGAATAGTATTCAACCCATTTGTCGGACTGACTACGTTCGTAACTTCCCAGGTGGGCCCTGCTGAGAGCGTCGGCTACATTGTTAATTGACCCTGGGATATGCGCGTAACTTAGCTTGATGTTGAATTTTGCTTGTATCATCCAGGCCATCCTGGCGGCAGCTAGTATGACCTGGTTTTTGCCCCTGCCGCTACTAAGTACCTGCACACTTGCCATGTTATCGCAGAGAACATGTATGTGCGATCCTCTATCTGCTTGTGATATGAACGTGTGCAAGGCGACTGCAATATTTAGGGCTTCCACTTCCGATATGTTATCGGATTCCATGTGTTGAGGACATATTCTGTGTGCGTACGCGTACTGCCCATCCGTGGCGCCTATGCCAGATAGGCAAGCGTCGACCAGGAACACTTTGGATGGTTGTATCTCTGGAATCAGCGCCACCCCGTTCCAATCTGCACAAAAGTCGTGGAACCAGCGTAAGTCCTCCTTCATGTTGTTGTTGATATTCATGTGCAGACCACTAAAGGCTCTGAGACCTTCAAGTAGGCGCGAGACGAAGAGCCTTGCGGGGGGGATGCACTTACTCACGTGGATCAGTGATCCTATCAGGGACTGCAGCTCTCTCTTTGTGATTGATCTCTTCCTCAGGTATTTTTGGCACATCCTTATGACTTCCTCTATCTTTTCTTGGGGGATTGATAAAGTCATATTTTTGGCGTCGATCTCAATGCCCAGCCATTTTACATTTTGTCCCGGAGGCTGCAGCTTTTCAGTTGCCTCCACCAGCCCCAGCGCGCCTATGGTGGTCCTGGCACAGTCATATGCACGTTCAGCCTCAGCTATACTGGGGCTGATGAGGGCAAGGTCATCGAGATACATGAATGCGCTGTACCCCTCTCGTGCAAGCATGTCGACGATTGAGTTGGCAACTCGTTGCATGTGCGCGCTAGACCCCCTACTCCCGAATGGCATTGTAATGTCACAGTACCACGCCTGGTCCCACTCCAGGCATAGAAGTGGCCAGTCAAGGGGGTCGCTGTGAAAATTCTTGTACGCTCTTGCTATGTCTATCACAGATAGGTGCGCTGTTGTTCCTACATCTCTAAGCTGCACCACCAAGTCATCGACGGTAGGCAGGCAATGCTCCCTTTGTATCCCCCACACCGAGTTCTTAATTATATATTTATTGACTGATGACTCATCGGGGAAGGTTAGATCAATAATGACTCGCCTTGCATCAGTGTCCTTCTTCGCACGAGACATCATGGGGGATGTATGTGACCACTGTTTAAAGGGCGGGTGCTCGAATGGGCCAACTAGCCCCTTGAGGTCGAGCTCCTTCTTTATGAACAGGTCAATCTTATCTTTAAACTTCGTAGCACTTGAATGGTTCACAGTCCCCGAGTTGTCTGATATTGGGCCAAGGTATCCCATAGGGAAGCCGTATTTCACGAAGTCCAATATCTCTTTGTCTCTAGTCGACTTAGATAGCAGTCTTTCCCAGCCGTCAATCTTTAGTTTGCTAGGAATCACTATTCTCGCCCCCAGTGCATTTGGTAGGCCAGTAGATTTAACTTTGCCGTATATATCTCCCAGCTCCCCCCACACGATTGTGTGACCTACGTCTGGCCAATGTTTTGATCGGTGGCTCGCCAGCATATCGGGGTCAGTGTTGACAAGCGAGGGGTCCGATCTCCCAGCACATACCTCTATTACTGATTCAAAATATACAGTGGGGACACAGTCTTGATTCCCATCAGCACTTACTTTCTTATGATCATGATTAGCACCTGGGATAAACACCCTAGCCTCAGGGTTGAGTGTTATTGCTTTCTCAATGCGTCTGTCATCCCGGGTGCGAGGTTGGTGGCCGCCATCTTGCTTCTCGTGCTGTTTCTCGTTCGCCGCGTTAGCTTGGGCGAGACAGCGCGAATCGGCCCCTGGGCAGGCCCCTGGATGTTCAACTGGGTCATGTTTACAACGAGAATGTGGGCGTGGCGCATCGGGAGTGCACGATGCGCCAACTATTCGTTTTTTGAATAAGGGGCAGCCTTGTTCTCTGCAGAGTTGTTACCTTTCGATCTGCCTCCGTTCTGTGAAGTGCCAGGGTTATTCCTCGGGACGTATAATCCATCAGCCTGTTGTTGCTGGTGCTTTAACCTCTTCTGGCACTCCTTGATACTGTGGTGTGTGCGCCTGCCTACTGAATCGCAGTAGGCGCACGCGTGTAGCATCAGCACACTTGCCTCCTTGTGGTCTCCTGTGTTTGAGCACCCGTCTCTGGAGTTGTATGCACGACATATAGCTTCCACTGCTTTCTCCCTATTATTAGAGGAGCTGTTCTTTGCATTTTTATCCAAGCATGCAGGGGCGGTGTAACTCGTGCCCCCGCCTGTGAGACAGATCCGAACCCTTTCATCCTGGATTGCTGTTTTATCAGACCATGTTATTTTAGCAGATTCAATCATGTCCCAGATGTACTGGGTCCACCTCCTTACCGCAGGCCACGGTCTCTCCAGGCTATCCTTCGTTACTTGCCTCAGGTGGTGCATCAAATGCGGGTAATCCTCAGGGTCAGATAAGCCGTCAGGGTCATCCAGCAGGGCCAAGAAGCCGTCTAAGTATTCGTTATAAGTTAGGCCCGCCCTAGCATCTAATTTTTGTTTTATGGTCTGGACTCCCTCCTTGTACACGTACATGTACGGTTTAGCCAAGATTTTAGCATTGTGTATGTCAGTAACTATATCAACCCTACCGTGTAGACCGTTGGCAAAGCGTTGTCTGTCAGCTTCCCTCTCTAAGTAGTCGTCGGCCTGGACCTGCCTTCTTATAATCCTTGGAGCCGACATGGCCCGCCTCTGTGACTCTGTCACCCAGCGCCCAACTCTGGAGCCACGTGGTGACTCGACGCGCACCTTAGCGGACTTGGTGACCTCGCTGTTGGACGCGACCTGACTGGGGTCAGGCGACGTCTCGCGTCCTCTCTTTGACCCCTTGGACCGTTGGGACCGGGACGTAGACCTTGAGCGCCTCGAGGAGCCTGAGACACTCGAGCCTCCTGACGAAAACGATGTCATCATCTTCCCAATTTTCTCTGTAAGCTTGGCTAGCTCACCTTTTACTAGATTCATCTCTCCCGATACTCCGGATAAGTCCTCCTGAAGGGACTTCACAGTTGGCGCTTTTGGTTGTTTAAATGTGATTACCGTCGAGGCCTCGCTTGTAACGCCTTCCTCCTTCTCGGTGTCTTTCCTCACAGAGTTGCGTGTTCTTCTCGGCATGATTCCTTATTATTCTCTCTTGTCTATAAGTCACAAAGTTGGTATAGTGATGTCCAGACTACAAGCTTGCGTGTGTATATCGCGTAGACTTTGTGTCGAGCCAAAAAGTTAGTATTAGATGGCTGTGTTTGTGGACTCGAAGAAGACAGAGGTAAGAGGGGTTAGTAGTGAGGAGACGCTGGAGGAAGAGTGAGGGGGACGCGCTGAGGACTGCACGCGGGAGAAGAGGAGAGAAGGGGCTGGTAGGTGGCAGCAGGGGTTGGTTGTGTACCACTCCACCTGTTGTCACGTCTCTCAGGAGGATCACAATGCAACACAATCACTATATGTAATTGTGACATCATGAATAAATCATTTATTTGCATATCGAATGGCATACAACGGCTCACAACCTTGTGATATTTAGACATTCGTTGTAGCAAGGTCCATCGAAGACAAAGTATTAGAAGTATTTTACAAGGTTTTGGATGATACGAATATTTCTGCTAGTACACACTGTACGTTGAGCTTCTATTTACAACCTTTCATTACCATTCCAGAATATTCAATGAATTCAAATTTTATCCAGTTTCGAATTGATATAGAAAATCCCGAATATACGAGGGACTAGATAAAACCTATAATGTTGACTCATGGAGTGACACATAGAAATATATTTTGCACAGAACTTCCATCCAAATGGTTCGAATATACAATCACGCATTAGGTCCTATCATGAGGGTCATATACCACGGTTTGACAAAAAGCTTTTACTTGTGTACGAAAGTTTTGGATGGTTATTTATTAATGGAAGATTCTGGGATATTAACATAGGACTAGTTTACTATTTAATTTACCCTGTCTGGAATCGACTGGTCGAAGGGCATCGTAATGCCCTTTCAAATTAACATGTGTAGTCCGTAACATCAATGCATGAACGAGTGCATTCATTGCAATTCCAGCGGAGCAGGAATACATGCCCCGCCTCGAAAATACAATACAATAAATACCATCATTTACACTGTTTATAGAATGGAGCGCACATAACTCATGAGCACAATATTCACACAACACTTTAAGACATTTTTCAGCCCGGCATATCAGTTGACTCATGGCAGCATGTGGGGGGACCTCGATCTATGCACGACTTTCATGCCACTTTAAATTTGATCAATTCTCAATTTAGATTTTAAATTCTCACATGGAAATTGCAAGCTACGATAAAATATGGATAAACTCTCTTCCATTTTCGTCGTAGTTGACGCGCACCCCCAGTTGCGTTCATAGAGAACAATACCTGTTATAGCCCAGCCTGACACAGCCAGCTTATCGAGCACGATTCACTCACAGGGAAAATATAAAAATCAAAGGAGACTGTACAGGCTTCATCGTAAAATCTACCAAAATGATATACATCATATTTCATCACATATATTGTCTAGTAATCTTCACTCTATATTACTACCAAATCTTTACACTCTGCCGAAAAAATATATCCTGGAATTAGTATAGCTCTGCAGTGTTTCCAAGACAGACAGACAGAAAGAAAAAAGACTCTCCACCGAAATTGTGAGCATAGATACTTATACATTTACAATTAATTTCAAATCATCGAGAACAACTTAATATTTGAGTTGTTTAGTTTGAAGCTTCAGAACAATTTCATAATGCTTTCCCTACGTGATTTGATATTTAGATAGAATACAAACTCGGGAATGATACGGCTAGAGATGACCGTACACTCTTAGCACTTGGTGAAAGGATCAAGACAATCATCCGATCAGATACAGATACTCATCAGGAACGCTTTCACCCCAAGTCATCCATGCATAATATCATTCTCGATTTTGTATTCTATGTTGTGCCACCACTATTATAATTTTAATGCAAACAGATCTGGGGCTGACCAGCTGAACTGGCCTATGACGTCAGTAGTCATACACTGATGAAAGAACGCAGGTCGATTTTGCGTCATTGCTGTAGCGTCATTCCAATTGTGGCCGACACAAAGCGTTTCAAACCTAAGGGACCATGGAGCCAACTGAAAGTCTATCAAACAAGAAGCACTGAGTAAAATTGTCCCCCTTAATATAATTTCTATCGATTTCTTACAAAATTGTAAATAGAGTTTCTCATTAGCAGTCTCAATTTTAGACTATTTCACATGCGATGAATTGAGCTTGTTCTTGACCAATCTAAAGTTGTGACACAGAATCAGTTTATTTCATATCTTATAGGCTATGTGTATGAATTGTTGGTTTGAGTAAATTTGTGTATCATTCTGGGATCTAGCTACCTCAGATCGTCTTGCTAATCTGTTTTATGCATTCAAAAATCGTTTTATAGTGCTTGATTAAAAGGTAATTACTATGGAATTGATATGTTACCAAAAATGCACAACATCCGGTTTGGTGTTGTCCTAAATAATAGCTTGAAAACAGAATTGTGAAATATTTCAATTTGTCATCGGTTAATTGGTGTGACTTGGCCACTAATTAGAAACGCTGCAGAGAAAAAAATGTCGTAAAACATACCAATTATAGCTGAATCTTATTCGAGAAATGAAAGTGGATACAGGCGGTATTTTAGGAGAAACCCATGTAACTTCACACTATATCTACAACATTTATATGACAGAAAGCAACATTTTATCCTCTTTTCCTCCTTCAATAAATTCCACAATGATGGGAACTACACTATTTTGATGGACCGTTAAGCACCACTTTGTTTGCAACGATCCGATGCACCTACAAACTTTAGTGTACAAATAAAATCATACAACACACAATTATGCAATAGATCTAAATCAACTATGGATGAAATAAAACAGCTTTTCTTCGACGAGTCTACAAGGATGTTGATTGCATCAAAGAAATGCTCAGTAGTTATACATCTATATTCTAGGAATCATTTCACCTGAATTATGAGAAATCACAACCTTTTAGATAAAGGTATTGGCAAGAGTAAGTATAGGGACACCGTTGTTGACTAACATAGTCATGCAGTGAGAGTTAACTCTGTCTTACACCATGGTTGGGATGACTGAGACATCCCGATTTGTATAAACACTAATATTTGTAAATATATGTAGCACTCTCTTACCCCATGCGGCGGCTGAATACATCTATACAGTCAAACATGTCCATATTACGTGAATGCGTTGGACATGTTTGATAATTTAGAGCCAAGAATACCTAATGCTATACATCCCTATTTTAATTTTAAATGTTTTGACGTGTACTTTGTTTTCTTATTGTTATACAAAAGTCCATTTTCTTTATCTCATGTATTTCACCAAAATTATCCTTCCTTGACTTCAAATCCAAGCTTGTACGTTGGATGATCCCGACATGATCTTATTGGTTTTAATTACGGATGTATAGCATAGTATCTGGGCAAAATTTCGATGATAATAATGGATGAACAATAATACTTTTATTTTTTTCAAATGTGTCTTTCAATAATGCTGAGTATTGAAACTGACACGAATTTTGGCCAATCAATGAAATGTCTCTAGGTCTTTTTAATGGAATATCTAGATCACACCTCTAATGTCGTCACAAATACCCAAACAGGTTAATGAATTTTTGCCATCAATATCAGTATTGAAAACCTTATTAGAAAATCATACACATGATTAGCATGAATATTTTTTTGCAAATGGAGGAATATGATCATTTTCCTTAATAGCATAATATGCATTTTAGAGTTGAACATCCATATCATCGAAGTCCCTGCCCACACTGTCCAGGGTCTGTGTAGATATACTGGTGCCGTTGCTGTAGGTTTGTGTTGCTGAAGTGGAGCGGGATATCCCACTACTAAGCGATCCTGACGGTTTCAAACGCTGATGTAGCTCAATTTCACCTATTAAAAAGAGAAACAATTAATTATTTTGTTTAATTAATGAATAAAGTTAGGATATTCTAACCGATTAAGTCACAGTCATGATATGTAATATCGATATGAAAAAGACTTTTTAAAAGAAACTGAAATCGGATTTGAAGCATAAACGCCTTTCTTTGTCTTACCATCAGATTGTGTCCCTGAGTCGACCCTGCAGGACGATGCTGCAGAGTTGATCTTGGTAGAAGCCTTTGGCATCATGGACTGTCTGATATTCCTCTCTGGGTGGAGAAGTATAATATACATCTTCGGGGTAAACAAACAGGCCAATGACACAGTGGCTGAGAGAGATATACTGAAACACATTGTAGCCAATCTTATCTCTATATTGTTTGCTGTGCTAAAGTATATTGGTACAAATGCTAACCATATGACACAGGTTGTGTACATTGTGAAGCCAATGTACTTTGATTCATTGAATGCTTCTGGTATTTTTCTGGTAAGGATGGCATATATAGTGCATGTGATTATAAGTACAATGGGATAGGCAAAGCCAATCATGTACTGAGGTCCCACAGAGGAGATACATACTAACTGATTGTCATAACGGGTTGGGTAATAAGGGCCAGCTTTTGGCGGTTTCATTACCATCCATACAGCTCCTATTATAATCTGAATGAAAACCAGGCCCATGCATATGAAGAGTTGAGATTTAGGACTGATGAATTTGGGTCGTTTTACAGTACGTTTTCCGGCTCGGAAGATTCGAGCTATGCGATTTGTCTTAGTAAGCAATGCGGAGTAGCAAAGAGAGAAAGCGAATCCAATTCCAAACTTCTGAGTTCCACAGACAATATCATTGGGTTTTAGGATGATGATGAAGGTCATGCCATAGCAGAGAAGTATTCCTGCAAGAAGGACGAAACTCAGTTCTCTACCGGATGCCTTTACCACTGGGGTTTCTCTGAATTTGATAAACACATAGATGACATAAGATGTTATTATAAGCCCCAAGGCTGCAATAGCCATAGCAGCAATGGCAATGTATGAATCGTAGCTTAGATATTCCAGAGGGATTGCCACGCACGCTTTGAGGTCGCTTTTTGGCATGGTCCCCATGGGGCATTCTTGACAGGCGTATGGTGTAGGGAGGAACTGGAATTGTGTGCAGGGAATACACGACCAGCAGCAGTGAGTGTTATCAACAAAGTCCTGAGCTTCATTGAAAAGGCAATTGCGACCGCACATAGACGAGGGATGCTTGGGGGTATTGAGAGTGAACATTAGCTCCTTCATGTCAACCTGTATCAAATAAAAAAAAGTAGAAATAGATTATTGATGCAATGTTTTACATCCAAGGCTACGCTTAGAGAAGATTTAGAGTACACATGCGGGCCTCCTAATTGAATGATGATATCTGTATCATAAGGAAATCACTGTAAACGAGTACATGATGAAGATAGTAAGGGAACCAGAACATAATGGTATGATCAATGGTTTTGAAAAGAATTCCAATCTCCCAAAAGTAGTTATATATTTCAGATGGAATCAGATATGGGAGAACACGCAGCCCTTTCTTTACCTAGTCAGAGAAAGGCGGGACACATTATAGTCGAGATACAGGCCTTTGTTGCACAAAGAATGTCCACTAACGTGCAGCCAAGGAATCAAATCATGATTGATCTTTGGATAAGAATGACCACGAGTAGCAAAGTACAGTTCCTGTTTTGCACAAGGGCCGCTCCTAACTTTCCATACTCCAACTCATTATAAAATGTCATACTCTTGCTCGTACGTATACATACTGTACATTATGAGCAAGGAACTATTGTTTCAGCAATGTTTGTTTATTGGAGATAGTAATGAAAGAGGCCTCTAGAATCTGAGAAGCATAACGGTCAATGCCGTCAGAGGAAAAAATGAAAATCAACAGTTCTTTTTTTATAATGAAATAAGTGCCTTACCTGTAATTTCTTATTATCATATGTACCAACAGTAACCCATTCGTAGTGCCCTGGCCTCGGTTGACGGAAATTCAGGATTCTGTACTTGGGAGGCGGATCGCCATTTGGTAAGAAACGGAATTTATGACCGGTCAGACCTTAATAAAAGAGAATGGATATTGAACGCTGAATGGTAGAAAGGTCTGCTTTACAATCACTGTGATGGAAATGTTAACAAAGAAATGCAACTATATTCCCATCTTCATAAGATTGACACGCATCTAATCAGGATTCATAATACCTCCAGACAGAATAGGATAGCCTGCTTTGAGGAGCAAGGTTTCACAAAGATTGTTTATATAGCAAGAATAAAACCCTACACGAGGTTCGAATGTGGCTCGGCATACAATTATCACGCAAAAAGAATTCTTACTTTGTGTGAATTCCCAGCAAGCTAAAATTTCATCACAACATAAATGACAATCTTGAATCAACAAGAGGATGTCCCATATGGAGCTTACTGAACACTCATTAACTTTATAACTATCATTGTACATTTGCATTTATGTTTACTATGTTTAGTTTGCCTGGAAGACCTGCTTTGCCTGCATAGGCGCAGAGAGTGTTATTCATGTCTGATGTATTGTCTATTCGGAATAAAAAGAGTTATCAAGCACATCAACTGTGATTGGATCACAGTGTTATCTTCTTACCTCTAAATTTTACATTGAGGAGATAGTCCCTAAGCAGCTCGCCATCGTATGGTGTCATTTCCGGACAAGGTCCCGGATGTTCAACACCGCCACAGAAATCCTCATGCATATTCTGTAAAAGGGTAACATTAAATTACACTAAGTTCTGCCAATTCAATTTTTTTTAAAGAAATACTTATGGTACTTATAGTAAAATATATCTCTGGCATCTCTCGACCGTGTTTACTAACACTAAAGTATATAAGGAGCAACAAAAGCCATTTCTGCTTGTGCTAGGAGTACAACTTCTGGCCGTTTCCAGCAGGTGGCATCAATGCATCAAGCAAGACTCTGGGACTTGGAGACTTGGGACTTGGGCCAATGGAATACTTTTGATACATCAGAATACACTGGGGCACAATTCATCGATCTATCCATAAGTTAGAAGGGACAGCACATACACTCTTGGGCAGTATGGACACCACCTGCTTTTGATACATCGAAATACACTGGCACAATCCATTGATCTATCCTTATAAGTTAGAAGGGACAAACAAACTCTCCTAGGGCAGTATGAACACCTCTACCACTCCTGAAACCATGCTGTATACTATCTATATTTTGATTGTTCTCAAAGTAGGATGTTAACTCATTAATAAAATTAGTTTTTACAAATTCATAAATAAACCGAAATAGGCCTTAAATCATCAATTCTATTCGGTGACTTTGTTTTCCTGGTTACGGTGCTTGCATACATCCACTATATTTCCTGACATGTTCAGCAAATTGGTCAAATTTTGAGTATCAACTATAGGAGACATCGACATCTTGATGATCAGATTCAGCAACCCAAATGGCCTGTTACAATTAATACCTTTAATGGTCTTAATTATGTCTTCAGGTTCAATTGACTCATCCCATTTCATGTACAATTCCGGTTCTGTGCTGCTATCTATAAAGGTGGATTTTTACTGTTAGTGATCTAATGCTGCCGAAGTATTCAGTGGCAGATCGTGCGGCTTCTAAGCCTTATACTTCAGTCCCATTGGATTTACATTACCTGCTATAGACCTGTTCAGCGGTCATTTCACCAACCAAAACTTATTTCTATCTTCCCCAAGTAGGGGAGCACAACTAGGGACAGAAATTAATCATCCAACATGACTTCAAGATTATGAAGTAAGCAGAAGCTTGAATGATGCATAACTGGGAGCATGCCCAATTATACTGATAGATATGGTGGAAAGACAATTAAGTGTGCCTCTTTTTCTCTGCTGACCAAGTCTATCGCCGATCCGTCAATAGTCCAATGGTTTAAAATGGGCAATGAATGAGAGAAGATGGTCGCCCACTCTCATCAATCTAATCATGTAGCTGTGCAAAGTCAAACAGAAGTGTTGACAAAGGTTGTAGGTTCCAAATTTCACTCGTTGAACGAAATGCAAATGATATTAAGCTATTAGCCCAGCCATGATTAACTGTACTTTATACGGGATCAAAGGTTTCCCTGCTGAGGGAGGTTATACAATTGTGAAATGAACCTAACCAAGAACATCATTTTTCATTATTATCTCAAGTTACACTCGCAGCTAACGACGATGAAAAACTAACAAAGTTCTACATTTTCAGCTCTGGCCCTATAAATATATGTGTCACGCAATACATGAATTTGGACAGTATTTCTATGTCAGTGATTATAGTTGCAAGGCTGTAGCTTTAGCTATAATATATCATATATCTATTGGGACTGACCTTAATGAGATATAACATAATCTCCGAATGTTTTTTAAGGTACTGCCCCTTGCTCATGAAGCTTTTCTTCATAAGGATTTGGCCTATATTATGTATACTGATGCATACTATGCTTATGATGGATATTAAAGTATAATAATAATGTGAGATTTTTATTTCCATAAGACAGATACAGTTTCATAATACAGTGTAAAAGACTTAACATTTATATGAAAAAGGAGGTCTCTCTCAATTCAAATGCTGTTAATGAGTTATAGGGATCCATCTATGTGAAGCAGGCTTACCCTTAAAGCGATGGCGAATGCCATCACCGAATCAGAGACAAACTGAAGCTGTGCCTCGGGGACGTAGCCATTTCTCCGCGTTTGCCTCTCGGTACCATTACATATCCTACTATAGTTCTGGTTGAAGGGTGTTTCTGAAAAGCACAAGACATTATCAAACCTTCAAGTCTTGTGAACTATTCCTTCGCGTGTGATCAGTAGAATGTGCATAAACAACAAAACGTTGGGATCGGTTTGTATGTTTACAACTTGTGTGGTGATTTCATTCTTAAAGTGGAAGTGTAATGACCAACTGATAAACCAAAGCTACTGAGGATACTGATTACTCAAGTATAATGCTTTATTTGTCACGTCGTCAGAAGCCTGATAAAAGTGTCTTGATCCATAATCATGGGGCACTAACTCACAACATCACAATGTCATTCATTAGAAACAAATTCCAAAATTGTTATTTTGTTCATTTACAAATCAATTTCATTGATGAAATGGTGTGTTAGGAACACAACTTTTATTTCGTTTATTTCATAACAAATTGGTTTGTTTGACAAATTCTGAAATGGTTCATTTTGTCACCAGAATACTGTAGTGGCCTGTTAATTTATAAGCCTGGGCTTTTAATTCCTTCAAGGTCCTTTTTGCCCCAGCTTGTAATTGAGGTTTATATTCGAGATTCGAGATTCGAGGGTTTTATTATTTTCGTGGTGCATGAATTTGCAGTTTCAAGAGTGCTATACTAGTCTACATACTGAATGACAGTTAAGAAGAAACCATACCATACCCATTGTACATCAAATGAATATTTAAAAGTGATATTCACTTACTTGACTATTCTTTATTAGACATAGGCAAACCAAACAGACCCGACCAATATTTGAGACTTATTTGAGAGAGGTGTTTATTATTTTCAGGACCCCCAACCCCCGGCCTGTATAACGAGGTAGGCTTTTATTTGAGTTCAGGTTTGTAAATGGGCCACAACGGTATGTTACAAAACGAACAAAATATTGATTCTGTCCCTAACCAACCATTTCAACAAAGTTTGGTACGCAATTTCATTCCAAACTAACTAATTCCAAATGTGTCAACATAATAAATACTTCATCAAATGAACAGTATTAATTTTGTCTTTAAGGAAAGTTTTGTTGACGAAATTAAATTGAAATGGACAAAATGCATTGACTATTTTGTTGACAAAATAGGCGAAAATGGTATTAAGATTGACAGTTGGCAACCCATGGGATACCAACGCTAATTTATCGAAATTTCAAAACGGTTCAATAAACAAACAGAGGCTATAAACAATGCATCAGATCGGAAAGCTTACCAGATGAATTGGGGAATCTGCATTTGAAATAGTCCTCCCAGTACTCCACAAACCAGGGGTTACGTGGGTTAGTCTCAGGAGTAAGATTAAGAAAATATTCCTCAAAACCACGTATAGGATCGGCATATGGCTGCACTGTGACTGCCCCCTCCACCTGAAATGACATACATATACTATAGGTTTATGATTGTACAGAAATTCAGATTGTGAAGACTTTCCACTATTATGTTCACCATGATGTAATTTACTCCAAAGTCCCACAACAACAAATACTCATTGTAAATAATGGAATTTCACCTAAATAGGGATTTTAAGTTAAGCGTTAATAAATAGATCATGTAATCTAATAATTTCTCTCATCTCATCTTGAAACATACACAGACATGTGTTTTCAAATCTCAAATTTTGAACTAAGTCAGTTTCTGAGTGGATCTGGTAAATAATCAGTATTGGTTACCTGTGCTTCATTGCCGTCTGAGACCAGTACACGACCACCCCAACCATCGGAACCAATGAAAGTGAAGTACCCTGTTAAGTTATTCCTGTCAATTGCTCTCATTAACTCCCCAACCTCTTGATCTGATCCAAAAACTATTACTCCTGAAAGGGAAAACAGAGGATAGGATAGTGAGACGGATAGATGTTATCTAAAATTTCTAAATGTGTCATGTATCGAAATGTTTGACAAGCCAAAATTAATATCATAGTTTGTTATAATAAGTTAAAAGGCCAAGAACTGGGCAATAAACCACAAATAAATGTTACCAGTTTCATTTCGACTATCAAGATTTTCGCTTTTATTGTTTTGAAATAGTACTGGATCTAGATGGAACCATCTCAAAGCTATAGGAGTTATCTTGTAATAAAAATACCCCATCACAAGCCAATGTCGGAACATGGAATTGCACTTGTGATGCCTGCGATGGATCGCTTTTGACCCCAGTCTCACCCTTCCATTAAATTATGAAACTAACGGATGGCAAGATGAAACCTTTTGCAATTCATAGTTCATCAGAAGTCTGACTCCAAATGAATCAGATAAAATCCATTCATCACGAATTCTACTGAATCAATAGGAGTCCAACATATCATTTTCCATTATCTCTCCATTTTGGGAGATAGAAAGCGCTCGATCAAAGTCAAAAGGTGAAATTAAATACAGTTCCAACTTTGAATTGAACAGTTTTAGATAAAACCTATTTTTAGTTCTGTTATTTCACTAGCTGTTCAGCTACTGCATCTTAACGTTTTATACCTGTTAATATTGCACATGCAAGCACAATAACGGTGGAATTAACTTCATAAAGATGCTAAATTGAACCGGGTTTCTGGAAATGAATAACCTCTCAGAACATTGTAATTGGAAATATAATTCTGCATGAGGAGATATTGGAAAGAGCTTTTTATGAGGAAATGGAACGGAAAATATTTAGATATCGAAAATATACCCCTTACGCAAATATTTGCCATAGATCTACATTTCAATTATTCTATGATAGATACAAAATATCAGAGAGTAAGTTAATTCTGCTAGCATTCGTAATCCCAGAAAATGATGAAATGATTAAAATATTACTATCGGTGGTCATTTGTTGTCAGAATTTACGTTCGATAACACAACTTAAGCCTTGATTCCTCTATCTGTATAGATCTAAATCTCAACATTATATAAAGCAGTAACCGGTTTCGCATTTAAATCCTCCTTCTCACTCATCGTCATGCTTCACATGAAATTTCTTTCTACTAAACCAACGATATGGGTCCATTCTAGGATATTCACAGGAATATATCGCCACATTGCAAGAAATAAATTGAATACCACCTTTTATAATTTTAAAAATAATTTAATATGGTCAAAAGTAGTGTGGGATTCCTCCCTAACCTACTTCACAGACGTCAGAAACTCTGCAGATGCAATTTCTAAATTCAGAAACAGCCGATGTTAAATAGTTTGCACACTGCAGCTCTCTGTTCTATGTATTTAATGTGATGTCTCTGATTTGTTTAGCCCTCTCTGCATGGCGGATAGGATATGGCGAGACAAATGCCGAGTCTCCCTCCTTCACATTTGCACTGTTGCACCACGCCCCTAAATATAATTGTCCACCAATCAACGAGGCATGGGCAATGTACACTTCGCACTTATGAGAGGAATAATACTTTATAAAGAGAGCATTGTGCCCAGTACGACAGGACAGGAGGCAGTGTCTGTGCTTTAGCTAATATGCCTTATTGATGGTTTAAGCGTCTTTCTATGCAACTATTGAGACACGCCCAAAAGATGATTAGCTGACAAACTGTTGTACCATAATCATTTTCCTGGAGACGCTTGAATACGTCCATGGCCAGACACAGGTCCATATATAGCCACGTATCTAACCATGCCAGGCGCGATAATATAGATTTGAGAGGTGAAGCTTCCTATGGCATATAGATAAAATGTGTATCATCGTTTCTTCTCTCTCCCTCTCTCGAAATTCCAAAATAACATACCCAATATTAACACTGTCCTGATCATCGTAACTTTTCTGTCTCGAAATTTCAAACCACATACTCAATATTAACGCTATTCTGGTGACGTTTCCAATTGGATTTCACCGAAAAGGCTTGTGGATCGGTCAGAAGAATAGACAAATTATACGCCGTGTTGCACTGCACTCATTACTAATTCGAACATTTTGATTAAACCGTTGTTACCATTACGTGAATAAGGCATTATCGTTTCCCCTTCAAGTTCAAATCTAGGAAGAAATATATCTGTTTAAATACATTGCGACTTCATCGATAATCGTCTGTTGTCTTTATTATATTTTAATAGCTTTGTAGCCTACTTTATCGAGTGGGACGTCGCGGTTTCATTGACCCGCGCCTTCTTTCTACTATAGAAATGAGTAATGGGCAATCATCTAACTTTTTAGAGCAGATATCCATTACAAGGTTGCCTTTTGGTGACACTAAGCTCCTCTCATTAGTAACTGATCATTCCAATTAAAAGAGGTTGCTGTTAAAAATGAGGGTCAGAGGTTTTGTTTCTTTGTGGTGGTTAGATGGGTGAAGTATGGGTGATAGGGACAATTGGTGGTCGAATGATTAATAGTCTGGCCAGGATGAAAATGGCAACATGACTTTAATAAATAAAGGGGATATTAAGATTATAATTAGCACCAAAAGCTGTGTTAAACTTCTCATCTGTTATTTCGGCGCCCTTGGCAGTGACAACTGATTGGCAAACTATATCCTGGACGATTATCGCATGATTGATCGAACGATCTTGGTTAATATTTTCTTCATTAAGAGTTTGATTATACTTAGGTGCAGTCAAGTGTCGGTAATTGATGATTGATTTAATTTTCATTGACTATTAGTCGGGTCTCACACAGAAGAGATTGGAACAGCCACGGGGGGAAAATATAAAAGTTAATTGGACCTGGATAAATAAGTATCCGAAACTATTCAGGTGTACTAATTTTGGCGAGTAACTACATTCACTTCATGCAAGGCGCTGGGAAATTTGCTCAGTGAATTGACTTTATGTTCACAGAAATGCACGTTCATCATCTTAACTGCATGTTTACCTCTGGTGTTGGTCTTCTTCAGTTCGTGAACAATTCGATCGTAGGCAGACGCCACAGCCACTCCGGAGTCTTTGGTTAATTTTTCAGTTGTAGCTAAGCATATTCCTTCTTGTTTCAGAAGTTCCTCTACCTCTGCAAATCCCTGAGTAATTACGTAAAATATTAGATTGCGTATTAAAGCATGAAACATGGAACAATCATTTAAACATTAAAGCAATGTTATATTTCTGAGTGAGCCGAACACTCTTCGAAGGTTATAGTGAGAATAGTGTACTTTGCAAAAAGTTTATGCTGAATAAAATTCTTTAAGTACAAATACCTCGTTAAATGCCCAACGCATAAACATGGTCTGCACCTTCTCCCGTAGAAGCTATGATGTTATATTAAAACTTTATAATACATTACTCGGGAAAGTGGCAAAAACTTTATGAAAATGGACATATTATATACCATTAACTACAATCGCAGTGATTTCTCATATAGCATCAAATTGATTTCTTTAAACATGTGGACTGATTTACGTGTGCGAAATGTATAACAATACCATTTGACCGTAGGAACTTTCTTCGTAGACACCAGCAACATAGGTCCAATTGAAGAGTTTTACGAGTTCCACCATGGCCTCCGCTTGGTTTTTGTCAGATGGGATGGTGCGCATGAAGAAGGGGTAACGCTGCTCAGAGCTCAGGGCGGGCGAAGAGGAGAAGAAGCTTACCTAAAATAATAAGTAAGGAGACGTCTATAGATGCATAATGAGAACAGAATAAATGAGAACATTATTACACTTGATATTATCAAAGAATACAGACAATAGAAGTCGATCAATAAAATCATATTAACAATCAATTAAAGTTTGCATCATCATCCTATCATAATGATGTTTCAATGGGGATGTCACATTATATTGGCCATTGTTTTAATGAATTGATTTGAATCAATGATTAATGTTATGTTAAAGTTTAACCTGAACAATCACTTTTTGAAATAACTGAGTGGATATATAATTGTCGGCGTTTGTCCCTTCCTTTTCTGGACCATTTTCGGAGGAGCCCAGACCGAAGGGCATCCTCATCCCACATACAATCTAGAGACGCTCTCTTTTGTCATCGGTCAGGCTTTCGGACTGTCTGTATACTAGGGTTATATTATAGGATTAATGGCCGATATTGAGGGGCTGCTGATGCACTGTCTGGTATTAATTCGCCCCGAGATTATACACCCAAGAATGCACCAGCAGCCCCTCAATGTCGGTCATCAATCCTTTAACAGCTCATCCACCCTTTCCCATGAGAGGAAGAGGACAATCAACATGCAGTTGGGGATGACAATCGTGCAGTTTATGATGAAAATCATTGGGAGTTCCAATTCACCAGAAACCTCCTTAGTTAATTGATAACTTAGATGAAAGACAATGTTCTTTCTTGCTATAGTCAGTTGATATGATTCCATGCTCAACAATTGCTCCGACTCTGGGGAGTTTGGCACAAAGCAAACTAAATAATACAATAAATATTCTCTTAATTTCACTATATTTGCTTTGGAATGCATCGACGTCGTCTATCGCCGGAGATGGATAAGAAAATGGACCCAATCGAGGAATTTCCGAAATTTGATGCGCCCAACTTCCTTATTTTAATGTAAAATGTTGAAAAATAGAAATAAAACTACTTAATAAAACTACATAATTTCGAATTGAATTGATCGATCGGGAGACCTTGAGACTATTTGATATAACAGGCTTTCGAAAAGGCGAAGCCAAGGGATTAAGTACAAACAGGCCCGAAATGGAGGTTAATAATCCCTTTAATCTCTGCCTTATGTTGTTATAACCCCACGACTTCCGAAGCAGTGATCAAATTCGGATAATGTCAGAGGATTGGCACAAGCGGTTGATACATGGACATGATTAGGTCCAGTGTTATGACATTTTGAAGGTTGATCACGGATACGATGGCGTACGCTGTATCATTATCACGGATACAACATCCTCCGTCCTGTCAGTGTGTACATTATATGAGACTTAAGAAACGTTTACCAGATTCAATCAAACTTGAGCAGCATGTCCACCCAGATTGTAGCCTAGCTCAGTTGCCAGATAAGTTGACGGGGTTTTTAACTTGTTTACAATAATATGAATAATCTTCCCTAAAATATTACTAATACAATTTGCATGTTTCATGATATGGTTCTATCCGTTCAGAATTAAATATAGTCGCGAATGCATTCTGTAATCAATGACCTCGCTATGTATTTGAAGATGTTAGAATAGTAATTTTGTATTAGATTGGTATATAGTAACGAGAAAGTATGTCGAAATAAAAGTCTTGTATGACTGTGACAATGACAGTTTGTAAGGAGTCAACTATATTATTGAACGAAATGAAACGTTTCGCAGTATGTTATCTCTTTGCTCAATAAAAACCTATTTTTTCAAAGAAATTCTCCATAAGATTACTTCAATTACATCATATTTTTTTACCATTTTGCGGGAAACGGATATAGCACATCAGAGCAATCATTCTGTCCGTATTTTAACGATCTTCTGAGATCCAAGTTGGGGATTTGTCTATAATCCTTGAGTAATGGGACAACATAAAGCAGGATGAGATCAGGGACAAAAATACAAATCCCTCTGCGACAGAGTTTTTCTCATGGTATCAGACAACCCATCAAGTCTATAAATGATCAGCACTATATAATTCCCTCCCAGATTAAATCTATTAAAAAGAAATCAGACGGATACACTTATGAGAAGATATCTCGAATGGTTTTACTGAAACCGCAAGATAACGCATTCTATTGTGTAACTCAATGATTTCTCAGGAGTTATAATCAAACGAGGAAACATATAGATCTATAAAGAAACTTCTGCTCAAACAAAATATAGATGATTAAATACATTATTATATCCACCTCAAAGTGTTCTAGATATAGATACGGATACATGGTTATCACCTTTAACAATTTAAGCGGACACGATCGGGGAAGAACTGAATGCTAAAGAACGGAAAGCTGGTTGAATGTTTCGCCGCAAACTAAGCCAATGAAGCACCTATCTTCGCACTTTCTACCAAGGCTCTGGAATATTTTCAGCCGGAGGATATCAAGTTTCCAATGGCGTTCCCTCAGGCTCCCTGCAACTGAAATGTAATGATACATTTCAGCCCCATGGATATTGATATAGTATTTACGTCCACAGGGCTAGTATATAGATGTTATGTCTTGCGTGGATTTAGAGTCAGCACGTATTTGTTGTAGCTACAAGAAGGTTTAGAGTGCATGATAATACACGGTTAATTATGCGTATAAGGAATTGAATATGGATTCATAAATTAGTTCACTTAATCGCTTTTGTCAGCACACTTATTGAATGATTCTTTTATATAACATTTTCATACATTATAACATAATTTATTACAACCATAAGGTAATTAATTGACGCAATGATGCGCATATTACAAAGTACTACCACTATGTGTATCCATATATATATGCGCGGGGTTCAGAGTCTATTCAAAGACAAGATTTTACGCTTCCACCACACGCAGGACCGGCTCCTGGAGTGTTGTTGGGTGTTTTCTTTTAAAAAAAAAGCCTGTCCCGTGTTTACTTCTAAGATGGGCAAAAGATGCCGTAATAAGTGTGGCAACAAACAAGGGCCCGACGGGCAACAAGTGTTGATGCATAGTCGAGTGCTATCTTATATTCGAAGTGTATGATGTAATATCGACGACTTGAACTCCCTAAGTTACCGATTGAAGCCTGGGCACATTTACTATCTATCTGGAATGTGAAAAATACTGCCTATGTAAGGAAAACTTTGACAGTAAGACTTTCCCACATGAAAAGACTTTTCCTGATGTTATGAAGATTTTAAGTGTCTTCCTCACGTATGGATTTATTTTATCATTTGTCAAACAATTTCAATCCAAACTCTCAATGACGATTTCTTTTTTCATCATTTGTCAAATTAGTCTGAGCAACCGGTGTAATGGCAAATATTTTATGAAGGGCAGTTTGATTTTCTTTTATTTCAAAAGGTTTTATTCTGCACAACACATTGCATCATTTGGATGCGCCTCTCGTTAACTACAGATCTTAATGTCGATGGTCTTACAGTAGCCAATAAACAGTCAAACGATATTACATTTATATCTGATATCAGAATGATTACACAGCGACAATAGAATAGAGCGGGGAATAGAATCTACAAAGCTCTGTAGGAAAATAAATAAGTAGAAACAAACACAAATCGTAACTGTATAATTTAAATTCAATCTCGTTTCACCCTTTTAGACTTCTATTTCAACCCATCTCATTCCACTTAATCCTCCATATTGCTGAAAGAGCCCCAATTTGTACCAATCGCAGGAACGAGGTGAAAAGCAGGCTACTTATGCCGGATCTTCGTCAAGCGGAGGTGGCAAAGGCCACTCTTTTGTATATTCCTGCATATATAAAACACAGCTAGTCGTTGAGAATACATTTTTAACAACCACCACCAGCGCAAAGTACACTTATAAGATGATCATTTCTATCAAGTATTATGCTACTCATTCAAGGTTTCCCATAAGAGAAGATTGATTTGTCAGAAGCTATGTCCTAATTCAACGGGAAAGAAGGTGCGTGTCCGTTCTATCCTATTAAGCTTTCATAGAGGCTCAACATACTTGCCTGCATGCCGTATGACAGCTTATGATCTAATATATACGGTCATGTAAGTGAGTAATTTCGTTTGGTATAGCCTCTTGATGGCTATTTTCAACCAAAATGGCCTTAACGTGGGATAAAACGGTGTAATTTGTGAGGAGAGGGTCTCCAAAGTGTCCATGTTTCTCATCCATGATTGGCCTGATGGTAGGCTATATATACCAGCTTCATTTAACACCTTATCAATAGCATTTACCGGGTTCTTGTGTTCATCATACCCATGCCAATAAAGCACAACAAAAACAGACCCACACGTTTTCTTCTTGCGTTCTTGGGGTTAAGCTGAATAATGACGTGTATTATGTGTCGATCATTGGTTACAGCCCAGCCATATGTATGGAGGGATCTAAATATTCATGGAATAGAGGCCCTAGTGGGAGACTACAGGGGAAGGTAACGGATCTAATATTGATTATAAATAAATAAGGTACTAACTGATGTGCCTCACCAATCAGCCAGGCAGATTATTGTCTCCGTACATAATTGTCATCGAAAATGACAAATAAAAAACAGCTTATCTTATCTTATCTTATATGAACTATCTCAATGGTTTTTCTAACGGAGATCAGGGGTCGAGGGACAGATCAGTGATATGAGTGCCACAAGAAATATTGGCCCTTCTGATATTCAATTATTGATGTTTACGAGTAGGCCTATGTTACATAGTTTGTTCCCTCAGTTATACGATTATGTAACGTTGTATGTTCCCTTTACAAGTATTTATTTGGGGTGTTATTATATCTGGGAAATATGATGTTTAACTAACTATCCTCACCAGCCCAACCCCTCTAGTTGGCTCATTCCAAACCCATGCTATCGAGACTTAATTTAGCGATTGTGAACACCTCCTGCCAGTTAGACCATTTATCAACATGTGACCCTGTTTGGCCAATGAGAAGCCTGGACGGCCAGTGTTGGACCAAGTCGCTGAATTTACAGTTCGGGGTGTCCAATTAGGATGATTTCTCGGGGTCACATGGCCCGCCGGCCAGCAATTATGATCGATTACAACAGAGCGTGGCCACAACCAGAAGAAGGGTCGACTCAAGGCCTTCTCGAGGGTGCAGAGCGAGGCAGATAGGTTGACAACCGAATACTGTCATGAGCACTGTGCAATATATTAGCATTTGAAAGATCCCACGTATAAATGGCGTGGCCATAACAATGTTCATGGATTGATCAGTGTTTTTTTTCCATGGAAAGGCCTATTTCAATCTTATTCTTCCATGTCTTTAGTCGAATTGTATCACTGTCCATGTAGGATGAACAGTGATGGTAGATCAAAACACCGTCTAAAAAATTAAACTGCCCGGTATTCAGGCGGTTGTGTCTACTTATTTTAAATGTACTCATAGTTATCTAAAGATACTGCAGACATTGTACACTATCTGCAAAACATCAAATAACAATAAAAAGTATCGTCTATTTCAATCATTGAGGTCGTTGTCACCGTAGCAGGTGCTGTCAGAACCGCAGTGTGCCAGTTATGGATGTATTTAAGTTTAGAAAGTACCACCTTTTAGATTGGGTTTGTTTAAATCCTTGTTCGAAAACAAAAGGTCTTACACCGTTTGTTCTGCCTTCCAAAGTACCAATCAGAGGACCCTGTCTTCAAAGAACCTTTTTGACCCGAATGGGAACAGCTCTAAGGAGCCAAGCTAGCCGTTTGTTTATAGCCTCTTTCACTTACTTCTATCACATAAGAAAAGGCACGGAGAATAACATCTCTTTCAATGCTTCTGCGAGGTAAACAATCTCATGAATCTCCCGCTTGAAGCTAGACAAGTGTCACCCTAGGAAATTATTCTAATAAAAGTTAACGGGACACAAAACGGCTGCATGGTACACGTAGAAAGAAAGTACATGTATACTGCATGAAAATGTCAATGTAGGCATGCGCTATTCCTGAAGAATGGATCATTTGCTCAATACCAAGTTTTGAAGGATTTACTCAGACTCTCCAGGTGTTAGACACTTTGACAGGTCTGCATGGCCCCTTGCTCTCTCTCTCGGCTCGACGTCATTGTATTTTTTACAGATGTTCTCTCAGTGGTATATGAGTCTACCATGCAGATACCTGCCAATCATTGAGTTCATCTTGTGTCAATATCAATAGTTGGTGTTGGGGTGAGAGTGGCGAAGATGGCCGCACAAGACTTAAAGGAACGCTTAAAAGAGCCAAGGGACAGTACTCAGTGGAATGAGACTTTCTGATAAGTTCTGTCTAGTTGGTATAATAAAGGTGGTCTCCACTGGCTGGGGTAAGCTCTGCGGTAAGCCTTGGGATGGTTTGTGCTGGTTCTGTAGGTGGTGAGGAATGACGAGGTCCTTGCCTACCTGATCATTTAACGATGTAGGCAGGACCTCGCCACCCCTCAACAACACATCACCATCGCAAGGCTTACCACAGAGCTTACCGCAGCCAGTGGAGACCACCCTATACATTCAGATGTCCACCATAATTGTCTTCTCCTTTCATTTGTAATTTTAATGTACATGTCCTTTGTAGTAACAGGCAATGCTATAAGTGTCAACACAAAATATTGATCTTCAAAGCAAAATTATAGAGGTATAAGTCTGGGACATGTCAGCTCCAAGAAAGATGCCCCCCCCCCCACACACACACACTTAAAATGATTTAATTTACAGTATCTGACAAAACTGTGATTTGACCATCCTTTACACGTAACTGACAGCAGTCATCAGTTAAGTGTTGACTGTAATTGATTTTTGTTATCATTTGGAGGAAGGGGACGCACTGGTTTAGTATCTAACATTGCTATGACTCTGAGTCATATAACAAATTGCATCCCTGAGTTATAACCACGATATTCATTCCAATTTGCACGCCATATTGGATAGGTTCATTTCTAAAAATATGCATAACAAGTCATTGCCACCAAATAAATGCAACCCATGGAAATCTTCATAACATGCATAATAACTCATCCCTTGAAGAACAGGCCAGTATACTTGACAGATAGGTCTCTTATACCAGACCATACAATCGGCGGATGCAGCCTTTGTCCTTAAGGACTTGCAGGAAGGGGACACACTTGAGCAGGCATCTGTGCCTGCAACATGAAAGCCATACCAATGGCGTCCAAAATGCATACACGCAATATGGCCCACCTGTCATATATGTATTATAATAGTTCACGATTATATGTATAAAGGCGGGACAGTGGCGCCCCCTTCTGTTTTTATTTCCCCTCACCGTTTCACCTGTCATTTCACTTGCTTCCAATTTCCCAAACTGAAAAGTTGTGTTTGGTAACTTTGCCCTGTATGGCGACGAAACACTGCAGTAAATGTGATACTGATCATACTGCACCTTCATCATAATGGATGACAGGACACCCCTTATGGCACTTTACCCTCTACCTCAACAGGCAGTCCAAGATGTAGACAAGTTTGATGACCCAGTCAAGCTATGCTGGATATCCAGAAACAAATCTGCATCTCGCGAAAAGTACTTCTCCCGCTGGTCTCGATTGCAATCTGAACGGTTATGGAGAGATGGTACTTATATTATAAAGGGTGGTCTCCACTTGCTGTGGTAAGCTCTGTGGTAAGCTCTGTGGTAAGCCTTGCGATGATGCTGTGACGGTGAGAAGTGGCGAGGTCCTGCCTACATGGCCAGTGAACCATGTAGGCAGTACCTCATCATTCCTCTCCACCTACAGAACCAGCACAAACCATCGCAAGGCTTACCGCAGAGCTTACCGCAGCCAGTGGATACCACCCTTTACACTCAACTTGTCATGCCCCACAGGTGACAATCACTACTGGCTCTTACCTGATGTGAGCCCTAAAGGGAGGGAGGGACCTGCCCCATGTCCCGACGAAGGTCTGAACTTGGGCGATGTCCACCCCCTTGATAATTACTGCTACGCACATACATCTATGTGTCCATGGGACTAGAGTAATCTTTCGATAAACACTGACTTCTTTTGAGTAATTATACTGTCTGAGACTCAGTTTTAACCCTCTTAAAATAATAAGACCATAGAAGGTTTCACAATTATATTCAAATGTGGCTTTTGGTATATGGCCTCAACAATTACTTAAGTAATCTTTACAGAAAGAAATTGGCCAGAATTGACACATGAAGATGACAATGATCAAGACAAACCCTGAGATGAGTATCAACTGAGACAAATGATGGGAATTCACAAATAATATATCAAGAGAACATAACAAAAGAAGGAAACAATACATACATCATCCAAGGTATGGCGAATTTAAGCCCTGATCCTATAGGATATGCATGCACAACTTCTCCAGCATGTTTGTTTACATGGGCACCATTTTCTAGTCGAGCTAATCTGATTGGCAGAGCCGGTGCTTCAGACTTTTCCTAATGAGATAGTGCGTGAAACACGGTAGGTGGCACTGAAGATTTAAGCATGTCTGTATATCTTACGTCACATTGACAGTGCCTGATACTGGCTTATTATCCCAAGATTCATAAATCCAAGCGCAGAAAATAACAAGCGAGCTGCCATTTCATGTTTGGCTGGGTGAGAGGCCTTGGTACAGAGGAAGGAAAAACTAATCTAGAAGCCCCTTCGATGCAAACAATTTATAATTATATTTATCTCTACCTTCATAGATGTGGTTTTGACGTTCCATGATTGTTTGCTTCATTCATTTTTTTCTTTAATGCATATTTTGAATGTGCCTGGCTTTCACTATACATGTACATTAGTATGTATTCACTATCGTCAACTGTTCTATGCCCTCCTCTCCATTTAGAGATTTTATATTAGGCATCATCAGGAGTTGGAGGGATATTCTGAGTAAGGAAAGCTAGCCATGAAACCACCATAATCTGCATGAGGCTCTTTTATTTCGTAATGTCCCAAGGCATGTAGCACAAGTGTGGAAGTATTTATTTTGGGGGTAAAAATCTTTATTCAGGACGGTGGGATTGCCTATATAATTTTAATCCAACTGGCTTAAGTTTTCCAGCCCAGGTCGCCCGAAGGCGGCCTGCTCCTGCTTCCTGATGACAACTTTGAGCAACATATCTACTATGGTTTTCGTTCTTACTTTTTTAATGTGTCTTCCATTCTTGAGGAATGGAGTTCAATTCCCGATTAACCCTGTTTTTTCTTTCTAATTATACTCATTTTTATTACCTCAGGTTTACTTGCGTATGAATAACTTAAACCGACATTTTATGTAGAACATGCTTTATAGGCTGACCAGATATCCTGTTCCCGGAAAGACACAATAAATATCAATGATTACTATTTACTATAATTGTATATTCGATTGCAATAAGTGCAGTACCTACGTCCAATGTGGCCTATATTTCCAAGCTTGATTAATCAAATACTCCACCCCCGGAGATGATTGTTAAAATGAATTTTACCTTCCTTGCAAAATGTTTGCCTTTTTACTATCAAACAGTAATAATGAGCTGCCAACCATTATAACCAAGTTAGTTTCGGTCCGAGGTAAAATAAACACGGCCAGAATCCCCTGTAAACTGTAGCTCGTATTTTCTATATTAAATCCTATTGCATGAAATTTTTTGCCTTTTCAAATATGCTTCGCTTATTCAGTCGACGCTGAAAAGAGCCTGAATGAAATAATAAGACTCTGACAACTTTTATCTGCCAGCTCCCTGCTGAAGAGCCTTTTTTTCGGAAAATACTGCCTCACAGTGTGAAAGACCATTAAGGACAGCCTAGTTTCTTCACTAGTTTCCTCACTACTCTGCTCTGCCTCATTACACATCAAACTTAGTCGAAAACGTGTTTAATGCTAAGAAAATTCTTTCAGTTGGTATTTTCGTCGCCAGTTTCACTAAAAGGAGTCGATAGAACGACTAGTTATCGTAAGAAGCTTATGTCTATGTGAAGCAATCAGGGGCTATGATGCGCTTATTATCCAGTCCAGAAATATGCATAACTGGATTTGCAAGCGAATGTGTACTTTGACTTAGTTTTAAAGTAATTATTATGTTTACAACTACATTTCCTAGACTTTGTTTTAAAAGTATAAACTATAGATAGGGTTATGATAGAGCATACGAAATTTGAATAGCTATAGTAATAGTGTATACGGTCAAGTTGAACTGATTTGAATAGACCATTATTTTGTATTTAATTTGGACACATATTCTTCGGGTTTTCCATCACACTTGGTGGTTAATATGCGATGATTGACGACCTGTAACCGAGATATTCCCCACTTATTGAATAAGTGTGCTGAACTAAAAATAATAAATGAAACTGTGTTCATTGTAGCATATAACTTAAAATCAAAACTCCGGCCCGGAGCATTGTATACCGCTAACATACAATCCACTAATTCCTTTATCTTTGTTTCACGATAGAAATGGATCAATACCAATGGATCTGTAAAGGATAGGTGGCTCTTGTGACCCATCCTTGCATATTCCCGCCCCCGCCCCCAAACTCATATCACTCATATATCTCATTTTCTCGAGATGTGCTGTACTAAGGCTCTGTCGTGTGTGAAAGAGGCTCTTCCACATGCCCCGCTACATCCCGGCGGCTACAGGCCTTACAGCCTTCTTTGATGTCATAGTCAAAAGGCCACTTCCTCCAGGACCACCACCAATCACATTATAAGTAAGTCTCACGTGATCCATACAAATGAATCAAATGCATTTAATGGTGACATGACCTTTCCTACCTGAACCTTCCCCCCGCCCAATATTTCGCCTCTAGACCTTTCCCCTCTGGACACATTTCCAACCCGTTCACCCTTTCCCTATTGACCCTGTTGGTCTCCAGCACCCATTGGGTGTTCTTCATAATATTAATTGGATATACTCTATAGCGCAAAGGTAATCCATATAATATACGGATTACTTTTGCGCTGTAGAGTACATTCAATGGGGTCCGACTTAGCTATTTCAAAATTAAAATTACCATGATTGTTTCATCTTAAAACTTGAATATTACACCATAGTTTCCGTGTACAACGTATCTATAGCCATGCAATGTAACTGCTACTCTGGCCTTAGGATGTGGTCTCGGGGCAGATTCAGTGAAGGTTTGGGAATTTTCAGCTGAGAAACAAATAAAAAAACACAAGTTTTAAAAATGTAAGTGAAGTAAAAGTACAATACTTTGTAAATAACGGGGTAGAAAGAAATCCCGGTGTATGTTTATATATTTACGAGTAAATTGTTTTAAAAGATAAATTGTTAATTATGAATATTCTTAAATATAAGCAAGATGATTATTGAGTTCAAGTAATAAGTGACTTATTAGGTCACAAACTATTGTTGTTAATGAATAATACAGATGTTGTACTAGTACCAATATGCCTAAGGAAACCTGGGAAGACCAACTGTGCTGACAGGTTAAACCCTTTTTCTCTATGAATTTATAATGTATGTACCAAAAAGAGAAATAAAAATCCTTATATGTGGCTTTCTGGCGACAAATAACAAACAAAACTTATCAGCATTTACTCCACGTTGATGTATGTACCACATGCTATTTGTATGGGCGGGAGTAGTGTGGTAATTTGCACCAGTTTCATGCGTGTGGTATGACTTCCTGTTCCCAGTAAACATAGCCATATAAAGGAAGCATAGCAACGTGGGAGTAAATATAGTACCTAAATTTGAATGTGGTACAAGGGACACTATTACACTGTCCTTGATGTTTGTTTTTTTTCGTAACCCACTCGCCTATCGGCTTGTGGGCCACAAAAAAACAAACATATCGGACAGTGCAATAGTGTCCCTTGTACCACATTCTCATCAGGTTCTATCTATTTACATTTTACAAAGCTGATTTTAATCTAGCAAGTTAGAAGTACAAAAAGTAAAAGGAAAGGACAGTAAACAACATTATTTATAATGTATTTCCTGTTAATATTGTTTAAATTTCCCATTAATCGACCTGTGTCACCTGCATTTCATATAAAACCAGACGGAATCATAATGTGCCCCCGTGGTGATTTGATTTCTGTGGCAACACATAGAAACACTATCTAAAGTCAATCTAAGATGTATATCATGTAGTCAATTATTGTAGTCAATTCCCATGGCATGTCAAGAATCCATTGGATAACCCAACACTCATGAACTATCAGCATATAGAGGCTGTTTGGTTAAATGTCATAGGCATTTATGGGTTCTTATCATATATACTAATGCTGCATTATCCCACACTGTACAACTATGTAAAGTGGATCCATGCATCAACATAAAGAGCAGGCGAGGGGAGCGTGGCTACTTACCATTTATTTTAACAACAACCATGAAGAGCATTTTAAACAACATAATTGTTTCAACCAGCCAGACGTTCATCATTGTTGCTTGTACAAAAAATATGTTTACTGTCTGTATTTCCTCACACTGTGTTTGAGATAAAAACATTGTGTATTCGTCAAGAAATAATTCAACCGTTTGTACCTTAACAAGCGCCTTCGGCACTTGAGAGAGAGGAGGATAAAGAGAGAGAGAGGGAGAGGGAGAAAGAGGGAGAACAGAGAGAGGGAGGAAGAGGAAAATAGGAGAGAAGAGAGAGGGAGAAAGAGAGGGAGGGAGAGAGGGAGGGAGAGAGAGGAGGAAGGAGAGGATGGAACCCCCTTCCTACGCCTACCTGCTTTATGCTTTAAACAACTAGTAGTAAAAACGTTAAATAGCTGTGTGATTGATGTGGCAATCATTCTGATTATCAAGAAAAAGAAAATGTGCTCAAAGGCTTGAAGTATACACGTGAGACATGTGAGAAGGGTCTACTATAAATTAGAGTAAAGAGCAAACACGGCTTGTAGTTGTTCTATCTGATGTACACAAATTAACCATATAGTATATAAATGATCCTTGGGGCCACCCAGCAAATTCTAGCGTCCACTCAATGGATACTTTTTAATTCTTATTGAATTTTCATTTATTTTATATTGTTAATAATCCCATGGGAAGCTATGTTTGTACTTGCAAATGACAGTTAAATTAACCAATGCGGTTCCTGGTATATGACCACCATCAATTAATTGGGGTATACACAGAATAAACACTCCGTAGATTTTAGTACCAGGTTCTAGATCCTCGTTTTTTCAATGGAATTGACATCACATTCAATATAGAAACATATAATGACACTATCGATTTCTTAGGCTAATTCACCATGAAAATAGTCCCTTGCAAGTGTTCTTGGATATTCTCTGGACCCTATCAACACATTTCATTTCGATTTGAAATAATTGATAGTATTATTGCACAATTTTGGTAATGAGAGAAAGGAACGTAGACAAAAGATTAAGATTGCAAGAGAGAAGAATATCAACAAAATGGTTTTAAAATGTCCATATTTAACTTATTAATTCATACATGATAAATCGTTTTCTGCAGCTTGTCCGCATAGGTGCAACTCTATAGATGCAACCCCAGCCCTCACACAACGATCACAACCTGGGCACTATTCACACATTCCCGATGCTCCCAGTGGCTAACCTATTTGTATTCCAAAAGGCCATGGCAAAAAATGTTGTAAATACCTACTGGCAGAATGCAGAACTAAAAAGAAAAGGGTTTGATTACGGATCGGGCGTCTTTGAAGGACCCCATCGTCCAATCCATTCCTAGCTGTTGGCGGAGAAACGACCAGGGCGGTCAGATTCTATGGGTGCTTTGGGTTATATCTCCCTGACACATAAAATAGCAGCTGGAAGGTTATGCCAATGATAGCGGATTCTTTTTGATGTACAAGCCCTTTAGTAGATTTATTATCGACACATGATGGTTATGTCGTCCCCTTCGAGATCACCAGGAGCCTACTAAGTGCATTCAGTCCCCCATTGCTTCAGTATTTTGATTCTATGCAGGGTAGTATCTGATTACCCAAGTTCAAAGTGTGTATAATCTGTGAGCAGCTTTCCTCTATGAAAATCTTTAATAAAATTGTGCTGTACACATCCATCAGTATACAGTTCCATATTGGTATATTGCATGGTCTATCGGTCTCACAGCGTTTTAAAATTGAAATTCTAAAATAGTTTTAAATTAGTCAATTGTTAAATTTAGAAAACACAATATTGAACGCAATCGAAAAGATTACTATACGTAATATTTAGTACCAGCCAGTTCCAGTAGGCGGCGTCAACCATCAAGTGATAACATCACACTTGAAGACACCAGCCTATGGATGGCAGGTGGATATACAAGACCACCACAGGGAAGCCAAAAGTTTGCTTGCTTACTTTGGTTTGCACTGCAATACAAATAGAATACTATGTTGTATACTAGCCACATTGAGATGACCACTTGTATCGCTGTTACACGAGTGTTTGGGACAAGTAAAACCTGATTCAAATGTAGCTCTCTTCGTTGAGTTTCATGTTCTATTCGCACAAATCTAGGTTCATTACATTATATATAAATGCATACAAAAGTCAACTTCAAATCAATTTAAACATCATAGATAATGAAGATGTAATATACATGTATAAAGGTACAACATTTTAGGGACCATATCTAGATGTCATCTTGGAATGTATCTATTACTTCGCTTTAATGTGCAGGTTGAACTATACATGTATGTTCATTCCGTGAGCTGGATACAGGGGAAGTCTTGCTTACGATCATGTTACCCTCACTTAATTTCGTTTCCATACTCATAAAACCCATAGCGGTCGCTGCACATAATGCTGGCAAGTGCAGGCAAAGGCATAGGCAGATAGGCATGAAATAGAATCAGAACCTGACTGACCATCAATTGCAGATAGGGCACGTGCACCACTTAGGTCAACATTGCGCATGACTGGTCATGGTGACGTCCTTCTTTTGCATCCCCATAGTTATGATAAATAGCTTAAGCGCTAGGTGGCAGTGTCAGATTAACTTTTCCCAGATGGCACACATGTACTTAGATGTGGCTCTACCTGAGACTATGTTGCAGCTCTATTCCTGCCGGGGAAACTGTATAAAATCTTAATAGCAAAGTATACATCTCCTAATTGGCAAGACTCCGATTTTCTGGGATTTATTTTCTTATTGTGTGTTTAGCCAGCTCCCAATTAAGTGTGTCCTAGCAAAACAATTCACGAAATATAAATCAATAAGGGAGACGAGTAGAGATCAATATGCAATGACCTGAAAAAGCC
This sequence comes from Sthenelais limicola, assembly GCA_942159475.1. Lineage (NCBI taxonomy): Eukaryota > Metazoa > Annelida > Polychaeta > Phyllodocida > Sigalionidae > Sthenelais > Sthenelais limicola. Next base: position 92,739,577 of record OW804097.1, on the reverse strand, counting down.
CTCATGTAATGGTTAATAAAAGTAATCTAAATCATTTGAGGTGAAATATCACCATCATGCCTGAATATTTTCTGGTCTTAAAAGACGAAATATAACTTTCATGTATAGCTACCATGTGAAAAGGGGGCGTACAACAAAATGCTTTGCTCTAATAAAGATGTAATACTGGTCCTGCCAGTTTTAACAAAGCTCCCTCATTAGCCTTGGAAGAGCTTAAAAAGCAACATGAGTATACAAGACCTCAGTAGAATTTGAAGGCATTCACATAGGGACCAATTAGTGGTCTATATGAACACCTAATGCGGATGAATTTAATCTCCGGTATGTAAAAAGCTCCCTCAATTAGACTCCTTTTGCAATTACAATGTAGGCCTACTGTTAATTACCATGGTATCACAAGTTGATAAAAAATGAAAGGCAGTTAGAAATTCCAGTTTTAATCACAAGGAACATCAACAATTTACATTAAATGAATTCCAGTATTTTATGTTGTATATTTGCATTCAATGAGCGTGCGAGTCAATTACTACAATGTGACATGACCACCGTCAAGACTACAACAACCACAAAGGTTCTAGTTTTAATTTATTGTTTTTATTGCACTACCGCAGTCCTCCAGGCGTATCCGGGACAGATGAAGGGACCCAAACATGAGCGGCTAGTACTTTCTGGGAAACTGTTCCATATTTTTTTCCCTTCACAAAACACACTTCCCCTTGCTTTTTCAGTTCGAATGCATGGAATTTTGTTCATTTCTACCATCCTCCCTCTCAAATTGAGATCAGCATTATTAACCCATACCTCAATGACCTCAACTGTATTATAACTAACAATGTACATTGTAATATCTTTGTATTATCTTATGATTGCTGTATAAACATACTAAATAAAAAAACCAAAAAAACCCAGCTTCATACCTTTCTCTACTTTATTCAAAAGGAATTAAGCCAGACAATCTTGTCAACTCCACTCTAGGAGTGTCTTTCCCGAAAGCAACTAATAACTTTATAACAACAAAATTGAACGTTCTTACAATGTGTATGCATACATACATTGCATACACTCTATACATACACACTTACAATGTATAGAATGCATACAATGTACATATATACACAAGTATGATACAAATACAAATACAATGTATACCTTCAATGTACATGTATGTATGTAATTGTTGGTGATTTATCGAATAGAACAATATATTAGATCCAAGCTCAGAAGATCAAATCATAAAAAAGACTACAATTTGAAGGCAAACGGATACGGGCACAAAACACTGTTGAACCTAATGGAATGAATATACATCGACAGAAATGAGAACAATTTCCTTTGTAAAGGTATAATATAATACTACCTCCACCTAAATCACTGAAATCGTTAAAAACACATACAAAAACCAGCAAAATCCATATCCATGACAACTAGTCTTTGGATACAGGAAAAACCATAATATAAGCAATATGTTAGTTCTTCTAAACTCAATTTAGGGATATACAATGTACAATACATGTATTTGGTTTATAGCGTCTTCAATTCCAACTACATGAAACCATGCTGAACTGCAAGCTGATTGTGCAATATATTTAGTCTTGTCAGGAGCCCATAAAACACTAAGTTTCAAGAGCAAGATCAACTTTCAACTGAAAAAAAACTTTTCATCAATCGGTTCTCCGTTAAGATAAAAAAATAATTATATTTACTCCCCTCCCTAAAAAACATGAGTTAGAATATGTTGCCAGTGCAAACCTATACTAAAAGGTCACTCAAACATTGTATACTTACATGAATAAAATATACATGATCATACATATATATATATAAACAAAATAAACTACTTGTACACCTAAACATGTATTTACGCATAGTATATATCGTATGTTTACAAAACGGTTCTATTTCATGTACATATGTGAGTTCATGTTGAATCACATCACTAAGAAATAATATGAGCTGTCCCTGAGATACAGAGACACTTATAACACACACAGTTCTCAGTGTGTTATAAAGATGAAACACTCTAAATGTCATACAATGGCGTATACTTAAGAATTATGAGTCCATATACATTATTTAGGAATCCATACATAAGAACCTTTATACTGCCTGGCAGAGGTATACGATGCCATAAATCACCTGGTTAAGGGGATACTGCTACTGCCACACTCGGCCTTAAGGTATATTACATGAGGACACCAACAAGCTCTAAAGCCTGACATAAAAGGTGAAAGGCTACTAGTTTTCTCCTTTTTAAAGTTACATGAATGGCCTTCATGCACTTTATGCTGCTATACATGAAAAAGCTATAAATAAGCAAGATGTGCGCCTGTAGGAAATATAAGAGACAAATTTGTTTCAATGTGAAGGCACTGGTAAAAGTGCCCCAACGCTACAGGCATCAGAGGTGGCCTTTCGAGTTGTACAGAACCGACTATGGATATAGTCTAAAATTGGGTCCACAATCGAGGGACGGAACCAAAGACACAATTAAAATAAATACCCAGTAGCGACTGGAACTCTAGACAAGAAGGACATCTTTAGATTTTCTATAATACTTACTGTATTATACAACTAAAATACATTCTAGTTTTGCTCGAATTAGATTATAGGCACTTGCAAACGAAATTTTTGTTTTAAAAACCTACACATTTGCAAGTGTGTCTAGTAGGTACGTATTAAAACATACCACTCAACATGTAGGTCCCTAAAAACGATTCATATAATTGGCCACATGCAAATATAATATGATTTATTACAGGATAGGTTTTATTTCAGGAACTGACTTCGCCACTACAGCATGAACACAAAGATATAATAATATGATGTGTTTTAAGAAAATTAGTCACAATTCGCAAAATTGATATTTTTCAAAGAGACTTTTTTACAAGATTCCTTTATTGAAATGTTCTGATTTCTTGAGGGTCTAGGATTTTTAGCCGTATAAATCTATGTACCAAATTTGAGGACATTGTATTAAATATATCCTTGAGTTTTAAAGATCTTCGTATGAAGTATGTTTAGTTACTTTATTGGTAATTACCCACCCAGAAACATTGCTAACTTGTAAAAAAATAATATCAGACTTAAAATATAGACATATTTATCAAGTGTCTCAGTGTTTACTATCATTGGAATCGCCTTGATCTCATCTTTTCAAATATGATGATATCTCAAAATCATTCTTTTGCGACTTATGACTCATTTTCCTATAACACATCACTTATAGGTTCATTTACATACCTGCGGGATCTTAAACAGCTTCAAGAGGTTCGCCACCTGTATTGAGGTTACACTGGAGGGCGCTCCGACCACACCTGCGATCATCTGAGGTTTGGAACCGTCTTTGCATTCATATTGTGAACCACCAATATTACTTATTGAACCTGCAAAATAAATGTCAACAGTTAGGTGCTGATCCCACAATTAACTATTTGTGGAACATTGTTCATAAATTGCAATAATGCAATCTGTGTGTGGTTACATTGGAAGTATGAATTGATTGATTGATTCTCTTATTAAACCGAAACCGTAATAAATTAAACCCTAAGTGCGTTCTGTTGATCTATCTTTTCTTGTTAAGTTACAACTTAACAATTGATTAGTATAGAGAGAATTCCATAAAGTACCACATGCAGAATACAAAACATTCAACAGGGTTTAGATATTATTGAGTTGCCCGCATAATACATTTAATTAATATATGTTTAGAGTTATTTTATGAAAACCTATAATTATGTTCAGCTATAGTTATCAATTGATTGACTCTGAGATGAGGAATCATAACGACAATATAATTGTGAATGTAAAATCAGTAAAAATGAATCATCAACATACTGGACAATTGAAGTACTCTAATTTCCATATGCCAGCTAAAATAATGGCCTGGGTTTTAGTACAATATTCTTTGTCGCCAACCTTTGAGGAACCTAACATACAACCCAAACTCTACCGTACCTTTTCTGTCTCAACGTGTTACATCATATGGATCATACATGTATACATAGATGTAGCTGTATATGCGCATTCCACTTGAAAGGTGCAATAAAGTGGGTGAGATAAAATGTAGACTTTGTAACTTTTGATTACTGGCAGTTTGTTCCATTTTCACTATGCAATCCACCTGTGTATGGCTTATTGTTTTATTGTATACACAGGATGACTTGTAAAATTGTCCTGATTTCTGAACTAAAAATAATACATACTTTGGCATGTCACTTCATTAAACGTGATTGTGTTCCATGAGACTTTTGATAGGGCTGATTTGGAAAACTTCCCCGGAGCTGTTTACATATAACTGCAATTGATTTAAATTGGCTTTATACCCACATACACCCACACTATGTATATGACAGCTGACTTTATACTATCTTCCTTTCTCACGTATCTTATTTCGGATATATACATATATTATTTAATATTATGTGCTTTGACTTCACTCTTTCCCACAATGTGAATACAGATTTCCGTTGAGCAAATATATCGATACATCACTATGTACAGACATAGGGACGTTGTGTTGCCCATGACACGTGACTAAAGCGAAGATGATAATATCCTGTGTTTTTCTATTTCCTATCTTTTGTTTTATTCTTTTAATCTTCAGTCATCGTGTTATCATTACCTATGAATTCAGCACAAGCACAAGTTAGCTAAAATTGCTGAAATATATATTTTACTGAATGACATCTCCAATCTAACATTTTAGCTTCATGTACAAATAAAGTCAAAGTTTAAGTAACGTAATAAATCTAAATGTCATTCATAATAAATCACCTTATGGAGCGATCTTTAAGCGAGAATTAAGTGAGTTTTTCCGACAGTTTATTTTTGTTAGGTGTTCATGTTTTACACACATTGTTCTACATTGTTTACATTAAAACAAAAAGAAAATGCCTCGCTCAAAATACCGTTGATTGTATGAATAATATTAGGTGTTTTCCTACACAATATTCATGAAATTTATATTCTTACTTCCTGACATTGGATGTTGGTTGTTATTGCAGTTGGTCCAACAAATTGTCATATCATTCAAATTACCATACATCCGGCATCCCCATGCATCAATTCTAAACGAGATAGTTCAATCGAGGTCTAGGAGTTTAAAGCCTCGTATCCGATTATGATAGGAGATAATTCAGGAATATATGGGCGGACATAATATGTTGGACCACAAGAAGGACTTTCGTTCATCTAGTGCCCACCAGAGAGTAAGGTAGCAGACAAACTACAATCAATCAAGAACTACTTGCAATATATATAAAACCTATTGTCGTGGTATCTTGTCTATTACTTCCACACATCCATTATGGGCTAAGTATTAAAGTCATAAGGAGGCTCAGGCGTCATTCTATCTTCCACGTTCACCACCCTATAGAGAACCATGCCAGAGGCTTTTTACCCGACAAAAACAGATACTTCTATCTTGGGATCTAAAGCCCCAAAGCAAAAACACCCCTCAGAGATACATTGCTTCTTACGTCCCTGATGTATTTGGTGGGAGCGTTTTTGAGAAGATATCATTGATTGTCAGTTTTGAAATTTTATTGTAGTGTCCTAGTATTCAATAATACGGGATTAGAGACAATCATTGACTTATTGATATATTTAATTATATGCTCCATAACGACCGGTTTCTGATCGACAATCCTCCCAAAATAAAAATAAAGGCATGTCATCATAGAGCTCTAGGTATGCTATATTTATCTTGATCAATATATTCTGGTTAAGTATGTTGCTGTTGGGCTGGTTCTCTGGTTAAATAGTAACATATTAATTCCTTTAGCTTCTAATTATGTTATCTTTTTCATCTGATGTTACATTAACCAAAATAAACACAAAACATGTTGAGTGCAAAAGCATGGTGCCAAAACAATGGCCAAAACAAACAGGCTGTTGTTTAATGCGGAAGGTGGGTTTTGCATTATCCAAGCAAAGACGGACATAAATCTTTTAAAAATACGATGAAAGTCATATCAAAGACAGCTATGGGAAAAGGCCTTGTGATATAATTATTATTAGCTTATTCACGTTCGTCCTGTATTAATTTTTGCTATATTGACACTAAATATAGAATTATCTATTCATGTGTAATGTAGGCCTATAGATACATTAATTAGTTTATCCCACGTTGATTAGTTTATTTGTCACAGCATGCTCCACACATAACTATAATTCCAGAAACTTCCGATCAATTCAATTGCTACTGATGTTATCTAATATCACACCAGAAAGAGCTCTGATTTCGCCAAATCACTCTCAAGTCAAACGGGTTAATGAATTTACCTCTCACCCCATTCCATCTGTTTTCAAAGAGTTCTCCTATTGCCTAGAGCCTTCGTTATGATTGCACCTGCAAGAGTCATCATCCTCTAGAATCACCTTTAGACTATTATATGCCTGATATATACCCCTTGTATTGCTCCCTACGATTCATTATTGATGACAAGGGAAATTTAAGAGTAAACTAGATGAGGGACCGGGACTAGTACATAACTAGCGGAAAAACGGAGAATGGAGCAGCAAGAAAAAGGAATATGGACTTTTTACTGAGTGCATCTTGATAATAGATCTAGTTTCCTTGCATCTCTTCCATGAGCAATATGTAAACCTCAGAAATATTTAATATGATTTGATAAGATTTATTTAAAAAATCGGATTTAACTTTGGAATTGACCCAAATTCCTATCAGTAGGCCTTCCATGTGATTTAACCTTCCATTCACATTCAATTGGTATAAAAGATAAAGAAATCATTCCAACTTTACATATACACACATGATTCTAAATGTAGTAAGATAGTTAGTTGTCAGTATCATGCATATAAGATAAGATAAGACTCTCCTTGGGTGGGCCAAGTCTTATTATTCATTTCGCCAATTCTCTCCAAACCTATTCGTTTTTGTTAAATCCATTACAGTACCTATCGTATATTTAGGGTTCCTCCTTGCAGCAGGTCTCTACTAATGAGACAACTCAAGGCCAAAAGATGTACAAAGAGCAGATTGCAATGTATATATGCCCCTAGGGAGGAGTAAGTGTACTAAGCGCACATGCTGGCTTCCATAATGGGTTTGCTGATGAAGTACAGCGCTACATGGGG